>CM060918.1:660514515-661714515 GCA_030737875.1 Allium sativum | reverse complement strand
CAGCCATTTGAGCCTAAAAAAGAAATTTTTGAGCAAACAGACTCGAAATTTGACGAAACCAATTTCATCAGGACCGTATTGTCAAGACATAGCAGTGTGTCAATTTTCATCACCTCCGGAGTTCGTGTGCGCTCAAGCATCGAAAACTGTCGATTGGAGACACCGCGACCTAAATAAATAATAAAATAATAATAAAACCCTACCGTATATAATACCTCTTTCTCTCCTAAACCTAATTCTTCTTCCTCTTTCCAAAATCGCAGCCAACCCCTTCCTCTCTCTTGTCATTTTGCAAATAAGACCCTAAACCTAAAATAATTTATATTTTCCAATCCATCAACATTTAGCTAAAACTCAGTACACGAATATTATAGATCATGATGATCCTGCCTACCACAAAAATTTCACGACCAATCGTTGCACGGATTCACCGAAATATTTGTTTAAAATCATAAAACTACTTTCATAATTTGACGAATAACACATGAACCAATGAGTGTTAGATGATGGTGTCAAAGGGGAAGTTGTAGACGAGAGGGAGAGCAACAACTTTGATTTAGCTTGGTCGATCTGGAAACGCTTTAGGTGGTGGCAAAACCAAGATGAACAGAGATCATTGTTTTAGAGGTGCTACGAACTGTTTTTGCCAAATTCTGACGAGATGGGGCCCTATCAATCGAAGGTGGTCGAAGGTTTGTGGAGCTCCGTGGTGAGGCGCGTCGAACCAGGGGGTCCGCGACCATGGAGATGAACGACGGAGGAGAAATCACAAACGAACGTGATTTGCGGGCGGAGTCAATTATTGATCGACGGTAGCGATTGAGGGGCGGCGGTCTTGGGTGGAGGAAAGCTAGAAAAGCAGGATGGAGATGGTAATGGCGGTCAGTCGTTTGGGTGGCTCTGGTGGGCATGCGCAGGCCATGGGGAAGTGGAGCATGAGTTTGAACGATGGTGATTATAATGAATAGTATATTTAATTAATTAATTAATTCGTGTGATTAAACTTTATACATTAATAACTTTTTGCCATGAAAGAATGGCACGAAACTGGATCTGTTGCGATCGTGGAGTCGAGAGCTTCGCAAGAAAACTAATTTGTTCAAATTTGGAGCAAGATGCATTTTCGGGTCAAATTAAACCCAAGTTTGATTTGCCTTAAAAGAAAATCATCAATTAAAGACTGACGGAGTGGAAACTAAAGTGAGAACTCTCTCACTCAAATATTTTGTACAGTTATTTATTTTTATAACTGAATATATATTGATTTTCTGTGATTGCAATGAGTTTTTGGTGATTGACGGTTGTTTACAGTTTTAATTTTATCATTATTAAACTATAACTATAAATGTTTATAAATAAAACGTTTATATTATAAATTATTTTGCGATGACAATTTACCCACCCTTATACCAAATATATAGATATGTTCACATGGACTGTGATGTAAAGCCCACACGGGTATTAGAATGATAATTATACACATCGCCCAAGTATACAAATAATAATATTTGTTTGATGGTTGAAAACCCCACATGGGTCAGGGGATGATAGTTAATTCACATCTACCTTGGATTTAATTGTATGTCAACTGATTGATTGACACAATGTTATAAGCACTATTTAATTATTTAATGCTTATATAGTTGTTAATTGCACTCTGGATGTAAAATGAATGTTTATATTTGTTTATCACTATTTTTGAATACATGCGATATATGGAATCCATATAAATAAAATTATTTGGTAGTTGATTGAGTCTGGTTCCAATTTAGAAATAACGAATATTTTAAAAATAATATTCAGTGAGGAATCAAAATATGATTTTGATGTTCGATTTCGGATGGACACGAAAATGTTGATATATGATGTCGAGTTTAGTAGATAAATGCCATTTTAACTCAGATGGATTTTTATATCGATTTTATCCATTTCTATAATGAATATAGAAAAGATTTGATTTTAAAATCTGATATTTTGAAAATATTATCATTTTAGTGTTATAATGATATGGAATATTTAATTTTGAATTAAAATGGAAGTTGGAATCGTTTTTAAAATGAATTTATAAACAATTTCTAAAATAAATTTTAAATGGAAGTTAACCGAATATATTATATATATTTGAATGACTTGAATATAACGTGCCGCGCAGCAACCGTTCGCGAATTTTGACCATTCAATTTGAATGGATGTAACGGGAGATTCGACCGTCGAATTCTCCTAAAACTTGAACCATTGAGTTCGTATAGAAAAGAGATTTCGAATGATAATAAGATATTTAATATCTAATGGTTAGATTTTAATATATGCCCAAATCAGTTTTGGAATAGGTCATTATGGATGTCGTTCGGTGGATAATATTGGAAACCGACTGTAAGGGCCTTAGTAAAATTATTAAAAATATGAATAATTTATGTAAAATCATAATAAATGGTTTTAAATAATTTTGGATGAAATATTACATGTTTGTAAAGATAAAATATTTTTTTTCTAAATAATTTGTTTATCAACTTGAGTAAAGAACTGAAAGAAATTATAATGATTTTGATATAACCAGAATTTCCAACGTATGAATTGGAAAGGATTTGATTGGAAATAATCTTTGGAATATTTTGATATTGGATTCCATGATTATACAGATATTGTTAAGGAATTTGAAAGATACAGATATCTTAATCCCAATACGATATCCATTGGTTTCAGAATTTGGTATTGAATATAAATCGATATGATTTCTATTCAGAGCCTTGTGTTTAATATCAAATTGGATTTTGAGTTTATCGTGAACAATGTTTTAAATAACATTTGTTCTTTAGCCCAATTAAAAATGAAGATATGATTTGGAATTTATAAATCTTTTAACTGAGATTTAATGGAAATTTTCCAAAGTAAAGTTTTCCAATTTGATATATTAAATTGGAATTGAATGGAATTCGATTTGGTACTAATCGAGATGAGCTTCTATAAAGGAAGACTATTACAATTTATGGGATTTAAAAGGCTTTGCCGTTATTCGATTTATAGTGTTGATCTGATACGGTAATTTACATTAATTATATACTATTATGATTTCCGTGAAAATTCCATTTTTATGGAAGATGATTTTGGGTTTGTTGTGAACCATGTTTTAAATAACATTGGTTCCTTAACCCAGTTAAAGACATGATTTATTTTCTAAGTTGAAATATCATTAAATAATGACTTTTTAAGATTAAAATTAAATGTAGTTTTAATTAATCCTTAATTAGATTGAAATGCAAATAAGGTAATTAAATTACCAAATTCCAGAAATGTTCGAAATGTAGTACCACAAGTTTTATTCCATGCAGTAGTAAAATCTATAATTCGATTTGAACGTTGAATGGTAATTAATTTTACTGATAATACCAAGGGTGTTAGGTATAGAGTACTGCCAGTTTTGCTCCATGGGATGAATTGGTTGGGGTTGGGATAATGTGACACTCCACGTCCGTTAATGTCACTTGCTAAGGGAATGCATTAAGTTTCATGAAGCGTTATAGGTAAACAGACAAAAAACATTACAAGACAGATATAAATAAGATAGCAGCGGAAATTCAAAATTTTATTTCAAACATAAATCATAATACCGTGTTCCAAAATACCATAAGTCACAAAAACCATTACAACAACATAACTTCTATCTTGTACCATCAGAGTACATAAGTATATAAAAAGCATAATTCCCCAAATAAAAGAACTAAGCCATAATAGAGATAAGAACTTGAGCTATACTTCAAAAGAAGCCCCAACAAGATGATAACAGAGTCTTGACTAAGCCTGAGAATTCCCTCCCTGCGAACCTTGGGAGGGGGGAGGGGGAAACAGAAGAAAGAAGAGGTAACAAAAAGGGTCAGACATAAAGTCTGATAAGTCCAGTTACTTTTAGGAAGTACATAAACAAAAGTAATATGGCAGGCATATAAAGTTGATAAGAGAGAGATAACTACATAAAAGGCAGGTATGACAAGGTAAATAGGATAGGGTGTATATGCTTCTCTAATGATTACTCAGCACTATTACTAGTATAACCAGAATGAGATGATCCCAACCACTATCAAACGGTAGGCTTAGGCAAACGTCCAGATGTATCCTAACTACTACCCCATTCGATTGGCTCCCTAAACCATGTAGATACCTTGTGTCGGCCCCACAATAGGAGGTATCACTTCCTAAAGTGGAAACCCCTCGTCTTAATAATATGCACAACCATATCTACAGGTGTAACGGTCGTCTTATTCCCCTCTGCCTGGCTCATGCATGCACATGGCCCGGTCGGTTTGCGCCGCCTACACCATCCTTCAAGTTCGGATCACTTATAATCAGTCTAGTAAGCGTGCCTCTTCTCTGATCTAGTTCGGAGTATATGTTTGATACCACTTCGGGTTACTGGCTGAAACGGGTCCCACACAATATGATACAAGCTCTCCCCTTTGTCTTGTATCCCCCACTAGGTTTTGGTTGGCTATGTATACCACTAGGTGTCATTAATTACATAACCCTATTATTTCTACAAGTTATGCTTACCCTAAAAGGTGTCTTTAACTACATAACTTTATTATTTCCACCGGTTATGTATACCACTAGGTGTTTTTAATTACTTAACCTTATCAGGTTAAGTTTGTGGGCCTATATATAAATATTAGCCACCACCTCAGATTTACTTAACCCACCCACTGTTTAACCATATTTACTTAACTCCAATTTTAGTTCATATTCATATAATCCCTATGGATTTACTAGGTTAAGTATTCCAATTCATTACCATGTCCATTTATGGTTATAATGGGCTAGACCTCCCACATTAGGCCTGCAACTTGTGGATGCTGGATATGCCAGTCGGGTTCGGGCAGACTTCTTCCACAAGTTGGGCCTAACCTCGAGTCTTGGCATGTCTCGTATTTGTACACTTAGACTGCTCACATTAGATTCAACATTTGCGGTTGCAGGATATGTCGGTCGGGCCCGGGCAGACTTCCACAGCAAGTGTAATCTAACCTCATGACATAAGTGTAATTAAAGTTTCTAATTACCGTATCCCTAGACATTTCATTATTATCTAATTTTGCCAATTTCCTTGTAGGTGTCCATGTCCTTTTTCCCTATATTGAATTATATGCCCAATTCATGTTTGTAAGCATTATTCAAATTATGCCAATACTAAACTTTTTCCCTCGTTCCCTAACTAGCGCATTCACATAATTCGCGGCATGCCTAGTCTAACTAATAGCCTAGTTATAAACGATATAAAGGGAAAAGTGAAGAGAATATGACAAAAATGATTGTTCTTAACATAACTGGCATAAACATATACTAACATGGTGATAAGGTGAACATATAAGCTTAGATTCAATGAAATTGTGGCAGTTAACTAATTTTGACCAAGAAAAGATGTTAAGATAAGCATGACAAGATCTAAATATTAATTAAGATGTCCAACATGTTTAGATCTAATATGATAAGCACAAGGGGATCTAAATAATAAGCTAGATCTGATTAATAATTTGGATGTCCACATAATTCAGATCCAATAATTAAAGTAGATCTGACACAAATAACATTTAAGATCCACATCGTAGAATGTCTCATAAGTTACAATAGATCCAATAAGATAGAAATTTAGATCCAAGTTATAACATGTAACGACCCGCATTCTATGCATCTAGGATCGTAGAATATTTATTTCTTTTTCTTGTGAAGTCATATGGTCATGTACTTTTAGGGAACGACTTGTGGGGTCATTTCCCAAGTTCAAGATTTTTGCCGATTTTCAAATGACCATTTTGCCCCTAGCTGATCTTGTTTTGGCCATAACTGTTGATTGGAAAGGAGTTTTGACCTAAAACCACTTCCATAGGCTCCAGATGATGGTTTACCTTTCCGTAGAGTGGTCACATTAGCCAAACGGACTAACCGTTTGGGAGATATGGCTGAAACAAGTTTCAAAAGGTGAAAAACAGCTTAAGTGCTTAACCGGGTGATTAACAGCTTGGCCCAAAGAGGAATTTCGGGATTAGAGGTATTTAAGGGCTGCTAGGGTTAGGATTTCGGTTTTTGCTTCACTTTTCCAGCCGCCACTTACCTCCTTCAAGCTCTAGCATTGGCCTCCATCTTCTAAAACACTCCAAAACACCTTTTTGTCATTTCTAATCACATATTAGCATAATCTACATCAAATTAAGGTGGATTAGCATAAGAATTGGGATAGAGCTGTTGGAACATGTAGAGATTGGATCCAAATCAGAGAAGTTTCAGATTTGAGAATTAATTTGTGGCAAAGGTGAGTGATTTGCTTAGTTTTTCACTAATTATGGCTAATTAGGGTAATTAGCGAAGATTAGCGAAATTATGGCTCAGAAAAATCGAGCAAAATTTGTAAAATTTCAGAATATTATTTTATGCCTCTGATATGAATTTAAGTTAATTTCGACTAATTTTACTAATCCCGGAATTTGGGGGATTAAGGGGAAAGTATGGGTTTTGGGTATGTTTATTCCGTTTTGACATATCATATTGTTGTTTTGCAGTTTGTGGATGTTTATACATGTTGCTATGACTATATGATATGCTTTGTGATTGACTAGAAAAGTTATAATGCTCGAAAACGCCGTTGTATGGCGTAAACAGTCGCTGGAAGAGTTGCAGAAAAATATGCAGGAAACCGGATCGGATCGCCCCCTTTCTTCTCCGACCCACCCGATCGCGAGCATGCATTCACGAGCCACTTCATGTTGAGGGCTACGAACTGATCCAGAGGCCATGACGATCCGATCGTGAAGGACCATCGCGAAGCGCCACGAGAGAAGGAGCCACGAACCAGTGGGGTATCACGACCTGAACCCGTGCAGTTGCCTCGACCCGGTCCGATGAAAGCTCCATCACGATTCGAACCATGAAGCATGGAGCATGATCTGAATAGATGGTGGAGCCGCGAAGCACTGGAGCCCAACCCGATCCGATGTGGTCATCGCGATCCGAACTAGGTGGAGCACCACGACCCGGTCCAATGGAAGGAGCACGAGATGACACCATGGGCGATCCGCGAGTCACGATCCGACCCGAGCGAGGGTGATGACAACGATCCGAAGAAAGGTGAAGTGAAGACCGATTCAGGTGAAGATGATGACTAAAACCCAAGATGCAAAGGTAGTCCAAATGGAAGTTAGAGCTCAGGATCCAGATGGGAACCAATGAGTTCACTTCATGATTGGGCTTTGCTGCAGGACGTGTGCAAAGGGTTGTCGGTATTCATAACTTTAGTTCACCACTGAGAAATGGATAGTGGGCTTGTAGTGATAGTTGTACGGGATTGGATTCCGTCATGGCCCAAAGGATTAGATGACCAAAGTAAAAGATGTTGTATGCTTTACGCACTGAGTGAGGGATGTGAGGATGATTGCTATGCTTGATTATTTGACATCACTATGACATGCACACCCCCTCCCCCGTATCTTTACACCATATGTTAGTGGCACCTTAGAGTATTGTACGGTATGTAGTGATAACTCTTTGGTTGCAGGTCCAGGTTCAGGTATGATTGGATTATACCTGTTATTGTTCTGTTTTGTTGCTTATCGCTCATACCAGACTTTCTTTCTAACCCAGAGTTTTATGTCTCTTCTTATTACTCTGGGTGCTCTCACGAGCAGACTAGAGAGAGGTTAGCTGGTGATGCACGGGTAGCTGATCCGGAGACGAGCAGGAGGCCTCCAGTATGATATATATAGATATTCTCCCTATGTCACTGCTGGTCACTATTTTGGGCATTAGTAGTGTACCCTTTACTTTCTTTTGCTTTAAAGACATTTTTAAAGTTGTAATAATGATGATGTGGAACATAAGGTGTATTTGGATTTTCCGCTGCTATGATGGTTTAGTTTTCAGCTTATGCACTGTCTCGCCTGTTTTATGTCAAAGTTATGTTATTATTATATTTTATTCCATGCACTGTGAGACATTCTACAGGTTCTTTGTTAGTTCATTCTCTTCTTCCTCACCTTCTTTCTTTTCTTCTAACGACCGTCACATGCTAACTGGACATGTGTACAGCGCACTTTTGGAGTAAATGTCGGTTGGTGCGGGGCGGGCCGTCACATTTGGTATCAGAGCTCTAGGTTGCGTATTTAACCTAGGGAAAGACACCAGGGAGAGATAGTATACGTATATGAGAGCGCGTATTTGTGATTATTTTGGTTTTCAAAATCTATATATGTATAGTATTAGTAGATGTAAGGATGAAGTCGCGCTGCACTGACACCACTTTGAGATGGTTAATCGTTTTATTTTTAAAGATTGAACGATGAGCTGATATACGAGGGGTAATGGTAGAGGAGCCAATAATGGGAATGCTCCTGACATGAAGACTATGTTCACTGATTTCATGAGAGAGATGCTTAGGGATGTACAGAGAGCAGCTCTAGATGCTGGTAATGGTGGTGGTCCAGTAGTGAAGGCGCCTAGGGCCGATTTCGCCAAGCTGAATAAGGATTATACTAGCCTTGGTGGTAAGCCATTCCTCGGAACGGAGTCGGCTGCGGATGTTCAGGATTGGTTGGATAGCTGTGAACGTATCTTCGAAGACTTGGGTATCGAGGATGCGATGAAGAGAAGGCTAGCATCCCGTCAGCTGCAAGGACGGGCAATGAATTGGTGGAATGCTATTAAGGCAATTACCCCTGAGGATCAGATCACTTGGAATCAGTTTAGAACTCGTTTCAGTGATAATTTTATGCCAGCTGCTCAGAAATCAGAATTATTTAGGAAGTTCTTGGAGCTTAAGCAAGATGGTAGAACTATCTCGGAGTGTATTGCTGAATTTGATACTCTATTGAAATATGGATTGTCCCTTATAGACACTGCCGAGAAGAAGAATGAGAAGTTCATAACTGGCTTGGATGGATACTTGGGGGAAAGGCTTATTAACTATATCGATGAGACGTTTTGAATTGATTGTGGGGAAAGCGCTAAGATCAGAGAGTCTTTACCCTAAGTCGAAGACTGAGGTTGCTATTGCATCTCCAGAGGAGCCGAAGCTGCAAGCAAGCGGTGAAGGCAAGAAGGATTCTCAGAATAAGGGGAAACAAGACCAAACCATGGATGGTCAGAGTAAGAAAAATAAGAAAGACGGCGAGTGCTTTAGTTGTGGCAAGAAGGGCCACAATGCCAGAGATTGTCGAGGAAAGCCTGGGGAAAGGGAGTGCTTTAATTGCGGTCAAGCGGGGCATCACAAAAATGATTGTCCACAACCTCCTAGGGAGAAGCAGATCATGAAAGCATATGCCACCAACGCTATTCCTTCTTCGTCGAATGCCCCAACTGATGAGGAAAAGGGGAAGGGCGTCGTTATTCGAGGTACGCTTTCTATTTAAGATGTTTCTATTCGAGTATTGTTTGATAAACTCGAGATAGTCGATAGACCTTTAGCAGTGACAAACCTGATAGGTGGTTTGACTAGCCTGTGTAGGATTTGTTGTAATTTGGTCTTATCGATTCATGGATGTATGTTTGTTGTGATTGCTTTATTTTGAGCTTTACTAGGTTTGGTTTGATTTTGGGAGCTGATTGACTCCAAGGGTATAGAGTGGTAGTAGATTGTGAAGAGTCTTTGACGACCATTAGAGTGGAAGATGGACGAAAGGTGGTATTGGATCGCCTACCTTATGATGAAGATGATAACGGGAGTTAGAGAAGCAAATGTACATTGGATGTACAGTAGTTGGTCAGGACTTGGTCATGAGATCGATGATAATTTCAAACAAGATTGGAAAGGATAGCCAAAGTCAGTTATGGATGCTTGAGTGTTTGGATGTTTTGCTCATATCATCTTACATAGATTTTCTGAATTCAGAGGAGATATTTCCTTGGGTGCTTGTCTGATATTGGTTTAGGCCTTTGGGGCTTGTGCTCGGGGAATGTCGAGGTCGACTAGGATGGTCTACGTGAGAGATAGGTAGTAGTTGCGATTTTCATTGGATGATATCTTGGTTTACTCGAAGAGTGATGGGCAGTTATGACAGGATAAGACTATTCGATGGTATGGACTGCCCCGAGTTAGACTCGATAGGGTTATGGGATGACTCGAGTGGGACTCGAGAAAGATGCAAAGTAATGGATTGTTTAGGACCACATATTGATGTTCTTTTTGAAAGAACAGGATGTGTTCGTTGATCATGGAAGATGCAACGAAGGGTAGGACGATTCAAGTTGGACTTGAACTCGTAAAAGAAAATAGGTGTTCGTTGATCTTAGAGCTGCAACGAATAGGGAGACGACTCACGTTGGACTAGAGTTTGTAGGTAACGGATACTCAAGACTAGGTCTGAGTTTATGGGTAATAGATTGAATCGAGTTGGACTCGAGAAGGCTGCAAGGAATTGGATTGGCTCGAGTTGGACTCGAGAGGGCAGCAAGATAATGGATAGACTTGGGTGGGACTCGAGTGTTCCAGGAGGACTAAAAGCAGGGGTATCTGGGGATGCCCGTTACCTTGGATCCGTTGGACGTGATCAAGGTATCCTTGGAGGATAAACGTGCGTTGGACGTACGATAGTACATTTGGAGGCGGGGCTTCCATTAGTTATTGATGTTGGTTGGACCAGGCATATAGGTATCGACGTATTCAAGGCTTTAGTAGGTGATAGATAGGATTTGTTTAATGGATGTTATGGTTGCTATGTTTGTTCCTACCTTTCTTCTCTTGAGTAGACTATCACCTGTAGGATCCTATTGAATAGAATTAGGATAAGTTCGTTGATCATGGTGATATGACGGGTGTAAGATACTTTACGTTAGACTTGAAGTATGTTTGGGCATTGGGGAGCGTCCGTTGTTTTGGAGATTCAGCGGATATAGGAGTTCGGTTGGACTTGGACTCGTAGGTAGAGTACCTAGATTCATTGGATGAGTCTAGTTCACCTTTAGAAGGTGAATGTATGTTGGACGTGCAGTACGAATATGGGTAGGGTACCTAGGTTCATTGGATGAGTCCAGTTCACCTTTAGAAGGTGAATGTACGTTAGACGTACAGTACGGATATAGGTGTTGTGCCTAGGGTCATTAGATGGATCTAGTTTGCCTCTAGGAGGTGAATATATGTTGGGCGTGAAGTATGGATGTACGCAAGATTCGTGTTAGACTTGAAAGGACATTTGGAATGTAGTTGGTAATTTGACGTATAGAGTTGAATTACCTAAGGAAGATGACAGGCGTACATGACGTTTTTCATGTTTCTCAGTTAAAGAAGTTTATGCATGATTTTGATTTAGCTATTTCACCAGACCAGTTGGACGATATCGAAATAAAACCCAAGACGGTTGGGAACCGCGAGGACGATTCGCATTGTCGAGGATGATACGAAGCAACTACGAAGGGAAAACGGTGAAATTAGTGGAAGTCCAATAAGGCAATGGTTCTTCCCTTGTTAGTAAAACTGCATGCTAGGATAGGCTTGTTGTGCTATCATGTATGTTTGATTGTTTGAAATTGGTTGATAGGCATGCATAATCCTTTGTTTGTTTCTTCGTTAAGGAATTTCGGGGGCGAAATTTCTTAAGGGGAGGAGAATGTAACGACCCGCATTCTACGCATCTAGGATCATAGAATAATTATTTCTTTTTCTTGTGAAGTCGTATGGTCATGTACTTTTAGGGAACGACTAGTGGGGGGTCATTTCCCAAGTTCATGATTTTCACCGATTTTCAAATGACGATTTTTCCCCTATCCGATATTGTTTTGGCCATAACTTTTGATTGGAAAGGATTTTTGATTTGAAACCACTTCCATTGGCTCCGGATGATGGTTTACCTTTCCGTAGATTGGTCACACTAGCCAAACGGACTCACCGTTTGGGAGATATGGCTGAAACAAGTTTCAGAAGGTGAAAAACTGCTTAATTGGGCTTAACCGGGTGATTAACAGCTAGGCCCAAAGGGGATTTTCGGGATTAGAGGTATTTAAGGGCTACAAGGGTTAGGATTTCGGTTTTTGCTTCACTTTTCCAGCTGCCACTTACCTCCTTCAAGCTCTAGCAATGGCCTCCAACTTCTAAAACACTCCAAAACACCTTTCTGTCATTTCTAATCACATATTAGCGTAATCTACATCAAATTAAGGCGGATTAGCATACGAATTGGGATAAAGCTGCTGGAACACATAGAGATAGGATCCAAATCAGAGAAGTTTCAGATTGGAGAATTAATTTGTTGCAGAGGTGAGTGATTTGCTTAGTTTTTCACTAATTATGGGTAATTAGGGTAATTAGCGAAGATTAAGAAATTATGGCTCAGAAAAATCTAGAAAATTTTGTGAAATTTCAGAATATTATTTTATGCCTCTGATATGAATTTAGGTTAATTTCGACTAATTTTGCTAATCCCGGAATTTGTGGGATTAAGGGGAAAGTATGGGTTTTGGGTATGTTTGATCCGTTTTGACATATCATATTGTTGTTTTGCTGTTTGTGGATGTTTATACATGTTGCTATGACTGTATGATATGCTTTGTGATTGATTAGAAAAGTTAGAATGGTTGAAAACGCCGTCGTATGGCGTAAACAGTCGCTGGAAGAGTTGCAGAAAAATATGCAGGAAACCAGATCGGATCGCCCCCTTTCTTCTCCGACCCGACCCGATCGCGAGCATGCATTCACGAGCCACTTCATGTTGAGGGCCACGAACTGATCCAGAGGCCATCATGATCTGATCGTGAAGGACCATCGCGAAGAGCCACAGGAGAAGGAGCCACGAACCAGTGGGGTATCACGACCCGAACCCGTGCAGTTGCCTCGACTCGATCCGATAAAGGCTCCATCACGATCCGAACCATGAAGCATGGAGAACGATCTAAACAGATGGTGGAGCCACGAAGCACTGGAGCCCGACCCGATCCGATGGGGTCATCACGATCTGAACCAGGTGGAGCACCACGAACCGTTCCAATGGAAGGAGCACGAGCTGACACCATGGGCGATCCGCGAGTCACGATCTGACCCGAGCGATGGTGATGACCACGATCCGAAGCAAAGTGAAGTGAAGACCGATCCGGATGAAGATGATTACTAAAACCCGAGATGCAAAGGTAGTCCAAATGGAAGTTAGAGCTCAGGATCCAGATGGGAACCAATGAGTTCACTTCATGATTGGGCTTTGCTGCGGGACATGTGCAAAGGGGTTGTCGGTATTCATAACTTTGGTTCACCACTGAGAGATGGATAGTGGGCTTGTAGTGATAGTTGTACGGGATTGGATTCTGTCATGGCCCAAAGGATTAGGTGACCAAAGTAAAGGATATTGTATGCTTTACGCACTGAGTGAGGGATGTGAGGATGATTGCTATGCTTGATTGTTTGACATCACTATGACATGCACACCCCCTCCTCCGTATCTTTACACCATATGTTAGTGGTACCTTAGAGTATTGTACGGTATGTAGTGCTAACTCATTTATTGCAGGTCCAGGTTCAGGTATGATTGGATTATACCTGTTATTGTTCTGTTTTGTTGCTTATCGCTCATACCAGACTTTTTGTCTGATCCAGAGTTCTATGTCTCTTCATATTACTCTGGGTGATCTCACGAGCAGACTAGAGACAGGTTATCTGGTGATGCACGGGTAGCTGATCCGGAGACGAGCAGGAGGCTTCCGCGTATAATATATATAGACATTCTCCTTGTGTCACTGCTGGTCACTACTTTGGGCATCAGTAGTGTACCCCTTACTTTCTTTTGCTTTAGAGACAATTTTAAAGTTGTAATAATGATGATTTGGAACATAAGCTATATTTGGATTTTCCGCTGCTATGATGGTTTAGTTTTCAGCTTATGCACTGTCTCGCCTGTTTTATGTCAAAGTTATGTTATTATTATATTTTATTCCATGCGCTGTGAGACATTCTACAGGTTCTTTCTTAGTTCATTCTCTTCTTCCTCACCTTCTTTCTTTTCTTCTAACAACCGTCCTGTGCTAACTGGACATGTATACAACGCACTTTTGGAGTAAATGTTGGTTGGAGCGGGGCGGGCCGTCACATAACCAATTCAGAATGTCATATGTTCACAATTCGCCATGGATGTAGTATAATTAGGCATAGGAACAAATCCAAACTATATTCATATCAGGCTTACTTTTAAACATTTAGATCTAAAAGCAACTAAGAACTCACAGTGTTTGGATTAGAAAAATAAGAAAAGAAGCTTGTTGAGATACAGATCTACACCAGAATTATTAGCCTTATTTGATTGTTGTAGAAGAAAAATGATTCAGTTCAGTTCACTCACCGGTAGAGTTTGGCCTCCATGGATTCTCTATGAAGAAACCAAGAGAAATGGAGCTTTATATACAGCTGCCAACCTCTAGAAACCGACTGTCACCTCAGCCGTAGGGGGGTCGACCCCGGGGTTAACACCCCTCCTATGGGGTCGACTCCCCTAGGAGGGGATTTTCCCGCTTTCCCCAATTTCCGAAATTTTGAATTTCGAGCTGTAATTTTCGGATCCCTGGGTCCTATATATATAATTATCTTACGCGTATACAAACTACAAACCTTCATAGCTTCTTCATACGGTGTCTGTTTTACGCAAACCAAATGTCTATCTTGACTAGAATTTCGAGATGGACGCAATGACACAGTCTGTTTCCCTTAATTATGAATATTGAATCAATTATTATTTAATTTATCCTCTTTAGTACCGTTAAAATTTCGGGTTGTTACAGATAATAAAATGAATGATTACTTCGGTAAGGCTCGTTAATCCCGACTAGTTTGATAAACCTAAATTTGGTTTAAGTTGTGAATAGATATTATAAAATCTTTTGAAATGATTTCCAGGAATATTTGAATAAAAGAATATTCTGAACTGGAATGAGGCGTATGATGTGTTTTTATAGCACTTGATTATAAAACATGCGAGTTATTTGGAAAGATCGGGTTTAACCCATACTGAATAACTGTTACGACGATTAAAAGTCGAAGATATGAAGATGGTGGATGAAGACCGAAGATCTTCACATCTAATGGATTATTACTGATGTCTTGATTGGGCTATACACTTTAACTTATTTGGAGTTCTTACCTAGTTAATATGCATTTCTCTTCCAAGAGGAATTAATAAGATTAAGTTTCTATGAAGATTTTCTAGAGGGCTTTTGTGTTTAGTTTAAATTAATAAGGAAACTTCTACATTTTAATATATTTTTCTTTATTGGCATATGTAGCACAAATTTATGGCGTTTCATTTATATTTTGTACACCTCTTTCACTGCACACTTCCTTATCACATTAACAAAACATGTTTTCTTGACAACTTATTGATTCATAAATACTTATCTGATAATTCATCTTGTTCTAATAAGTTAAAGTGTGCCACAACCCATTCTTTGTTAAAAACTCTTTTATTTTATTTTCAAAACAATTCTGCTATTATGCACTTTCTCTTAACCAATTATATTACTTAACCACACAACTTGCTTACTCACTTTATTAAACAAATCTACATATTTTTATCAATTTTTTTAATGAGATTCTCAATATTACCATAAATTTCAAAAAACTGAGAACTTTTAAATTTGAAACATGAAAAACTCTTGTTGAGATCTTTTTTTCCACAATTTTTTCAAGTTTAACCAAAATTTCAATTGCGGGACTAAGTACAAAGTGGCTTCTTCGTTTTACATTTCCAAATATTTTGCGCGAAAACTATCACTTCATCCAAGTCTTCTTTCACACTAGTTCCTTCCAAAACTATGTCTGAATTGGAATCTAAGCTTAGTACCCCTTTTTGTGCCAAATGTGTGTATATATATAAATTCCTAATCCATTTTCCTTCGTGCTCTTTCCCATATTACAAGGCTCTAATGCCGAACCCACTAATATGAAATGCTGAAATTTCGGATACTAACATATGGAATTCATTTTTTCATTTTAAAATATATTGTACACTTCTCACTCAAGGGCCTATTATCCTAAAATTTTGATAACCATTTCTTCAGTGTACGAAATAGATATCACATTTCTTTCCAAATGTCGCTCTTCCTATTTAGTGCATTCTTCTATGAATCTAGGTATATATATGTAATACATATTTATGTTTTAAAAAACAAATATGCTCACTCACTATCTATATAAGAATCATAAAATTGAGCTATAATAACAAATGTAACAATTCGTATTTTGATAGATTCTGACTGTTTTCAAGAAAAAAAAATCTATCAAAGATTGAGTTGGTTTATCTAGTATCCTATAGAAAATCAAAGATAAATATATCACAGCTCATAATAGAAATATCACAGTAGAAGGGAATAAAATATAATAGTTAAATACTTACCAATATAATGGCACTGTCTAACAAGAATAACTAAGCTACAAAATCTTAACCACCTGTCTATTCTGCGGATTCGTAATGAGGAAGGGGTCAGAAAAAAAGTTCTGGTAAATGGAAAAATTATACTTTCTACAAATAACACTACATATACCATTCTATCATTGGTTCATATTTATTAGGTTATTCGAGTTTATTTCATAATGTACTTCCGATTTTTACGCATAAATCATACTCATCTAGTACTTAGAAGATTTCCCTAATAAATCATATATATGTAGTTAAATGCCAGACATATCACGATACTCCTCATAATGTCCTCCCTGAGTGGTCCCCATCGCCGCACTACGAAAACGTACCATACCTCCATCTTCATGCTACGAAAGCGTATTAAACTATGCTATGAAAGCATGCCAAGTCTCCAACATTACACCATGGAAGTGTACTTGGCTATGCTGCGAAAGCGAATAAAGCCTCTACCGTGGCACCTCAAGGGCACCTTAATCCCTGAATTCCCTCACGGAACTCTTAAATTTATGACACTAATCTACTTACCTTTTTATAAGTTTACACATTTACAGGAAATAATTCACAAACCTTACCTAGTTGGTTGTTGGAAATGTACCCAAATCTATTTCCATAATATAAATTAACCGAGACCCATAATTGCAAGACACTACGCTTAAGTAGATTATTTTTAGGTTATTGGTTAGTGCACAATACGAAAAAAATCTCTATTTCGCACTAACTCAAGTTATTTCCATTTTTATTGTAATTACGTTCTCCGTATTTAACTAGGATGTAATTATGGAAATATATCCCTTTTCCATAACCAACTGATTCAGTCCATTACTAATTTCTCCCTTTTTATTAGTTGTATTATTATATCTTATCTCTTATTCATTTCTCAATTTCTATATATATTCCATTTAAAATCCGAAAGATGGTTCCTTACAAACAGTATGAAAATTCTTATATTTTCCTTTTTATATAAATTTACTGTACATAACCTTAATTATGCCATGTTAATCTATGTCACATTTATTTAGTAAGCCTTACAAAGTTTTCCTATTCCAAATTATTACAATTTTGGCCTAACACATTTATTTAGTCCAAAATCATTAAGTTTCTCTTTTTTATCAAAATACATTCATTTAGCCCCAAATCATCAAATTTCCCTCTTTTGTTTATAATTCCAATTAATTTACATATAATCACAATTCAGTTATTTAACGAATAACCACAGTCAATTAATTTGCATCTAACGAAAGTTCATTTAATTCTCATAACCACGATTCAATTTAAAATTGTAAAATCCGACGTAGAAAGGGGGGAAAGAGGGCCGATAGAATGTTTTATTAACTTTACAAGAATAAAACGATATCTCATATCATTATATGAAAATTTTAATTTAAATCCACTCACCTGATAGCTCTCCAATTCTAAATCTGATTCAGATCAGACATTCATGGTTTCTCTAATTTGAATCTCACACGAACAGGTAATATGAGAACCTATAGCCTAATCTACAACCTTTCATCTCCAACTCTTGAATCAGAAATCTCAAAACTAGCATATATAATTGCTGAAGAGTTTGTAGGATAAAGGAAAATGGAAGAGCTCTGGCACCCTCTCAAAACATATAAGATGGAGGCTAGGCTTTATTGGTTTATTTATAGCTGCTCAAAAGAACGTTACCCGTTTGATCAAAAGAAATAAAATCCGAGCTATTTTGTAACACCGGACATTCCTTAATGCCACCCATATGAGGATTTCAGTAAGAAATTATGGAGCATTGTAGATATAAAGACATAAACATCATATATACTAAGATTTCACAGGAAATAAAATAGTTAATTTAGAAAACCATCTTTATTTCAATAAAATAGATAGTTACGAAATGTCATGTCTCAAAATATCAGTCAAAACAACATCAGATTAAAAAAATAATATTATTCTACAAATAGTCAAAACGATATAACCTAACCCTGGAAAGAAAACAGGAAGTGGTCCAATTTTAGCAGAAATCCTTTACGACAAAATCAACAAAGAAATCTGAACTATACACTTTCTCCTTATAAGCCTGGGGAAAGAATAGAGAAAGGAAGAAAGGAAATAGGTTAGACATAAAGCCTAGTGAGCTTCTATGATTACTAGCATGACTACTATGTTATGGGAAAAACAGATAAACAGTGGTTCTAGTATCATAAAAGGGTAAGTGTCTGGGAACATCTAAGGTTGAACAATAACTGGTATTAATTGATACAAAGGATTGACTCTTCTTATCCAAGAGAGAATGACGATAATAATGATCATACTAAAACTGATTGATTGTTTTGCACTTCTACAATTTCGGATAAAAATAGGAAATTAGGAAGGAATTTCTTAACACAACCCATCGATCGGATTTCCAGATGTGAATAACGTGTGCCAGCTATGTAATTTGGGGTTATCAATTCCCGAACCCATCAACTAAAAAGACACATTCTTAATCATAGGATTTATAGCATCTTATCTTCCCTATTTGCAACCATGCACTCTCATGATTCCGCCAGAACACTCTCGTACCTAACACTAGTTTTCAACATTTTACTGTCCATATCAGTAAAGCATGCCCTAAACTCTAATTAGTGTGAGGCTTCGGATGCTAACAACAAGGATATTGATTGATACGGGTTTCAAACAATCAAGGATTTGATACAAGTCGCCCCTAAACTTGGCCCCCAAGTTATAACTAGGATTTCTACGAGCCCCTTATATCTCACCCTTGTTCCAGTCAGGATTCATACCGAAGTAATGCCCTTAAGTCTACGATATACCACCCAAAGCCGACATGCATTTATCTAGACTGTACACCATACGTGTCTTCAATTGTAGCTTGATGCCTCAATAGCACGTCATCTAATTTGCACCGAGTTCCATGGCAGGGTGATACAAGAAACACGGAACCCGGTCGGGAGCTTTTCCATATATTTACATGCCCGTCTTTAAGAGCCTCTACAGATATTCCTAGGATCTATTTTCACGGTGGCTATGGCTCCACCTAGGTCCCTCCCTCAACTAGTAAAGACTATAAGAGCTAAGCGACATGCCCCTAATAACAAACAATCTAAACATCCATTTGGCATCTCCCCTCAACCCCTTACCTTGATAGTGAAAGGTGAATGGTATCTTGGTTTTAGCTTTAGTCTTTTCGCATCCCACTGGTTGTCGATGATGGGTATCTGGCGGTCTACTGTACTTGTTGGTCGTGAACCTTCGCCTCCCCATTGAGGCAACCGCCGAACCAACCTAGTGTCACCACGTCATAGCATTCTGACTACATAGCTACTTCTGCGGTCAAGGCCTACCCACCTGTAATGACCCGAAAATCCGGTCCAATTTGAGCTGACTAAATAACACAAGTCCAACCCCAAATTGCACTGAAAATTCAAGAAATTAATAGAAAAAAGATAGAGGGTGAGGATAGATAAGATAGAACAAGTAGAATAGAAGAAGAAGAACATCATCATCAGAGTAACACGAATCTCGCAACGGAACGAATAAAATATAACATAACTTTTGAAATACAAACAGTATATGTATACAATAAAATTTCAGAGTAAAACACTTACAACACAACAGAAATAATAATAGCTATAGAATCTTGAAGCCTCCTGCTCCAAGCTCTCCAAGTGTATCTGTAAAATCCTGACTACTTGACTGCCCGTACAAATTAGGCACCCAAGAGTTTAGGGAAAACAAACAAATAAACTCTGGGTCAGTCATGGACTGGTCTGAGTAAAACAGTTTAAAACAGTTCGAACAAGTAAACGAAATCTCATAAGACCACGCCGTATAACGAAACGGATTTTTCCCTTATGAGAATCCAAACATCTTTATATCAAAACCTTTTTGATACTATAATAATGTCTATCAACCACAGTATAATAATCATCTAGCAAAAACGCTT
Source organism: Allium sativum (assembly GCA_030737875.1). Lineage (NCBI taxonomy): Eukaryota > Viridiplantae > Streptophyta > Magnoliopsida > Asparagales > Amaryllidaceae > Allium > Allium sativum. The sequence goes on along the minus strand of CM060918.1, from coordinate 661,694,232 downwards.
TCATCTCACGTTCTACATATAGTATACAATCAAAACCGCAAGCACGTATTGGGTAATGGATTTCCAACTATGACAAGGTATGGAACCACCTTCAGATCAGTGTACTCTAGGAACGATACACTGGAGTTCAACAAGAACATCTTGCTACTCAGCCACACATGACCGACCACTCATTTCGCTTGAGTGTATCGAATGTACATCACCAACGGTTGGGATCAGCAACCGTTCCCGTATATATATATGGGACAGCATTGATAGACTAAAGAAGCAAATGAATATTCTCTAGATAGGTGATTATACACCCTACTTCGGTGCGACCGATTTAGCCATGCTGCCTGCCCGATTTTTTTCATTTCCTAGTTGTTGAGCTAGAGGCTACGATTACTTTCCATTCATTTATAACACGATCACTTTGAATGCCACATAGTCAAATCCGTTAATCACTAATTGATTTGCACAAATATTCTGGATGTTATGCAAAGGGAATAAATCCGTTGCCACCATATATATTTGTACAGACCAATCATATTCGATCATTGGAAATACTCTGTCAGACACTCGTCTATATAGGTTCGTTCTGGGATTGAACGAAACCGAAGGCACTATTCAGTACATCCATCTTAGTCACTATTATCTAAGACTTATACAACAGCCCTTGCACTTTATTTCGTCTTCAATTTTCTTTGGCATATTTGCAACGCTCATGCCAAAACAGAGTGGTTCTTTAGATAAGAATCCAACCGCTCTCTCCATATTAACAACGTTAAAATGGTAAAAACTTCGATAGTCGGTGAGTTAATTATCAAAGAAAAACATGTCGGTGTTCACACAACGATCTTAATTCCAAATGGAATTATCGATCAAATCATCCAACATATATATATATATATATATATATATTCATATTTCCTTATTTTCTATGATTAGAAAATATACGTTATTAACACTGGAAAACATTTCCAATCCTCATTCACGCATCACTACCATTCCACAACTATTATTCCCTAACTGTAAACTAGTAAGAGAACAATTCTCTAAGTATAAACCCCGAAGGCCGAAACCAACATCAGATCACACTCAGAAAACGATTCAACTTACTAATCTCTAGTCAGTTTCATTCTTGCTTAACTCTATTTCTTTAACTCTATTCGATTAACTCTAACTGATTAACTCTAACTGATTAACTCAAATTTGAATAACCTATAATCGATTTACTCCTTTAAATAACGTTTATCCATTTATAAAGATTTACTTTTAGTAATGGTTCTTCACTTTAAAAATGTCCTTTTTATAACATTTCTCCACTTATACAGATTTCCTTATAACAGTGTTAAATCACTTATAATGATTTCCTATAACAGCGTTTAATCACTTATAATGATTTCCTATAACAGTGTTTAATCACTTACAATGATTTCCTATAAATATCCTTTATATTCTTTCTATTATATTATCCCAATAAATATCCCTCTTTATAAAATCCTTTGATTTCCTAAATAAATTTCCTTTTATAATATCATATTTATTTCCTAAATATTTTCCTTTTACATTTATTCTATTTTCTAAATAAATATTCCTTTATACATTCTATTCACTTCCTAAGTAAATATCTCTCTTTATACTTCTATTTACTTGCTAAGTAAATAATCGTTTGACACTTCTATTTCAATACACAGTTTGAAATTTCCCTTTTTCTTTCCAGTATTCATTTTCATATTTAAAATACTGTATAACTATGATTACTATTAACCAAGCACACATAATCATCACAGATTATATAACACATCACATATCATAATTTATGAACAAAACAGTATTTTATATATTGAGGAACTCAGTTGGGTCCCTCCAACCTGTTCCCCTGCATCACAGATGTTAAACTATAAAATTAAGATCAACTTCATTTCCGTATGAAATGTTCTGGTAAGCAACATCAATATTTAATGGTGTATACATATACATATATATATATATATAAATATATATTTATATAAAATTTCAACTAACTGACTAGAAGTTCAATCAACCACTCTACACATAACAGCAAATCAATATCTAAGAGTTCTAGAAGTACATTATAAAAATATAACTTTTCAGAGTTAGTGAGTTTTTCTCACCTTGTTTTCCATTTAACTCCATCTTCGTCCGTTCCGGCTCCGGATTGTAGTCTCCTTTCCAATGGTCTCGACGTTATTAGTTTGGTCCAGTGCTCCTCTTTATGTAATAAGAAGCTCACAGTCCAACAGCAGCTAATGGTCCAATAACGGCCCAAGTCATGTTTCTATACCGACTACGTTTCCCGTATTCTCCAATTGATAATGCCTGCTCCAGTTTTCTCCTTCTCCCCCGTATCATTACAATCCGCACTCCAGAAAAAAAATCCATCTCTTTTTTTTTAAACTTGCACTGGCATTTACAGGAGCCTCCACTTAGAGTCCACCATATTCTACTTCTAATTCAAATACACATCCCCTTCTATCGTATTCACGTACCATCAAAGGACCCTCTCCGTTCCAAATACCTTTCAACAACCGTACTAGAACTTACACCCCTCTCTTCTCTTTTCTCTAAGTTACGTCTACAATTTAACAAATGCAACCAGTTTGTTTCCTCACTTATATCCCCTACTCACGTCCACTTCAAGGCCTTCAACATGCAAAAACTTCACGTTCTTCTCCTTACTTTTTGTCACGTGAACTCTACTTCACAGCTACTTAAAATCCCATGCTTCCTTCATGGATCCGCACCCAATCACCTCCCCATGCACTTTCATATACACGCCTTCACCCTTGACGCAACTTCCATCTCATTCCTCTCCTTTCTTTACTCATTTTCACTTCAGTATTTACGCAAGAGCATGGAAATGCCACTTCCACATCCTGCTTCATCACACACAAGCTCCATCATAACCATCGGCTCCTCACACCACGTTGACAGTCCTTCCTTTGAAAACCGAGAGCTCCTTCTCCTTTACAATACTCCCGAAGCAATCATTAATTCCTCCACCGCAACTCCAGTATTAGTTCACGCCCAAACAGTAGGCCATTTCCATATCCTCACCCTCATATCTGACCGCATACCCATTTGCTCCATGCCGCATTCTCCAATGCTATTCACACCGCATGCAGCAAGCTATACGCCTCACGTCCCATTCTTTTGTTAGTGAAGAGAAGAAAAGCAAGTATAAAAAAGGTTTGAAATGATAGAGAAATATCGAGAGGGATACTACGTATTGTCTTCGTGATTTTAACAGTGGATTTTAATTTGTTATATATTTTCCAGATCTCGACATTTTGTTTTTGCTGGTTTTTCCAAAAAAAAGGCTGGAAGAAATGCTTGGTATTTTATAGTATTAGGAGTCTTCCTTGTTAAGGCAACATGAGTGGACAGGTTGGCAGAGTGACGGTGACAATTCGAGAATGATAGGTTAGGTAGAGATGTATGGCAACTAGGATAGGGATGTCACCATATAACTTAGCAGTTAAGAGAAGAGGACGTGGAACCACCTTACCCAGAACTACCTCGCGTGAATATCATTGAATAATATTATATATGAGTCCAATACTTGGCTTCAAAGTAATCATGAAAACCGAGAGATATTTCGGGGAGACTGCGTACGATTTCATTCAATTAAAGTTAATGAATATATATAGACAAAAACAAACAACCTTATATTCTCAAGTTAGGAACACAGCAGTATACCATTTTATAAAACTCAGTTCACTACGGACTGCTATCAACAGAAATAAAGGTACTGTTGAAATGAGTAAGGTTTCCCGATCCCAAAAATATAATAATACCAGTAGGTGAACTCATATTTTGAAACTTCAAAATGTTGATTACAGGGTGCAAAATACTCCAAACAAAAAGTTGCTTATTAAATTAATTAAAAATTTCAATAAAATTCTAAAAATTAAATTATCGCTATGTCTCTAAAGAACCTTGTCTAAATTCAAATCCGATCTCTAGTTATATCGAATAAATCGTTACGGTCGATAAACGATTCTATAGCGACTATTTTAAAATATGATTTGGACATATCTCAAAATCTACACGACGAAATACCGATGTGTCTCTTTTCCTAGAAAGATATAATCAACCAGCTCCACAAGTTTCTTGTTTCACGGAAATCTGATTTAAAATGAATCTTGTACATTCAGTTGAAGTTCGAATCGCCAAACAGCGAACTGCCGTGCCATTTCAAGCTCGATTTTAATTATAATGTAATTATACGTTCTAACGTCGATGATTAAATAATATATTCGTTATCTAAATAATTAAATAAGTTAATTATTACACCGTCAAATATCCGGGTCATTACATTCTTCCCCACTTAAAATAATTTCTTCCTCCAAATTGCTAAGCTAGAAGACGACCCTATCTACTGGGTAAATATTTATCGATTTACCCCTTAACTTCAGTTTCAACTGAACTAATTAATATCGACTAAAATATTAATTTATTCCGACTAACTATCATTTTCAAAAATTCTGAAATTTTTTCTAATGCCTTTAATTTCCGGAAAATTTCGCCATAACCTCCTTTGTACTGGTCGATACGTCAAATCACAACTCGCCTCTCTAGGCCTTCTCCAACCCAAAAGAAAATCAAACAGCCAAGCGGCTTGTAAAAAAATATCCAAACTCATATATAAAATAAACTTGTACCTTTTAGTTGGGCATATCATTATATCACTTCCAACTGTTATCAACTAAACATATATCAATACTAATCCAATCAACTCAAACCGATTTATTCTCAAATCCAATCATTCGGTTATATCTAAACCAAATTCCATTCAAATTCCAACATCAAATTTTAAATTCTTAACCATCAACTCAATTTCATTTCAGATTATTCTCTAATCCAATTCAGTTTTTATTTAACTTAATTCAAGTTAAATTCTAATTTACTTATTAATTTTTTTTCCATCTCAATCTATTTAACTTCATAAGTTAAATTTTAATTTCATAACTTAAATTCCTGGGTTCATTTCAAATCAATTTGAAATGACTATGCCAATTCAAACATTTGAATTTCCAAACACTTGTTTTCTCAAAACATTTGAAAAAAAACAAAACCTTGGTAGTAATCCGTCACTTAGAAACTCGAAAATGAACACCGATGATGTATCGATCCATCATCGGAATCTATTTTCCAGCGATCAAGGTGAGTTCAATAATATATCACTTTCAGTTTGAAAAACATTTTCAAAATCTCCCAGGAACTTAAAATTTCCTTATTTTAATTCCTAATTCTGATTTAAATTCAGATTTAATTCATCCTATTTCATATACTTTACTTATATGAATCCTGATTGGTTATTTATAACCATTTCACATTTTTATAATCTTACTCGATTATAATAACAACCAACACAACCAATATACTATATCAAAAATATATTCGGGTAAAATTACTTCGTTTACCCTCCTTTCAAAACATACCATGACGGTTCATCGTAATCGAGTGTTTAGCAACTCCTATCGATACAGTGGATCAGGCTGATCGACCAGAATTCACAAACTACTCAACCGATAAAACTCCACGATATAAAAATTATTTTTATATCAAATAACAAATACCTTCTCTCGTATATATACACTCAAACTCAATTTAGGTTATTACTAACCCCATCTCTACTGAGTCACGCCACAGAGCCAAGGTAATTCTTAACTTAAGCTCTGATACCAACTGTAATGACCCGAAAATCCGGTCCAATTTGAGATGACTAAATAACACAAGTCCAACCCCAAATTGCACTGAAAATTCAAGAAATTAATAGAAAGAAGATAGAGGGTGAGGATACATAAGATAGAACTAGTAGAATAGAAGAAGAAGAACATCATCATTAGAGTAACACGAATCTCGCAGCGGAACGAATAAAATATAACATAACATTTGAAATATAAACAGTATATGTATACAATAACATTTCAGAGTACAACACTTACAACACAACAGAAATAATAATAGCTATAGAATCTTGAAGCCTCCTGCTCCAAGCTCTCTAAGTGTATCTGTAAAATCCCGACTACTTGACTTCCCGTACAAATTAGGCACCCAAGAGTTTAGGGAAAACAAACAAATAAACTCTGGGTCAGTCATGGACTGGTGTGAGTAAAACAGTTTAAAACAGTTCGAACAAGTAAACGAAATCTCATAAGATCACGCCGTATAACGGAACGGGTTTTTCCCTTATGAGAATCCAAAACATCTTTATATCAAAACCTTTTTGATACTATAATAATGTCTATCAACCACAGTAAAATAATCATCTAGCAGAAACGCTTTCATCTCATGTTCTACATATAGTATACAATCAAAACCGCAAGCACGTATTGGGTAATGGATTTCCAACTATGACAAAGTATGGAACCACCTTCCGATCAGTGTACTCTAGGAACGATACACTGGAGTTCAACAAGAACATCTTGCAACTCAGCCACACATGACCGACCACTCATTTCGCTTGAGTGTATCGAATGTACATCACCAACGGTTGGGATCAGCAACCGTTCCCGTATATATATATGGGACGGCATTGATAGATTAAAGAAGCAAATGAATATTCTCTAGATAGGTGATTATACACCCTACTTCGGTGCGACCGACTTAGCCATGCTGCCTGCCCGATTTCTGTCATTTCCTGGTTGTTGAGGCCAGAGGCTATGATTACTTTCCATTCATTTATAACACGATCACCTTGAATGCCACATTGTCAAATACGTTAATCACTAATTGATTTGCACAAATATTCTGGATGTTATGCAAAGGGAATAAATCCGTTGCCACCATATATATTTGTACAGACCAATCAAATTCGATCATTGGAAATACTCTGTCAAACACTCGTCTATATAGGCTCGTTCTGGGATTGAACGAAACCGAAGGCACTATTCAGTACATCCATCTTAGTCACTATTATCTAAGACTTATACAACAGCCCTTGCACTTTACTTCGTCTTCAATTTTCTTTGGCATATTTGCAACGCTCATGCCAAAACATAGTGGTTCTTTAGATAAGAATCCAACCGCTCTCTCCATATTAACAACGTTAAAATGGTAAAAACTTCGATAGTCGGTGAGTTAATTATCAAAGAAAAACATGTCGGTGTTCACACAACGATCTTAATTCCAAATGGATTTATCGATCAAATCATCCAACATATATACATATATATATATATATATTCATATTTCCTTATTTTCTATGATTAGAAAATATACGTTATTAACACTGGAAAACATTTCCAATCCTCATTCACGCATCACTACCATTCCACAACTATTATTCCCTAACTGTAAACTAGTAAGAGAACAATTCTCTAAGTATAAACCCCGAAGGCCGAAACCAACATCAGATCACACTCAGAAAACGATTCAACTTACTAATCTCTAGTCAGTTTCATTCTTGCTTAACTCTATTTCTTTAACTCTATTCGATTAACTCTAACTGATTAACTCTAACTGATTAACTCAAATTTGAATAACCTATAATCGATTTACTCCTTTAAATAACGTTTATCCATTTATAAAGATTTACTTTTAGTAATGGTTCTTCACTTTAAAAATGTCCTTTTTATAACATTTCTCCACTTATACAGATTTCCTTATAACAGTGTTAAATCACTTATAATGATTTCCTATAACAGCGTTTAATCACTTATAATGATTTCCTATAACAGCGTTTAATCACTTATAATGATTTCCTATAAATATCCTTTATATTCTTTCTATTGTATTTTCCCAATAAATATCCCTCTTTATAAAATCCTTTGATTTCCTAAATAAATTTCCTTTTATAATATCATATTTATTTCCTAAATATTTCCCCTTTTACATTTATTCTATTTTCTAAATAAATATTCCTTTATACATTCTATTCACTTCCTAAGTAAATATCTCTCTTTATACTTCTATTTACTTGCTAAGTAAATAATCGTTTGACACTTCTATTTCAATACACAGTTTGAAATTTCCCTTTTCCTTTCCAGTATTCATTTTCGTATTTAAAATACCGTATAACTATGATTACTATTAACCAAGCACACATAATCATCACAGATTATATAACACATCACATATCATAATTTATGAACAAAACAGTATTTTATATATTGAGGAACCCAGTTGGGTCCCTCCAATCTGTTCCCCTACATCACAGATGTTAAACTATAAAATTAAGATCAACTTCATTTCAGTATGAAATGTTCTGGTAAGCAACATCAATATTTAATGGTGTGTATATATATATATATATATATAATTTCAACTAACTGACTAGCAGTTCAATCAACCAATCTATACATAACAGCAAATCAATATCTAACAGTTCTAAAAGTACATTATAAAAATATAAGTTTTCATAGTTGGTGAGTTTTACTCACCTTGTTTTCCATTTAATTCCATCTTCGTCCGTTCCGGCTCCGGATTGTAGTGTCCTTTCCAATGGTCTCGACGTTATTAGTTTGGTCCAGTGCTCCTCTTTATGTAATAAGAAGCTCACAGTCCAACAACTGCTAATGGTCCAATAACGGCCCAAGTCATGTTTCTATACCGACTACGTTTCCCGTCTTCTCCAATTGATAATGCCTGCTCCAGTTTTCTCCTTCTCCCCCGTATCATTACAATCCGGACTCCAGAAAAAAATCCATCTCTTTTTTTCTTAAACTCTCACTGGCATTTACAGGAGCCTCCACTTACAGTCCACCATATTCTGCTTCTAACTCAAATACACATCCCCTTCTATCGTATTCACGTACCATCAAAGGACCCTCACCGTTCCAAATACCTTTCAACAACCGTACTAGAACTTACACTCCTCACCCTCTCTTCTCTTTTCTCTAAGTTGCGTCTACAATTAAACAAATGCAACCAGTTTGTTTCCTCACTTATATCCCCTACTCACGTCCACTTCAAGGCCTTCAACATGCAAAAACTTCACGTTCTTCTCCTTACTTTTTGTCACATGAACTCTACTTCACAGCTACTTAAAATCCCATGCTTCCTTCATGGATCTGCACCCAATCACCTCCCCATGCACTTTCATATACACACCTTCACCCTTGACGCAACTTCCATCTCATTCCTCTCCTTTCTTTACTCATTTTCACTTCAGTATTTACGCAAGAGCATGGAAATGCCACTTCCGCACCCTGCTTCATCACACACAAGCTCCATCATAACCATCGGCTCCTCACACCACGTTGACAGTCCTTCCTTTGAAAACCAAGAGCTCCTTCTCCTTTACAATACTCCCGACGCAATCATTAATTCCTCCACCGCAACTCTAGTATTAGTTCACGCCCAAACAGTAGGCCATTTCCATATCCTCACCCTCATATCTGACCGCATACCCATCTGCTCCATGCCGTACGCATGCAGCAAGCTATACGCCTCACGTCCCATTCTTTTGTTAGTGAAGAGAAGAAAAGCAAGTATAAAAAAGGTTTGAAATGATAGAGAAATATCGAGAGGGCTACTACGTATTGTCTTCGTGATTTTAACAGTGGATTTTAATTTGTTATATATTTTCCAGATCCCGACATTTTGTTTTTGCTGGTTTTTCCAAACAAAAGGCTGGAAGAAATGCTTGGTATTTTATAGTATTAGGAGTCTTCCTTGCTAAGGCAACATGAGTGGACAGGTTGGCAGAGTGACGGTGAAATTCGAGAATGATAGGTTAGGTAGAAATGTATGGCAACTAGGATAGGGATGTCACCATATAACTTAGCAGTTAAGAGAAGAGGACGTGGAACCACGTTACCCAGAACTACCTCGCGTGAATATCATTGAATAATATTATATATGAGTCCAATACTTGGCTTCAAAGAAACCATGAAAACCCAAAGATATTTCGGGGAGACTGCGTACGATTTCATTCAATTAAAGTTAATGAATATATATTAACAAAAACAAACAACCTTATATTCTCAAGTTAGGAACACAGCAGTATCTCATTTTATAAAACTCTGTTCACTACGGACTGCTATCAACAGAAATAAAGGTACTGTTGAGATGAGTAAGGTTTCCCGATCCCAAAAATATAATAATACCGGTAGGTGAACTCATATTTTGAAACTTCATAATGTTGATTACAGGGTGCAAAATACTCCAAACAAAAAGTTGCTTATTAAATTAATTAAAAATTTCAATAAAATTCTAAAAATTAAATTATCGCTATGTCTCAAAAGAACCTTTTCTAAATTCAAACCCGATCTCTAGTTATATCGAATAAATCGTTACGGTCGATAAACGATTCTATAGCGACTATTTTAAAATATGATTTGGACATATCTCAAAATCTACACGACGAAATACCGATGTTTCTCTTTTCCTAGAAAGATATAATCAACCAGCTCCACACGTTTCTTGTTTCACGGAAATCTGATTTAAAATGAATCTTGTACATTCAGTTGAAGTTCGAATCGCCAAACAGCGAACTGCCGTGCCATTTCAAGCTCGATTTTAATTATAATATAATTATACGTTCTAACGTCGACGATTAAATAATATATTCGTTATTTAAATAATTAAATAAGTTAATTATTACACCATCAAATATCCGGGTCATTACACCACCTATTAGTTACACGTAGACCCAACCTCTGCGAGCACGGCCTAAACATCTGCAACCGCACAAAGGACTACTATGAGCACCTTACGTATCTTAGGAACTCGCGTGCTTCCCCTTCCAATCCTTCAGAGCTGGCAGAACAATTAGATGAATGTGCACTCCCCTCGTGCCTTATAACACCAAGATGATCTACCCCGTTAGGTTATTCAACCTCAAACGTGCGGACTGGCCCAAGCGCCTCACTTTAATATGTTGTTAGACCCTATGTCTAAACATTCTTTTACGCGCTTACCTCATCTCATCAGCTTTCCATCTAACTTGGTTATTCCCATTCATATTGAATTCTTAATCAAGTTACCAAGTTCCTCATGCTTATTAATTTTAGTTATATAAATTAACCCATTTAAGTTTATTAATAAGCCCACAACATGTTATTCCTATATTGTGGTCCATGGTTTGTAATCCACAATCCCTTTATATTCTTGTCTGATTTTATCGTTACAATAACGTGTTCTACTTAATATGTAATTAAGTATATCTCAACTCACATGTTTTCTTGTTTAACATGTCAGTCATTATTTATGATTAAATATAACTTATTTCATAAGTTTTCCTCATTCCTTCTCATTTAATCATAAATCCGTTTCACACCGTTACTACAACTTATCATTGTTTACTTATTAACTTAGTTCCCTTAACTAAGGCCCATTAATAAGTTTCTCTACCCATTCATTATAACCTTTGTTATAATTTCCTCTTGTCCTTAGGACAACTCTAAACATGTTATCTTTATCAGCGGGTCTCGAACTTCCAAGCTTATATATTACTTAATTTATTATTAAGTACAATTTCTTATATTTCATATATTTTCCCCCTTATCTCAACTGGTTTCTAGCTTTCCCCATTTATAGATTACTTAATTTACAATTAAGTGTCCCTTATCTCATTTCACCAGTTATCCCACTTCCTTGCTAATTTATTATAACCTAAGTTATAGTCTTATCTTGTCCCTAGAACAAGTATACCTATTATACAACATTTTCATTAATGTTATTTATTTCTAATAGGTGATTATCAATCCCCATTTAAACCATTTACTGTTGTAAACCATTATTCTTCATTCGCTGTAATATGTATTCCTTATTATATTTAAGGAAAATACTTCATGAAACTTTTCAGTTTGATTGAAAGAATCAGCGATTTCTTTTCATAATGTATTCCCATCTAAATCCGTAGTAGCATGTAATTTCTTTACTTTTCTTACTTATTTACTATGGCTTACTTGCAACAACGTTCTCAGAAATAGGTCATTTAGGGAAATACATCACTTTTCCTTCGCATCACACTAACCCAGTTCATTACATTGCTTCCTTTCTTCTTTTATGAGTTTGACATTTAATTACCGTCATTGCCATTTATTCATATCTTGTTACATACATATATTTATATTTTTTTTATATATATAAGCACTAGAACTCTCACATTAAGCCTACACTTGCGGATGCTAGATTTGCTGGGCGGGTCCGGGAAGACTTCTACCACAAGTTGACTTAACCTCGTGTCTTAGCACCATTACACGTTTTTAATTTTTGCACTTAGACCCCCCACATTAGATTTACCACTTGTGAATGTTGGATATATCGGGCGGTTCCGGGCAGACTTCTATCATAAGTGCAATCTAACCTCATGTCCAAGAGCGTTACAGTGTCAAATTACTGTGAATCTAGGCATGTTCGTTCTTTAACAATTATTCCCATTTCATGAAAATTTTAGGCATATTATCCTTTTACTGTAATCTAGTTTACAGTAATCTAATTTACATGTCATCCAATTTTGCCTATATTTTGTCGCATGTACTTTTCAACATATGTTTAATTCTATTTTGACATGTAAACATTAAATCGGGTAATTATTTATATCCAACAAGTTAAACATGTTGTTTACTCAATAATAGGCCCCAAATGAATCATATAATTATAACAATAGAAATCATTGCCCATATTCTAACAAGTTTATTCAACATTTAATCATTCCAATACTTTAACACATTCAACATAAGAATTATTCATATTAACATCTCAACTTGTTATAACAATAATTTATAATTAATCTGGGAATCTCACAATTTATAAAAAGGGAAATGCTAAACGATAATCATAATATTATCTAAAGGCTATAGCTTAAACCCACTCACCTCGTAAGCTTTCCCGATTCTGGATCTGATCCAGTTTTAGCATCTATGGATTTCCCCTTAATCGGATTCACACCTATCGACCATGGATTTATTATTTTCATTAAAAGAGAAGGGAAAGAAAGAGGAGGAATTTGAACAGATTGGACCTAGAAGTTTACCTCGCTTTTCATGATTCAGAACAATCTTTTATTCACATCTATTCTTTCTTTCAGATCCTAATTTTAAATTCCTCTAATTAATAAATCTAAATTCTATGAATAGATTAGAGAAGAGAGAGAGAGAGTAATGGTAGAGTTTCAGCATAGCCTCAGAATTATGAGGTTTAGGGTTAGGTCGAAGGTCTTATTTATAGGCGTATTGGAGAAACCAGGACCCTCAGATTTGACCAAAAACCATCAGAAACGTCTAAATCAAGGAAACCCCAAATCTGCCAAAATCTGCCACTGTGGGGTCGGGTCGACCCCCCTTCATGTGGGTCGACCCACCTTCATGTGGGTCGACCCCCCTTGAAGGGGCTGACCGTCGTGGTTCCGGATGCCGAAAATTCATCTGGCTTGTTTCCAATTTTCTCTGACAACTTCTACAGCCCATAACTTTATCATTTAATGTCCCTTTTGCGCAAACTCAGAGTCTATCTGAACCAGAATTCCAAGACGAATGCAACGGTACAATCCGTTTTACTTAATTATGAATATTTAATTAAATTATTCTTATTATATTATTTTAAGTTGAAAATGTGGGGTGTTACATTCTTCCACCCTTAGGAAATTTCGTTCCCAAAATTTGATAAGGGTAAAATCAATTAACTCGCATTATATACATCCATCACGTGTGCATCCAATTTTTGCAAACATCGTGCACTTGTGCAAAGTGAAATACAACATAATAATACATGTATGCCTCAGTGGTACCTCCTATGTGTATGCAAATTTCTCAAAAACCATTTTAAAATGTGATGCTCACATCCTAAATATACTGGCATTTCTACATGAATGCAATATTTTGAAAACCAGAATACATTTTCATCCAAATTTTCCCACACTCTTACTGAGTAAGAGCGTAGTTCATCCTAGTGTTGCATCCAAAATCCTACGAACTAACTTTATTTTTCGAATTTCAGAAAAATCTAATTTTCTAAGTTCGATTTCTTATGTTACAAAAAGGTGAAAATGGAAAATTTCACATCTATAGTTTTTCTTTTATACACCTTTTTCAAACTATACTTGGATTTTATGTAACCGTTTATAAATATTCCCTACTTTCTTTTCCAAGTACAGCCCACATAAGAAAATTTTCTTTTATTACTGATTTTCTTTTCAACTTATCATGGAAATTTTTCGTTCTTATCCATCTTTTCTCATAATTTTCCATTTTTGTTGCTTTATTGGATCTGCTGTTTTCCTTTTAGTTGTACCTTTTTTCTTTTCTAAGCTTATTTAATTATCTGATCTTAGTTTAAATTTAAATAAGCTTCTAGTCTTTCAACTAAAAAAGGAGAACAGACACCCTACACAGCTACTACTAAGGGCCAAGAATCTCGGGACTATGTCCCCTTCAGAAAGAAAAGTCCAAACTATGGGATCTACGACAGGTTTAGGTGTTACCCTAACTACCCAACAAGAACAACATAATGAGATGATCCCAACAGAAATGCAGGAATGGTTTTTACCCCTAACGTGAAAATTAGCAACAGGATCTAAACACTTACTTGCCCTTTTTACTATCTAGTAGTCACTACTAACTCTAGCTGTGTATCAATAATTATTTCAAGCAACACCCAAGGCTTTTCAATGCTTACGCATTCTACGGGAACTCGCTATTATTCCAAGATAATTCTCGCTGTTTACTTTATAGCTCCAAAACTTTTCCCGTCTTCCCTAGGCTATAATCCTTATCTACTCCATACTTTTTAAAACATGGTTTGGCTTTTTTCATTTGGACTTCCTTCCAAAAATTAAAAGTGTCAAAACTTTATTTTACTTATGAAAACTTTATTTTGCCAAACCATGAAAACATGTCATCTTAAAAAAAATGTAAATCATCATTTTTTTTAAATCACAAAACTGGAGTAGATACAGACAACTATTTTCTCAATCAGGTTCATGACTTATTCTTACCTATAAGGTCAGTTCAATCTCTTACTACAAGGTGCAAACATCTACTATATTCTTGATTTCTACAACTTATTTTGTCCGCCCAACAAAATTATCTTATTAAAATAATTTGTCAAAAATGATTGTCAAAAGAATAGAGACATGAAAACTTCCCTTATTAAAGATTCTTGTATGGAATGTGACAAGAAAAACTAGAGAGCTATACATGCTCTATAATATGCACCTTTAACTGAGTTGAGTTTCACATTAAAACTCAATATGTGTACTTCTTTCATAATTTTAAAACTATAACTTTTAAGATTAAAACTTGAAAACACCATAAACCATTTTTCTAATAACTTTTACAATTCAAGTTCTTAAAAGTTAACAATGGGTTTAACTCAAAAAAGGTTTCCAATTTTCTAGGCTTTCCTAGACAATCCCCAAGTCAACTCTCTCAACTATATATATTACTAATCCATCTTTCTCTTTTCAACCTTATCTAATCTATAAGGTTTTTAAGCCCACTAACCAAAAATACTAATCAGATGGGATTCACTTTCCTTCTATACAAAGTACATTGTACACTCTCCACATAAATTACCTAAGGGTCTCAAATTTCCATATTCATTCCTTTAGTGTACAAGACAAACATCCTATTTCTTACCATATTATACTCTTTCTGTTCAGTGGGCTCCTCTATGGATCTAGGTGTATATAATACATTTCTAAAAATACGAATAAGTTCACTCACTATTTATGTAGGAATCCTAAACCTGGCTTTGATACCAGATGTCACAACCCGAATTCCGACAGACTGATTTTTTTCCAAAATTCGAATCTTTCAAAACTCGGATTGGTTTGCTCTAGTATTCTACAGAAAAGAAAGGGACGTAAAATATGTCAGAGGCTCTGAAAACATCTCACAACTGAAAAATATAAAATACTTAAAGTATAGCCTTATCGTATTAATAATACTGATTAACTAGTATCCAAAGCTAACATGTCTCTGCCACAAATCTAACCTGCGAGTATGTTAAGAGGAGGGGGTCAGCACATCTGGTGATTGGATTTAAATTATACACTTTGGATAACACTACATATACCGTTCAATCATATTTTCTTATTTATTAGGTTACTTGGGTTAACAACACTCAAGGCTTACACACACGTCGCACCCATTTAATTCCCAACGGATTAACCAAATGCAGTATATATGTAGCTATCCCCATTATTAAGGTACACCCCATGGTACCCCACTGGCACGGTCTCCACCGTAACACCATCGAAATATACGCAGTGCCTTATTCTACATCGTGGTGACGTACGGATAACAATATTACATTCCACATATATCTGTCAATTCTATGCTACACAAAAGTATGGATTGCCACCCTTTTTCGAGTCAGGACTCATACCGGAGTAATGCCCTCAAGTCTACGATACACCACCCAGAGCCGACATGCATGTATCTAGACTGTCCACTATACGTACCTTCAATTGTAGCTCGATGCCTCAATCGTACGTCATCTAATGTGCACCGAGTTCCACGGCAGGGCAATACAAGAAACATGAAACTCGGTTGGGAGTTTTCCATATCTGTACAGGCCCGTCTTTAAGAGCCTCAATAGATATTCCTAGGATCTGTTTTCACGGTGGCTATGGCACCACCTAGGCCCCTCCCTCAACTAGTAAAGGCTACAAGAGCTAAACGACATGCCCCTAATAACAAACAATCTAAACATCCATTTGGCGTCTCCCCTCAATCCTTTACTCCGATAGTGAAAGTTGAATGATATCTTAGGTTTAACTCTAGTCTTTTGGCATCCCAGTGGCTGTCGATGACGGGTATACGACGATCTACTATCCTTGTTGGTCGTGACCCTTCGCCTCCCCATTGAGGCAACCGCTGAATCACCCTGGTGTCAGCACGTCACAACATAACTACTTCTGCAGCCAAGGCCCACCCACCTAGTAGTTACGCACAGACCCAACCTCTGTGAGCACAACCTGAACATCTTGCACCGCACAGAGAACTACTAGGAGCACCATACATATCTTAGGAAGTCGTGTTCTTCCCTTTCTAGTCCTTCGGAGCCGCCAGAATAATCAGATGAATGTGCGCTCCCCTCGTGCCTTATAACATCATGATGATCTAGCCCGTTAGGTTGTTCACCCTCAAACATGCGGACTGGCCCAAGCGCCTCACTTTAATATGTTGTTAGACCCTATGTCTAAACATTCTTTTACGCGTTTGCCTTACCTCATCATGTTTCCATCTAACTTAGTTATTTCCATTCATATTGAATTCTTAATCAAGTTACCAAGTTCCTCTTGCTTATTAATTTCAGTTATATAACTTAACACATTTAAGTTTATTAATAAGCCCACAACATGTTATTCTCTATATTGTGGTCCAGGTTCTGTAATCCACAATCCCTTTATATTCTTATCTGATTTTATCATTACAATAACGTATTCAACTTAATATGTAATTAAGTATATCTCAACTCACACGTTTTCTTGCTTAATATGCCAGTCGTTATTTATGATTTAATATAAATTATTTCATAAGTTTTCCTCATTCCTTCTCATTTAATCATAATTCCATTTTACACCGTTACTACAACTTATCGTTGTTTACTTATTAACTTATTTCTCTTAACTAAGGCTCATTAATAAGTTTCTCTACCATTCATTATAACCTGTGTTATAATTTCCTCTTGTCCCCAGGACAAGTCTAAACATGTTGTCTTTATCAATGGGTTTCGGACTTCCAAGTTTACAGATTACTTAATTTATAATTAAGTACAACTTCTATTTCATATATTTCCCTTCGTTTCCCAACAGGTTTCTAGCTTTCCCCATTTATTGATTACTTAATTTACAATTAAGTGTCCCTTATCTCTTTTCACAAGTTATCCCATTTCCTTACTAGTTTTTTATAACCTAAGTTATAAACTTCACTTGTCCCTATGACAAGTCTACCTATTATACAACATTTTCATTAATGTTATTTATTTACAATAGGTGATTATCATTCCCCTTTTGAACCATTTACCGTTGTAAACCATTATTCTTCATTCACTATAATATATATTCCTTATTATATTTAAGGAAAATACTTCATGCACCTTATCAATTTGATTGAAGGAATCAATGATTTATTTTCATAACGTATTCCCATCTAAATCCATGGTTGCAAGTAATTTCTTTACTTTTCTTACTTATTTACTGTGGCTTACTTGCAACAATGTTCTCAGAAATAGGTCATTTAGGGAAATACATCACTTTTCCTTCGCATCACACTAACTTAGTTCATTACATCGCTTCCTTTCTTATTTTCTGAGTTAGACATTTAATTACCATTATTTCCATTTATTCATATCTTTTTATATACATATATATGTACTTATATATATAAGCACTAGACCTCTCACATTAAGCCTACACTTGTGGAAGATGGATTTGTCGGGAGGGTCCGGGCAGACTTCTAACACAAGTTGACTTAACCTCGTGTCTTAGCACCCTTACATGTTTTTAATTTTTGCACTTTGACCCCTCACATTAGATTTACCACCTGTGAATGCTGGATATGCCGGGTGGCTCCGGGCAGACTTCTATCATAAGTGCAATCTAACCTCATGTCTAAGAGCGTTACAGTGTCAAATTACGGTGAATCTAGGCGTGTTCGTTCTTTAATAATTATTCCCATTTCATGAATATTTTCGGAAAATTATCCTTTTTACTGTAATCGTGTTTACAGTAATCTAATTTACGTGTCGTCCAATTTTGCCTATATTTTGTCGCATGTCCTTTTCAATATATGTTTAATTCTATTTTGACATGTAAACATTCAGTTGGGTAATTATTTAAATCCAACAAGTTAAACTTGGTGTTTATTCAATAATATGAACCAGGTGAATCATATAATTATAACCACAGTAATAATTGCGCATATTCTAACAAGTTTATTCAACTTGTAATCATTCCAATACTTTAACAGATTCAACGTATGAATTATTCATATTAACATCTCAACTTGTTATAACAATAATTTATAACTAATCTAGCTATTTCACAATTTATAAAAAGGGGAATGCTAAACGATAATTATAATATTATCTAAAGTCTATAGCTTAAGCCCACTCATCTCATATGCTTTCCCAATTCTGAACTGATCCAGTTTGAGCATCTATGTTTTTTCCCTTAATCGGATTCACAACATAACGACCATGGATTTATTATTTTTACTAAAAGAGAAGGGAAAGAAAGAGGAGGATTTTGAATAGATTAGATCTTGAAGTTTACCTCGCTTTTCATGATTCAGAATAATATTTTATTCTCATATATTCTTTCTTCCAGATCTTGATTTTAAAATCTTCTAATAAATAAATCTAAATTCTCTAAATAGATTTGAGAAGAGAGAGAGAGTAATAGCAGAGTTTCAGCGTAGCCTCAGAATTATGAGGTTCAAGATTAGGTCTAAGGTCTTATTTATAGGCGTATTGGAGAAACTAGGACTCTAAGATTTGACCAAAAACCATCAGAAATGTCCAGATCTAAGAAAACCCAAATCTGCCAAAATTTGCCACAGGGGTGTCGATCGCCCCTTGAAAAGGACGATCTCGCGGTGGACCTCCTTTCATGTGGGTCGACCCACCTTCATGTGGGTCGACCCCCTCTTGAAGGGGTTGACCCACGTGGGTCCGGAGGCCGAAAATTGATCTGGGTTGTTTAATGTTTTCTCTGACAAATTCTGCAGCCCATAACATTCTCATACGATGCCCGTTTTACGCAAACTCGGAGTCTAGCTGAACCAGAATTCCAAGATGAACGCAACGGTACAATCCATTTTACTTAATGTTGAATATTTAATTTAGTTATTCTTATTTTATCATCTTAAGTTAAAAATGCAGGGTGCTACAGATAGCCCTTTGTGCACGTCCTACGGCAATTCCCAACTCTAGAAGTTAACTCGTCGGCTCCCATCTGGATCTTGAGTAATAACTTCTCATTTAGAATTCCTTTGCACCTCGTGTTTCGGTCGAATTTGAGTTGGTCTTCAGAAGATTTTTCGATCGTCGTCGCGTAGTAGAAGCTGCAAATACGGATCGGTTGGGAGTCCAGCCTTCGGTTCAGATCGGTTCGTGGTGCACTGTACAGGTCAGTTCGTGGTCCTGCACCGGTTCGTGAGTCTTGGGTCCTTCATTCCGTCAATTCGTTATGCCTCCTCAAAGCATCAGGTCAGTTCGTGGGTCGAGTTCTTCCACTAGTTCATGGTTTGTGGGTTCGGCTGCTCTGATTTGCGGTTCGTGCTGCTCCAGCCCGGATCGTAGGATCGGCTCGTGGTTCGTGACCCCATGCTATGGTTCGTGGGTCCTGCTCGTGGTGCAAGTTGCTCGGCTCGTGGAATGCCTTGGTTCGGTTCATGGTCGTGAGGGCGAGCATGAGCCAGGCCGGTTCGTGAGGGTGAGCACGAGCGGGTTGGTTCGGGGTTCATGACCCAATCGGGTTTCCTGCACTTCTTTCCAGCAAGTTGTTAACGCCACACGACGACATTTTGACCATTCTAACTTTCATATGAAATCATAAAACATACCAAACAGCAGTAACAATATATAGGTTCAATCGACATAGATCAAAACATCAATTTAATAGGCTATTTTAGATCAAACATACCCAAATTCTTGATTTTCCCCTTAACAAAGTTTAACCATATCTAACAATACGATTAGCAAACTTAATCCAAATTAACCCAAATTTTTACCAGTGACATAATATAATATTTTAGAATTTCTACATATTTTTCCAGAATTTTTAGATGTATAATTTCGCTAATTATCACTAGTTACCCCTAATTAGCCTAATTAGTGTATAAACATGCAAATCACTCACCTTAGCCACATATGAATGTTAGATCTGAAACTTATACTGATTTTGCATGGATTCCTATGAAGTGTAGCAGCTCCAACTATGATTTGGTGTTAATCCGGCTTGATTTGACGTAGATTAGCTTAATTAGTGATTAGAAAGTGATTAGAGAGAGATTTAGAAGATGGAGGCCATGATTAGGGTTAGAGGAATGTTTGTGGCAGTTAGAAAAATGAAAGGAGACGATTCTACAACTCCTTTCTGCCCGTCCATAACCCTAATCCCAATATGGGTTATGGGCATAGCCGCTAATCGTCATGTTAAGCCCAATTATGCTATTTTTCGTCTTTCAAATCTTATTTCAGCCATATCTCCCAGAACGGTAAGTTCGTTTGATTAATGTGACCACTCCACGGAAAGGTAAACCATCATCCTAATCCACTGGAAGTGGTTTCAGGTCAAAACTACTTACCAATCAAAAGTTGTAGGCAAAACAAGATTCTTTAGGGCAGAACAGTCATTTAAAATTCTGTAAAAGTCGTGAACATGGGAAATGACCCCAATAGTCGTTCCACGAAATTACAGGACCATATGACTTCATATGAAAATAAAATAAATATTATATGATCCTTCGATACGTAGAAAGCGGGTCGTTACACTCTCCCCCCTTAAGAAATTTTGCTCCACGTCCGTTAATGTCACTCACTAAGAGAATGCATTAAGTCTCATGAAGCGTTATAGGTAAACAAACACATAATATTACAAGACAGATATAAATAAGATAGCGGCGGAAATTCAAATTTTTATTTCAAACATTAATCATAACACCATGGTCCAAAATACCATAAGTCCCTAATCCGCGTAGATACATTGTGTCGTCCCCACAGGAGGAGGTATCACTTCCTAAAGTGCAACCCCTCGTCCTAATAATGTGCACAACCATATCTACATGTGTCACAGTTGTCTTATCCCCTTCTTCCCTGCACATGCACGCACATAACCTAGTTGGTTTGTGCCGCCCACACCGTCCTTCACGTTTGGATCTATTACAATCAGTCCAGTAAGCGTGCCCCTTCTCCAACCTAGTTCGGAGTATATATTTGATGCCACTTCAGGTTAGTGGATGAAATGGGTCCCACACAATATGATACAAGCTCTCCCCTTTATCTTGTATCCCCCACTAGTTTTTCATTGGCTATGTATACCACTAGGTATCTTTAGTTACATAACCCTATTGTTTCTGCAGGTTATGCCTACCCTAAACGGTGTCTTTAATTACATAACTTTATTATTTCCTCCAGTTATGTATACCACTAGGTTTCTTTAATTACATAACCTTACTAGGTTAAGTTTTTGGGCCTATATGTAAATATTACCCACCCGTTTAGATTTACTTAACCCACCCATTGTTCAACCAAATTTACTTAACCCCAACATTAGTTTATATTCATACAATCCCTATGGATTTGACTAGGTTAAGCATTGCAACTTGTTACCATGTCCCTTTATGGTTATAATGGGTTAGATGTAACACCCCATGTCCATTAATGTCACTCACAAAAGGGAATGCATTAACTTCTATGGAGCGTTTTAAGTGAATATAGAACAGAAAATCACAACAAGACAGATATGAAATAGTACTTGAAAATTTAAAACTTTATTTGTTGCAACGGAAGGTAAATATGTTTGGTTACATCACCAAAACCCAAAGACTAAAGTCAAGTACATAATATCCATCTTGACAAAATCAGAGTACAAAATATAAAAAGCATAATCCCATAAATAGCCATAAAAGAGATAGGTTGAGCATTACTTCAGCAATCCAAATACAAGTGCTCCCAAAGAGATCCAAATCAAGCTTACCACACTAAGAACCTGGTGGGGGGGGGGGGAAGGAAGAAAAGAGGTGGAAACAAAGGGGGTCAGACATAAAGTCTGTGAAGTCCGATAACACCAACAATATAATTATCAAAGTAACTAGGATAAGACATAAGCTTGGTAAATAAGGAAATTACTGTGAATTAATGGCAAGACCAAGCAACCAAAAATAATAGGATGAGCAAAGATAACGTTAAAGGCGCTTCCTAATCAATATAGGGTAATTACTATACTCTACCGTACTCTACCGTACTGTACTGTACTAACACTAACTGCACCCATACTAGTCACTCTAGAAACTTGATCCCTCTTGACTAAATAGAATGATGATAGCTTCGTGTACTACTAGATGTACCCACTATCCCCACTAGATATACACCGTCAATGGTTATTCCATGTACTCCTAGCTGACGTCATAGGTGCCGCCTGCTCCTATCTCCAATAGGTGTACCCCTTTAATGATTAATTAATAATGGTAGCTTCGTGCACCCCAAGATGACTACATAGGTGCCGTCTGCTCCTATCTCCACCAGATGTACCCACTACCCTGCCCCATTCGATCGGCTCCCTAACTCGTAGATACCGGTGCTGGTTCCACAGTGGGGTGTATCACTCCCCCAAAGTGGCAACCCAATACAACTTAAGGATGCACGGCTTATATCTACACGATGCAACAACGTCTTACCTACCAGCCCGGGCCCACGCACGCACATGACCCCGTTGGACTTGCGTTGCCACCGCTAACCCATTTTGGCTCTAAGAATCAGGCCCAGTAGGCGTGTCCTGTCCTCGACTTGAGTCGAGCTCACAAAGATACTTAATGGGCTACTGGACTGAAAAGGGCCCCCCCAAGCTTCCCACCTAGGCTTGGTCCCCTCTAATACATCCCACTTGACCCCATGTCCACTTACATGTATAAATTTGGTTAAGTGTTTTCTAATTTAACCTAGTCTCACCCTTTTGTTTAATTAACAGGTTGTATTGGTTAAGTCTGTGGGCCTATATACACAAATATTACCCACCTACCCAAGATTTACTTAACGCTCTCACTGGTTCAAACATATTAATTTACGGTTAAGTTTGTGGGCCTATATGTACTAATATTACCCACCTACCCAAAATTTACTTAACCCACTCATTCCGTATAACCCAGTTTACTTAACCCCCAACTTAAACTTAAGTTCTTACAATCCCTAAGGATCAGATTTGGTTAAGTAGTCCATTTCATTTACCATGTCCATTTTTACTTAATTAATCAATTAATTAAAACCTTTCCCTTCATAGGTGTCAATACCTATTTTATCCAATAATTTGAATCACATGTCATAATTATTTATATTCAAATTACTCCATTTTTCTAATCGTATTTCTCATGACATCCTCATGTCACCCACATGTCACCCACTAGATTCCTCATGCCACCCAAGGCACCCACTTAACCCCCTCATGTCCCACTACATATTTCTTTGGTTAAGGGTTTCTTAATTTATTACTATTGTAACCCCTGTAGGACCTCTCACATTAGACTAACATTTGTGGCTGTTGGATTTGCCGGGCGGGTCCGGACAGTCTTACACCACAAACGAGCCTAACCTCGTGTCCATACAATTGTTACGCATTTAGTTTGGGCCTTTGACCTCACACATTGGGCTACCATTTGTGGCTGCTGGATTTGCCGGGCGGGTCCGGGTAGTCTTACACCATAAATGAGTCCAACCTCGTGTCTTAGGCAATTAATTATACATTATTAATTTCCCCCAATATTTGATTTACTTTTCCTATTCAAATTACAAATCATTTCCATATTTATTTATGTATAAATATGTCACCTTAATTATGTCCACTATTTATGGTGCATAAATTGTACCAATTTACATCTCAAATTAATTTCATCCCTTTTTAGGCATTTGTGCCAATTCCCAATATTTAATATCCCTATTCAAATTCAAATTAATCTATGTCCATAATTAAACTATGTCCATTGCTACACATTAATTTTCCAATTAATGCCTTCATTAAATTTTTCGCCTTTTAAGGCAATTCACCTTAATTAATATCTCAAATTCGTTATATGCCTCATTTACATGCCAATTCACATTTATTAACATAATCAATATTTTCAACCAATATTTGGATTAATTATTCCTAATCAAATATGTTAATAAAATTCCAATTATCTTTATGACCATAATTCACATTAATTATGTCCATATATCACTTTGCCAATTATTATCTCAATTTACATATATGCCTCTTTTAAGGCTATTACATGCCAATTCACATTTATTAACATAATCAATATTTTTCCCATAACCCCCGCGGCGTCCGTTCGCATAGAATATATGATAGACTAAGAAATAATCTAACACATGAAAAAGGGAAAAACCCCACATATTCACATAACATACAAAATAGGCCTAACTTGCATATGAGAATTTACCACATAACTTGCATAAAATCATAGATCTAAACATAGGCCTAAAAGGTATGAACCTGCATGTTATGAATAAGATTTTCATCAAAAAATTTACATAGGCAATAACCACAAACTTGCATAACATGATTCATATTCCAAACTCATATTTTTATATAAACTTGCATATGTGATTTATGCAACATAACAATGGTGTAAATTTACCTCTAAACATATAAACTAGCATGTAAAGATTTAGTATATAACTCATACATGTCATAGCCTAACTTTTGATCTAAAATAGATGTCATAATCTTTACTAACTTGCAAGTGATTTATGTCTAAATCAACATCTAAACTTGCATACATACATATGATCTATCATATGAATCAACATAACCAAACTAGCATTTAAACAACATGATGATTTGATTATACATAAGCCAATCATAGAATTACAACATAGATCATAACTTTACAACATGTATGATAACATCACAATTTAACAACATAATCATATCATATGGTCAATAATTCACATCATATCCATATAATCCACAATTATATCTAATCTTACTTAATTTAATAATTATCTTGATTAGAGAAATCGAACTTGCCTTTCGTGGTTAAAGAATTATGAACAATTGATCAAACTTCATGTAGAATTGTTGTAGCGACGTTAGTTGATTCGTTGTTGAAGCTCTAGGCTTGAATTAGGTTGAATTGATTAGCTATCTTCCTCTTTAGTTGGCGGCGGCTACACTGAGTTCCATGGCGACGGCATAACGGCTTTAGTTTCAATTTTAATTAGGTTTAGGTTTAGCATTAGGATGTATTTACAGGTGTAGGAAGTTATTTAGGACCATTAGATTAACCTAGAAAAATGAGAACCAACCAAATGCAAAATCTGCATTTGAGCAAATCGGCCCACGGGTTGACAGCCAAACACCCTGGAATAATCCCTAGTCGACCCAGCCAGGCTCGGGTCGACCTCAAAAATGGGCCGGTTCAGTCATTCCCCCCTCCCAATTCGCTGTTTTGAACTTTTTCGCATATTTATTTATTTAATTTTTAATATATATATATATATATCAATATATATATATATATATATATATATATATATATATATATATATATATTTCTCTGCGCAACCCATTTCACTTAATTCTTTTCTAAAAATTAAGTATACTTTAATTTTTGAATTTTAATGTTATACAATTACGGGGTGTTACATTCTCCCCTCCTTAAAGGATTTCGTTCCCGAAATCTCCAAGTCAAGAAGAATGTATATCCTACCATCTAATCGTCCATCTACTCAACCATCAAACACCAGCATCCATTATCCTTAAAAGAATTATAATGCTTTAATGTTTATATGCACAGTGTGTGTATATGTCCATATCTAATGCAAAATTAGGTGGTCTACTGATTCAGTCGACCTCCTTAGTGCAATTCATGATAGTGCCATGTGTCCAATATGTATGCAAAAGATTCCTAATGATACATATTAATTCTATATGCGTGCACAACCATCCACCCAAATGCAGCAACCATATGATAATACAACCATTATACATCCATTTTACTAAATACATCCATATATATGCAATATGCAATATGAAGTGACTGAGCCGATCTGGTGCCTAATAGTGTGTGCATATATATCCACGAGCAACCACTAGCGAATACTTGCATCCACTTTGCATCCATCATACATAACATGTCTCAAACACATGTTTCAACCATAGGATTTCCCTAACTGAAGGTCAAAGATACTAGCGAGAGGACATACTAAAGATAAGATAAGCACAAGCTAAGCGATAAAGGAGAAATTATAAGACATACCCTCGAAAAGAAAAGGGTACAATGAACGCATCTTCTCTTCCGTCTCCCAAGTAGCGTTACTCTCATCGTCTCTCCATTGTACTTTGACTAGTCTGACCTTTCGATTTCTCAACTTCTTGATCTCCGACCCAAGAATGCTTGTAGGAGCTCGTCGAATCGTCGCATCACGCTCTATTTCCACCTCTCTAAGCAAGCTCGGCTCCCTTACCTCCGCGGTCTCGTGTAAACACTTCCTCAAATGTGATACATGGAATACATCGTGTACACCACTATGTCTCTCAGGCAACTCCTCTTATCCGCATAAGATTTCTGCCTATCTTGCGCTGCCTTCATCCTTCTTCGAATCAAATCAACCTTCTCTGAAATCTCTCTAATAATATCGGGCCCAAGTAAGATCTTATCCGTAGATTCCCACCAACGTGTAGGTGAACGACAAGGTTGTCCATAAAGTGCTTCGAAAGGTGCCATGCCAATGCTAGACTGAAAGCTATTATTATATGCGAACTCCACCAATGGAAGATGCTCTTCCCATGTACCCCCAAAGTCTAGGGTACATAGCCTCAAAAGGTCCTCTAGAATACGATTCACCCTCTCGGTTTGGTCGTCCGTCTGAGGATGATATGCGGTGCTCAAACATAACTGAGTCCCTACCGCTTCTTGTAAGCTCCTCCAAAATTCGCTAGTGAAGATAGGATCGCGGTCGCTTACTATGCTAGAAGGAACACCATGCAAACGAACTATCTCTCGGACGTATACAGAAGCTAACCATGGAGTAGTCCTCTTAATCTTCACGAGAATAAAATGGGCGCTCTTAGTAAGTCTTTCTACTATAACCCAAATCCTCGTATTACCCTTCCTCAATCTTGGTAATCCATCAACAAAATCTATCGAGATACTATCCATGTGAAATCACCGCAACTATCCATCTCCCACGCAAGCCTTCCTATTCGAACTCGATATCCCCCAAGCACAAGCCCCAAAAGCCTAAACCAATATCAGACAAGCACCAAAGGAATACCTCCTCCGATTTCATACAGTCTACGTGAGATGATACTAGCAAAACAAATAATTGGGCACTTAACTGACTCTGGCTGTCCTCGCCAGTCTTGCTTCAAAACCATCACTAATCACCTAACTGACTTTGCATTATACCCTAGGCACACACGAATACCTCGTGCCTCTAGGTAAACCCCGCACTTCATCGAAGACGTCCCTATACTCACGAACCACACGAAAAGATTCCAAATCACCGTTGGATACATCAAGAGATTCGAGACAGCTAAACGTCACTGAACCCCTAGGGTCACAAGAAATATGAGGGTCTTTCCATAATGAATCAGTAGTCTAACTACCCTCCTTTCACTATCTAGAATGGCACGCCGCCTGGTAGCCAATCCACCCCTAGAATCAAACTATAGCCCGTGAAACCAAGGACGAAGGCGTTGCATTCAAATACAACGTCCAAGATAGACACTCTCAAATCCCGACAAACCATTGAAGGATGAGCCGAACCACCAAAAAGATCTGAGACTAGGATGGGATCCTTAACATGACTAGTATTTAGGTGCAGTGTTTTCAACTAACGAAGCAGATACTAACGAGTATGAAGCGCCAGAGTCAAACAAAGTTCGAACATGATGACAAGGGAAACCAAATTTCTACATGGACGGTCCTACCCCTATAAGGTATACCAGCCGTGAGGGAATATAACTACCCTCCAGAAGTTCCTGTACTTTGCCCTTGCCTCTTTGGACAATCCTAATAAGGTGTCCTATTTCTCCAAAAGGATAACTATTAGCCTTCTTGTTCACATTCCCCATTCGTGACCTTCCACCAAGATGAGGTTTCGTCCTTCATTAACCAACAGCTATTTGAAACTTCCTCCCTTCGTCTACCTTAAAGGTATCAACAAGCCCTCCACTTCCTTGAACTAACTTCTAGCCCATCAAACGTCTACGTCCCTTAAAGTGGTTTTTCGTCCTTCGTATGAAAGTCCCTATTTATCTTAGAAAAAGCATCTATACGCGGAGGGGAAATCCAAAAAAGAGAAAGAGGAAGAGATTCAAAATGGAGAGTCGAAGGAAGGATATATGGCTCTTGGGGATTACGTTTTTTAAAACAAACCTTTCTTTCAAAAATACTCTTCTACAAACCTATTTTTGAAAGTATTCTTTACAAAAATGCTTTTGAAAAATAGTTTCTCAAAATATCTTATCTGTTCTGGTAACCTTCAGCTCTGATACCACGTGTAACACCCCATGTCCATTAATGTCACTCACAAAAGGGAATGCATTAACTTCTATGGAGCGTTTTAAGTGAATATAGAACAGAAAATCACAACAAGACAGATATGAAATAGTACTTGAAAATTTAAAACTTTATTTATTGCAACGGAAGGTAAATATGTTTGGTTACATCACCAAAACCCAAAGACTAAAGTCAAGTACATAATATCCATCTTGACAAAATCAGAGTACATAATATAAAAAGCATAATCCCATAAATAGCCATAAAAAAGATAGGTTGAGCTTTACTTCAGCAATCCAAATCCAAGTGCTCCCAAAGAGATCCAAATCAAGCTTCCCACCTTAAGAACCTTGGGGGGGGGGGGGGGGGGGGGGGAGGAAGAAAAGAGGTGAAAACAAAGGGGGTCAGACATAAAGTCTGGCAAGTCCGATAACTCCAACAATATAACTATCAAAGTAACTAGGATAAGACATAAGCTTGGTAAATAAGGAAATGACTGTGAATTAATGGCAAGACCAAGCAACCAAAAATAATAGGATGAGCAAAGATAACGTTAAAGACACTTCCTAATCAATATAGGGTAATTACTATACTCTACCGTACTGTACCGTACTGTACTAACACTAACTGCACCAATACTAGTCACTCTAGAAACTTGATCCCTCTTGACTAAATAGAATGATGATAGCTTCATGTACTACTAGATGTACCCACTATCCCCACTAGATGTACCCCTTCAATGGTAATTCCATGTACTCCTAGCTGACGTCATAGGTGCCGCCTGCTCCTATCTCCACTAGGTGTAACCCTTTAATGATTAATTAATAATGGTAGCTTCATGTACCCCTAGCTGACTACATAGGTGCCGTCGGCTCCTATCTCCACTAGATGTACCCACTACCCTGCCCCATTCGACGGGCTCCCTAACTCGTAGATGCCCTGCTGGTCCCACAGTGGGTGTATCACTCCCCTAAAGTGGCAACCCAATACAACTTAAGGATGCACGACTTATACCTATACGATGCAACAACGTCTTACCTACCAGCCTGGGCCCACGCATGCTTATGACCCCGTTGGACTTGCGTTGCCACCGCTAACCCCTTTTGGCTCAGGCCCAGTAGGCGTGTCCCGTCCTCGACTTGGGTCGAGCTCACAAAGATACTTAATGGGCTACTAGAGTGAAAAGGGCCCCCACCAAGTTTCCCACCTAGGCTTGGTCCCGTCTAATACATCCCACTTAACCCCATGTCCACTTACATGTATAAATTTGGTTAAGTGTTTTGTAATTTAACCTAGTCTCACCCTTTTGTTTAATTAACAGGTTGTATTGGTTAAGTCTGTGGGCCTATATACACAAATATTACCCACCTACCCAATATTTACTTAACCCTCTCACTGGTTCAGACATATTAATTTACGGTTAAGTTTGTGGGCCTATATGTACTAATATTACCCACCTACCCAAGATTTACTCAACCCACTCATTCCGTATATCCCAGTTTACTTAACCCCCAACTTAAACTTAAGTTCTTACAATCCATAGGGATCAGATTTGGTTAACTAGTCCATTTCATTTACCATGTCCATTTTTAATTAATTAATCAATTAATTAAAACCTTTCCCTTCATAGGTGTCAATTCCTATTTTATCCAATAATTTGAATCACATGTCATAATTGTTTATATTCAAATTACTCCATTTTTCTAATCGTATTTCTCATGACATCCTCATGTCACCTACATGTCACCCACTAGATTCCTCATGCCACCCAAGGCACCCACTTAACCCCCTCATGTCCCACTACATATTTACTTTGGTTAAGTGTTTCTTAATTTATTACTATCGTAACCCTTGTAGGACCTCTCACATTAGACTGACATTTGTGGCTGCTGGATTTGCCGGGCGGGTCCGGGCAGTCTTACACCACAAACGAGCCTAACCTCGTGTCCATACAATTGTTACGCATTTAGTTTGGGCCTTTGACCTCTCACATTGGGCTACCATTTGTGGCGGCTGGATTTGTCGGGCGGTTCCGGGCAGTCTTACACCAGAAATGAGTCCAACCTCGTTTCTTAGGCAATTAATTATACATAACTAATTTCCACCAATATTTGAATTACTTTCCCTATTCAAATTACAAATCATTTCCATATTTATTTATGTATAAATATGTCACCTTAATTATGTCCACTATTTATGGTACATAAATTGTACCAATTTATATCTCAAATTAATTTCATCCCTTTTTAGGCATTTGTGCCAACTACCAATATTTAATATCCCTATTCAAATTCAAATTAATCTATGTCCATAATTATACTATGTCCATTACTACACATTAATTTTCCAATTAATGCCTTCATTAAATTTTTCACCTTTTAAGGCAATTCACCTTAATTAATATCTCAAATTCGTTATATGCCTCATTTACATGCCAATTCACATTCATTAACATAATCAATATTTTCATCCCATATTTGGATTAATTATTCCTAATCAAATATGTTAATAAAATTCCAATTATCTTTATGACCATAATTCATATTAATTATGTCCATATACCACTTTGCCAATTAATATCTCAATTTACATATATGCCTCTTTTAAGGCTATTACATGCCAATTCACATTTATTAACATAATCAATATTTTTCCCATAACCCCCACGGCGTCCGTTCGCATAGAATATATGATAGACTAAGAAATAGTCTAACACATGAAAAAGGGAAAAACACAACATATTCACATAACATACAAAATAGGCCTAACTTGCATATGAGAATTTACCACATAACTTGCATAAAATCATAGATCTAAACATAGGCCTAAAAGGTATGAACCTGCATGTTATGAATAAGATTTTCATCACAAAATTTACATAGGCAATAACCACAAACTTGCATAACATGATTCATATTCCAAACTCATATTTTTATATAAACTTGCATATGTGATTTATGCAACATAATAATGGTGTAAATTTACCTCTAAACATATAAACTAGCATGTAAAGATTTAGCATATAACTCATACATGTCATAGCCTAACTTTTGATCTAAAATAGATGTCATAATCTTTACTAACTTGCAAGTGATTTATGTCTAAATCAACATCTAAACTTGCATACATACATATGATCTATAATATGAATCAACATAACCAAACTAGCGTTTAAACAACATGATGATTTGATTATACATAAGCCAGTCATAGAATTACAACATAGATCATAACTTTACAACATGTATGATAACATCACAATTTAACAACATAATCATATCATACGGTCAATAATTCACATCATATCCATATAATCCACAATTATATCTAATCTTACTTAATTTAATAATTATCTTGATTAGAGAAATCGAACTTGCCTTTCGTGGTTAAAGAATTATGAACAATTGATCAAACTTCATGTAGAATTGTTGTAGCGACGTTAGTTGATTCGTTGTTGAAGCTCTAGGCTTGAATTAGGTTGAATTGATTAGCTATCTTCCTCTTTAGTTGGCGGCGGCTACACTGAGTTCCATGGCGACGGCATAACGGCTTTAGTTTCAATTTTAATTAGGTTTAGGTTTAGCATTAGGATGTATTTACAGGTGTAGGAAGTTATTTAGGACCATTAGATTAACCCTGAACCATGAGAACCAACCAAATGAAAAATCTACATTTGAGCGAATCGGCCCACGGGTTGACAGCCAAACACCCTGGATTAACCCCTAGTCGACCCAGCGAGGCTCGAGTCGACCTCAAAAATGGGCCAGTTCGGTCATTCCCCCCTCCCAATTCGATGTTTTGAACTTTTTCGCATATTTATTTATTTAATTTTTAATATATATATATATATATATCAATATATATATATTTCTCTGCGCAACCCATTTCACTTAATTCTTTTCTAAAAATTAAGTATAGTTTAATTTGTGAATTTTAATGTTATAAAATTATGGGGTGTTACATTAGACCTCCCACATTGGGCCTGCAACTTGTGGATGCTGGATATGCCGGTCGGGTCCGGGAAGACTTCTTCCACAAGTTGGGCCTAACCTCGTGTCTTAGCCCATCTCGTATTTGTAAACTTAGACAACTCACATTAGATTCAACATTTGCGATGCTGGATATGCCTGTCGGGTCCGGGCAGACTTCCACTGCAAGTGCAATCTAACCTCGTGTCATAAGTTTATTTACAATTTCTAGTTACTGAAACCCTAGACATTTCATTATTATCCAATTTTACCTATTTCCTTATAGGTTTCCATGTCCTTTTTCCCCATATTGAATTATATGTCCAATTCATGTTTATAAGCATTATTCAAATTATGCCAATACTAATATTTTTTCCCCGTACCCTAGCTAGCGCATTCACATAATTTGTGGCATGCCTAAGCTAGATAATAGCCTAGTCAAAAACAATTAAACGGAAAGGTGATGGGAATATGGAAAATTGATTGTTCTAATATAACTGGCATAAACAAATAATAACATGGTGATAAGATGAACATATAAGCATAGATACAATGAACTTGTGGCAAATAACTAGTTTTGACATAGCAACGATGTTAAGAAGAGCATGACAAGATCTAAATATTAATTTAAATGTCCAACAGGTTCGGATCTAATACGATAAGCACAAGGAGATCTAAATAATAAGCTATATCAGATTAATAATATAGGTGTCCACATAATTCAGATCGAATAATCAAAAGTAGATCTAACACAAATAAGGTTTAAGATCCACATCGTAGAATGTCTCATAAGTTACAATAGATCCAACAAGATAGAGTTTTAGATCCAAGTTATACCCAAATCAGAATGTCATATGTTCACAATTTACAATGGAACCAGTATAATTTAGGCATAGGAACAAATCCCAACTATAGTCATATCAGGCGTGCTTTTATGTATTTAGATCTAAAAGCAAGTAAGAACTCACTGTGTTTGGACTAGAAAAATAAAACAAGAGAAGAAGCTTGTTGAGATGCGGATCTACACTCGAATGATTAGCCTTATTTGATTATTGTAGAAGATAAATGAATCGGTTCAGTTCAGTCACCGATAGAGTTTGGCCTCCATGGATTCTCAATGAAGAAAACAAGAGAAACGGTCCTCTATATATAGCTGCCAGCCTCCAGAAACTGACTTCCACCTCAGTACTAGGGGGGTCAACACCCCCTTCAGGGGTCGACCCCGGGGTCGACACCCCTCCTATAGGGTCGATTCCCCTAGGATGGATTTTTCCCTCTTCCCCCGATTTCCGAAATTTTGAATTTTGAACTGAAAATTTTGAATTCCTAGGTCATATATACATATATATAATTATAATTATCTTGCGCGTATACAAATTTCATAACTTCTTCATACCGTGCCCGTTTTTACGCAAACCAAATATCTATCTTGACCTGAATTTCAAGACGGACGCAATGGCTCAGTCCGTTTCCCTTAATTCTGAATAATAAATATTATTAAATTTTCCTATTTAGTGTTGTTAAAATTATGGGGTGTTACATTCCCCCCTACTTAAAGGATTTTGCTCCCGAAATCTTCAAGCTAAGAAGAATGTATCCTACCATCCATCATCCAATTACTCGTCCACCAACCACATACATCCATTGTCGTTAAAGATTTCTAATGCTTATATGAAAACATGTAAAGGTGCGTGTATATGTCCCAACAATAATGCGAAGATTAGGAGGTCTACTGATTCAATCGACCGCCTCAATGTAGTGTATGTTACTGTCATGAATCCAATATGTATGCGAATAGTCCTATCATAATATGTAAGTTCTATATGTGTGCGCACTCATTCGTCAGATGCAACATCCATTTGATAATACATCCATTTTCACACATTTAAAACAAAAGAAAAATGCACACACATCCAATGCAGTATGAGAGTGATTTGACCCGATCTAGTGCCTAATGTGTGTGTATATGCACCCACAGGCAACCACTTGCATCCATCAAACATAATATGTCCCATACACATGTTTACATCCATAGGATTCCTACCTAAAGGTTGAAAATACTGTTGACAAGACATACTCAAATGATAGAAGCAAGCATAAATAAAACTTTGGAAAAGGAGTTAAGAACATACCCTTGAAAAGGACTGGGTACGATGCACGAATCATGTCTTCGGTCTCCCAAGTCGCACCCTCTTGGTTATCTCCCTACCGAACCTTTATCAACTTGACCTCCTTATTGCATAGCTTCTTAACTTTTGATCTAAGAATATGGGTAGGAACTCGTCTGACTGTTTCCTCCCGTTCCACTTCCACCTTTTCCAATATACTTAGCACAACAACTTCTGTGGTATCATTCAGGCACTTCTGCAGATGAGAGACATGGAAAACATCGCGAATGCCAGATAGATTTTCTGGGAGCTTTACCCTATAGGCCATTTGGTCGATCCCTTCGGTTATGGGAAATGGTCCCACAAATCTGGGTGCCAACTTCCCTACAGATCCGAAGCGAACCACATTCCTAAGAGTTGATACTTTAATAAAAACCAATCTCCCACTTCAAATTCGATGTCCGTCCTTCTCTTGTCTGCATAGTATTTCTGCCTGTCTTGAGCTGTCCTCATTCATCGTCGAATATGATCAATTTTCTCGGACGTTTCTCTAACCATATCAGGTCCAAGTAATAATTTTTTTGTAGATTCCCACCAACAAGTCGGTGATCTACAGGGTCGTCCGTGCAATGCTTTGAAGGGTGCCATGCCGACGCTTGCTTGATAACTGTTGTTGTAGGCAAACTCTACTAAAGGAAGGTGCTCTTCCCAAGTCCCTGCGTAGTCTAGGATACACAGCATTAAAAGATCCTCTAGAATTCTGTTCACCCTCTCCATCTGTCCATCGGTTTGAGGATGATAAGCCGTGCTCAAACACAATAGTGTACCTAATGCTTCATGCAAGCTCCTCCAAAATT
This sequence comes from Allium sativum, assembly GCA_030737875.1. Taxonomy (NCBI): domain Eukaryota; kingdom Viridiplantae; phylum Streptophyta; class Magnoliopsida; order Asparagales; family Amaryllidaceae; genus Allium; species Allium sativum. Next base: position 661,658,173 of record CM060918.1, on the reverse strand, counting down.
CACTAGTGAAGATGGTGTCACGATCGCTTATGATGGTGGAAGGTACTCCATGAAGACGGAAAATTTCACTAACATTAATTGCTGGCAACCATGATGTCATTCTCTTATTCTTGACAGGAATGAAATGAGCGCTCTTAGTCAGCCTATCTACTACTACCCAAATACTGGTATTTCCTTTCTTTGATATAGGAAAACCATCTATGAAGTCCATGGAGACGCTCTCTCCCATTTCCACTGTGGAACCTCCAAAGGATGAAGTAAACCACTGGGCTTCCTTTACTCAGCTTTAACTTGCTGGCGAACTAAACATCAAGAAATAAACTCTGCCACATCTTTCTTCATTCTGACCCAAAAGAGAACTTGCTTCATATCTCTGTACATCTTATCACCGCTTGGATTAATAGTCATGTTAGCATGATGGGCTTCTTCTATGACTGCCTTTATCAAGCTTCCAATTTGAGGAACAAAAAGCCTTCCATCTCGTCGCAACCACCCCTTTTCATCTATGGAATATCTACTAAGGTAACTAGAAGTCTACCCTTTTCTAAGCTTACCCATGATGTCTAAAATTTGTGGGGTCGCCTTGTTGTGAAGCTCCTATCTGATCAATTAGAGTTGGACATATTTCTAGCGACACAAACAAATCAGGCAAAATCTCGATGAAGGGTCTTTACATTACCCTTGCCAGAGGACTTTGGGTCTTCCTCTCCACAAACAGAGGACTTAAGGCCATCCTCTGCCTACTTAGTGCGTCGGCCACCACATTAACCTTGCCAGGGGTATAAGAAATTTAAAAATCATAAGAAGCTAAGAATTCCATCCACCTTTGTTGCCTTAAATTAATATCCTTCTACGAGAACAGATACTTGAGAGATTTATGATCGGTGAATAACTCGAACTTCTCTCCAAGTAAATAATGACGCCAAGTCTTTAGCGCGAATACTATGGCAGCTAGCTCCAAATAATGGGTGGGGTAGTTCTCCTCATGAACTCTCAACTGTCTTCCCACATAACACACCACCTTTCCTTCTTGCATCAAAACCGCACTAAGCCCTGTACCATATGCATTGGTGTAAACCGTAAACACTTTGTTCCCATAGGGCAAAGTCAAGACTGGGGTTGTTGTCAGAGCCCTCTTCAAACGTTGAAAAGCAACATCATAATCTATATCCCATGAAAATGCCAAGTTCTTCTTTGTCAGCCTGGTCAGAGGGGATGATATCTTTGCGAAGTCCTTAATGAACTTCTTATAATAACCTGCCAATCCCAGAAAGCTTCTCACGTCTGTTGCATTTTTCTGAATTTTCCAATCTTGCACGTTAACTACCTTCGTGGGATCTATATCTATCCCTTCTTTGGGGACTACATGCCCTAAGAATCTCACCTCTTTTCTCCAAAAATGGCATTTGGAGAACTTTTCCTTAAGCTGATGCTCACAGAGAGTTTTCATGACTTCTCTAAAATGTTGGGCATGCTCCTCTTCGCTTTTGAAGAAGATCAAAATATCATTAATAAAGACTACGACGAATTTATTTAGAAACTCACAAAACACCCTAATCATCAGATCTACAAAATAAGCGGGTGCATTCGTCAGCCCAAAAGGCATAACTAGCCATTCAAAGAAACCATCCGGAGTGCTAAAAGCAGTCTTGTCTATATTGTCCTCAGCCACCCTCAACTGATGAAACCACGTGGCCAAGTCTAACTGAGAGAATACCGAGCCACCAACAAGCTGATCAAACAAGTTGTCTATCCACGGAAGTGGGTGCCTATTCTTCTTTTTGATTTTGTTCAACTCTCTATAGTCCATACACAAACGAAGCATACCATCCGCCTTAGTTGCGAATACAACTGCAGCACCCCATTCAGATAAGCTTCGTCTGATAAATCCTTTCTCAAGTAGCGCTCCTACTTGCTTACTCAACTCCCTCCTTTCCCTCGGAGCCATATGACGCACTGGTAATGCAACTGGCTTTGCATTGTCCACCAGATATATACGAAAATCGATCTCGCGCCTCGGAGTTAAGCCCCGGACGTCGCCAAAAACATATGAATATTCATGGACTACTGAAACAGATTGCAGATCACCGATAGATACATCAAGAGATTCTAAGAAACTAAGCATAACAGACCCTTGTGGGTCATAATAAATCTCGAGGGTCCTACCATGACAGGTCAGAATCCTAACAACCCTCCTCTCACAATCTAGAAAGGCACCACATGTAGCTAGCCAGTCCATTCCTAAAATCAACCCATTGCCCATGAACCAGAGCACATACGCGTTGCATTTAAATTCAACGCCCAAAACAAATATTCTCAAACACCTAGAAATCATAGATAAATGAGCCGAACCACCTATGGGGTTTGAGACAACTACGGGATCCATTACCGTACTAGTTTTTAAGTGCAGAGATTCAACCACGTAAGTAGACATAAATGAATGTTAAGCGCTAGAATCAAAAAGTGTTCTAACAGGATGATTTGAAAGATAAATTAAACCTCCCATGGAAAATTTTCTACCTCTATCAGGAGCACTGATCGCGAGAGCATGCACCTGCCCTCCAGAAGTTCCTGTTCTTTGACCTTGTCCCTATTTCTTCGGGCACGCCTTCGTAAAGTGTTCGGTCTCTCCGCAATTAAAGCAAAAATTCCTTCTCCTTTTGCAATCCTTAACCTAGTGACCCTCACGCCCACAACTGTAACACTTCCTCTTTTCCTTACCTTGTCATTCTTCCCTCCTTTCTTCTGTTTCTGGTGTTGTTGTTGTCCTTTTTTGGGCTATGCCTTCTTGTTTTGCGTTGTTTCCTCATCTTTAACCTCCTTCTTTTCTCCTTTCTCTTCCTTATACATCAAGGCCATATCAAAAAGCCTTTTAAAGGTAGCACCCTGATCGACGCTAGTCTATGAATTAGAAAAGCGCGACATTTGTTATAAATTCTGCAAGCATACAGGTGTGTAGCATACAGGTCGAACACAGGGAGGAAAGTTAAATTTTATTATTTATATGTTTCGTGGGCGTGTTAGACGAACTTTGGAGGTTGATTTTGAAAATAAAACAAAACAAAATTAAAACTGTAATTTGATTCAGAACAGATCTAACTGAACCGACGATCAAATCACAATTTCAATGGAAAAGCAATGAAACTATGAATTAGATTTGAATCTAATCAAATCCAATTTGACCTAAGAAAATAATAAAAAGCAGAAATTGAAATTGCAGAATTTGAAATAACAAACAAAAATTAAAATTAGGATTTCCGCTGAATCTAATCAGACGGTAAATCACTAATGCAAATAAGTGCAAAATACAAATAGTGTTCTACCGAATCTAATCGTGTAGACAACACTAGTTGCTAAGAAAACAAAAAAATGCAGAAAATAAAAGAGAAAGAAGAACTTTTATTAGAACAATGGAATAAGAGATGAGATGAGATGGTGGCTACAATGCCATTACAAGGGTATATATAGGGTAGATAGCCAAACCCTAACCCTAACCCTAATGATAAATGGGCCTGGTCATTACATCACTAATTATTTTACAATGAGAACATAAATGGGCCTTAGATAAATAAAGCAAATTTGGGCCTTTTCTCCTTTTCCTCTTGCTTCCTTGATATTTCTTCATTGATTTGTGATGTGCAAAGCCTTTTTATCACTCCTTTTCTTGTCCAACAGCAACTAGATGTGATATCTTCATATACAATTTTTCAAAATGCAAATTCACAGCAAATTGAACTCTATTTCTCTACATTTCTGGTTGCATGCGGGCTGGGTTGGACTACCTGTAAAAATAACAAAACAATACCCAAGTAATATTTATTTATATACAAAAGATAAGATATAAGAGCATAAAATAAACACATTTCTATGTCAATCAAATACCCCCACACTTATCTTTTACTCGTCCTCGAGTAAAAAAAATGAAAAACTAAACTAGATAGGTCACACTTTCGTAGGAAACACGATTGCATTGAGCGTATGCAACAAGCCGTTAAACCTCTAGGTGTCCCTAGTAGGACGAGTGGTGTCTCGTGAGGGTTTTCAGCGGATACTACCCACAAAATCCAACTGCAGTATGCTATGGATCTAATGAAACTACATGAATACAAAGGACTTATGCAATTGAAAATACGACTTGTTTCAGGAAGTGGTACAACAAATTAAGTTAACAATTTCTAATCGGTTGATTTTATTTTAGATACCTCGACTTGTCACAAATTTTCAATATAAATCAAGTTTTCAAATGTTAAATTCCAGTTTGGCCAGTTAGTTCGGTCGATAACATAGTGCAGCCATGAAATAAATTCTTAGTTTGCTTGGCACAGTTTGCAAAGTGGTATTCTAATTTTCTCATGTATGGTTAGTCAAATCAATAAGGTCAAGAAGTGTTTGGGTATCATCGCTTATTCCTTATTCTATAAAATTTTAAAATTTATGATTAAGTACATACACCTAACTAAAAAGACCAAGGTTTACCACCCATGCACTGCCTCGTGGACTAACGGAGAGTAGGTAAAGAGCTTGGCGGATTGTGCAGGCCGACTTTGACTTTGTCAACAACGTGTCGGTAATCCTTAGGTGTCCAATCTCATAAAATGAGACCAAGATATTCCAACTTTGACTTTGTCAACAACGTGTCGGATAGAGCTTGGCGGGTTTGCACACCAACGCTTGATATACAAGCAATGTTGGATACCCTTGGAATACTATTATTATTATTATCGAAAATATAAGCACAAAAGAGAGTTGCGCGAATTCAACTTAACACAACTTAGTTTTAAAGATTTGAAAAGCCAATATAAGCATTTTAAGTCCTCCACTTATTTAAACAAAGTCTACAATATAGAATAGATTTCATGGCCATCACCTAAGAATCTCCCTATGTACCGGTTACACTATCATCCCTCAAAATTAAACTTTTCATTATATTTCCTATTCGATCTAAGTTGAGAGAGAAAAATACTATCAACTGGCTAAAAATTGTAAACTTATTTTGATGTATCAATTGAAATTGAGTCGTATTTAAAAAAAAAATTATGGTATGTTACTACAATCTAAAATGTATGATGGTCCTACTTAAATGATGAAAATAAAAGAAATAAAAACAAGGAAAAATGTATGATGGATGAAATGCAGACTCCCCCCCACACTTGAACTAAACAGTGTCCACACTGTAAACGTTTCCTAAATTTGAAAGATAAAACCGATAGATGGATTAGATGCAAAATGATTTGAAGAATGAAATGGAGTTTAACCACTATATGCGAATGCCAATCATATGTACAATGATATATGTGTTTGCGATGCATGCGATGCAAAGAATTCCACCATCTTTTCCCCCCACACTTGTTTCTAGCCCTATGAGTCCCATTCCCACTATGTCTAGGCATGTTTTCTAACAAGCAGGAGTTCTTGAAAACCAGCTCATCTTTATACCTCGATTTGTAGTCCAGGAGATATAAATCTAGGGTCGTCCTAACCTGAAGTTTTTCAACCAAACCAGCACTTGAACTAAACAGTGTCCACACTATAAACGTTTCCTAAATTTGAAAGATAAAACCCATAGATGGATTAGATGCAAAATGATTTGAAGAATGAAATGGAGTTTAACCACTATATGCGAATGCCAATCATATGTACAATGATATATGTGTTTGCGATGCATGCGATGCAAAGAATTCCACCATCTTTTCCCCCCACACTTGTTTCTAGCCCTATGAGTCCCATTCCCACTATGTCTAGGCATGTTTTCTAACAAGCAAATTTGGGCCTTTTCTCCTTTTCCTCTTGCTTCCTTGATATTTCTTCATTGATTTGTGATGTGCAAAGCCTTTTTATCACTCCTTTTCTTGTCCAACAGCAACTAGATGTGATATCTTCATCTACAATTTTTCAAAATGCAAATTCACAGCAAATTGAACTCTATTTCTCTACATTTCTGGTTGCATGCGGGCTGGGTTGGACTACCTGTAAAAATAACAAAACAATACCCAAGTAATATTTATTTATATACAAAAGATAAGATATAAGAGCATAAATTAAACACATTTCTATGTCAATCAAATACCCCCACACTTATCTTTTACTCGTCCTCGAGTAAAAAAAATGAAAAACTAAACTAGATAGGTCACACTTTCGTAGGAAACACGATTGCATTGAGCGTATGCAACAAGCCGTTAAACCTCTAGGTGTCCCTAGTAGGATGAGTGGTGTCTCGTGAGGGTTTTCAGCGGATACTACCCACAAAATCCAACTGCAGTATGCTATGGATCTAATGAAACTACATGAATGCAAAGGACTTATGCAATTGAAAATATGACTTGTTTCAGGAAGTGGTACAACAAATTAAGTTAACAATTTCTAATCGGTTGATTTTATTTTAGATACCTCGACTTGTCACAAATTTTCAATATAAATCAAGTTTTCAAATGTTAAATTCCAGTTTGGCCAGTTAGTTCGGTCGATAACATAGTGCAGCCATGAAATAAATTCTTAGTTTGCTTGGCACAGTTTGCAAAGTGGTATTCTAATTTTCTCATGTATGGCTAGTCAAATCAATAAGGTCAAGAAGTGTTTGGGTATCATCGCTTATTCCTTATTCTATAAAATTTTAAAATTTATGATTAAGTACATACACCTAACTAAAAAGACCAAGGTTTACCACCCATGCACTGCCTCGCGGACTAACGGAGAGTAGGTAAAGAGCTTGGCGGATTGTGCAGGCCGACTTTGACTTTGTCAACAACGTGTCGGTAATCCTTAGGTGTCCAATCTCATAAAATGAGACCAAGATATTCCAACTTTGACTTTGTCAACAACGTGTCGGATAGAGCTTGGCGGGTTTGCACACCAACGCTTGATATACAAGCAATGTTGGATACCCTTGGAATACTATTATTATTATTATCGAAAATATAAGCACAAAAGAGAGTTGCGCGAATTCAACTTCACACAACTTAGTTTTAAAGATTTGAAAAGCCAATATAAGCATTTTAAGTCCTCCACTTATTTAAACAAAGTCTACAATATAGAATAGATTTCATGGCCATCACCTAAGAATCTCCCTATGTACCGGTTACACTATTATCCCTCAAAATTAAACTTTTCATTATATTTCCTATTCGATCTAAGTTGAGAGAGAAAAATACTATCAACTGGCTAAAAATTGTAAACTTATTTTGATATATCAATTGAAATTGAGTCGTATTTAAAAAAAAAATTATGGTATGTTACTACAATCTAAAATGTATGATGGTCCTACTTAAATGATGAAAATAAAAGAAATAAAAACAAGAAAAAATGTATGATGGATGAAATGCAGACTCCCCCCCACACTTGAACTAAACAGTGTCCACACTGTAAACGTTTCCTAAATTTGAAAGATAAAACCCATAGATGGATTAGATGCAAAATGATTTGAAGAATGAAATGGAGTTTAACCACTATATGCGCATGCCAATCATATGTACAATGATATATGTGTTTGCGATGCATGCGATGCAAAGAATTCCACCATCTTTTCCCCCCACACTTGTTTCTAGCCCTATGAGTCCCATTCCCACTATGTCTAGGCATGTTTTCTAACAAGCAGGAGTTCTTGAAAACCAGCTCATCTTTATACCTCGATTTGTAGTCTAGGAGATATAAATCTAGGGTCGTCCTAACCTGAAGTTTTTCAACCAAACCAGCATTCCAAAAGTAATTCATGTATTCAACAAATTTGTCAGTGTAATTTTTCAAAAATTTGTGATCATATGTAAATTCAGTGAAATTTGTATTTTGAGTGTTGTTCAAGAGTATGTGATCACCTTTCTTGATTGGCAACGTATTCTCGACACCGACAATTTCATGTTCATTTGAATATTCAAAATCAAAATTTTCAAACTTGGATTGGTGGCTTGATTTTATTTCATCCTTGTTAATTAAAAGTTTTAGTTCATCTTCGAAAAGTTCTTCGAAAGCTAATGTGGACACGTCAATTGAAGTATGAGAAACTTCCTGAAATGGTAACTGTGGCGTGTCATCAACAATGGTTTCTACCTTGTCGATCTGTCCTATTCCGGATTCTTGGTCCTTCGGAGGAGAAGGTGTCGACACAGGAAGTGGAAGAAGTAAAGGTACAGAAGATGGTTTGTTGGGATTGCCAACAGTCAAAGAAGAGATAGTGTCGGGGTTGCCGACATCAGAAAAAGAGATGTTGGGATTGCCAACATTAAAAGAAGGTGGGGATTTGGAAGGTTCAGACGAATTGGCCTCGGTTGCCATTGGAAGAGCGTCAAGATTTTCGATTGGGGTCAGAATCAAATGATTGTCGGGATTGGAGTCAGAATTAAGGCTTTCATCCTCACATAAACCAAAGAATTCATGTTCATTAAAGTTCTTTTCCAAATTTGAGTTGAAAAATTCCACATTTTCGTTTTGTTCAATTTCTAGAATTTCACGTTTCTCACAGTCTGAAAGAGGAAGATCAAAATCTAAGCTTAAATTTTTTTCTTGAAAAGAATCGAAGTCCAGATCATTCGTTGAATTTTGAACAACTTCATTTAGATCGTTATTCTCAATTTCGAAAGTTGTTATCTGAAAATTATCACTATCCGTAAAGAATGGAGTATTTTCTGATTCATCGCTTGTTTGAATTTGATTTTGTTGCTCTTGTTGTTCTTACAAAGTTGTCAATAAACAAAGAAGTTCATCAGCCCTCTCACTAAGAATGTTAAGGTGATATTCTTCAGAATCGTTGATTTGAGAGCTCTCATTTTGGATTTCTTGATTCTCAAAATTATAGTCCACATCAATTTCACCATCAATATTATTTCCAATGTGATAGTTGTTTGAATTTTCAAAAAAATGACAATTGTATTGGAAATCATTTTGATTTTGAAAATCAGGTTCGTAACGAAAACAGTTTAAATTCGAGGGAAAATTGCAATTTTGGTTATTTTCAAGATGTTGATATGGGCTATAATTTTCAAAATTTTGGTTTACAACCCCATATTGATGTGGATTAAAGCCATATTGAGAATCAAAATTGTTTTGATGAGGATGTGGCCCATAATCGAAATTATTGAAATTTGAGTTGAAATCGCAATTTCGATCATATCCATGATTTTGAAAATATTGGTCATTTGGAAAATTTTGAAAATTGTTGGCATTGGGCCCATGAAATTTTGGAAAATCCTGCCTCATGAGTTGTAATTCATACTCATACTCTTCCAGTGGACGTCTACTCAGGTTTTTATCCCACATTTCTCTCAAAGATTTTTTTGAATCAGACATTTGAATGCAATCAAGAGAAGACAGAAATTATGCAGTTCAAAATAGTATAAAAGAATGAGTTGTACTCTATTAATTAACTGACTCAATTAGAAGGGGGAAGAGGGTCTTATGGCCGTTCACGTATAGTATAAATACTAAGGGATACGACCAATGTTTTACGGGTAGTATGCAACCTCTTTTGCTAGAAGTTCAATAAATTGAACTACTATATATCCGCGATCCAACTGTACGAGACAGTCAACTTCACAAAGCACCACTTTTCAGTTATATTATTTTGAAAATCAAAATCATGTGTTAAAATTGAAAATCGATGAGAGTGATTAGTTATGGAAAACCGTTCCTCACCACAAATTCAGAAATATCAGTCACAGAACAGACACAGAAATATAAATTGCAGAATTAAAATTTACATTCAAGCCACTGCCCCTGCAGAAGATTTTTACAACAATTGTCTATATATTTTTTCTTTTGCCTTTTGCAGCAGAGCACCTGTAGAGTTTTAAAAGTTTTCACCTAGATCGGCAGTCCTCCAGTGAATTTGGGAAGCGCTAGCGCATTCACATCCCACTTGGTGTGCAACCGCTCCAACCCATCTGAATCGTCCGCTGCTTTCTGTTGTTGTCCCCTTTTTAAGACCTTTTTTTTTAAAATTTCAGCTGTACCCGTTTTTGAAAAATTCTCCTTTTTTTTTTTTTTTTTTTTTGAGTTTTTCCTTTTTTTTTTTTTTTTTGAAAGAAAACAAATAAAACAAACGGAAGGAAAATAAAATCTGACTACGAATTAATCTAAAAACTAAACTAGAAAGTAAATTAAAAACTAAGGCTTACAAAAAATTGACGACTAAGACTCACGAACCAGACAAAATTTTCCCACTCACAAGCCACTTTATATTTCAAATTACAAACTGGATTTAGCCCTAAGCAAACACCGAACACCAAACACGCCAGTCTATTTACAAAAACTCACGCCTTCAAAATAGAAATATAAAAGTGGTCCCCCTAAGCTCTAAGTCAAATACCCAGTATATAAAAAACTCTCGCCCTTAACAAAAACAAACAAGGTGGAAACGCAATCACAAACGCCAAAATTAAAAAAAATAGTTCCCATAAAACCAAAAGGAAAGGTGCAGCGAACAAAATCAGCAAGATTTGGACTTCCTCTTTTTTTTTTTCAATTGCGGTTTGGTGAATACGAATTGGGATGTGGTCGTTGTGAGCTGCAGCTGCTGCTATCAGTCGAATTGGAGTTTGGATTTGGAAAATTAGGGTACTGGTCTGGGTTTTTCGATTTGGGGTTTCGAGTTGTATTGAGGGGATTGCGAAGTCTGTTGATTTAGGTGTTGATGTAGAGAGCTTGAACGTGGGGAAGACGATGAATTTGGTTTGGGGGAGCACGGTTCCAGGGTGTTTGGTGTGGTGAACGGAATTTGCGGTTGGGCTGATTGTTTGTGGCTTGTGGAAGGTGTGAATTGTGTATGGTAGATGGGATAGTGCTGAGTTGAATTGGTGAGAGGGTGCTCTAAGGTCTGTGCGTTGATGAGGTGAATATTGCGTGAGGTTTGTTGAATTGATGGATCTGAAGTGATCCGAAAGTGGAAAGGTGCTGATGACAATAGGAAATTTATTTGTACCGTGGCTGCACTGACTGGTTGCGGAAATTGTTTTTTTTTTTTTTTTGGTAGGAAAACAAAGGGGACTACGGTGGGGTGATAATGGGTTGAACGTGAGGAGGCTTTCGGCGGTAGTGCGTTGGCGATGGTGTTGCTGGGGTAGATGGGTGATGTGAATTTTTTTGTGTGAAGAATATGGTAGGATCTTGACTTGCGGTTTCTGATGTGGAAATGTGGTGATCTGGGGTGGAGGGATTAGTTTGTGTACGTGAAGGGATTTGGAGGTGCTGTGGCAACAGATATTGGTTTGAGTGTTGGTGAGATGAATGGTTCGGGGCAGTATGGCACTGGAGAGGATCCGGGGAGTAAATGGTCTGAAGGTCGGCAGTGGATAGAAAAGGAAATATATTTTTTTGAGAGAGTTGTAAAAGTAGAAGAGGAGAAAAAAATGTAACAGGGAAAAAAAATGAACAGGGGAAAGAAAATGTAATTGGAAAGAAATTAATAATAAAAAAAATGGAAGGTTATTTTTTTTTTTGAAAAGAACTGAAAAGGGAAGGAAATAAAAAAAAATATCAAGGAAATCTACAAAGTATTTTTTTTTCTCTTGCTTAGAAGATTTCAATATCAATGAATGATACCAAATCTAATCGATCAAATTTTTTTCTCCATATACGAAAGAAAATAAAAGGAAAAATAAAAATAAAATAAAACTAACACGAATCAGAAATTTAATAAATAATAAAATTTAATCGTTACCTCCCCGGCAACGGCGCCAAAAACTTGATCGACGCTAGTCTATGAATTAGAAAAGCGCGACATTTGTTATAAATTCTGCAAGCATACAGGTGTGTAGCATACAGGTCGAACACAGGGAGGAAAGTTAAATTTTATTATTTATATGTTTCGTGGGCGTGTTAGACGAACTTTGGAGGTTGATTTTGAAAATAAAACAAAACAAAATTAAAACTGTAATTTGATTCAGAACAGATCTAACTGAACCGACGATCAAATCACAATTTCAATGGAAAAGCAATGAAATTATGAATTAGATTTGAATCTAATCAAATCCAATTTGACCTAAGAAAATAATAAAAAGCAGAAATTGAAATTGCAGAATTTGAAATAACAAACAAGAATTAAAATTAGGATTTCCGCTGAATCTAATCAGACGGTAAATCACTAATGCAAATAAGTGCAAAATACAAATAGTGTTCTACCGAATCTAATCGTGTAGACAACACTAGTTGGTAAGAAAACAAAAAAATGCAGAAAATAAAAGAGAAAGAAGAACTTTTATTAGAACAATGGAATAAGAGATGAGATGAGATGGTGGCTACAATGCCATTACAAGGGTATATGTAGGGTAGATAGCCAAACCCTAACCCTAACCCTAATGATAAATGGGCCTGGTCATTACATCACCAATTATTTTACAATGAGAACATAAATGGGCCTTAGATAAATAAAGCAAATTTGGGCCTTTTCTCCTTTTCCTCTTGCTTCCTTGATATTTCTTCATTGATTTGTGATGTGCAAAGCCTTTTTATCACTCCTTTTCTTGTCCAACAGCAACTAGATGTGATATCTTCATCTACAATTTTTCAAAATGCAAATTCACAGCAAATTGAACTCTATTTCTCTACATTTCTGGTTGCATGCGGGCTGGGTTGGACTACCTGTAAAAATAACAAAACAATACCCAAGTAATATTTATTTATATACAAAAGATAAGATATAAGAGCATAAAATAAACACATTTCTATGTCAATCACACCCATTGGAATATGGGACATGGCTAACCCATGAAGGGGTTCGTTTAGCCCTTTAACAAACTAAAAAGCCTTCTTATGATGAGATCTATCAGTTCCACTCCAAATCTTGCCAGTCAGTTGAATTTGTTCACATACTCTTTAACCGTTAATTTTCCTTGTTTGAGTGCTAAGAATCTCTCCATTTGCATACTTTTCTCAGCTTGGGAAAGAAATTTCATCTCAAACCTCTATCTAAAGTCATCCCTAGTTTCCACCGGACGGCCTGCTTGCATTACCTCCTACCAAAACGAAGCTTCATCTTTCAGTAGCTAAGCAGCTTACTGAATCTTCCTTCGATCCTCTACTTCAAAGATTACAAACAAGTCCTCGGTCTCCTTCAGCCAATTCCTTGCTTCCACAAATGTCTCGGTTCCATGGAATGGCTTTCCTCCTATAGCATGGAAATCTATGTAGATCTTAGAGTAGTTGTCTCCACGCGGAGGGGGAGGAGGAGGAACAACAGGTGCATCTGGGGAGGAACGTTTCCTTGGCCTTCGGCAGGCGTCGTGGCCTCTAGATACTTACGGAACCAGTCGGGTATCGTAACACCTTCTGGAATGTTGGGTTCCCCAGACATGCTGAAAAAGAAAAGGAAAGAGATTCAAACAAGGAATCGAAAGATATTAATTATGGCCTTTTGCGGAATGTTTTTCAAAATAGATTTTTTTTTTTGAAAATGCTTTCTTTTAAAACCTTTTTGAAAAGAATTTTCAAAATCTTTTATCTAATCTGGTAACCTACAGCTCTAATACCAAGTATGACACCCCACGTCCAATAATGTCACTCACTAAGGACTGCATTATGTTTCATGAAACATTATAGTTAAACAGACATAGAATGTTAAAAGACGGATATAAATAAGATAGTAGTAGAAATTCAAATTTTTATTTAAAACATAAATCAAAACATCATGGTCCAAAATACCATAAGTCACAAAACCATTACAACAACATAACTTCTATCATGTACCATCAGAGTACATAAGTATATAAAAAGCATAATTCTCCAAATAAAAGAACTAAGCCATAGTAGATATAAGAATTTGAGCTATACTTCAAAAGCAGCTCCAACAAGATGATAACCGAATCTTCACGAAGCCTGAGAATTCCCTCCCTGCGAACCTAGGGAAGGGGGAGGGGAAATGGAAGAAAGAAGAGGAAACAAAAAGGGTTAGACATAAAGTCTGGCGAGTCCAGTTACTTTTAGTAAGTAAATAAGTAAAAGTAGCATGACAGGCATATAAAGTGGATAAGAGGGAGATAGCTACATAAAAGGAAGGTATGACAAGGTTAACAGGATAGTGTGTATACACTTCTAATGATTACCCTGCACTGACACTAGTATAACCAGAATGAGATGATCCCAACAACAATCAAACGGTAGGCTTAGGCATAAGTCCATATGTAATCTAACTACTCCCCTAATCAATCGGCACCCTAATCCGGGTAGATACATTGTGTCGGCCCCACATTAGGAGGCATCACTTCCTAAAGTGGCAATCTCTTATCTTAATAATGTGCACAACCATATCTACTAGTGTCACAGTCGCCTTATCCCCCTCTGCCCGGCTCATGCACGCACATGGCCCGGTTGGTTTGCACCGCCCACACCGTTCTTCACGTCTTGATCTCTTACAACCAGTCCAGTAAGCATGCCCCTTCTCCGACCTAGTTCAGAGTATATATTTGATACCACTACGGGTTACTGGCTGAAACGGGTCCCACACAATGTGATTCAATCTATCCCCTTTGTCTTGTATCCCCCTCTAGGTTTTCATTGGCTATGTATACCATTAGGTGTCTTTAGTTACATAACCCTATTGTTTCTACAAGTTATGCCAACCCCAAAGGTATCTTTAATTACATAACTTTATTATTTCCTCCGGTTATGTATACCACTAGGTGTCTTTAGTTACATAACCTTATCAGGTTAAGTTTTTGGGCCTATATGTAAATATTACCCACCCCCTCAGATTTACTTAAACCGCCCACTATTCAACCAAATTTACTTAACCCCAAATTTAGTTTATATTCATACAATCTTTATGGATTTAACTATGTTAAGTATTACAACTTGTTACAATGTTCCTTTATGGTCATAATGGGCTAGACCTCCCACGTTAGTCCTACAACTTATGCATGCTGGATATGCCGGTCGGGTCCGGGTAGACTTCTTCCACAAGTTGGGCCTAACCTCGTGTCTTAGCCCATCTCGTATTTGTACACATAGACTACTCACATTAGATTCAACATTTGTAGTTGCTAGATATGCCGATCGGGTCCGGGCAGACTTCCACCGCAAGTGCAATCTAACCTCGTGTCATAAGTGTAATTATAGTTTCTAGTTACTAAAACCCCAGACATTTTATTATAATCCAATTTTACCAATTTCCTTATAGGAGTCCATGTCCTTTTTCCGCATATTGAATTGTATGTCCAACTCATGTTTAAACCCATTATTCAAATTATGCCAATACTAATTTTTTTCCCCTGTACCATAACTAGCGCATTCACATAATTTGTGGCATGCCTAGGCTAGATAATACCCTAGTCATGAAAGATAAAAGGGACAGGCGATGAGAATATGAAAAAAATGATTGTTCCAACATAACTGGCATAACCAAATACTAACATGGTGATAAGGTGAACATATAAGCGTAGATCCAATGAACTTGTGGCAATTAATTAGTTTTGACATAGCAAAGATGTTAAGATAAGCACGACAAGATCTAAATATTAATTTAGATGTCCAATAGGTTCAGATCTAATATGATAAGCACAAGGAGATCTAAATAATAAGCTAGATCTGATTAATAATATTGGTGCCCACATAATTCAAATCTAATAGTCAAAAGTAGATCTGACACAAATAAGGTTTAAGATCCACATCGTAGAATGTCTCATAAGTTACAATAGATCCAACAAGATAGAGATTTAGATCCAAGTTATACCCAATTCAGAATGTCATATGTTCACAATTTACAATGGACCCAGTATAATTTAGGCATAGGAACAAATCCCAACTATAATCATATCAGGCTTACTTTTATGTATTTAAATCTAAAAGAAACTAAGAACTCACTGTGTTTGGATTAGAAAAATAGAACAAGAGAAGAAGCTTGTTGAGATGCGGATCTACACTTGAATGATTAGCCTTATTAGATTGTTGTAGAAGATAAATGAATCGGTTCAGTTAAGTCACTAATAGAGTTTGGCCTCCATGGATTCTCAATGAAGAAAACAAGGGAAATGGACCTCTATATATAGCTGCCAGCCTCCAGAAACTGACTACCACCTCAGTCCTAGGGGGGTCAACACACCACTTCAGGGGTCGACCCGGGGGTCAACACCCCTCCTATAGGGTCGATTCCCCAAAGACGGATTTTTCCCTCTTCCCCCGATTTCCGAAATTTTGAATTTTGAACTGAATTTTTTTAATTCCTGGGTCCTATATACATATATATAATTATCTTGCGTGTATACAAACTTCAAACCTTCAAAACTTCTTCATATGGTTTCCTTTTTACGCAAACATGTCTACCTTGACTAGAATTTCAAGAAGGACGCAATGGCGTAGTCCATTTCCCTTAATTCTGAATATTAAATTAATTATTATTAAATTTTCCTCTTTCAGTGTTGTTAAAATTACGGGGTGTTACATGCAGTTTCCAACTGCCTGTCTCGATATTATCCAACTGATCTGGTGAAATAGTCACATCAGAATTGTGCACATACTTACTTAACTGAGAAACATGAAATACGTTGTGCACTCTCGCCATATTGTCTGGTAATTCCAACTTTATACGCTAAATTCCCAACTTGTTCGAGAATTAAAAATGGAACAACAACCCATGGTGCGAGCTTACCTCTCCTACCAAATCGAATCACAATCTTCAATGGAGAAATCTTGACGAATACGAAGTCGTCAACGTAGAATTTAAAATCTCTTCTTCTTTTTAATGATAAATCTTCTACCTATCTTGGGTTGCCTTCTTTTGTTGTTGAATAATCTTGATTTTATCAGAAGTTTCTCTTATTACATCTGGCCTAGCACAAATTTCTCACCGATTTCCAACCAACGTGATGGTGAGTTGCACGATCTTCCGTGCGAAGCTTTAAATGGAGCCATACCAATATTGGACCGATAACTATTATTATAGGTGAAATCAACTGGATGTAAATGGTTATCCCATGAACTCCCAAAATCCAATACACTAGCACTCAAGAGATCCTCTAATACACGATTCACCTTTTTCGTTTGACCATCGGTTTAAGGATGGTACACAGTACTGAGATGTAATTCTGACCTTAAAGCCATTTGTAAACTCTTCCAAAACCCACTAGTAAATAATCGATCTTGGTCACTGATGATACCTTTAGGTACTCCGTGGAATCTCACTACACACTTCATGTATAGTTCCGCAAACTTAGCTGCTATTCTATTCGACTTGACCGGGATAAACCTTGCACTTTTGGTCAATCGATCCACAATCACCCAGACACTATCATGACCCGATCTAGTCCTTGGTAAACCATCAATGAAATCCATTGAGACTTGTTCCCATTTCCATTCCGGAATTTATAACGGTTGTAACGGACCACTAGGCTTCTTTTGCTTGGCTTTAACTAACTGACAATTCATGTACCTGGATATAAACTTCCCAACATCTCTCTTCATCCCTTTCCAGTAGTAGGTCTGCTTCATGTCTCGATACATTTTGTTACTACCGGGATGTATAGTTAGTTTCGTGTGATGACACTCTCTAAGCACTTCATCTCTCAATCCATTAACGTTGGATACAACCAGTCTCCCATTATTTCGAAGCCATCCTTCTCGATCAAGGTCGTACTTGTTCATTTCCTCACCGTCAATTTCCATCTCTAACTTGGAGATGATTCCCAATAGGTTAGGATCGTCCCTTTGACTAGAAACGATCCACTCAATCAAAGTTGATCTGATCATCAAACTTGCTAACATCCCTGGATCTAATTCGCACTTAGGTCTAAAATCATATTGTGCAATATACTCTAGTTGCTTCCATTCCACAAACATAGCTCCCAAATTTGCATGTCTCCTACTCAATGCATCAGCTACTGGATTGCCCTTCCCAGGTGTGTATGTGCTATTAAAATCATATGAAGCCAAGAAATCTAACCATCTCTGCTGACAAAGATGTAAATCCTTTTGAGAGAAAAGATACTTTAATGACTTATGATCAGTAAACAACTCGAATCTTTGTCCCAAGAGATAATTCCTACACATCTTTAATGTGAACACGATCGCTGCCAATTCCAAATCATGTGTAGGATATCTTTTCTCATATGGTTTCAATTGCCGACTAGCATAAACAATAACCATACATCCTTGTATCAAACAACAACTAGTCCGATACCACATGCATCTGTGTATACCGTCATCTCTTGGTCGACTGAGTTAACGGCTACTATCTTGGAAAAACTTACAATAATATTCAGTTAACCCCAAGAAACTTCTCACGTTCATTGCATTCTTGGGCGTAGACCAATCTTGCACCGTAGCCACCTTCGGAGGATCTACGGCAAAACCATTTTCTGAAACAACGTTGCCTAAGAATCTCACTTACCTCCTCCAGAAGTGACACTTAGAAAATTTCGCTTTCAATTGTTGTTTCCTTAACAATCCCATCACTATCCTTAAATTTTCCTTGTGTTCTTCCTCTGCCCTTGAGTAAACCAAGATATCATCTACGAACACAAGGACAAACTTATTTAATTGATCTCTGAAAACCCTATTCATAAGATCCACAAATTATGCGGGTGCATTGGTCAACCCGAATGGCATGACCAACCACTCAAGAGAAGAAAAATAGGAACAAACATAGCAACCAAAGCATCCATCGAACAAGTCCTATCTATCCCCTGCTAAAGACATGAATACGTCGATACCCGTATGACAGGTCCCACCAATATCAAGGGCTAATGGAATCCCCGGCTCCAAACCGACTACCGCACGTCCCATGTATATTTATCCTCCCAGGATAACTAGATCATGTCCCACGGATCCAAGGTAAATGGGCGTCCCCAGATACCCCTGCTTCGAGTCTGCATAAAACACTTCGAACTATCGACGGTTCCTTGGCATTCTCATCAAAAGAGCTATCCACAACTCCATCTTCAACTCGAGTCCACATATAAGCGAAGGGAACCATCGGCCTTGGTAGCAAATACAACTAGTGCACCCCACTCGAAAATACCTTTTCGGATAAATCCCCTCTTCAAAAAATTGCCTACTTCCAGTTCGAGCTCTCTCTGCTCCCTAGTGCCATACGACAAAGAGGCATCAATATAGGTATTGCATCTTTCAGTAAATCAATCTGAAACTCGATCTGTAGGTGTGGTGGGAGTGCAGTCACTTCCCCGAAGATGTCCGGATACTCGCCAGCAATAGGCACATCTGATAACTCATCATGTGGGATGTCGAGGGAATTTAGAAAACTAGCCATCACCCCATCGCAAGTTAGGTAACACAATACCATCCTCCGTCCATCATCCGCTCTAATGGTCACTGAAGACCCCTCACAGTCTACCACCACCCCCATACCATTGGAGCCAATCGACTCCCAAAATAAGGCCAAACCCAGTAAAGCCCAAAACAAAGCAATCACAAGCAAACATACATCCATGACTCGATAAGACTAGATTATGATAAATCATACAAAGGTTAGTTGGACCACCGATCAGGTTTGTCACAACTAAAGGTTTATCAACTATCTCGGGTTTCAATCCCAACCTATCTACCAGGTCACTAGATACGAAGGAATGGGAACCCCCGGCCGGTATCAAAAAATACTTGAACATGAACATCACAAATAGAAAGCATTACTTAAATAACCACACCCTTTCCCTCCTCCGCCGCAGTTGGGGCATTCGATGAAGAAGGATTAGCGTTGATAGCGTATGATTTCACGTTGTGCTACTATTTAGGGGTTTGTGGACACTCTTTGTGAGATGTCCCACTTAGCCACAATTGAAACATTTCCTCTCCCCTGGCCTTGCTCGACAATCTCTGATATAGTGGCCCTACTTGCCGCATCCATATCACTCGATATCTTTCTTATTCCTCTTTTTATGGCCAGTCTTGGTTTGGTTCTGCTTTCTCTTATTCTGGGACTCCTTGCTAAGCTTGGCGAAATCGGCCCTCGGTGCCTGCACTACAACACCACCACCGTTAGAAGCATTAGGAACTGCTCCCTGAGGATCCCTAAGCATCTCTTGCATGAAGGCTCTAAACATCGTCCTTATATCAGGACATTCAAAATGTTGACCCCTGAACCCACTACCTCTTCGACTCCCAATGCGGTGTTCCTCACCTTACTCCTCGTATTTTGGCTCATCGTGCAATTTGTAAAGAGAAAACGATTAACCATCTCCTTAGTGGTTCCCGTGCAGTGCGCTTCATCCTTAGATATATGAATTGTATATATATAGCTTTTGAAAACCAAAATATCACAAATATGCGCTCTCATATATATACTATCTCTCCCTAATGTCTTCCCCTAGGTTAAACTATGCAACCTAGGCTCTAATACAAAGTGTGACGGGCCCCCGCACCATCCGAAATTTCCCCTGAAATGCGTTGTGACAATACCCTTCTGGCACGGGACGATCATCAAGAGTACGAGTTTGAAACGATGAATCATCAAGAACCTGTAGTATATCTCACAGTGCATGGAATAAAATGTAATAACAACATAACTTGATATAAAACAGGCGAGACAGTGCATATGCTGAAAGCTAAACCATATACATCATAGTAGCGGAATCCAAAATACAGCTTATGATCCAAACCAGTATAACAACTTCAAAATACTGTCTCCAAAAAATAATTAAAAGAGGTACACTACTAATGCACAAAGCAGTAACTAGCAACAACGCAGGGAGAATATATGTAAATAGTACGTGGAAGCCTCCCGCTAGTCTCCGGACAGCTACTCGTACATAACCACCTAACTTGTCTCTAGTCTTCTCATTTAGGAACACCCAGAGTAATAAGTGGAGACATAAAATTCTAGGTCAGACAAAAGTTTGGTATGAGGGATATCAAATCTATATCACTAAATAGAGCAATAATAGGTATAAATAATCATACCTGACCTACGCCTGCAACCAAAGAGTTAGCACAACAAGATGTACTCTATGGTAACACTAACATATAGTATAAAAACGGAAATGTGCATGTCATAGTGATAGCAAACATCAAAAATAGCAATCATCCTCACATCTCTCACTCGGTGTGTAAAGCATACAATATCCACCGCTTTGATCACCAAAACTATTAGGGCCATGATGGAGTCCAACTACGTACAACAATTGCTACGACCACTTTTCCCTTTGGGACCCTGATAGAGTCCTACTCCACACAACCTCTAACCCCACTACACTGGTCCATAGTCAATAACCCCTCTCTCAATGGTGAACCAAAGTTATAGATATCGATAACCCATTTGCACACGTCCTGTAGCAAAGCCCAACTCTAGAAGTTAACTTGTCGGCTCCAATCTGGATCTTGAGTAATAACTTCTCATTTGGACTTCCTTTGCACCTCGGTTTTGGTAGAATTGGAGTTGATCTTCAGAAGAGTTTATGATCGTCGTTGCATAGTAGAAGCTTCAAATACGGATTGTTTCGGAGTCCACCCCTCGGTTTGGGTCGGTTCGCAGTCCTCCACCGGTTAACCAGTCGTGGGTCCTTCATTGGGTCAGCTCATGGTGCCTCCTCGGAGCATCGGCTTGATTCGTGGGTCGAGTCCTTCCACCAATTCGTGGTTCGTTGGTTCGCCGCCTTTGGTTCGCGGTTTGTGGTGCTCCAGTCCGGGTCATGGGGATCGGCTCGTGGATCGTGACCCCATGCTCCAATTTGTGGGCCCTGCTCATAATGCAAGTGGCTCGTCTCGTGGAAAGCCTCGGTTCATGGGTTTGGGTCGTGGTCATGAGGGCGAGCACGAGCTGGGCCGGTTCGTGAGGGTTAGCACGAGCTGGTCGGTTCGGAGTTCATGACTCGATCCTGTTTCCCTCACTTCCCTCCAGCAAGCTGTTTACGCCACACAATGACATTTTTGGCCATTCTAACTTTCACATGCAATCATATAACATACCAAAGAACAGTAACAATGTATAGGCTCTATCCAAAAAGATCGAAACATCACTTTCATAGGCTAACTTTGATCAAACATACCCAAATTAATGATTTTCCCTTAACCATGTTTAACTATATCTAACAATATGATTAGCAAACTTAATCCAAATTAACCCAAATTTTCACCATTGGCATAAAATAATATTTTAGAATTTCTACTTATTTTTCCAGAATTTTTATACATATAATTTGGCTAATTATCCGTAATCACCCCTCATTATCCATAATTAGTGTACAAACATGCAAATCACTCACCTTAGCCACAAATGAGTGTTAGATCTGAAATTTTATACTGATTTTGCATGGATTCCTATGTAGTGCAACAGCTCTAACTCTGATTTGGTGTTAATCCGACTTGATTTGAAGTAGATTTGCGTAATTAGTGATTACAAAGTGATTAGAGAGAGATTTAGAAGATGGAGGCCATGATTAGGGTTAGAGGAATGTTTGTGGCAGCCTGAAAAATTTAAGGAGATGATTCCCCAACTCCTTTCAGCCCTCCTATAACCCTAATCCCGAAATGGGTTATGGGCCTAGCTGTTAATCATCCTGTTAAGCCCAATTAAGTTGTTTTTCATCTTCCAAACCTTATTTCAGCCATATCTTCAAAATGGCAAGTCTGTTTGATTAATGTGTCCACTCTACGAAAAGTAAACTATCATTCCAATCCAATGGAAGTGGTTTCAGGTCAAAACTCCTTACCAATCAAAAGTTATAGGCAAAACAATATTCGTTGGAGGAATAACGGTCATTTAAGATTCGGCGAAAATCCTGAACTCGGGAAATGAACCCAATAGTCGTTCCCCAAAGTTACAAACCACACGACTTCGTATGAAAACAAAATAACAATTTTACGATCCCCTGATACGTAGAATGTGGGTCGTTACAATCTTTCATCCGTTTATCATTTTAAAATACATATCTTAAAGAGAACTAAATCGATACTGCCTAGAGATGTACTAAGAAAAATAGAATATCAACATGAATGAACCTTCAGGTCACAAGAATATTCAAAAATTTGTCCATTGCATAACCCAGCCCGACCATTTTCTTCTTGCAATCAAAATAGCTATCAACATCTTCTAAATCAAGAAATCTAGTTTCAACCCCGACACACCAAAAATAATCAAGCTGATCCCTACAGGATTCAGAAATAACTATTGGGCCTAAGTGCAAAATAGTCAGTTGCTACTATCGTCATACCATCAGGGAAGTACTATATTTTTAATGGACCGCTTCGTTAAGCCAACAATACAATATACCTATTAAGGACCGCTTCGTTAAGCCTACAACACAAATGCTCCACATGACTCAACTTATCATGGGCATGGGCTCACGCAGCCACCCCAACCAATACATCAAAGGAAAAGAGACAAAGTATTCCTAAACCGAATAGGAAAACCTGAAAGAACTAAAGATTGATAACAAATTTTCTTTCATCATCCTTGCCTTCCATCATTTCTTGATCACTTTTGGTCAACACGTTTCCTTACAATCTTTTTGACATTAACATACTCATGTTGATCTTTCACTTTCCATCATTAAATTTACCTTTTTGGAAGTTCTCTAGTTGATTGGTTACCGAAATTGGATAGAAATAAAAATCTATTTCTATAGTATACGACAATCAATTTGATAGAAATCCAAAATTGCAAGATATTTCTTTTAATTATCTTTAAGTTCGTGGATAGTGCGCAATACAATAAAATTCTTATTCTGTACCAATCCATTCATTCTTACAATGATGTTTTCTATGTTAATTTCAAATGAAACTATGGAAATACATCCATTTTTCTTAACCAATCAATATAGATTATTCTTAAATTCCAAACTATCCTTTTATCCTCAATCTAATAAAGTTGTTCCATCTATGATTATGCCTTTGTAGTATTTGTCAAGCGGTATGTTTCTTTCTAACATCGACCTTTCCCAACTACTGAGCTAAACGGTTTGTCCACTAATCAAATTTTCGACCTATGAAGAAAAGTTTAGATAGAATGCCTTATAACTTAAAAAAAAAAAGATAAAGATTTAGAATTTAGAAGAGTCAAAGGAAGGTTGTAACTTATTATTGTGATATTTTAATTTCTGAAAAATGTGTTTTCTTTTAAAAATACTTTCTTTTAAAACAAAACTTTAGTGATCTTGATAACCTTAGGCTCTGATACCAATGTAACACCCCACATTCCTTAATGTCATTCATATGAGGATTTCATTAAGAAATTATGCAGCATTGTGGGTATAAAGATATAAGCATCATAGAGACTAAGATTTCACAAGACCTAAAAATAGTAAATTTACAACAGAAAAAGATAATTTTATTTTTGAGACAAAACCATCTTTATTTCAATTAAGTAGATAATTATAAGATATCATGTTTCAAAATCTTAGTAAAAACTACATTAATGGAAAAATTAATATTATCCCCAAACAGTCAAAAAGATACAACCTAACCTTGGAAAGGAAACAAGAAGTGATCCAACTTTAGCAAAAATCCTTCATGACAAAATCAACAAAGAATTATGAACTATGAGCTTTCTGCCTGTAAGCCGAGGAGAAAGAAAAGTTAATGGTAAAAAGTAAATGGGTCATACATAAAGTCTTGTGAGCTTCTATGAATACTACCACGACTACTAAGTTATGGGAAAAAAGATAAATAGTGGTTCTAGTTTCATAAAAGGGTAAATGCTTGTGCATATCTAAAGGTGACAGTAACTAATATGAATTGATATAAAGGATTGACTACTCTTATCCAATAGACTATAACGACAATAATGATCATAAGAAAACTAATTGACTATTTTGCACTTCTACAAGTTCGGACGGAAACAAGAAAATAGGAAAGAATTTTCTAATACTACACAGCGATCGGCTTTCAGATGTGAATAACCTGTACCAGCTATGGAATTCAGGGTAATCAATTCTCGACCCCATCAACTTAAAAGACACAGCCTTAATCACAGACGTTCCAGCATCTTATCTTACCTATTCGGAACCATTCATGCTCATGATTGTGCCGGAATGCACCAGTACCCACCTCTCGTTTTGAACCTCTTACTATTTAGATCAATAAAGCATGCCCTAGCCTCTACCAAGTGCAAATCTCCGGATGATAACAATAGGGATACTGATTGATATGGGTTGCACACAAGCACAAATTTGACACAAGTCACCCCTAGACTTGGTCCCCAAGTTATAACTTGGATTTCTACGAGCCTTTATATCTAACTAGAAGGGACCCTTTAGCTTATTAATCACAGGGTTTTAACTTAACATGTTTATGTTCACTAATAAACACAATATAACCTCGTTTTATAATCCTAGGTTGTAATTAACACTTCTAATGTAATCTTATTACAAAATCCCTTCCCACGAGCCCCTTATATCTCACCGGAATGGATTCATATTTACAAGACCCTTATATATCTCCGAAATGGACCCCTTAACTTATTATTAATCACAAGATTTTAAATTAACACATTTAAGTTCATTAACAAGCCCAATTAACATGTTTTCCAAATACAGGATACTTAATGTCAAACTAAGTGCAATTCTTCCCGATTAACATGTTTTCCAAATACGGGTTACTTAATGTCAAATTAACTGCAATTCTTCCCACTTAACATGTTTTCCAAATACAGGTTACTTCATATCAAACTCAGTGCAATTATTTCCAATTAAGATGTTTTCCAAATACACGTTATGTGACACCCCGCGACCATTAATGTCACGCACAAAGGGAATGCATCAAGTTTCTTGAAGCGTTATAGGTAAACAGGAACAGAAATATTACAAGAAAAACATAAATATAGCAGCGGAAATAAAACTTTATTTATCATAAAGTAGCATAATCAAAACTTCCCTTGTCTGAAATACATGAAAAACCATTTCATCGTTAAAACATCTGTCTTATTCTTAAACATCAGAGTACAAAATAGAAGAAGCATAATCCCCAAGTGAAAACATGGTCATAGTAGCAAAGATAGAAGCTTGAGCAGTATATCTAACAGGTCCAAGCAAGACGATAGCAGATCTTGACTAAGCATGAGAATTCCCTCCCTGAGAACCGGGGAGGGGGGGGGGGGGGGTGGGGGGAACGGAACGAAGAAGAGGAAACAAAAAGGGTCAGACATAAAGTCTGGCGAGTCAGGTTACTTTTAGCAAGTAAATAAATATATGTAGCATGACAGGCATATAAAGTGGGTAAGAGTGATAACTACCTAAAAGTTAGGTATGACAAGATAAACAGGATAGGGTGTGTACGATTCCTTAATGATTACTCTGCACTACTACTAGTATAACCAGAATGAGATGATCCCCAACATGTACAAAATGGTAGACTTAGGCGTACTTCTGTTGAGAGGTTTTAACCCCATACAATCCACAGGCAGCCCCAATAATGAACTTCTAAACTTACCAGATTCTAGATGTACCCTAAATACTACCTTAATCGATCGGCTCCCAAATCCGCATAGATACTCTCTGCCGGCCCCACCGTAGGTTGTATCATGTCCTAAAGTGGCAACCCTTTGCTGATATGCACAGCCCCATATCTAGAGGTGTCACGGTCGTCTTATCCCCATCTGCCCGGCTCATGCACGCGCACATGGCCCGGTCAGTTTGCGCCGCCCACACTGTCCTCCTCGTTTGGATCTCTTACAATTAGTCCAGTAAGCGTGCCCCTTCTCCGACCTTATTCGGAGTACATGTTTGATACATACTCTGGGTTACTTGCTGAAATGGGTCCTACACAATATGATACAAGCTCACCCCTTTGTCTTGTATCCCCCACTAGGTTTTCATTGGCTATGTATAACACTAGGTGTCTTTAATTACATAACCCTATCATTTCTACAAGTTATGCTTACCCTAAAAGGTGTCTTTAATTACATATCGGTTATGTATACCACTAGGTGTCTTTAATTACATAAGCTTATCAGGATAAGTTTGTGGGCCTATATGTAAATATTACCCACACCATCAGATTTACTTAACCCACCAACTGTTCAACCAAATTTACTTAACCCCAACTTTAGTTTATATTCATACAATCCCTTTTGGATTTAACTACGTTAAGTATTACAGACTAACAGGTTATCCCCATTCACATTAATTGCTTTTCACTTGCCAAAGTTTCACTTGCTTATTAATTTTATATAAATATAACTTAATCCATTTAAATTCATTAATAAGCCCCATTACATGTTATTCTTTAGATTGTAATTAACAGAAGTAATCTTACAATCTTTCACCCCTGGATTGTAATTAATGGAAGTATTCTTTCAATTCCTTTTTAATATTCATTGTCTGATTCCATAATTACAATAACATGCTTTACTTAATATTTAATTAAGTATACTCCTTCTCAGTTCACCTGTTTCCTATTTAACATATCACTACAACTTGACGTTGTTCACTTATTAACTTAGTTTTCTTAACTAAGGTTTTCTAATAAGCTTTCTTGACTTTTTATTTTAACATTTGTTATAATTTCACTTGTCCCTAGGACAAGCCTACCTATTATATAACATTAATGTAGTTAATGAAAATAGGTTACTATCATTCCTTGTTTATTCCAATTCATTACCACGTCCATTTATGGTTATAATAGGCTGGACCTCCCACTTTAGACCTACAAGTTGTAGATGTTGGATATGTCGGTCGGGTCTGGCCAGACTTCTTCCATAAGTTGGGCCTAACCTCGTGTCCTAGCCCGTCTCGTATTTGTGCACTTAGACCCCCCACATTAGATTCAACATTTGCAGTTGTTGGATATGTCGGTCGGATCTGGGCTGACTTCCACCACAAATGCAATCTAATCTCGTGTCAAAAGTGCAGTTACAGTTTCCAAATCACAGTAATCCTAGGCATTTTTATTATTAACCAATTATTTATACCTATGTCTTTATAGTTGTTCATGCCCATTTA
This sequence comes from Allium sativum, assembly GCA_030737875.1. Lineage (NCBI taxonomy): Eukaryota > Viridiplantae > Streptophyta > Magnoliopsida > Asparagales > Amaryllidaceae > Allium > Allium sativum. The sequence continues at coordinate 661,630,373 of CM060918.1, read as the reverse complement.
CCCAATTATATTCATAATGGATTATATGTCCAAATTCATATTCGTCATTCAAGCAACATTTGCAGTTGTTGGATATGTCGGTCGGATCTGGGCAGACTTCCACCACAAATGCAATCTAATCTCGTGTCAAAAGTGCAGTTACAGTTTTCAAATTACACTAATCCTAGGCATTTTTATTATTAACCAATTATTTATACCTATGTCTTTATAGTTGTTCATGCCCATTTACCCAATTATATTCATAATGGATTATATGTCCAAATTCATATTCGTCATTCAAGTTATGCCAATTCTAATGTTTTCCCCCGTTCCCTAACTAACGCATTCGCATATATTTGGCGTCATGCCTGGGCTAGAAAGTAGCCTAGCCATAAACAATAAAAGGAAAAGATAACAATAGTGATTATTTTCACAAAAGTGACATAAACATGTAATTGGCATAGCGATAAGGTGGACATATAAAAATAGGTTTAGTGAGCATGTGATAATAAAACTAGATCTGACATACTAAGGATGTAATAATAGGCATGAAGATATAAGGATTCATATGTCCAATTAATGATAGATCTAAATTAATCACCACATGATAAGCACAAGATGATCTAAATGGAGAAATTGATCTAAGCAAGGTTTTAATTGTCCAAATAATGACAGATCCAAATTAGCTACAATCATAGATAAAGGTTATGATCCACAAATGTGACATGATAAATTAACCACAAGTGTATTAGAACTATAGAAGTAGATCAAGCATGACAAAGTTTAAGATCCACAAATGTGACATGATAAATTAACCACAAGCGAATTATATCGTCTATAAAGGTAGATCTAGCATGATAACATTTAAGAACCACAATTGTGACATGATAAATGAACAACAAGCGAATTAGATCTATAAAGGTAGATCTTGTATGATGATATTTAAGATCCACAATTGTGACATGATAAATTAACTGCAAGCTAATTAGATCTATAAAGGTAGATCTACCGTGATAATATTTAAGATCCACATCATAGTTATGTCGTAGATTCAAAAGTTCGAATATATCTGATATGATAAAGATTTAGATCTAAGTCATAGAATATTATAGATTCACAAATTATGATAGATTAATATGATTCAATCACAGGCATATATCCAAATCACAGTCATGTTTACTTTTAATCATTTAAATCTAAAAGTAACTAACTCATAGTGTTTGGATTTTTGAAGATAGAAAAGAAATTGTTGGTGTTAAATCTCAGATCTATTCTTGAAATACTTGAATCTTTAAACTTGATTTGTAGAAGAAGAAATGATTAGATTCAGTTCAGACACTGACAGCACTTGGCCTTCATTGTTTTAATATGAGAAAACAAGAGATATGAGGGTATATTTATAGTTGCCAGCCTCCAAAATTCGAATGCCACCTCATCCCTATGGGGAATCGGGCCATGGGTCGACACCCACTTGGGTCCGGAAGCCCAAAAACTACTATGGGCGCACTTTGTAGGAGAGCCAATGTAAATAAACCTTAGCGCACTTGTCAAGTGCGCCAGTTATCCCTGTTTTAATCATCAAACATCTACAGTTCTTAACTTCGTCATACATTATCCATTTTACGCAAACCAGGTGTCTATCTTGACCATAATTTCGAGACGGACGCAATGATGTAGTCCGTTTCCCTTAATTCTTAATAGTAAATCAATTATTCTTTAATTTATCCTCTTTAGTGTAGTTGAAATACGGGGTGTTACATTCTCCCCTACTAAAAGGATTTCGTCCCCGAAATCTCCTAGTTAAGAAGAATGTATCCTACCATCCATCATCCATCTACTCATCCACCAATCACAGGCATCCATTGTCCTTAAAATTTTCTAATGCTTATATGAAAATGTGCAAAGGTGTGTGTATATGTCCCAACGCTAATGCAAAAGATCAGGCGGTCCACTGATTCAGTCGACCTCCTTAATGCAATGTATGTTAGTGCCATGAATCCAACATGTATGTAGATAATCCTATTATAACATGTAAGTTCAATTTTTGTGCATAGTCATCCGTCCAAATGCAACATCCATATGATGATACATCCATTTTCATCCATTAAAGAAAGAAAAATGCACACACATCTGTATGTAGTATGAGAGTGATTGAGCCAATGTAGTTCCTAATGTGTGTGTACATGCATTCAAGAGCAACCATTAGCAACCACTTCCTTCCACTTGCATCCATCAAGCATAACATGTCTCAGACACATGTTTACAATCAAGGGATTCCTACCTAAAGGTCAAAGATTCGATCGATAGGATATATTCAAATGATAGAAACAAGCATGAATAAAAGCTTTGGAGAAAGAACTTAAGAACATACCCTCAAAAGGAAAAGGGTACGAAGCAAGAATCTTGTCTTCGGTCTCCTAAGTCGCATCCTCTTATATGTCTCCCCACTGAACCATTACTAACTTGACTTCTCATTTCCGTAACTTCTAAACTTCTGATCCAAGTAAAAGTCTTTATGTAGATCCCTACCAATGAGTCGGTGATCTACAGGGTCGTCCATACAATGCTTCGTAGGGTGCCATGCCGATGCTAGCTTGATGACTATTGTTGTAGGCAAACTCTACTAAAGGAAGGTGTTCTTCCCAAGTCCCTCCGAACTCTAGGATACACAGCCTCAAAAGATCCTCTAGAACTCTGTTCACCCTCTCCTTATGTCCATTGGTCTGAGGATGATAAGTGGTGCTCCAACTTAACTGTTTACCCAATGCTTCTTGCAAGCTCCTCCAAAATTCATTCGTGAAAATGGGATCACGATCATCTACGATACTGGAAGGTACTCCATGAAGACGGACTATCTCATGAACGTAAATTGTTGCCAACCGTGCTGTTGTCCTCTTACTCTTAATTAGGATGAAATGAACGCTCTTAGCAAGCCTATCAACTACCACCCAAATGCTGGTGTTGCCCCTCCTTGATCTAGGAAAACCATTGATGAAATCCATGGAGACACTCTCCTACTTCCACTGCGGGACCTCTAAAGGATGAAGTAAACCACCGGGCTTCCTTTGCTCAGCTTCGACTTGCTAGTAAATCGGACATTGAGAAACAAACTCTGCTACATCTTTCTTCACCCCATCCCAAAAGAAAACCCTTTCTCAAGTAGCTCCCCTACTTGTTTGCTGACCTCCTGTCATTCTCTTGGATCCATATGGCGCACGGGCAATGCAACTAGATTTGCATTGTCCACCAAATATATGCTGAAATCGATCTCGCGCCACGGGGGTAAACCCCGAACCTCATCAAATACATCAGGATACTCACGGACTACTGGAATAGATTTTTAGATCATCGATAGATGCATCAAGTGACTCTAGGAAACTCAACATAACAGACCCCTTGGGGTCACAAGGAATCTCGAGGGTCCTCCCTTGGTAAGTCAGAAGCCTAACACCCTCCTCTCACAATCCAGAATGGCACCACAAGTGGTTAGCCAGTCTATCCCTAGAATCAACCTATAGCCCATGAAACCTTGCATATACGCATCGCACGCGAACTCGATGCCCAACACTGATATTCTCAAACCCCAACAAATCATAGATAAATGAGCTGAACAACCAACGGGGTTAGAGACAACAACGGGATCCACTACCATAATAGTATTTAAGTGTAGAGATTCAACAACAGAACTAGATATAAAATAATTTGAAGTGCTAGAATCGAAAAGATTTCTAACAGTCTGATTGGAAAGAGAAACCAAACTTTCCATGGAAACTTTCCTACCTATATCTAGAGCACTGGCCACGAGAGCATTCACTGGCCCTCCAGAGGTTCTTTCCCTTTGAGCTTGTCCTTGCTTCCTTGGGCTCTCCCTAGAATACTGTCCAACCTCTCCACAAAAGAATTAAGCATTCTTCCTTTTCCTGTAGTCCTTGGCCAATTGACCCTCTCGCCCACAACTATGGCACTTCCTCTTATCCTTAGCCTTATCGTTCTTTCCACCTATCTTCTGTTGCTGTTTTGTTGTTGTCGTCCTTTCTTATGGCATACCTTCTTGTTTTGTGTTTCCTCAACCTTAACTTCTTCGTTTTCACCTTCATTTGAACTTTATTTATTTTCCCTTCCCAAGCCATCATTTTTCTCATCCTTGGGTTGTGCTCCTGATCCCTAACTCCCTTATTCACATTTTTACCACATTTGTGTAACAAGCTAACAAGTCTCTCGAAAGCTGCCTCCATCGCACAGAAATCCTTACAAAGCTAGAGAAAATTAGCCGTAGGTGAAACCACAACGGCTACAGATGGAGGTAAGGCACTTCATTACCCTTCGACATGTGCCATAGTTTTAATATGCCTACGGAACCATAAAGTAATGGGGACACCTTTTAGGAAAAATCGGTTCCTAGACAAAAATAAAAAGGAATCAAATGGAGAATCGAGAGATATTTCCTATAACTTTGGCGATTATGTTTTTCAAAATGAAATTTTTCCTTTTGAGATGCTTTCTTATAAAACCTTTTTGAAAATAATTTTCAAAAACTTTTATCTAATCTGGTAACCTTCAGCTCTGATACCAAGTGTGGCACACCATGTCTATTAATGTCACTCACAAAGGGAATGAATTAAGTTTCGTGAAGTGTTATAGGTAAATAGAAACAGAATTATTACAAGACAGACATAAAAATAGCAGCGGAAATAAAATTTTATTTATCATAAAGTAGCAAACTCAAAACATCCCGTGTTTGAAATCCATGAAAAATGATTTCATCATTAAAATATCTGTCTTATTCTTAAACATCAGAGTACAAAGTAGAAGAAGCATAATCCCCAAGTGAAAACATAGCCATAGTAGCAAAGAAAGAAGCTTGAGCAATACATCTAGCAGCTCCAAGCAATATGATAGCAGAATCTTGACTAAGCCTGAGAATTCCCTCCCAGAGAACCATCGCGGGGGGGGGGGGGGGGGGGGACAGAAGAAAGTAGAGGAAACAAAAAGGGTTAGACATAAAGTCTGGCGAGTCTAGTTACTTTTAACAAGTAAATAAATAAAAGTAGTATGACAGACATATAATGTGGATAAGAGAGATAACTACAAAAAGGGCAGGTATGACAAGATAAACAGGATAGGGTGTGCACGCTTCCTTAATGATTACTCTACACTACTACTAGTATAACCAGAATGAGATGATTCCCAGCATGTAGACTTAGGCGTAATTCTGGTGAGAGGTTTTAACCCCATACAATCCACAGGATGCCCCAATAATAGACTCCTAAACTTACCAGAGTATAAATGTACCCTAACTACTACCCTAATCGATTGGCTTCTTAATCCACGTAGATGCTCTGTGTCGGCCCCACCGTAGGATGTATGACATCCTAAAGTGGCAACCCTTCACTGATATGCACGGCCCCATATCTACAGGTGTCACGGTCGTCTTATCCCCATCTGCCCCGCTCATGCATGCACATGGCCCGGTCGGTTTGCGCCGCCCGCACCGTCCTCCATGTTTGGATCTCTAACAATCAGTCCAGTATGCATGCCCCTTTTCTAACCTACTTCGAAGTACATGTTTGAAACCTACTCTGGGTTACTGGCTGAAACGGGTCCCACACAATATGATACAAGCTCTCCGCTTTTTCTTGTAACCCCACTAGCTTTTTATTGGCTATGTATACCACTAGATGACTTTAATTACACAGCCCTATCATTTCTACAAGTTATGCTTACCCTAAAATGTGTCTTTAATTACATAACTTTATTATTTCCATCGGTTATGTATAACACTAGGTGTCTTTAATTACATAACCTTATCAGGTTAAGTTTGTGGGCCTATATGTAAATATTACCCACCCCCTCATATTTACTTAACTCTCCCACTGTTCGACCAAATTTAATTAACCCCAAATTTAGTTTATTTTCATACAATCCCTTATGGATTCAACTAGGTTAAGTATTACGGACTAACAGGTTATCCCTATTCACATTGACTGCTTTTCACTTGCCCAAGTTTCACTTGCTTATTAATTTCATATAAATATAACATAATCCATTTAAGTTCATTAATAAACTCCATTACATGGTATTCTTTATATTGTAATTAACAGAAGTAATCTTATAATGCTTCACCACTGGATTGTAATTAACGGAAGTAATCTTACAATCCATTTGTATTATTTATTGTCTAATTCCATAATTACAATAACATGTTTTACTTAATAACACTCCTTCTCAGTTCACCTGTTTCCTGTTTTAACATATCACTACAACTTGACGTTGTTCACTTATTAACTTAGTTTTCTTAACTAAGGTTTTCTAATAAGCTTTCTTCTCTTTTTATTATAACATTTGTTATAATTTCCACTTGTCCCTAGGACAAGCCTACCTATTATATAACATTAAAGTAATTAACGATAATAGGTTACTATCATTCCTTGTTTATTCCAATTCATTACCATGTCCATTTATGGTTATAATGGGCTAGACCTCCCACATTAGGCCTACAACTTGTGGATGCTGGGTATGTCGATCGGGTCTGGGCAGACATCTTCCACAAGTTGGGCCTAACCTCGTGTCCTAGCCCGTCTCGTATTTTTGCACGTAGACCCCTCACAATAGATTCAACATTTGTGGTTACTGGATATGCCGGTCGGGACCGGGCAGACCTCCACCAAAATGCAATCTAACCCGTGTCATAAGTGCAGTTATAGTTTTCTAATAACTGTAATTCTAGGCATTTTAATTATTAACCAATTAATTATACCTATGTCTTTATATGTGTTCATGCCCATTTACCCAATTATATTCATAATGGATTATATGTCCAAATTCATATTCGTCATTCAAGTTATGCCAATTCTAATGTTTTCCCCCGTTCCCTAATTAACGCATTCTCATATATTTGACGTCATGCCTCGGCTAGAAAGTAGCCTAGCCATAAAAAATAAAAGGAAAAGATGAAAATAGTGATTATTTTCACAAAAGTGACATAAACATGTAATTGCCATAGCGATAAGGTGAACATATAAAAATAGATCTAGTGAGCATATAACGTCGCAGAAATTTCGACAACCGGAATGTGAAATAAATTAGAGATCTAATTATTAATGATCATTTTTATATTGATATTGGAGTTATAAATTTAAAATCAAACATATTTTTTTATGTATGGATTGAATTCGATGGTTGGTTGAAAATCCAATATTTATTGTTAAATATTTGGATTAGAATTCGACTGAAAATATAAACATTTGAATTTAAAAGTAAACGTTGTTAACGTTAAATAAATTAGGAAATTTATGTGTCAAAATATATCCGAATTGGATTGGATATGTGTATGTTGTGTATTTTTTTTAATTTAACGTTCAAATTTGAAATCAAACAGGGTTACAGGGAGATAAACGAAATAAAATCGGTAAACCGATAAATAAGTTAAAAATAAAATAATGGTGTGTACTAATGGAGTTAGACAATGACGAGACTAATTTTATTAGATTCAGAATGTGAAAATGTAGCAACACATCAAGTTCCGAAGCAATTGGAGTTCGTTTGTGACAGAATAAAAATAAACGTGTAATGTAAATGTCGGTTGGATTAAAGTACACAGGGTCCGCATTTTATTCCTTCAGTGTCAAGTAATTTCAGAAACCACCCACCCCAAATTCAGCCTACTTCAATTCCTTGCTTCCCACGATTTACTTCTATAAAAATCGTGCCCTCCCCTACTTCCTTCAACAAAGCATTTTCCCCAAATTCTTTCATCATAAACTGTAATGTCCCGGATATTCCGTCGGTTAGATTTAAATATTTGATATGCTTTTAAATATTAATTTGATAAATTAAATGAATATTTATATTAAGTTATCAATTTAATAATCAATTTCGATTTAATATCGGATATATTAAACCATCGTAATACGAAATATAATTCAGTTCGAGATTTAAAACTGAATTAAATACAGTTCATACTTCTGTTTGAATTCGAATAATAATATTAAATTTTTATTGAAGAATTTATCGATTTGAATTTAATTTATATCAATTTAAGATAACATCTTCTCCAGATAATCGAATTGAGCTTCGGAACCTGTCGCGGTGCGTTCAGAATATAGGGATAACCCTAGAATTGACAGTTGTTGGGTTCAGAAAGGAGTTCAGAGTCATGGCATATTATAAATTAGAGGATACCAAATCAAAAACTTAATTAAATAAAATAATTTATCATAGATTTATGGTCAGGAACAAAGCAACAAGGCGGAATCAAAATAGCCTTGCTGCCCAATTTAAAACCACGACATTCCCTATTTAGTCCCTTCCATGAAATCAATTCGAACCACAAAAATCAGTTCTCCCTTTCCATTTTCTGTTCCTCTGGAAATCGAATACTTTTAAAATGCCGTTCACTTCAATCCGCCAGAAATCATAGTTACCTAAATCAAATCCTCACGTTTTAATTTCAAGCCAAATCCTTCTATCTCCGTTCAAATCAGTAGGGGCACGAGCTCCATTCCTGAGCTATTCGAATAGGGTTCAACGTTTAACTCCTGAGACCAGATTGAGTTCGCGATTTTGATTAGTTTGACAAGGGATGAGGTGATTCGATGATGTTGGGGAGGTCTCGGGGTTTTACAGGAAGGGCGATAGGGCAGTTCAACGTTGAAAGGGGAGGGGTTCGATTGGTGGATGGCGATGGGAAATAGGGTTCGACAGTGACTTTGAGGTATCGGCAGATTAAAAAGGGGTTCAAAATTTTACTGGAAGCTTGTTTGTTGAATGAGAAGTCGCGGCTAGTTGTGAGGGGACGGCATACGTGATTTGTTGTTTGGTAGAGGAGCAGTGAATTTCCAGTATCATGTGGGAAGGCATCAGTCACGTACGGCAAAGAAGATCCAAGAGAATGCGATCAAGAGGGAGGCAGTGTGATGGTGGCTGTCGGGTAATGGCAGTAGGGGTTCGAATAACTTACTGTGAGGAAGAATTGATCTTAAACATGGATTAAGGATGTTAGGTAATTTATTTTATTTAAAAATAAGAAGAATTTTAGAATATAAATTTATAATCGTAAATCTTATAAATCGTACATCTTGTTTATATAAGGATATGTTTGCCAAGATGGTTCATACTGAATTCACGAAGTGGAAGATGCTATGAAATGATAAAGTGTTGAGAAAAACAAAGTATATTGGATAATATCGGAAAATACTTCGCAATAAAGTTTGGATTGAGCCAGATTGGATCGAAATAAATAATCACGGTGAGTAAATCTCACCTTTTATTTAGAAATTATTTTTATATAGTTAAAAATAATTGTCTGTGCTTGTTTGAATGCTGTCTGATTGTTTTAAAATATATATTAGTTATTTAGGATATATATATATATATATATATATATATTGGGTGGATGATTGGTTGGATTCCCGCAGTCTCATTAGCGGATGCCCGCAGTTTCATAGCGGATGATTACCCTATACGCCCCACGCTATGATTAGTGGATGACCTTCTATACCGCGATATCCTGCCACGAAGCAGGATGGGTATTACTATGTTGACTAACGTCTGTGGATGCAGGAAAACAGGTTGGAGGAATCCGACTGGATTCCTCAAAAATATATATTATCTGTTGTTTGTTTGATTTCGTATATATTCATATATGATGTGTTAAAAATCAAATGATTGAAAATTGGTTGATCTCATTGTTGAAACTACCACTAGAGCTTGAATATTGATTCATAAAAATATCGAAAAGGGTATTTGAGATTTAAAAAGGAAATTCTATTTTTATAAATAGAATTTGAATTTTTAATGAACTATAGAAAATATTAACTTGTTTTGAATATATATGAACGAGTATTGAATTTATAAACGTTGTTTATAAATGGAAAGGTGGGTTTTGAATTGAATTTATAAACTTTGTTTATAAATGAAATTATGGGATTTGAATTGAATTTATAAACTTTGTTTATAAATGAAATTATGGGATTTGAATTGAATTTATAAACTTTGTTTATAAATGAAAGGTGGGATTTGAATTGAATTTATAAACTTTGTTTATAAATGAAATTATGGGATTTGAATTGAATTTATAAACTTTGTTTATAAATGAAATTATGGGACTTGAATTGAATTTATAAACTTTGTTTATAAATGAAATTATGGGATTTTAATTGAATTTATAAACTTTGTTTATAAATGAAAGGTGGGATTTGAATTGAATTTATAAACTTTGTTTATAAATGAAATTATGGGATTTGAATTGAATTTATAAACTTTGTTTATAAATGAAAGGTGGGTTTTGAATCGAATTTATAAACTTTTTTATAAATGAAAATATGGGATTTGAATTGAATTTATAAACGTTGTTTATAAATGAAAGGTGGGTTTTGAATTGAATTTATAAATGTTGTTTATAAATGAAAAGGTGGGATTTGAATTGAAGTTATAAACGTTGTTTATAAATAATGCAGAGAATTCAAATAGACTTTCAATATAGAATTCAAATGGACTTTAACTATAGAATTTGAATATAGAATTCAAATGGACTTTAATAATAGAATTTGAGTATAGAATTCAAATGGAGTTTAACTATAGAATTTGAATATAGAATTCAAATGGAGTTTAACTATAGAATTTTAATATAGAATTCAAATGGAGTTTAACTATAGAATTTGAACATAGATATCCAGATGGGATTTATAATATAGAATTTGAATATAGAATTCAAATTGGATTTATATTATAGGATTTGAATAATAGAAGATAATAGATTTGGATAAATAGAAGTGGAATAGACTAAGAAGTTAATTAACAGATTTAATTAACAAATTTAGTTAAAACGATTGGTATAGTTAAAATAGATTGGACAGGTATAAATATACAGGAGACAGATTTGGAATAAAGTGTTAGAAGGTATATAAATAGAATGCCCGACAGAAAGGTATGTATTTAATTCACATATGAGATTTTATGCGCCGTATCGGCTAGCCGCTTGGCTTTTTCTTTTTCTTTTTGAGGTGAGAAGGACCGGGAAAGCTATTTGAAATTTCCCGATGCTCCCGGTACAAAGGAGGTTATGGCGAATTTTTCCGGGAATTTAAGGAGATAGAATATTTTTAAGATAATTTGATAGTTAGAAATCAACATATCAAAATATATAGAAGTCGATAAGGGACGAACTTAGAAATAGAATAGTATAATAAAAAAGGAAGTCTAGAATAAAAACTAGTAAGAATAGAAAGAAGAAGTGTATATGTGTTTAAAGGTGAATAATCAGTTGTATGGTATTGATTATTCGAGTAAGTAGTCTTGTCTGTTTTGACGTTAAATGTTATTCAGTCAAGGTCTGAGGGGTAATTATACCCCAACTTGGTTGATTTCATGGTATACCGATAAGTAGCAAGATTCAGGCTCGAAGATCAATGTGGAATAAGAATTAGTTAAATACTGTATTTGGGTTGTCGTAACGATGTTTTACACAACATCTGTTTTAACCCAAATATGTGCAAAGCTTGGAAATAGAATAATGAATATTTCCTAGTATAGAAAATAAAGGAAGGTGATATATGGAAATGTTTTCCAAAGAACGTATAAGGCCAATATGGTTATTGAAAATATTTGGTTAACAAATATTGATAAAGAAATAGAGAAGTGATTTAATTAATGGAATATTAATTAAAGGCTCACTGATTGTTGGATGTTTGGATGAACACTTGTTTTATTCGATAGTTAAATCATCGACTATCGAAACACTTGTTTTTACTCGATAGTTAAATCACAGACTATTGAAGTTTTGACCATTGTTGTCAATATGGAGAGACCGGTTGGATTATTATCAGAAGAACCACTCCATATCGGCAGTAGCGTGCGAATCGGATTATATAAAGATAATCGAAGACGGAGTAGAGTACAAGGACTTTTTCTATTAATAGAAATTGTGCCTTCAGTTCATCCTGTTCCTGGGTGACTTGTATGGATGAATGTCTGACAGAGTATTTCCAGAAAGGTCACGTACATTGATTTCTTCAACTGTACCAAGAGTGGAAGCGGAGGAGGAAACTTCTTTTAGCTAACACATAATGTACTGTTGTAGACGTCAATCGGTGATTTGATGGATTTGACGATGTGGCTTTCGAAGTGAATCTGGTGTGATGATAAAGCGTAGCTTCTAGCCTCATCAACTGGTAAATGACTGAAATCGGGCAGGCAACATGGCTATGTAGGTCGCACCTATTAGGGTGAAGAATCACCTGATCTAGAGTTTCATTTACTTCTAAAAATCTATTGTCGATGCTGTCCTATTCGGGAAACGGTTGCTGATCCCAATCGTTGGTGATATACATTCGATACACTCAAGCGAAATGAGTGGTCGGTCATGTGTGGCTGAGTTGCAAGATGTTCTTGTTGAACTCGGTGTATTCTCCTCTAGAGATATACCAGCGGAAGGTGGTTCCATACCTTGTCATAGTTGGAAACCAAATACCCAATACGTGCTTGCGGTTTTGATTGTATATATATGTGGAACGTGAGATGAAAACGTTCCACTAGATTGTTATTTACTTGATTTAGACATTATTATAATATCAAAAGAGTTTTGATATAAAGATAGGTCAAGTGTTTGGATTTCTCATAAGGGAAAAACCCGTTCCGTGTTATACCGCGTGGTCTTATGAGATATCATTTAGTTTCTGAAACTGTTTTAAACTGTTTACTCATACCAGTCCCATGACTGACCCGGAGTTTATTTTGTTTTGTTCTACCTAAACTCTTGGGTGCCTAAATTTATACGGGCAGTCAAGTAGTTCGGGATTTTCCAGATATATCTAAAGGAGCTTGGAGCAGGAGGCTTCAACGTTATCTAGTTATAGTGGTTCCGTTGTGTTGTAAGTGTTGTACTCTGATAAGTGTATGTTATACAGTTAAGATTTTGTATTTCAAAGATATGATATATTATATTTTGTTCCGCTGCGATGTGAGATTCTGTGTTGTTATTTCTGTTCTTCTTCTACCTCTTTCTTCTAAAAAAAAATGTTTCGTATTTTCGTGATATTTGGGTTGGACGTATGATGTATATAGTCAACTCTGATGTTGCGGATTTGCGGGTCATTACAGTTGGTATCAGAGCTTAGGTTGAGCGAATACCTAGGCTTGTTGGAATGTGCTCATTAGAGATAGGATCAGTAGTATCTTAGAATGAGTTGAGTGTATATATATACGAGAGAGCGTACTTGTTATTTGATATAAAAACTGTTTTATATTGTATTGACTAGTCTGTTGAGTGGATTATGAATTTTGGTCGAATCGTGGGATGCCACGAAGTCGATAGGAATTTATAAATACTTGAACAGAATATTGGACACGATATTGTTTTAAATAGTTGAGTTGATTGTTAGGATTATAATCAAATTAGATTATAAAACAGAAATAGTTATATATAACAAATAGGATTTGTATATGAAATCAAATATACAAATGTGATAAATTGAAATTGAATTCAAACCAGAATTAAGAATTTAAAATCCTAGGGGTTTGGAAAATATATTTTTTCTAAATGAATGTCAAATGATAAAGCACTGAACTCATTCAGTAGCTGGGAAATAATTCTGATGATGGTCGCAACATCATCAGTTTTCATTTTCGAGTTTCTAAGTGATGAATTGCTGCCTTAGAAAAGTTTTGATGGAAATTTGTTTGAAAAGAAACAAGTTGTTTGAAAATTCAAATGTTTTGAATTTGAGATGGATATAAATATATGGATATATTTATATAACTTCAGAGGAATTTTGAAATGGGAATTGGAATATAGATTTCAAATAGAAGTAAAATAAAGGAATTTGAATATATATGTATAATTCAAATAGAATTTGAATTCAAAGGAATTCAAATGAGTTTCAATAAAGAAATTCGAATGGAATTTGAATATTTCAAATATAAGAAAATTCAAATAGAAATTGTATAAGAAAAATTGAAATGGAATTTGAATTCAAAGGAATTCAAGTGGATTTGAATAAAGATAAGTCAAATAGAGATTTGAATATTAGAATTCAAATGAAAAATGGTTAAATAGAATTTCAAAGAGAATATAAAGTGGAGGTTGAATATTAGAATTCAAAGAAAATATAAAGTTTGAAATAGAATTTGAACAAAGGAATTTAAATAGAAATTGAACAAAGAAATTTAAATAGAAATTGAACAAAGGAATCTAAATAGAAGTTGAATAAAGGATTTCAAATAGAAATTTAAGATAAGGAATTCAAATGAATTTGAATAGAAGGAAATTCAAATAGAAATTGAATAAAAGGAAATAATATAGAGTTTGAATAAAGAAATTCAAATGGAATTTGAATATTGTAAATGTAGAGGACTTGAATATTAGAAGTGAAATAGATCGGGAATATTATGTTGAAATGGAAAAATGGATTGGAAATATATTAAAAATATATCAAAATGGAGTTGAATTTATTATAAACAAAGTTAAAAAATTTATATTTATAAATATAATTAAAACGAGCTCCCCATAGCGCGGCAGTTCGAAAATTGGCGATTCGAACTTCAATTTAGTATACAGAACTCAATTGAAGTCGGAATTCTTTGAAACAAGAATCGTCGGGACCGGTTGAATAATAGTTTTCTAATGAAAGAGAAAAATCTGGATTTCGTCATATAGATTTTGAGTCATGTCAAAATCAAATTTTTAGAAAAGCAGTGCCAGAAACCATTAAAAACCACAATGGTTTATATATATAAGTAAAAGGATTTTTAAAGTAAATAAAATCCGAATTGGCATTAGAAAAATCCAGACTGGAGATATAAAATAAATATGAACTCCAGTGAAGTAACTGAAATGATTTTTAAGACGAAAATCATATTTTAAATGGTTAAATAGAGTTAACTAAATGGGAAAAAATTTAGTTAAAGGAAATTTGAATCGAAATTGGGTTTTTGGATAAGTGAAAGAGATTGAGAATTTATATTCGAAATCGAATATATAACTCGAGTTGAAAATATAATTAGATTAGTCTATAATTAAATTGACTTTTTATTTGGATAAGTTATATTCAAATAAAAAGGGTGAAATAGGCAAAACGGTTAATTAGCAACTAGTTAATGGGAATTTGAATGGTTGAAATTAAATTTAACTTAAGTAAGTTAAATGGATTGAAATGAATAAACTGAGTAAAATCAATGTGAATGGAATATGAATTGGGGGTGAATAGAGGAAATATATTTGTAACATAAATACAAAGGAAGTTATGTGCAAACAAATAGAAGGAGAAATATTTGTAAAAACATTTACAAATCGAATTTAAAAGGGAATATTTGTAAAACATTTACAAATCGATTTTAAAAGGGAATATTTGTAAAACATTTACAAATCGAATTTAAAGGGAATATTTGTAAAAACATTTACAAATAGATTCAATGGAAATATTTATTTATAGAAAATAAGTAGAATGATTAAATGAGATATTTATTTGTTAAATAAATAGAATTTAATCAAAGGAATATTTAGACGATGAATAGAAATGGAAATCTGTTTTTTACAGATAAATAGAAGAGATTAATTTATAAATAACAGTTTATAAATTAAATTAAATATTTATCATTGGATAGATGGAATATATAAGTCTGAACTTATATAGAGAAGAGATATTGGTTTTTAACACCGATGGTTTTAAATAGAAGGGGTACACAACACTTGTATAAGTGAAGTAACGTTATTAAAGAGAAACATTTATAAAGTGAGGAACCGTTACTAAAAGTAAATCTTTATAAATGAATAAACGTTATCCAATAGGAGATATTCGAATAAGAAAAGTCGATTAGAGTTAGAAATAATCGATTAGAGTTCGGATTAATCGATTAGAGTAAGAATTAACCAGTTAGAGTTAATCAGTTAGGGTTAATCCATAGAGTTAATTGAATGTTAGTTATTCAATTAGAATTTATCGAATATTTGTTATTTCAAAATAAGAGTTAACCTGATAGAGTTAATTGAACATAGTTAATCGAATTAGGATTTAAATTGAATGTTAGTTATTCAATTAAAGTTGATCAAATATTGTTATTGAGATAGAATTAGTCAAACATAGTTACTCAGGATACATTGCCATTTCGTACGACTGCTAGCGTAATTCGCAGGGCTGCAGATAGCCTAGGGCGGTCGGATGTTTCCTGAGGGAATCAGGCGTAACCATTGTGATTGCTGCGATCTAGAGTCCAGCGAATGGAGTTAAATCAAATATTAGTTTATTTGAATAGAACTAAAGAAGTTATCGAATATAGTTTATTCGAAAGGAGTTATCGATTATTAGTGAATCAAAGGAGTATCGAATATAGTTTATTCGAAAGGAGTTATCGAATATAGTTATTCGAAAGGAGTTATCGATTATTTGTTAATCAAAATGAGTTATCAGTTATAATTTAATCGAAAAGAGTTATCGATTAGTTTAATCGAAGTGAGTTATAGAATATTGGTTAATCGAAGGAGTTATCGAATTTAGTTATTCGATGGAGTTAATCGATAAGAGTTAAATCCAATAGAGTTAATTGATAAGAGTAAATCGAATATAGTTTATTCGAAGAAAGGTTTTCGAATCTAGTTATTCGAAAGAGAGAATATCGAATATAGTTATTCGAAGGGAGGAGTTATCGAATAAGGATTTATTTGAAAGAGAGTTACGTAAGGGGGTTTAAAATGTTGAGTATCAACGTAAATAAGTTTGGAAAAAAGTTACTGGGTTTGTAGCACTTTTCCTACATTAGCAATTTCGAGGACGAAATTATTTTAAGTGGGGAAGAATGTAATGACCCGGATATTCCGTCGGTTAGATTTAAATATTTGATATGCTTTTAAATATTAATTTGATAAATTAAATGAATATTTATATTAAGTTATCAGTTTAATAATCAATTTCGATTTAATATCGGATATATTAAACCATCGTAATACGAAATATAATTCAGTTCGAGATTTAAAACTGAATTAAATACAGTTCAGACTTCTGTTTGAATTCGAATAATAATATTAAATTTTTATTGAAGAATTTATCGATTTGAATTTAATTTATATTAATTTAAGATAACATCTTCTCCAGATAATCGAATTGAGCTTCGGAACCTGTTGCGGTGCGTTCAGAATATAGGGATAACCCTAGAATTGACAGTTGTTGGGTTCAGAAAGGAGTTCAGAGTCATGGCATATTATAAATTAGAGGATACCAAATCAAAAACTTAATTAAATAAAATAATTTATCATAGATTTATGGTTAGGAACAAAGCAACAAGGCGGAATCAAAATAGCCTTGCTGCCCAATTTAAAACCACGACATTCCCTGTTTAGTCCCTTCCATGAAATCAATTCGAACCACAAAAATCAGTTCTCCCTTTCCATTTTCTGTTCCTCTGGAAATCGAATACTTTTAAAATGCCGTCTCTCTTCACTTCAATCCGCCAGAAATCATAGAACCCTAAATCAAATCCTCACGTTTTAATTTCAAGCCAAATCCTTCTATCTCCGTTCAAATCAGTAGGGGCGCGAGCTCCATTCCTGAGCTATTCGAATAGGGTTCAACGTTTAACTCCTGAGACCAGGTTGAGTTCGCGATTTTGATTCGTTTGACAAGGGATGAGGTGATTCGATGATGTTGGGGAGGTCTCGGGGTTTTACAGGAAGGGCGATAGGGCAGTTCAACGTTGAAAGGGGAGGGGTTCGATTGGTGGATGGCGATGGGAAATAGGGTTCGACAGTGACTTTGAGGTATCGGCAGATTAAAAAGGGGTTCAAAATTTTACTGGAAGCTTGTTTGTTGAATGAGAAGTCGCGGCTAGTTGTGAGGGGACGGCATACGTGATTTGTTGTTTGGTAGAGGAGCAGTGAATTTCCAGTATCATGTGGGAAGGCATCAGTCACGTACGGCAAAGAAGATCCAAGAGAATGCGATCAAGAGGGAGGCAGTGTGATGGTGGCTGTCGGGTAATGGCAGTAGGGGTTCGAATAACTTACAGTGAGGAAGAATTGATCTTAATCATGGATTAAGGATGTTAGGTAATTTATTTTATTTAAAAATAAGAAGAATTTTAGAATATAAATTTATAATCGTAAATCTTATAAATCGTACATCTTGTTTATATAAGGATATGTTTGCCGAGATGGTTCATACTGAATTCACGAAGTGGAAGATGCTATGAAATGATAAAGTGTTGAGAAAAACAAAGTATATTGGATAATATCGGAAAATACTTCGCAATAAAGTTTGGATTGAGCCAGATTGGATCGAAATAAATAATCACGGTGAGTAAATCTCATCTTTTATTTAGAAATTATTTTTATATAGTTAAAAATAATTGTCTGTGCTTGTTTGAATGCTGTCTGATTGTTTTAAAATATATATTAGTTATTTAGGATATATATATATATATATTGGGTGGATGATTGGTTGGATTCCCGCAGTCTCATTAGCGGATGCCCGCAGATTCATAGCGGATGATTACCCTATACACCCCACGCTATGATTAGTAGATGACCTTCTATACCGCGATATCCTGCCTCGAAGCAGGATGGGTATTACTATGTTGACTAACGTCTGTGGATGCAGGAAAATAGGTTGGAGGAATCCGACTGGATTCCTCAAAAATATATATTATCTGTTGTTTGTTTGATTTCATATATATTCATATATGATGTGTTAAAAATCAAATGATTGAAAATTGGTTGATCTGATTGTTGAAAATACCACTAGAGCTTGAATATTGATTCATAAAAATATCGAAAAGGGTATTTGAGATTTAAAAAGGAAATTCTATTTTTATAAATAGAATTTGAATTTTTAATGAACTATAGAAAATATTAACTTGTTTTGAATATATATGAACGAGTATTGAATTTATAAACGTTGTTTATAAATGGAAAGGTGGGTTTTAAATCGAATTTATAAACTTTGTTTATAAATGAAATTATGGGATTTGAATTGAATTTATAAACTTTGTTTATAAATGAAAGGTGGGATTTGAATTGAATTTATAAACTTTGTTTATAAATGAATTCTGGGATTTGAATTGAATTTATAAACTTTGTTTATAAATGAAATTATGGGATTTGAATTGAATTTATAAACTTTGTTTATAAATAAAATTATGGGATTTGAATTGAATTTATAAACTTTGTTTATAAATGAAAGGTGGGATTTGAATTGAATTTATAAACTTTGTTTATAAATGAAATTATGGGATTTGAATTGAATTTATAAACTTTGTTTATAAATGAAAGGTGGGTTTTGAATCGAATTTATAAACTTTGTTTATAAATGAAAATATGGGATTTGAATTGAATTTATAAACGTTGTTTATAAATGAAAGGTGGGTTTTGAATTGAATTTATAAACGTTGTTTATAAATGAAAAGGTGGGATTTGAATTGAAGTTATAAACGTTGTTTATAAATAATGTAGAGAATTCAAATAGACTTTGAATATAGAATTCAAATGGACTTTAACTATAGAATTTGAATATAGAATTCAAATCGACTTTAATAATAGAATTTGAATATAGAATTCAAATGGAGTTTAACTATAGAATTTGAATATAGAATTCAAATGGAGTTTAACTATAGAATTTGAACATAGATATCCAAATGGGATTTATAATATAGAATTTGAATATAGAATTCAAATGGGATTTATATTATAGGATTTGAATAATAGAAGATAATAGATTTGAATAAATAGAAGTGGAACAGACTAAGAAGTTAATTAACAGATTTAATTAACAAATTTAGTTAAAACGATTGGTATAGTTAAAATAGATTGGACAGGTATAAATATACAGGAGACAGATTTGGAATAAAGTGTTAGAAGGTATATAAATAGAATGCCCGACAGAAAGGTATGTATTTAATTCACATATGAGATTTTATGCGCCGTATCGGCTAGCCGCTTGGCTTTTTCTTTTTCTTTTTGAGGTGAGAAGGACCGGGAAAGCTATTTGAAATTTCCCGATGCTCCCGGTACAAAGGAGGTTATGGCGAATTTTTCCGGGAATTTAAGGAGATAGAATATTTTTAAGATAATTTGATAGTTAGAAATCAACATATCAAAATATATAGAAGTCGATAAGGGACGAACTTAGAAATAGAATAGTATAATAAAAAAGGAAGTCTAGAATAAAAACTAGTAAGAATAGAAAGAAGAAGTGTATATGTGTTTAAAGGTGAATAATCAGTTGTATGGTATTGATTATTCGAGTAAGTAGTCTTGTCTGTTATGACGTTAAATGTTATTCAGTCAAGGTCTGAGAGGTAATTATACCCCAACTTGGTTGATTTCATGGTATACCGATAAGTAGCAAGATTCAGGCTCGAAGATCAATGTGGAATAAGAATTAGTTAAATACTGTATTTGGGTTGTCGTAACGATGTTTTACACAACATCTGTTTTAACCCAAATATGTGCAAGGCTTGGAAATAGAATAATGAATATTTCCTAGTATAGAAAATAAAGGAAGGCGATATATGGAAATGTTTTCAAAAGAACGTATAAGGCCGATATGGTTATTGAAAATATTTGGTTAACAAATATTGATAAAGAAATAGAGAAGTGATTTAATTAATGGAATATTAATTAAAGGCTCACTGATTGTTGGATGTTTGGATGAACATTTGTTTTATTCGATAGTTAAATCATCGACTATCGAAACACTTGTTTTTATTCGATAGTTAAATCACAGACTATTGAAGTTTTGACCATCGTTGTCAATATGGAGAGACCGGTTGGATTATTATCCGAAGAACCACTCCATATCGGTAGTAGCGTGCGAATCAGATTATATAAAGATAATCGAAGACGGAGTAGAGTACAAGGACTTTTTCTATTAATAGAAATTGTGCCTTCTGTTCATCCTGTTCCTAGGTGACTTGTATGGATGAATGTCTGACAGAGTATTTCCAGAAAGGTCATGTACATTGATTTCTTCAACTGTACCAAGAGTGGAAGCGGAGGAGGAAACTTCTTTTAGCTAACACGTAACGTACTGTTGTAGACGTCAATCGGTGATTTGATGGATTTGACGATGTGGCATTCGAAGTGAATCTGGTGTGATGATAAAGCGTAGCTTCTAGCCTCATCAACCGGTAAATGACAGAAATCGGGCAGGCAACATGGCTATGTAGGTCGCACCTATTAGGGTGTAGAATCACATGATCTAGAGTTTCATTTACTTCTAAAAATCTATTGTCGATGCTGTCCCATTCGGGAAATGGTTGCTGATCCCAATCGTTGGTGATATACATTCGATACACTCAAGCGAAATGAGTGGTCGGTCATGTGTGGCTGAGTTGCAAGATGTTCTTGTTGAACTCGGTGTATTCTCCTCTAGAGATATACCAGCGGAAGGTGGTTCCATACCTTGTCATAGTTGGAAACCAAATACCCAATACGTGCTTGCGGTTTTGATTGTATATATATGTGGAACGTGATATGAAAACGTTCCACTAGATTGTTATTTACTTGATTTAGACATTATTATAATATCAAAAGAGTTTTGATATAAAGATAAGTCAAGTGTTTGGATTTCTCATAAGGGAAAAACCCGTTCCGTGTTATACGGCGTGGTATTATGAGATATCATTTAGTTTCTGAAACTGTTTTAAACTGTTTACTCATACCAGTCCCATGACTGACCCGGAGTTTATTTTGTTTTGTTCTACCTAAACTCTTGGGTGCCTAAATTTATACGGGCAGTCAAGTAGTTCAGGATTTTTCAGATATATCTAAAGGAGCTTGGAGCAGGAGGCTTCAGCGTTATCTAGTTATAGTGGTTCCGTTGTGTTGTAAGTGTTGTACTCTGATAAGTGTATGTTATACAGTTAAGATTTTGTATTTCAAAGATATGATATATTATATTTTGTTCCGCTGCGATGTGAGATTCTGTGTTGTTATTTCTGTTCTTCTTCTACCTCTTTCTTATAATAAAAAAATGTTTCGTATTTTCGTGATATTTGGGTTGGACGTATGATGTATATAGTCAACTCTGATGTTGCAGATTTGCGGGTCATTACATAAACCGTTTCTTATATTTTATGGCAGCCGAATTTAATCTCCTCCCCAAAAATGAATTTTCTATTATACCCAAATCAACCTTTACCCTAAATTTGAAATCGAAATCAATCACCTCCGAAGTCGTCGCCCTCATCAACATTCGAAGGATCACCATAGACTGTTTCCCCCTCAGTACAACGCCTCCTCCCTCGCTATTGCCCTACGCGCTCCAGCTCCAACACATCATCACCGAAGTTAGCATCTTTATCATTCGTCCTCCGCAATTCAAACAAATTTCCTTTGTCGCCCTAGGAAGCACATCGAAAGGTGAGTTTATTTTGGAGCTCACGATTGATTAATTTATGTTCAAGTATTTTAATTTTAATACAAACTAAGTATGATAGTATGATTGTTGTGGTGTTTTGTCTTGTGTTTGTTAACCTGTGATGGTAAGGATCTTTATATATAGGTGTAGAAAACCCTATTAAAAAAAACCGTCTGATTTTGATTGCTTATCTGTTGCAAAATTTCATGCCTTGAATGATACCGATTTGTTGCCTTTGTTTTGTGGTTGATTCCGCCCTTTATGTGATTGGATTTGTTGCTGAAACGTATACTTTCTGCCCTTGAATTTGTGTGATTTTGTTGCCCTGTTATTCTTGATATATCCGGCCTTTGAATAGGAATATTGCCATACATTTTTCTTTGAATATCATGCCATTTAATACATGCCATAGAAAAGCACTAATTTCTAGCTAGCCATGTAACTTGATTTTCAGGATCATTTTCATTACCATATATTATGTTATTTAGCCCTTAAAAAGACCTCTTGCAATCTTGTATATGGCCATTTATTTGATACTCTTGTTACTGTCATTCTATTCTGGAACTAAGGTTGAGAAAACTAAAATTGGTCATTTATTTGCAACCCTTTTGGCCATTCATATTGATATATATACATCAACATTTATGGCCCCAGGATAAATTGCCTTCCTTGAATCATGGCTATGAATAACAGCTGCATATAAATTTCTCAGTCATGCTACTTGAAATGAATCTGTTTTCTTTAAGGTCTGGCTTGCGTTGTTTTGCATCTTGAAACCGTGATCTTATTAGCGATAAGATATTGAATTACACTATGATATAACATCTGTATTTCAATAAGACTATAAACTATATAAGTAAATTGTTATACAATTGCGGATGTTCACATATCCAATACAGATACGCTCATGGTCCATCCATGTTGCTTATTCATGTTTTTTGTCCCTTGTACACACTGCCGTGATATTGACTCTAGTTTGACTTATGCATGCTGAACCCACATCTTGTGCATACAGCCCTTAGTGTGTGCGATGCAAACAATTTAAATACTCTGTATTATGGAATTTTGCCACTCAGTTCTGTATGTTTTGGGTTCTTGGGGATATGTTTTACACCAAACCGGTTCCTGTTTACATTAGTTTTGGTCTGGTTGGAAATACTGGTTCATGTTTCAATCTGTGTGTGCCCTTAATGATACATTCATTTAAATGTAAATTGGAATACTGGTTCATGTTTACACCAAACTGTGCTGAACCTAATAGTCGTGTATCTTTTGAAATCTGCCGCTTAGATGCACACATTGATTTGTGACACAAGTTATACTCATATTTGCCTACCGTATGAGTTAGTTACCCTTCTCTAGCTCGTTATATATTGGAACTGTTACCTTCGTCAACAAGGAAAATCTAGTCTTGAACATTTTGTAATTATGAATCACACGAATTTACATTATGTTATAAATGGAAGTCACTGTCATAATGCACTCAGGCATGCCAAGTTCAGTCTATGCATCCTTAGGTGCGCTTCTGTCAGTTCATGCATGTTGATACAGATTCTGACATAATTGAAGTTTATGCTTGGACATGTTGCATGTAGCAGTCTATTACATGGGCAACAAACACATCAAGCTTATCTACATATTAGATGGGTTTCTATATTGTTCACTATGCACATGTTATTTTAACCCAAATTGTGAAATTTAAGGATAAAGCAGTATGACATGAATACAACTATAGTGCATATAGTCATCACCTTGTTGCTTATATTGGTTCTCATACCTGGTTTGTGTAAATCTTATATATATATATATATATATATGTGTGTGTGTGTGTGTGTGTGTGTGTGTATGTGTGTGTGTGGTTGTTAAGTTTGAAAACCCGAGTTTCTTGTTGTTTGGTTTTGCACCAAATCTATGCTAACCGTGACTATTGGCATCTGGACATGAATTTAAAAGCATATTTTGTTTCCAGTTCCTTGTATTTACATGTCATATTCCTTTTATGGGCTATGTAATCTTACTACATCATAAAACTGACATGCTAATTACTTATACCATAACCATGTCATGTGATGTTGTGAACTACATGCCTGGTCTTCAAAAAATTTTCTACTGTTGTACTAAGTTGATTTGTGCACTCCATCCATTGGTTCTTTACCGTCTAGGTAGGATACTACTATTCTTGTGATCTTGGCTTACCCTGATTATTTCTAATTTCTGGTATGCTAAGGCATTACACACATATACCTGTACATGTGTGTCTATGCAAGCTTCCAAAAATCACCTATGTTATTGTCTATATTCGGTTCAGAACGTTGAGGCGGTGTACACATGTATATTATATACAAATGTGCACTCGCAAATGGCCAATATTTTCGTCCCTGGAAATAGATAGAATCGATATGAATAGATACCACAACCGATTATTATATATATAACATCGATGACAGGATTAACTGTTATATTTCAGTTTATATTGAAGTTAATTTACTTGAACTATGATTTAATCCTGACTCGAGTGTTTTATGTTTTTGCATGAAATGCTCGGGTCAGACCCGAGCAGTACAGATTTAAAGATTACAGCTTAGGATTCGAAGATTGGCGAAGCTGGGGTTCCAATAGCGGCGCACTCTGAAGATTTATACAGTAAATATTTTCCTATATTCATTGTAAATTTATATTCCGCTGTAGAAAAATTCTTGTATTCAAAAATCATGATTTATAAATCAAAGTTTTATTTTTATATCTCATATTGTGTTATTGATTATTTTGTATTTTCTGTGTTGATTCTATCTTTAAACTCTGTAAGCTAAATACGCTATGTCGTTTTGGACGTTTTAAATTGGCTTAATCTCCAATTTGAAGCAGTCAAAAAGGGCGGGACGTTACAGAGCATGTGATAATAAAACTAGATCTAACATACTAATTACGTCATAATAGGCAAGAATAAATAAGGATTCATATGTCCAATTAATGATAGATCTAAATTAATCACCACATGATAGGTAAAAGATTATCTAGATGGAGAAATAGATCTAAGCAAGGTTTTAACTGTCCAAATATTACCAGATCCAAATTAGCCACAATCATAGATAAAGGTTAAGATCCAAAAATGTGACCTGATAAATTTACCATAAGTGAATTAGATCTATAAAAGTAAATCTAGCATGACAATGTTTAAGATCCACAAATTTGACATGATAAATTAACCACAAGTGAATTAGATCTATAAAGGTAGATCTAGCATGATAACATTTAAGATACATAATTGTGACATGATAAATTAACCACAAGCGAATTAGATCCATAAAGGTAGATCTAACATTATAATATTTAAGATCCACAATTGTGACATGATAAATTAACTACAAGCGAATTAGATCTATAAAGGTAGATCGAGCATGATAATATTTAAGATCCACATCATAGTTATGTCGTAGATTCAAAAGCCCCAATAGATCTGATATGATAAAAATTTAGATCCAAGTCTTAGAATATTATAGACTCACAAATTATGATAGATCCAATATGATTCAATCACAGGCATATATCCAAATCACAGTCATATCACGTTTATTTTTTATCATTTAAATCTAAAAGTAACTAACTCACAGTGTTTGGATTTTTGAAGATAGAAAAGAAATTGTTGGTGTTGAATCTCAGATCTATTCTTGAAATAATTGTATCTTTAAATTTGATTTGTAGAAGAAGAAAGGATTAAACTCAGTTCAGGCACTGACAGCATTTGGCCTCCATTGTTTTTATTACGAGAAAACAAGAGATATCAGGGTATATTTATAACTGCCAGCCTCCAGAATTCGAATGTTATCCCAGTCCTGGGGGGAATCGGGTCACAGGTCGACACCCACTTGGGTCCGGAAGCCCAAAAAATACTATGGGTGCACTTTGTTAGTGCGCTAGTGTAAAAATGCCTTGGCACACTAGTCAAGTGCGCAAGTTATCCCTTTTTTAATCGTCAAACTTCTACCGTCCATAACTTCTCCATACGTTATCCGTTTTACGCAAACCAGGTATCTATCTTTACCAGAATTTCGAGACGGATGCAATTATGTATTCCGTTTTCCTATATTCTTAATATTAAATTAATTATTCTTTAATTTATGCTCTTTAGTGTAGTTGAAATACGGGGTGTTACATGTTACTTAATGTCAAATTAAATGCAATTCTTCCCAATTAACATGTTTTCTAAATATAGGTTACTTAATGTCAAACTAAGTCCAATTCTTCCTAATTAACATGTTTTCCAAATACAAGTTACTTAACGTCAAATTGTGTGCAATTCATTATTTGAATATACTATTCATTATCCTCCAACATCCCAAAGTCCACCTTTTTAACATGTTTTTAATACTATCCTAATATTACAGTTTGTTTGTTTATTACATCTTTTAATCAAATTTTGGCATGCCTCTTTTATACTCATTATTGTATAAAACTTCACTAATCCCCGATTAATGCCTTTTATGCATTTTTCTTATTATTATCGAATTACGCTATTATCATTCCAATTCATGTTTTAACCCAATTTGCGCAAAAATAAAAACAAATGAAAGGTTTAGGCTCAAAAAGTCCTAAAATCAATGTCGAAAATAAAAAGAAAAGGGCTTAGGCTTAAATGGATAGAAATAGATCTGAAATAAAAAGAGGGCTAATTATAGAACTGAAATAAATTTTCATACAAAGAAGAAAGCTGTAGATTACTGAAATAATCTAAAACGATGGATTTATAGAAATAGACAGAAAGGGAAGAACAAAACAAAACATACATCTAAAAAATATTTACAGAGAAAAGAATCAGGGATAGCTGAATTTGTAAATAAACAATAAGCGAAATAGGTCTGTGTAGAACTATAGAGAGATTTAAATCTGAAACACTGTAACAACTATTATGTAACACCCCCACCTCTACTATGGTCACTCACAAAGGGAATGCACTAGTTTTGGAGGAGCGTTAACGAGGTAAACAAGCATAGAAAAGACAGAACACAGATAAAACAGCGGAAGGATCAAAAGATAAATTTCATTACTTTCAAAAAGAGTCAAAACCTTTTTACATCAAACAGCCAAGGTCATTATTTTCGATTACAACAAATTCTGTCTGGCATAAATAAAGAAGCATAATCTTAAAACAACAATAGTAGCTTAATTCCCCAAAGGTAGCAGAAATGATGCCACAGCATAGCTCAAGATCAAACCATACATTAGTTGAACTGAAAGCAAGCGAAATCCAAGCTAAGTGCTAGAGTTTCCTCCCTGAGAACCTTGGGGGGGGATGAAAGAAAAAGAGGCGAAAGAAAGCGGGTTAGTCATAAAGACTGGTAAGTCCAAGTGACTTTCAACATAAAAACAGATAAAGGTAACATGACATGTATAAACTGAAAGTAATCATATGGATGCTTTCAAGATTGGAAAGATAGACTAAGATAGAATGATAATTCAAGTGTAAATCAAGTATAGCATCACGTGTCCAAGGTTCACTGCACCCATGTCTTATATTAATCATTAAATGATCTCTTGGCCCAATATCATGAAATGACCCATTTCTAGGTCCAACGAAAACGATCCACTAGTCGATCGGCTCCCTACAAGTTCTAGCTCGTCGTGTTTCTGTGTCATACGGCCCTATCACGAATGTAGTCACCTGTGCTAGGTCCACCATAGGGTGTATTAAGCCATATGGTGCCAACCACTGACACGAATCAAGAATGCACAAATAATCCTACTGATGCCCAATGCCTGCTTTTTCAACTTCGGACCACGTGCACGACCATAGCCCGCCTGAACCTACACTGGCGCACCAACACAGCCGTCGTTCTGGTCGCTTACAATCAGCCCAGTAATCATGCCCCACCCTGCCTAGTTCCATGGTACCATGATACATCTAGTGGGTTACTACTGAAACGGACCGCGTAACTAGGGTTTCCGTCCAATAGGTTAAGTGTTGTCATTTAAATTCGTGACTTAACCCCTATCAGTCTAGCATGTCAAGTTGGTTAAGTGTTGTCATTCAAGTTTGTGACTTAACCCGCCTACGAATCATGTATCAAGTGTGTTAAGTGTTGTCTTCCATGTTCATGACTTAACCCTATCATGTGGCATTAATTTCATTAATGCACCACAACCTCTCACATCAGACCAGTTGTTGTGGTCACTGGAGTGCCGGGCAGTTCCAGGCAGAATTACACCATAACTCAGTCTGACCTCGGGTTCACAAGTGCGATATGACCAGCTACCCACATTGGATCCTATTGTTTGCAGTAACTGGATTTGCCAGGCGGTTTCGGGCAGGATTACACTGCAAACTCAACCCAACCTCGAGTTGGCCATTTTCAAGTTCATTCTAGTGTCATGTCCATGTTCAAGATTCATGTCAAGTTCGTGTCAAGTTTCAAGGGTAAGTTTCATGCCAAGTCTCCTATAATTACCAATTTTTCCCAACATTACCCCGTCTAAATATTAGGCTAACAATCTTAGCCTAATTTTCCGTCCGCATGATTTTTGACACATAATATTAGGCTAAAAACCTAGCCTAATTTAACGAACAAAAAATTTGCATAAAGAAATCCATTAACATAAACATGACATGGGTGTAAACTTGGCATTCTCGGCATAGTCAATATGAACACCATAGGTATGTACTTGCAAAGTAACCGACATGAATATCATAGGCGCGAACTTGCAACGTGGAATAATTTAACATACATATATGTGAATTTGCAACATAGACTTAATCAACTTACATATATGTGAACTTGCAAATCAATCACGAATAAGTGTGAACTTGAAATATGACATAGGTTTAGCATATACACATAAACATGTAGATCTAACATTTGGTCACATATGTGATATGATTTTATAGCCTAAAACTTGCATAACATGATAAACTACACAACTTGTCATGACAAGTTATATTCCAAGTTCGTATACATATGAATAGACTTATTCATTAATTCTCAATTCAACATGATAATAAAATAAAACAACAGACATGGATCAATATCATACATATAACAAAATAGACATCGTTCTATTATTAATTTAATTCCAAGGTATGACATAACTAAATTGACTAAAACATCGCAGGCATATAGATCTGATAATATTATGAACATGAAAAGGTTTTGAATAATAATCTAGTTTCAAGAATATGGATAGATCTAACTTAAATAGAAAAATCCCCAAAATCAAGATTCAAGGATAATTAAAGAAAGTAAAGCTTAGATCCAATTTCATGGTCATAATCCTAGGCAATAACCTCATAGTCATGAATCATAGGTGATTAGTTATAATTGTCTTGTCATAGTCATAGGTAACAGTCTTATGTTCACAGTCATAGGCGTAGGCATAGTCTCATGTTCATAATCATAGGCATAGGCATAGTCTTATGTTCATAGTCATAGGCATAGGCATAGTCTTATGTTCATAGTCATAGGCATAGTCTCATGTTCATAACAATAGTTCCAACGTCATAGGCAATGTAACACCCCACCTCCGCCAATGCCACTCTTGCAAGTGCACTGGCTTTGGAGGGGCGTTAAACGAGGTAAACATGCATGCAGATATCACAAGACAGAACATATAAGTAAAAGCAGAGTAAATAAAGCAGCGGGTAAAAACTAACATTTTAAAACCATAGTCAAGTTACATCAAAGTACCGAGTCATTATTTTCCCAACAAAACAAAGTCTAGAAAACATAAACTGAAAACTGGAAACAACATAAAGTAACTATCCCCAAAGCAGAATAAAGCCATAGCATGCTCAAGTTCAAACCGTACATGAGCTATCCAGAAAAGCAGCTAAAGATCCGAGCTAGGTACCAGTGTTCCCACCCGGCAAACCTGGGGGGGGGGGGGGGAACGGAAGAAAAGAGGCGAAAGAAAACGGGTCAGTCAAAAAGACTGGTAAGTCCTACCTACTATTAGTATAAAAACTAATAAAGTTAGCTGGACATGTAAAGCAGAGATGAAACATAGGGTGATAACTGGCATGGTGAAAAGTTAACAAGATATATCAAGTGTGGCATCGCATCTACAAGGTTAAGTTGCACCAAGTGTGTACTAGTAATCCATGTGAAGTATAAACAAGAAATGATCCCTTGGCCCAATCTTGGCCCAATATCACGAGATGACCTAGATCAAGGTCCAACAACACGGTCTAGTCGATCGGCTCCCGAAAAGCCTAACTTGTCAAGTGTTGGTGTCATACGGCCCAATCACGAAGCGTAGCCAAACTGTGCTAGGTCCACCCTAGGGTGTATCAAGCCCTACGGTGCCAACCACGGACACACATCAAGCACGCACAGTCTAAATCTACTGATGCCCGTGTCTGCTTTTTCAACTCCGGACTATGTGCACGACCATAATCCGCCTGAACCTACACCGGCGCACCTACTCAGCCGTCGTTTTGTTCGCTTACATGTCAGCCCAGTAATCGTGCCCCACCCTAGCCTTGTCCCTAGGGTATCATGATACAATCAAGAGGGTTATTGGTGAAAAGGACCACGTAACTAGGGTTTCTAACGTGTTAAACGTGGTTAACCCTATCCAATCAAGTATCAAGTTGGTTAAGTGTACCCAAGGTTCATGACTTAACCCCATCAACCCATCGTGTTTAATTGGTTAAGTATTCAAGTGGTCCATGACTTAACCCTATCACGTGGCATTAATTAATTTAATGCACCCAACCTCTCACATTAGACCTTGTTGTGGTTACTAGTTAAGCCGGGCGGGTCCGGGTAGCTTTACACCACAACTTAGTCTAACCTCGGGTTTCAAGCGCGACATGACCAACTACTCACATTGGGTCCTATTGCTTGTAGCCACTAGTTAAGCCAGTCGGTTCCAGGTAGATTTATGCTACAAACTCAACCCAACCTCGAGTTGGTCATTCTCATGTTTTCTGAAGTCATGTCCAAGTTCATGTTCATGTTTCAAGCATAATCACATGTCATATTTCATGTCATCTTTTCAAGTCTTGTTTTTATGTCATTTTAGTTTACCCATAACGTAACCCCATCGCATGTAAGTTCGCAGATATCAAAGAGGGAACTTAGAAGCATGACATAATTAATAAGGTTTGGGCCACAAGTTAAACATGGTGGCATATGAGGCAAATGTGTTCATAAACTTGCATATTACATTATAGGCTTCAAAACATGCATGATATCAAATTTAGCAAAATAGATGGAACATGGTCATAAATGACATGGGATGACAGCAAGTGATTCGCGTATAACATCATATGCAAGTTAACATAAGGTTTATGAGAGTTTCTATGTTGCTTTATGCAACATTTCAAATCAAATCTCATAGCTTTCTATGCACAAAGTCAAGGTGATAGCTTTACAAACATGCATAGAATAAATCTATGCATAACACGATAAGATCAAAGCTCATAGTTTTCTATGCACAAAATCAAGGTGATAGATTTACAAACATGCATAGAATAAATCTATGCATAACATGATAGAATCAAAGCACAAATCATACTTAGGCCCAAACTCAAACTTGCAACATGTCATATTTAACTTCATAGTTAGAATCTAAGAGTAGAATAGGGCTTACAATGCTATAAAGACTTTTAAAATAAAATAAGATTGAGACGAAGCCACTAGCAACTCTAAAAACCCCAAATGAATACAAGCTCCAAGAAGCTCCTTTGATTTGTATGAAGAAAGATTGAACTTTGGCCTTGAATCAAACTTAGAAACTCTCAAACAAGCTTAGGAACTCTCATATGAATGAAGATGGAGGCTATGACAAGAGGGTGGAGGCCATGATTAATCATTTTGGCATAGTTTAGTTGTAGGAATGATTTTATGTTGATTTAGGCTAGGTATTAGGGTCTTTTTATAGATGATTAGGTTAGTTTAGGCCATAGGATTAACCCTAATTCAGATCTGGGCCATCAATTCACGTCACTAGCCTCCAAACATGTCTTGAGGAACAAGTCAGGTGCACCCAGGCCAGACTGGCCGACCACCCAAGTCAACAGGGGTGTCGACTAGGCAGTCGACACAGCCTGGGGTGTGTCGACTACCAAGTCGACTCCCCAGTCGACTTGGGGAGTGGCGGGATATTTTTCCGCCTATCCTGCCCAGCTGAATTTGGATTCGAATCTGTTTTTAAACTTGAATTTTCTGAAAACTTCTATGGGACATAACTGGGTCATACGGACTCCGATTTTCGAAAACTCGGACTCTATTTCGTGTATTTTTCCGAGACGAACGCAATGGCATAGCCCGTTTCCCTTGATTCAGATTTTATCATTTAATTCTGCCTTGATTTATGTTATAACTTGTTATTCAAAATACGGGTTGTTACATCCTCCCCACCTTAAAGGATTTCGTCCCCGAAATCTCTAAGTTAGGAAGAACGTATCCTACCATCCATCATCCATCTACTCAAAACATCATCCACGTGCAGTCAATATCCTTAATAAATTCTAAATGCTGTATGATTATATGCAAAGGTGTGTGTATGTGTACTTACCTAATGCGAAAATCAGGTGGTTACTGATTCAGTAAACCTCCTTAATGCAAAGTATGTTAGTGAAATGCGTCCATATGTATGCAAATTCCTAACATAATTTATAATCTCTATATGAGTGCACATAACATTCATCCATATGCAGCATCCACGTGGTAGCATAACAAGTTTCATCCATGAATAAGTATAAGCACTCATGCATATGCAATATGAAAGTGTGTTAGCCGATCTTAGTGCCTAATGTGTATCATGCATCCACGAGTATCCACTTGCAAACACTTGCAACCACTGGCAAACATCAAGCATAACATGTTTCAAATACATGTTTCATCCAAAGGGTTTCTACCTAAGGTTCTCATGACAAGGTTAACGAGATAACAAGATAAACAGGATAAACATGGATAGCAAAAAGGAAGATATGCTAAAGAGGAAAAGAGATCGAGAATGTTCCCTAAAAAAGAAATGGATAAAGCC
This sequence comes from Allium sativum, assembly GCA_030737875.1. NCBI lineage: Eukaryota > Viridiplantae > Streptophyta > Magnoliopsida > Asparagales > Amaryllidaceae > Allium > Allium sativum. The sequence continues at coordinate 661,597,068 of CM060918.1, read as the reverse complement.
CACGCATCTTCTCCTCAGTTTCCCAAGTTGCATCCTCTTCGGCTTCACTCCACTGAACTTTCACCAATTTGACTTCTCGATTCCTTAGCTTCCTAATCTCCGTTCCCAAGATACGAATCGGGGCTCTCCTCAGGGTTGCCTCTTTCTCCACCTCCACGTCTTCAAGAATGCTAGGTTCAACAACCTCAGCGGACTCAAGTAGGCACTTTCGGAGATGCGAGACATGAAAGACATTATGCACTCCAGCCAGCTTCTCGGGCAATTCCACCTTATAAGCCATCTTCCCAATTTTTTCTATGATAGGGAAGGGTCCTACGAACCTTGGTGCCAGCTTCCCAACTGCTCCAAAACGAACCACTTTACGCAAAGGAGAAACCTTCACGAAAAACATATCTCCAACTTTGAATTCCAAATCTGTCCTTCGCTTGTCAACATAGGATTTCTGTCTGTCTTGGGCCGCTTTCATCCGTCTTCTCACCAATTCAACTTTCTCGGATGTGTCCCTATCATATCGGGCCCAAGTATAAGCCTATCCGTTGTCTCCCACCAACAAGATGGTGACCTACACGGCCTCCCATACATAGCTTCAAATGGTGCCATCCCTATGCTAGCTTGATAGCTATTATTATAAGCAATCTCTACAAGAGGGATGTGGTCTTCCCAAGTACCACCAAAGTCAAGAACACAAATCCTTAAGAGATCTTCTAGCACTCTATTCACCCTTTCGGTTTGGCCATCCGTCTGGGGGTGACAGGCTGTACTTAGATTCAATCGTGTACCCATCGCTTCTTGCAAACTATTCTAGAACTGGCTAGTGAAGATTGGGTCACGATCACTAACTATGCTAGAAGGAACTCCATGCAATCGCACTATCTCTCGAAGATAAACAGATGCTAGCCATGATGCGGTCCTCTTGCTCTTCACTGGAATGAAATGAGCACTCTTCGTAAGTCTGTCAACTATGACTCATATGCTCATATTCCCTTTCCTTGACCTAGGCAATCCATCCACAAAATCAATAGAAATACTTTCCTACTTCCATTGCGGGACCTCTAATGGATGTAATAGCCCACCGGGTTTCTTCGACTCGGCTTTCACTTGTTGGCACACCCTGCACTTTGAAACATACTATGCCACATCCTTCTTCATTCCAGCTCAAAAGAATATGCGCTTCATATCCATATACATCTTATCTCCTCCAGGATGTATAGTCATCTTAGAGTGATGCGATTCTTCGAGAACTTTATGCACCAAGTCTCCTACTTGTGGAACGCATAGCCTTCCATCACGCCTTAGCCAACCCTTGCCATCAATAGTATATCTAGCAAGGTGACTAGACGTCTCACCACGAATCAACTTGTCCATGACCTCGACTATCTGCGGGTCTTCCTTCTGCGAAGCCCCAACTTGGTCAAGAAGTATAGGTCTAAGCTCAAGGGATGCTAACGAACCCGTCATCGACTCAACAGCTGTTGTGAAATCAAAGGTTGCCAAGAACTCTAGGCTCCTCATCTCAACAAACAAGGGATTCAAAGTCAACCTACTTCTGCTTAATGCATCTGCCACAACATTACCCTTGCCAGGGGTATAAGCTATCTCGAAGTCATAAGATGCCAAGAATTCCATCCACCTTTGCTGCCTTAGATTCAGATCTTTCTGCGAGAAGAGGTACTTGAGCGACTTGTGATCAGTATATAACTCAAACCTTTCGCCTAGAAGATAGTGGCGCCAGGATTTGAGTGCAAAGACGATCGCCGCCAACTCCAAATCATGAGTAGTTCTTCTCATGAACTTTAAGTTGTCTACCCCTATAACATATCACTCTTCCTTCCTGCATCAGAACAACACCTAAACCCGTGCCACATGCATCGGTGTACACGGTAAACATCTTACTGCCATCGGGTAATGCCAAAACTGGAGCTGTAGTAAAGGCCCACTTGAGCCTTTGAAAAGCAAGCTCACACTCTAAGTCCCATGCAAAGACTAAGTTCTTCTTCGTCAACTTAGTAAGAGGGGCTGAAATCTTAGCGAAGTCCCTGATGAACTTCCTATAGTAGCCCGGCAAACCGAGAAAGCTTCTTACTTCGGTTGCATTCCTAGTAGTCTTCCAGTCTTGAACTGCAACCACTTTCGTGGGATCCACCGCTATGCCTTGCTTAGAAACTATATGTCCAAGAAACCGAACTTCCCTTCTCCACAAATGGCATTTGGAGAACTTGGATTTCAACTGATGAGCTCTAAGCGTATCCATCACTTCCTTGAGACGTCTAGCATCTTCTTCCTCATCCTTTGAGAAGATCAGAATATCATCCACGAAGACAACCACAAACTTGTTAAGGAACTCCCTGAACACCCTACTCATCAAATCTATGAAGTAGGCGGGTGCATTAGTCAAACCGAATGGCATGACAAGACATTCAAAGAATCCATCTGGAGTCCTAAACGCAGTCTTATCAATACTATCCTCAGCCACTCTAAGCTGATGGAATCCGGTGGCTAGATCGAGTTGAGAGAAAATAGAAGCACCAACAAGCTAGTCAAAGAGATCATCAATCCTCGGTAACGGGTGTCTATTCTTCTTTGTTAGCTTGTTCAACGCTCGATAATCAACACATAGACGAAGCGAACCATCCGCCTTAGTAGCGAATACCACAGGAGCACCCAATTCAGAAATGCTTCGCCTAATAAAATTCTTCTCAAGCAACTCCTTGATTTGCTTACTGCGCTCTCTTCTTTCTCGTGGGGCCATGTGCCTAATGGGCAATGAAACTGGCTTGGCATTGTCAACAAGATAAATGCGGAAATCTATCTCTCGTTTAGGGGGTAAACCTTTAACCTCTTCAAAAACATCAGGATATTCTCGAACCACCCTTACAGATTGCAGATCGTCGATGGACGAGTCAAGAGATTCAAGATAACATAACATGACGGGATCTCTCGGGTTACAAGAAATTTCTAGGGTATTACCGAGGCGAGTCATGAGCCTCACCACCCTATGCTCACAATCGAGAATGGCTACATAACTGGACAACCAATCCATGCCCAAAATCAACCCATATCCCGTGAATCCGAGAACATACGCATTACACGTGAATTCTACGGTCAAGATAGAAATTTTCAAATCCACACAAATCATAGATAGATGGGCGGAACCCCCAATTGGATTTGAAACACTAACGGGATCCTCAACTAGACTAGTAATTAGGTGCAAACTTTCCACAATGTCAGCATAAATAAAGGTATGCGATGTGCCAGAATCAAATAAGGTGCGAACAGGAAAATCAGAAATATAAACAAGGCTTTCTACAGAAATACTACCTCGGTCCTAAACTGGAGCAGTGTTGAGAGCATGCACTTGCCCTCCAGAAGGTCCTGCACGCTGAGTCTGCCCTTGCCCTTGTCCTTGCTTCTTGGGGAAATCCTTGCTAAGGTGTCCAGGCTCTCCACAGTGAAAGCATTCGTCCAACTTCCTCTTCTTCTTTCTGCAATCTTTGGCTATGTGCCCAACAATCCCACAGAAGTTGCTTTTTCTTGGGTCCTTTGCCTTGTTGTTGTTGGCCTTATTGCCCTTGTTGTTCTTGTTGTTCTTTTTATTCTGATTGCTCTGATTTCCTCCCCACTTGGAGTCTGTCTTCTTGGTTTGAATCTCATTAGTCTTGACTTCTTTCTTGCCATTCTTATCGTCTCCTTGAAGCAATGCCATGTCCACTAGGCCTTCAAAAGTGGCCCCCATGGGTATATGAGACAGGGCTAAACCTTGTAATAGCTCATTCAACCCTCGTGCAAAGCGTAAAGCCTTCTTCTGGGGAGTATTAACCATGTCCAAACCGAATTGAGCAAGCTGGTTAAACTTATTCACATACTCCCTTACTGTCATGTCCCCTTGCTTCAAAGATATAAACTTCTCCAATTGCAGATTTGCCTCAGCAGATGATAGAAACTTAAGCCCAAACCTCGTCCAAAAGTCGGCCCAGGTCTCTATAGGCCTAGTAGCATTGGTGACCTCCCACCAATAAGCAGCTTCTTCTTTCAATAGCCGTGATGCCAACAGAACTTTTCTATGGTCTTCCACATCAAAGATGGCGAAGAGATCTTTAGTTTCTTTCAACCAATTTCTCGCCTCCACAAAAGTCTCCGTCCCAATAAAATTCTTGCCACCCATCGCCTTAAAGTCTTTGCAAACCTTTGCGAAATCTACTTGTGGATGCTGAGGAGGAGGAGGAGGAACCTCAGTTACGGTGGGAGTATTTGCTGGGCCCGCACCGTTGCCCCTAGCTTCCAAGTACCTCCGGAACCATCCGGGAATGGTTACTCCCTCGGGAAGGTTAAGATCGGCCATGCTGAAAAAGGAAAAGATAGATTAAGAACGAGGAAACAAAGGATAGTGCTAATGGCTTTTGGGGAATAGCCTTTTAAAATAAACTAGATTTTCTTGGAAAATACTTAATTGGTTTTGAAAAAAGTTTTCCAAAAAGGTAAGTTTTAAAAACACTTTTGCTCAAATCTCGTAAACCTTATGCTCTGATACCAAATGTAACACCCCACCTCCGCCAATGCCATTCTTGCAAGTGCACTGGCTTTGGAGGGGCGTTAAACGAGGTAAACATGCATGTAGATATCACAAGACAGAACATATAAGTAAAAGCAGAGTAAATAAAGCAGCGGGTAAAAACTAACATTTCAAAACCATAGTCAAGTTACATCAAAGTACCGAGTCATTATTTTCCCAACAAAACAAAGTCTAGAAAACATAAACTGAAAACTGGAAACAACATAAAGTAACTATCCCCAAAGCAGAATAAAGCCATAGCATGCTCAAGTCCAAACCGTACATGAGCTATCCAGAAAAGCAGCTAAAGATCCGAGCTAGGTACCAGTGTTCCCACCCTGTAAACCGGGGGGGAGGGGAACGGAAGAAAAGAGGCGAAAGAAAACGGGTCAGTCAAAAAGACTGGTAAGTCCTACCTACTATTAGTATAAAAACTAATAAAGTTAGCTGGACATGTAAAGAAGAGATGAAACATAGGGTGATAACTGGCATGGTGAAAAGTTAACAAGATAGATCAACTGTGGCATCGCATCTACAAGGTTAAGTTGCACCAAGTGTGTACTAGTAATCCATGTCAAGTATAAACAAGAAACGATCCCTTGGCCCAATCTTGGCCCAATATCACGAGATGACCTAGATCAAGGTCCAACAACATGGTCTAGTCGATCGGCTCCCTAAAAGCCTAACTCGTCAAGTGTTGGTGTCATACGGCCCAATCACGAAGCGTAGTCAAACTGTGCTAGGTCCACCCTAGGGTGTATCAAGCCCTAGGGTGCCAACCACGGACACACATCAAGCACGCACAGTCTAAATCTACTGATGCCCGTGTCTGCTTTTTCAACTCCGGACTATGTGCACGACCATAGTCCGCCTGAACCTACACCGGCGCACCTACTTAGCCGTCGTTTTGGTCGCTTACATGTCAGCCCAGTAATCGTGCCCCACCCTAGCCTTGTCCCTAGGGTATCATGATACAATTAAGAGGGTTACTGGTGAAAAGGACCACGTAACTAGGGTTTCTAACGGGTTAAACGTGGTTAACCTATCCAATCAAGTATCAAGTAGGTTAAGTGTACCCAAGGTTCATGACTTAACCCCATCAACCCATCGTGTTTAATTGGTTAAGTATTCAAGTGGTCCATGACTTAACCCTATCACGTGGCATTAATTAATTTGATGCACCCAACCTCTCACATTAGACCTTGTTGTGGTTACTAGTTAAGCCGGGCGGGTCCGGGTAGCTTTACACCACAACTTAGTCTAACCTCGGGTTTCAAGCGCGACATGACCAACTACTTACATTGGGTCCTATTGCTTGTAGCCACTAGTTTAGCCGGTCTGTTCCAGGTAGATTTATGCTACAAACTCAAACCAACCTCGAGTTGGCCATTCTCATGTTTTCTGAAGTCATGTCCAAGTTCATGTTCATGTTTCAAGCATAATCAAATGTCATATTTCATGTCATCTTTTCAAGTCATGTTTTTATGTCATTTTAGTTTACCCATAACGTAACCCCATCGCATGTAAGTTCGCATAAATGAAAATAGATCTCAAAGAGGGAACTTAGAAGCATGACATAATTAATAAGGTTTGGGCCACAAGTTAAACATGGTGGCATATGAGGCAAATGTGTTCATAAACTTGCATATTACATTACAGGCTTCAAAACATGCATGATATCAACTTTAGCAAAATAGATGGAACATGGTCATAAATGACATGGGATGATAGCAAGTGATTCGCATATAACATCATATGCAAGTTAACATAAGGTTTATGAGAGTTTCTATGTTGCTTTATGCAACATTTCAATTCAAAGCTCATAGCTTTCTATGCACAAAGTCAAGGTGATAGCTTTACAAACATGCATAGAATAAATCTATGCATAACATGATAAGATCAAAGCTCATAGTTTTCTATGCACAAAATCAAGGTGATAGATTTACAAACATGCATAGAATAAATCTATGCATAACATGATAGAATCAAAGCACAAATCATACATAGGCCCAAACTCAAACTTGCAACATGTCATATTTAACTTCATAGTTAGAATCTAAGAGTAGAATAGGGCTTACAATGCTATGAAGACTTATAAAATAAAATAAAATTGAGACGAAGCCACTAGCAACTCTAAAAACCCCAAATGAATACAAGCTCCAAGAAGCTCCTTTGATTTGTATGAAGAAAGATTGAACTTTGGCCTTGAATCAAACTTAGAAACTCTTAAACAAGCTTAGGAACTCTCATATGAATGAAGATGGAGGCTATGACAAGAGGGTGGAGGCCGTGATTAAACATTTTGGCATAGTTTAGTTGTAGGAATGATTTTATGTTGATTTAGGCTAGGTATTAGGGTTTTTTATAGATGATTAGGTTAGTTTAGGCCATATGATTAACCCTAATTCAGATCTGGGCCATCAATTCACGTCACTAGCCTCCAAACATGTCTTGAGGAACAAGTCAGGTGCACCCAGGCCAGACTGGCCGACCACCCAAGTCGACAGGGGTGTCGACTGGGCAGTCGACATAGCCTCGGGTGTGTCGACTCCCAAGTCAACTCCCCAGTCGACTTGGGGAGTGGCGGGATCTTTTCCCGCCTATCCTGCCCAGCTGAATTTGAATTCGAATCTGTTTTTAAACTTGAATTTTTTGAAAACTTCTATACGCCATAACTGGGTCATACGGACTCCGATTTTCGAAAACTCGTACTCTATTTCGCGTATTTTTCCGAGACGAACGCAATGGCCCAGCCCGTTTCCCTTGATTCAGATTTTATCATTTAATTCTGCCTTGATTTATGTTATAACTTGTTATTCAAAATACGGGTTGTTGCAGGCAATATTCCCAGAAGTCAAGATCCAAGAAGAAACAAGAATGAATACGAATCATACATACATCAATTCCAATTTATAACATCCCCATATTAAATTTATAGTTTTTGTCTAAAAGTAACTAGAACTTACAGTTCGTGGTCTAAGAAAGATGTAGAAGTCAAGTCTAAAAATTAGACGTCGAATTGTTGCGGTGTCGCTGATCTATTCTCTTGAATTATTGTAGAAGCATTGATCTTTGATTTGAATCGAATTTGAATGATTAAGCTTTAATTTGGAGGCGGCGACCACGGTTCAAGAGGTAAATTAGCGGCATAGCAGTGTAAGAATGATTCGTATGAATTAGGCTAGGTCTTAGGATGTATTTATAGGGGTAGCAACTCGTTTAGGCCCTTAGATTAACCCTAGAATCAATTCGGACCATCAAAACACGTCTCAGGCTTCAAAAAGTGGTTCTGGGTCAAAACAGCCTGTCGGGTCGACCTGTAAGGGGGGAGGTTGACCACATGGTCGACCTGGGGGTTTGGTAGACCCTAAGGTCGACCACATGGTCGACCTGGCCCCTAGGTCGAACCCCAGGTTGACCTGCCTGGTCCTGTGCTGCTCGAAACTAGCTGAATCTTCTACAGTCCATAAATTCTTCAAACGGACTCCGATTTTCGAAAACTTGGTCTCGATTTCATGTAGAATTTCGAGACGAACGCAATGGCACAACCCGTTTCCCTTGATTCTTAATTTAAAAATTAATTCTGCCTTGATTTATGGTTTTAACACATTATAAAAATTCGGGTTGTTACATATTATGTCAATTATTAACCTCAACTTGGAAGAAATCTTGTAATCCTAATAATACTCACAAAAAATTTGGGCAAATCCAATAGGCCTTTGAAGATCCTCTTTGTCTATGTATATCCCCCAACAATATGTGCATAACCAAGCCTTAATACTCCGTTAAAATTATATTTAAGAAGAAGGTTATTTGAGAAAGGTAGAGAATTGGACTAGTGAAGATTTCACTAGGTTTGGTGGTTAATAAAAATAGAGTTAGGGTTTCTAGGTTCACTAGATTTTATTTCCAGGTTCATTGGATTTTATATTTAGATTTTAGGTCATTAGATTAGAAGAAGGATCTAGGAGCAAAACCCAAAATCATAGCACAAACGTTCAAAATCGTGCCTGGAAAACAACGTTGTCAGGCCATGTCTAGGTCGACCCACACCCTTATATAGATCAACATAGGGATCGACACGCTTGGGTCCTAGGTCGACCCATCTTGGGTTAATATATTTATTTATTTTCCTGAATTTTTATTTAACCTCTAAATAGCAATAACTTTTTCGTTATAAGTCCGATTTTAGAAAACCAAATGTCTATGTTAACCAGAATTACGTAACGGACCCAATGGCGCAAATCGCGTTGTCCAATTCTCAATATTTATGATGGATATTTTTTTCTCTATTTATTCCCCAATCAATTAATTCGTTAATAAATTATTGTTTATTGAAATTCGGGTTTTTATACATTCAAAATGAATAAAAGACGTTGTTTTCGTCCTAAAGTAGGTCGACCCACGCCTTAGGTGTGCCAACCCCTCAGTCGACCCAACTCCTAGGTGGGTCGAGGCCTGGTTCGACCTACTAGTAGTGTGGGTAGGCCCATATATGATTACTACAATCGTATATCGGGTCCCCTCTATGTGATTTTTGGGTTGATTAAAACGTTGCTCTAACGTTATTTCTTGCCTAATTTCTTTCTAATTTATATTATTGTTTTTCATTTTTGATATGCGTTCAAATGCGTAAATAAAGGTGCGCATTCATTTTTCCTCTGTTTTCAAATTCCTAAGTGTTTAATTCCCCTGATCTTGTGAATAATATTATTTTGTTGACGTTTTAAATTTATTTCTTTCCATTTCTTTACCCATTAGTTTCAAATTTAAACATGTATTTATTATGCACATTTAGTTTCTTCCATTTTTATTGCATATTAAATCTCAATTTTCAATGTTCTCATTTCTTAAATTAATATGCATGCATATAATCTTGAAATAAATATATAAATGTATATTTACACATAATTGCTTCATTTGTTTTGAATTTAAGCGCTACTTAACTAACGTCAATTAGATTCCCTTTTTATTGCATGATTTTTTTCCATTTATGCCATGCATTATTAATCAAAGAAATGTTGCAATTTGACATTAATTGCTTTCTATTTCTAACACACATCAAATTCAAATTTTAAACATAGTTATTACTAGAAGTTTATATTTATTAAATGGTTAACAATAATAATACATTAATAACTTTTTGTTATTTTAAATTCAAACGCACATTATTTATATAATTAGTGTGCATACCATTTTTCCATAATTTCTTCTGATTCTTTTTATTTAATTATATATACATACTATTGCGCATATAGTTTAAATAGTGGAAACTTTCTATCTATCGCACAACTTATAGATGTGTTCGTTTTAAAATTACAAACGCTCGCTCTTCCATAATTATTTTAACAATTTTGTTCATCTTTAATATTTTAAAATGTGGGGTGTTACATTAATGTTACTACTGTGGGACTCGAACCCCCAACCTCTCAGAAAGCAACACCATGCACTCACCACTGTGCTAAAAGATCATTTTGTTATCCTGTCGAGAGGGGTGTTACAAACTACCCCACTTAAAGAGCCCAATGTCCTAGTTGGCTCATCATCACTCACCACCCGGGCGTCATGCATGTAACCCACATCGGTACCACACCAAATGACATCCACAACATAACATACACAATTCCGACTGGGTATTGGATTTGATACCAAATGTTAGAACTGTGGGACTCGAACCTTTGACCTCTCGGAAAGCAGCACCATGCACTAACCCCTGTGCTAAAAGATCTTTATGTTAGAATTTCAAGAGGGATGTTATAATAAACCTATGCTTTGATACCAACTAATTAAACCTCATTTTCTAAGTAGAATGCTAAGGGCCACAAATGTTGTAGTCATCCATAGTATTAACTTTTGGTGATATGAAACATATATGTTAACGAATCATAAAATTAGAAAACATGGGAATATAAAAAAATCAAAACACATTCATTGATCATAATCATTCACACATTCCCTTAAGCAAATTCCATTCAAATCAAAATATACATATTACAAGATATAATTTTTATGAGCGACATACGAAAATGCCTCCCTGGTTGATCAAATTCTTATAGACGATAAACATATATGCCATTTTCCATCCAAAAAGGATAAAGAAAACAGTAGAAAACTCCTAGAGAAGTTACCGACTTTCGCACACCTACGAGAGATTATAAGTAGAAGTGAAACTTGGAAAATCTCAATCGTCGACATAACGGCCATTTTCCGCATACCGTAGAATCGTAAAATTTATATTATTTGCGTATGAGATCATATGGTCGTACAAATTTGGGAAACGACTGTTAGGCTCATTTCTTACCTTTAGCATTTTTGTCATATTTTAATGTGGCAATTTTAGCCTTGTCGAATCTTGTTTTGCCCATAACTTTTATTTGTTAATTAATTTGACTTGGAATCACTTCCAATGGATTTAGATGATGGTTTCTCATTCCATATAGTGGTTAAGTTAAGAAAACTGACTTATCATTTAGGAGAAATGGCTGAAATAAGGTTTAGAGAGGATTAAATAGTGTAATGGCCTTAAATGGGTCATTAGTGGTGGGGCCAGGATCCATTTTGGGATTGTAGTATGTGGAGGCTGAAATGAGTTGGATAATATCTCCCACTCATTATACAACCCCCTAAATAGATCTTCAAACCCTTTAATGGCCTCCACCATCTAAATTAACTCTAATCCTTATTTGAAGTAGCCAAACAACCATACTAGGTGAAGATTAAATCAAATCAATGTCAAATCAAGTCAAGCGCAGCTGCAACACCTAGGAGTCCAAGCCAAATATTCTTCATCTTGGATTCAACACTTCTTCAGTGATCAGGGTGAGTAAGTTGTGTCACACTCACTAATTTGGGTAAATTAGTATAAAAACACTTTAAAAAAATGTTGAAAAATCCGTATAATTCGTTATTAATAATATGATGACACATATACAAATTTAGGGTTATTTGGCTATGATTTGTGAAATCCAAAATTTAAGGGATTGGAACTACATATGCTTCCTTTTGATGTTTAACCTTGTTTTTTGATCTAAATGTTGCTTGAGTATGTTTGGCATGTTAGGATATTTCCTTGGAATGCTAGAATGTATGCGAATTCCAACCAATGGAAGTTGGATTGACCGAGGGAAAAGCAGCATGATGGTGGTCTAAGTGGTGGAGCATGAATAACATAGCGCTCCTTCGTGACGACGACCGCATTCTTTCGGAGATGAACTCCAATATGACTAACTCAAGTTAGATAGGCAAGGAATGTCTAAATGGGGTGTTACTAGAAAGACTCTAGATGGCAACCATCATGGTGACTTCCAAGATGTACCTTACTGCAGATACGTGTGCAAAGGGATTATTGATGCATAAGGCTTATATGGGTATTCAGGATTAAATAGTAGTAAGAGAGTGAGTCACTTGGACCGGGTTCTGATCCTCTTTTCCAGGTTCGGGAAATTTGTTCCTGCTCTGGGAGATTTCTTCCATGTTCTAGAACTTGGTGTAACATAGGACGAAGTTTAGGTCCGTATCCAGAGGTATTATAGTGGATCAGCAAGATCGTATATCCAAGGCATTGAGTAAGTGAACATGAGGATGGATGCTATGTCTGGATGTTTGATATCATTACATAATGCGCACTTCCATTTACACTCAGTATTGTGATTACCATAGAGTAGAGTACATGATCATATGTTCTAACTCTTATGATGCAAGGACAGGTCAGATATGATGCTTCATACCTATAATATTACCTTATTTAGTGATTGAAACTACTATCGCTCACACCATACTATGTCTGACTTGAGGTTTTATGCATTGCTTCTTATTACTCCAGGAGCTCTTAAAAGAGCAGACTAAAGACAGGTTGGTAGCTCGAGTAGCTGATAGGTGATGAAGAGGAGGACTCCATGTGTTATATACACACACACACACACACACACACACATATATATATATATATATATATATATATATATATATATATATATATATATATAGACACACACACTCTCTCTTTTACCCTGCTATACTTCTGTTGTTCAGTAGTTTGGGAATTGTATTTTTTTGTGTAAGAGACATCATTTTGGAGATTTATATATGTATGACTCATTAGATATTATGATGTGATGTGGATATATTACTATGAGGCTTATGATTCAGTTTCAGCTTATAATGTGTCTCTTATTTTACATCATTTTATGTTACTATTACATTTTATTCCTTGCACCATGAGATATACGGAAGGTTACTTGGGTCACTTTTCTTATTTCAATCTTGATTATCACCTTGTATTGGCCAATGACCACAGGTTACTATGGTCACTTTTCTTATTTCAACCTTGATTATCACCTTTTATTGGCCAACACCACCACAGCGTAATATTTAGGTGTTGGTAATGTGGTCGGTTGTCACATTTGGTATCAAAGCTTAGATTGTGCAGTTGACTTAAGTTGAAATACCTGGGGAGAGGGTATACTTATAAGTGAGCGTGTATTTGTGATATTTTGGTTTTTAAAATTATACTTATACTATTATTATATACTTAATTATGAAGTCTCACTGTACGTATGCACCACTAAGTAGAACCTCTTGGAAAGGTTATTAATTGTCTTTTTTACAGATTGAATGATGCATCGCTACACGAGGAACACTATTGGGAACTACGCATCTGGAGTTGACAAAGGTGCAGGCTCAGAAGACAATAATGCTAGTATTTCTAATATGCGGACCGTATTTACCTATTTTTGTGAGGGAATTGTTTAGAAATGCTCAGGGAGTTTCTCCTAATGTTGCTGAAGGTGGTGGTGCACTAGTGTAGGCGCCCAAAGCCAACTTTGCTGAGCTTAACAAGGATTTTACCAATTTAGGTTGTAAACCGTTCCAGGGAATGGAGTCGACTAGGGTAGTTCAGGATTGGCTTGATACCTATGAATGCATCTTTGAGGATCTTGTAATCGACAATGCTATAAAGAGGAGGTTGATTTTCGCCACCTTCAAAGCAAAGCTATAAAGTAGTGGAACGATCCCAAAGTTGCTAATTTCAAGGATTAGGGTAATTGAGATCAATCCAAGGCTTGTTTATGTGAGAAGTTCATTCCGATTGCCAAGAAGTCAGAGTTGTTTCATAGATTTGCTGAGCCTAAGCATAGAGATAAGACAGTCTGTGAATATATTACTAAATCTGATGCTTTATCGAAATATAGGATTCTCTTTATCGACACTCCCGAGATGAAGAACAAGAAGTTCATCACCGTCTTGGATTACTACTTGGGGGAGAGGCTTATTAACCATATTAATGAGACTTTTGAATAGGTCATCGGAAAAGCTCTGAGACCGAAAAGCCTTTACCCTAAGTAGGAGATAGAGGTTGATGTTGTCCCTAAGGAGGAGCCAAAGTAGCGGGTAAGCAGTGGAGGCAAAAAGAAGTGGTATAATAATAGGATAGAATTTCAGTCTAAGGACGGATGGAAGAGGAGGTCTAGATCCAAGGCGGAATGCTTTAAATGTGAAGATAAGGGCTATTATATTAGAGAGTGCAAGGATGAGAGCGATAAGCGCTTTAACTACAACAAGCCTGAACACATGAAAAAGGATTGCCTAAGCTAGCTAAGGAGAGGAAGATAGTGATAACATATCCTATTTACGTTGTTCCTTCTTTGTCAAATGCCCCAACAGCGGGGGAGAAAGGGAAGGTTGTGTTATCCAGGGTATGATTTCCATTTGTGACACTCCTATTCGAATTCTGTTTGATACTTAGGCTTCCCATTCCTTCATACCTAGTTTCCTGGTAGATAGGTTGGAATTGAAACTCAAAATTGTTGGTTGACCTTTAGTAGTGAAAAACCCAATTGGTGGTTCTAATAACCTTTGCATGATTTATCATGAGTTGGTCTTATTGATTCATGGATGCATTCTTGTTTATGATTGCTTTTTGGGCTTTACTGGGTTTGTTATTATGCTTGAGTCGATTGGCCTCAAAGGTAAAGGGTGATGGATGTGAGATTTCCTCAGTGACCATTAGGGAACATGACGGGCGAAGGGTGGCTATCTAACCGTTGATGAGGTAATGGCTAGTTTTCTATATTCACTCGATGTTCCATACGATGAGTTATTGGGTGTGCCTATTGTTGGGGAGTATCCGAACATCTTCAGGGAGGTGACCAGGCTTGCACCACATACAGAGATTGAGTTTCATATTGATTTAGTGAAAGTTGTCAGACCTATAGTAATGCCTCTTCAACGGATGGTACAAAGGGAGCAACGAGAGCTCGAGGAAAAAGTTAGTGATCTCTTGAGGGATGGATTTATTCAGAGGAGTATTTTCGAGCGGGGAGCACCAATGGTCTTTGCTACCAAGGCAAACGGTTCACTTTGTTTATGTGTTGAATACTGTGAGATGAACAAGGTAACAAGGAAGAACGAGTATCCTCTTTCGCGAATAAATGATTTTTTTAATCATTTAAATGGTGCATGGATATTTTCCCAGTTAAACCTTGCGATACGATTTCATCAGCTACGGATAGCGAGTTAGAGTATGCCAAAAATAGCATTTCGAATACCGCCTAGTTTTTATGGCGATTGGTTATGCCCAACGCACCAGCTTACTTTGTAGATTTCATGAATCATGTGTTCAGGGATCAATTAAATAAGTTTGTACTTATGTTCGTCCATGATATTATAGTCTACTCATGGACTGAGGGAGAACACTAGGAACACTAGGGGATTGAATTGGAGGTGTTGAGGAAATAATAGTTTAAAGCTAAATTTTCGAAATAATACTTCAGAAGGAGAAAAGTGAGGTTCATGGACCATGTTGTTTCAGAAAGTGGTTTTGCCGCAGATCACGCAAAGATAGCGACAGTACAAGTGTTGACCAGCCTTTTGGAAAGGCCGTCAAGATCGTATAAATGCCAGGAATCTTGCCAGAATCATCATGAAGAGTAGCCACGCTTGACCCACAAGTAGGCTCGGCCAAGAAGTTAGTCAACCCGAGCTATTGTCACATAAGCCTATGGACAAATAACCGTCATGGCCAAGCTTGATGAACGTTCTGGTCAACCAAGACACAGGTTGACCCGAACCTAGAGCCTCTTCGTAAGGGACAATAGTCCAATATGCAAATGGTTCAAGTCAAATAAAAGTCAGTTTGACAACGCTGGACTGAACTCGTGTCATCATAAAATATTTTCTTGGAGACTTTCTTTTTCTCCTATTTGACTGCTTCCAGCCTACCAAGAACGTCGGATCAGCTGCGCTATATCGTTATATAACTAGGCCATATCTTTCCATGTAAAAAGGATGCTTCTTCATGTTTTCGTATGATCTCGGAATGAGAAACAAGTGTCCTAGTTGACCCGAGCACTGTAGCATCTATAAATAGTCCCCTAAAACTTTAGAGAGGTGATTTTTGGCCAATCTCTTATCGTTTTAGTACTGCTACAGCATTGTACTCGGGATTAGTCATTGAAATTATCATTTGTACTCAAACTTTTCATATAATAAAGGAATTATAAATTGGACATAGGCTCGTTAACGCCGAACCACTATAAATTTTTATGTTATTACATCCCTCTTCATTTTACATACTTATCTTCACTTTTATTCTTTACATACTTACTTCTTAGGTGTTGTGCCATTTTTTAGAGTCAAAAATTTTTGGTGCTTTAACTGAGAAACGATATTCTTAGCGTTTGAGGATTTTACTCAACTTTTGGATCACCATGTCCGAGACGAAATCCCAAGTTTCTTTTAACATCAAGAAACAATAGGTTCCAAGACTTCAAGGCGTGCTTCTGGGAAATGATAGCAGCAACAAGCTCTTATACCTTCAGTAACGACTCCAGCACTCAGTTCGACCTAGGTCGGGTCGATCGTTCCAGGTTCAACATCGAACCAACCTGCTTTTCCTTCTCCTATACTACTTTCTGCATCAGATCAGGCTCCTTTCTCGGTGTTTTCCACCCATGAAGACTTTATGACAGTATTAAGTCAACTCCAAGAAACGACAGCAGTGTTGTATGGCTAAGCATGGGAGAATGCTACGATGAGACAAGACGTGACCCATATATCAAGACAATAATTTAGAAAAAGGCAACCTTCTCCTCTATTGTAGAATCATGATTCGGAAGGTTGGTCGTCATTTGGAGGAAGTAGAGACCGACCACCACTACGGCGTCCGCTTGAAAGATCTGAAAACGTACGACATCTACGCTTGGAAGGACACACATTTAGCACGACATGGCTAATCGACCTGATCGACCTAGTTGATCTAGAGGATGTCGATCCCGATGCCCAACAAAACTTGTGTGCCTCTCCTTGAGGCCGTCACAATACTACTCGAATAACTCACGATCCTACTCTTCCTCCCCAGCATCCTATGAATGACCAGGATAATTGGGGCTAAGTTCGGCCCGAATGATGACTCGAGAAATGTTGCCTGAAGTGGAAGCAAGGAGGAGCCGACATGTTAAAGACATTGGTCATTACATCTTCAATACTCTAGAACTGACCGCAATGTTTTGGCAAATCATGAATAACAGTAGAGGCTACCGGAATGAATATTCGGGAATCAACCATAGCCATACACCGTTTACATATGATGTTTTGCAGATGTAATTTCCAAGAAGGTTTAATATGCTTCAGATAATCCACTATATGGGTACAACAAACCCGCGACAGCATTTAAAGATATACTCGTGGAACATAAAGGCTGCCCCATCCCCTGACGCAATCAAATGCATAGCCTTCTCGATATTTCTTAGTGGGGTAGTGCTCTTTGTGTTGACGCGACTTCCCTCGGTATCAGTTATGAATTTCAATGATTTAAGTGAGAAGTTTATGAAGAAATTTCTCCTTCACGCCTCTAAAACAAAGCATGTTATGGCCCTTTTAGTGATAAAACAAGCAGGAGGTGAATCGCTGAGTGATTAACCTAATCGATTCAATATAGCTATCACCGAGGTAGGTAATCCCAATCACGAGATAGTCCTAATGGCCACATTGGATGGAGTCGACAAAAGATAGAGTTCAGGAAATATCTAATCGGAAAGCCTCCTACAATAATTGAGTTGTTCTACGAAGAAGCTAACGTCCGATTATGACATGAAGATGCATAACTAGATGCGTAAGATGGACCAAAAAATGCATCCAATAAAGCCATTCATAGCAATGTGGCACTCGAACAGTCCTGAGACAATTCCAGAAAAGCAAAAGTAAATGTTGTGAATTGTGGCAAACAAAATGGAAACCAGCAAATAGGCGCTAATGGAAACCATGGTCAAAACGAGAATTCTAGAGAACGACCTTGATTTCAGGTATTTGAGAGCTATACATCATTGAATGACACACTGGAAAATATCTACCTTGACTCGTGCAGTACGGTCCAATACAAGAAACCACCTCCGCGGTAAACCACAGAGAAAAAGCGTGGGATTGGAAAGTTCTGCTTATTCCATGATATCAATGGACATGCGACTCATAAATGTCGTAATCTCAAGCATATCATCTTGAAATTGATCAGAGAAAAGAATCTCAATGAGTTCAAGTTTTCCAAAGAGACAGGGAGTAGGGGACCTCTACTCCCAGGAAAGGTCAGGCCGCTCCCGAGCCACCCTCCGAGAAAAGGCCAAACAAATTGTTATTAATACCATTGTCGAAGGACCAAATCCAGCAGGATATAGCGTTCGGACTATGGAGAGATTTGTGAAATCTGGAAATCATTTCGATGTGGGGGAGTTTAGTATCCCTGAAGTTTCAAGTCCCTTGAAACAAAGAGGGAATATGATGGATGACATTGTCTTCCACAATAGAGAATCACTGGAGGTGGAGACCACGAGTATTGACCCATTGGTAATTATGGTCATTATTGGCCTAGCCACTGTACAAAAGGTCAATATTGATAGTGGGAGTTTGGTGAATATTTGGTTCAAATAAGCTTATGATCAAATGAAGTTGGAGTTAAGAGACTTAAGTCCATGCACCAGAAAGATAAGTGGATTTAGTAGATTGTCCACCGAAACATTGGTATTGTTGATCTTCCACTAGAGCTAGGAGAGGGAGGCCCAGGAGGGTGCGGATCCTTCAATTCCTTGTGGTGGAAATAAGATCTCCCAACAATGCATATTTGGGCCAACCAAGCCTAGCAAAATTCATAGTTTGCATCACCCCTCTGTGTTTGCTCTTAAATTCCCAACAGAGGGCATAATCAAAACCGTATAGGGAGATCAATTAATAGGACGGGCATGTTACTCAACATAGTGGAAAGAACTCTGAGACAAAGAGAGTGCAAATCCAAAAGAAAATCCCCCTCCTACAAAGGAGATGGAGGCATAGCAAACCTAAAAACCATCCCATCCAGGGTCGTCCATTGCCAACTCGATGACATTGATCCGAGAGAGGAAGAAAAGTTGGGATGTAGGAAGGTAACCCCTAATGAAACCACGGTGGAGATTTTAATCGATGACGACGACCCAACAAGGGTCTTCAATATTGGGTCCCATCTTGACCCCCTCCTCACACTAGAGTTAACCAAATTCCTTATGCAAACATTGATGTGTTTGTGTGGACCCATGATGACGTGTGTGGGATATCACCCTCCATTATGACTCACTTCTTAACATTGACCTAAAATACGTTCCTGTTAAGTGGAAAAGATGAATACTCGGCTCAGAAAGGTCGACAACTTTGAAAGAGAGATCAAAAAGCTTTAGATCAATGGGTTTATCTGAGATGCAGCCTATCCCAAGTGGACAGATAACCTGGTACTTTTAAAGAAAGCTAATGGAAAATGGAGAATGTGTATTGACTTTTCTAAATTAAATAAAGCCTTTCCCAAAGATATTTTTCCGCTCTTTAGATTGACAGCTTGTTGACTCAATAGCTGGACATGAACTCCTCTCATTCATGGATGCATACTCGGGATATAACCAGATCACAATGCATGTTCCGGACCAAGAACACAACAGTTTCATAACAGATCTTGGATTATATTGTTATGTGGTCATGCTCTTTGGGGTAAAGAATGCAGGAGAAACTTATCAGCGCCTAGTTAATCGCATGTTCCACGATCAGATCGGGAAGACGACG
This sequence comes from Allium sativum, assembly GCA_030737875.1. Lineage (NCBI taxonomy): Eukaryota > Viridiplantae > Streptophyta > Magnoliopsida > Asparagales > Amaryllidaceae > Allium > Allium sativum. The sequence continues at coordinate 661,577,447 of CM060918.1, read as the reverse complement.
GTGGTATATATAAATGACATGTTGGTAAAGACAAAGCAACCATATGGTCATGTCAGAGATCTACCAGAGATGTTCAGAGTCCTTCATAATAATGGGATGAAATGCTCTTTTTGCATTGCATTAGGAAGTTCTTGGGTTTCATCGTCAGTGTGTGAGGAATCAAATTCAGTCTTGACCAGATCTTAGCAATCAGTGATATTCAAGAAACCTCATAAAATAAAGGACATGCAGAGTCTTAGGGAATGCGGAAGGCGGATGTTAAGGCCAAACAAACACTATAAGGGAGGTGAATAGTTTTTTCAAGGAATTTATGAAAATCTTAATCTAATATGATCTATTATTTGAATCACACACGACATAGATGATCACAGACACTGAATCAAACACAGACACAGAAACAGATAAATATAAAATGCAAATAAAGGAAAGAACACACCAGACTTTTATGCTGGTTTTGATTACTCCTACGTGCAGTCCTACGCAAACCCTGGATTGCGCAGAGTTTTATTATTATCAATATCTAAGTAGAATCCCCTTGATTTCACGGCTACGAGGTTAACACGGCTCCAAACACCCTTGATTTCACGGCTACAAGGTTACCACCGCTTCCTTTCCTTGATTTCAGGGCTATAGGGAACACATCCTTTCCCAAACACTTCCTAAATGATTACATACACACACATATATGTATGTCGACTCTTTCTTTGAAAATTGAATTTCTGATAGTTGTATGTCAACATACCCATATACGTATGTCGACACACACACACACACATATGTATAATTTTTATTTTTAAAACCTATTTTTCAAGTGTCTAATCATATATATTATTCTGGAAATTCTTGAATTAAAACTTAATGGTATAAATGAATATTTTAAAGTGTAAAATCATATGAAAATATAACTATATATTATATAAACATATTTAAAAAATTATAAAGTTTAAAACTATAAAACCTTAAGATTATAAAACTGTATATATATATATATATAAACATATATATATTTAAAACATTAAATTTATTTGGAATCATAAGTAAGCTTGAATAATTTGAAAATAGAATTTGAAACTTGAAAATCAAAATTTAAAAAATAGAATTTGAACCTGGAGGGCTATTCAGAGTCTTACAAATAAACTAGACTCTATTACTATAATTTTCTCGAACTCTTGAGATCTCGATATCTCGATAACTTGATTACTCATGAGTCTTGAATCTTCTTTGAATCCTGAATCTCTTGAAACTTTAAAACTGTACAGTCTTCACTATTTAACTCTTATATACAGATCCTACATATATGTACATATGTATTCCAGACAGAGATGTTAGTATATATTTTATAATCAATGATAATAAAAATAAGGTTGTTATCATAAAAACACCATTCTTTAATAATCTCCCCCTTTTTTATGATGGTAACTTTAGTTTATAAAATACATATACCTGCTCATACCTATTGATTTTGATTATTCTAATACTCTCCCGGTCATCGTGAATTCTTCATACTCCCCCTTAAAGTAAGTCTAGCTAACTCTTATTTAATAATTTCTCCCCTTTTGTCATTATCAAAAAGTATATCTAACAACACTCCCCCTAAATCTATGCTGTAAATTTTTTGAATGATTAAATATAACTATCCCAGAATCTATACTATCCTTATATCTCCCTTTATGATTCCAAGCCTAAAAGATTATAACTCCCCCTAAAATTATGAATATACTAGTCTAATAAACTAAATAGAAGTCTAATAAACTAAGAAATCCAATCAATATTTATAATCAATCCAAGCAATTAGTCCAAACAAGCAATTCAAGCAAGCAATTCAAATAATAAATCTAAACCATCTAAACTAAATGAACCAAATAAAATAATATATGTTAATAAACACTTCTTGTATCTTCAACTAATCTTAGAAACTATAAAAGCTCCTCCTTAATCCAATACTAGAAAAAATATATGTATAAAATGTGAAAAGGATAAGTATCATTATATTATTTAGTACCTATATGTGTATAAGTATAATTCAAGCCTATCAACACACACAAATCAAATCTATCCAGGGCAAACAAGTCAAACAGATCAATCAAGCCAAACAAGTCAAACAAATTAATCAATCCAAACAAGTTAAACAAATCGATCTATCCAAACAAGTTAAACAAATCGATCTATCCAAAGTCAAGTCAAAGTAAATATGTTATGCGTTTAATTAATAGTTTTATATATTTCGAAGACAACAACTCCCCATGCAGTATGCTTGTTATGTATGGAGGTTAAAAGTTAACATGTAGTGTAATGTGTGTATTATGTCGGTTATATTACAATAAGAAATGTATGTTATATGCAAAGCAATATGAGATGTTATATTGAATGAAATGCAACTTGTGATGTGAATGATTTTAATTTGAGATGCACTGTAATGTATGATATGAAATAAAATATGCAATGATAATATGCAGAATAATTTGGTGATGATATTTATTTTGGTAAAAGATATTCAAAGCACTACTTACTATTATGCATATACATATATATTATAAATTATTTTAACTAAAAGAAAGAAATATACATTAATTTCTAGACTTAGCTTAACGATACTAGTGAAAGATTAAAAGAATAGTACGTATAAAAATTTAATGTTTATTTATTTATGATAGGTAGTAAAATATTCAGAATAATTCTATGAGAAATATAAATTTAAATAATCATAGTAGGGTGCTTCTTTAAAAATAATATGGTAAACATTGAAGATTCTTGTAAAGAGAATATAAAATTTTATAATATGAAGTAATAAACATATATTCATAGTTGTATATAAAAACTGATTTTAAAAGGACTTAAAAATTAATTTATTCTTAATCTTTCGATACAAATCAATTTTAAATTTAAACTTTTTAAATCAAAACGTATTAATTTGCTAAAGAACTATTTATATGTTAAAACTATAAAAGAAATCCATACATATAATAAACTTATTCTTGATGAAATCTGATAATAGAAAGTAAGCTATAAAACTATAACTTCTTATATTTTAACTATAATTTTAAGATATAAAACTTTATATATGTATATATGTATATATAGTTTTAAACTAAAATACTAAGTTAAATATACAAGTTTTATAAACCTTAAGAAATCAAATATAGTATTAAGTTTACTTTAATATTCGTGATAATGTAATCCAAAGTTATTAAAAAGTTATATGTGAAAAAATATATAAGTTAAACTATGTACGTTTAAACTACATAAAAAAGATATATAAGTTTATATTTTAAAACAATATCAAATGTTTAAAAATTTAAATTAATTCAATCATATTAACATATATATGTAGTGTATATATATACACTTTCAATGTAACACCCCGTATTTGCTGAGAATATTTAAATAACAAATTAAAGAATAATTTATTTGAAAAAGAGGAATGAGAAAAGAATGATGTTTAGCATTGTTCTAAGGTTTGTAAGCAAAAGACTTAGTAGCTCATTTGGTTAGAACATGTGACTTGCATACAAGAGGTACAGAGTTTGATCCCCGCCAGCGCCATATTTTTGTTTTAAGGGAATGGCTAAAAAGTGGCTTAGTGTGAACGTAGTTCAAAAAGTGGTTTAGTGTGAAAATGGTTAATTATGAAGAAGTTATTAAGCCGTGAAGTTTGTATGCATATGAGAGAAATATATATATATATATATATAGATATATATAAAAATTAAATAAATAAATATTCAAAAAAAAGTTTAAAACAGTGAATCGGGAGGGGGAATCACCGAACCGCACCATTTTTGGAGTCGACCCAAGCCCAGCTGGGTCGCCTAGAGGTCAATCCAGGGTGTTTGGCTGCCAACCCATGACCCGATTCGCCCTAAGGCCTGATATGGCATCTGAGTGGTCCAGATCAGTTCTAGGGTTAATCCTAAGGCCTAAATAACTTCCTAAACCTATATATACACCCTAAGACCTAACCCTACTTCATAAATATTATCTATGACACCATTATGTTGTCAAACTCTCTCTTAAACCCTAGCTGCCGCTTCTAAATCAAATCTCAAGTATTCAACTTCAACTCAAATTAAAGATTAGAGCTTCTACAACAATTCAAGAAGATAAATCAGTAACAACGCAATGTTTCTACATCAATTTCAGTGCATAATTCTATTATTTAACCACGAAAGGTGAGTACGGTGATTTTCACAATACAATGGGATTAAAAGTAACATAATGAAGTTGTAAAGAGGATTCATATGTATGTATGTAATTTAAATCTCATCCAAGTCTTTAACTTTTTGATTCATGTCATCATATGCCTATGTTTCTATGTAAAGTTCATAACTTTTATCAGCTTATTCATTTTGAATCTGTCATTATGCCTCTATGCCAGTTTATATGCCCCTTTATTTCATGATGTTATGTTAATTCCAATTTTCTGTGATTTGATTCTCTCTTCTTATCCCTATTCCTTTTATTTTTTGATCTAGGCTACCTTCGAGCCTATGTTAAAAATACGCGCGAATGCGAATACGTGGGAAAGATGGGAATATGTGAAATATGGAAAATTGGATATTTTTGGATATTTTGGGTAATTGGATAACATGTGAAATTGGCATATTTGGGTATGAATTACATGGAATTAATGAAATTGCCTATAATTGTAAATTTGTAATTGAGGCTAATTAATATGTAATTAGTGACAATTTGGAATAGGCAATATTATAAACATGATTACATGTTTAATTGGACATACATGACATGAAAGTTGGTTATGGGTTAAATACGATTATTAATAAACCTTTGACACGAGGTTAGGCGCAATTGTGGCGTAAGACTGCACGGAACCGCCCGACAAATCCAGTTGCCTAATTGGACGTCTAATGTGAGGGGTCAAAGGAATGAATTGTAGGCGCAATGGTTAATGACACGAGGTTAGACCCGGTTTGTGGCATAAGACTGCCCAGAACCGCCCGACAAATCCAGCAGCCACAAAGCGTTTGGTCTAATGTGGGAGGTCACGCACCGTTCGTCATAAGGAATGAATTAAGGAATACTAACCATAATATGACATGAGTATGGTTAGAGGGTTAAGCGGGGTGATTTGTAAATTATGACATGTAAATAAGGACTTAACCGGAATAAGATAAGACATGTAAATTATGACATGTAAGTATGTACTTAATCGTTGCATGTGTAAGACATGGACATTTAAATTAAAATTGTTAAGTAGGAGAAAAACCTAGTGGGGACCAAGCATAAGTGGGAGTCTTGTGTCGGATGGGGGACCCGTTTCAACCATTAACCTGTTTGAGTATCTAATTGGGCCTGGTACTAGGCTGGGGTTGGGGCACGGTTACTGGACTTGAATGTAAGAGGTCAAAACATGAATAGCGGTGGCAACGCGAGTCCAACGGGTTCATGTGCGTGCATGTGTCTGGGCTGGTAGGTAAGACATTGTTCCATTGTGTAGGTATGGCCGTGCATTTTATGTTGGTATCGGGGTTGCCACTTTGGGGAGTGATACACCCACTGTGGGTCCAGCACGGGTGCCTACGAGGTTTAGGGAGCCAATCGAATGGGAAGAGTAAGGGTACCTTAGCGGTGGTAGGAGCAAGCCGGCACCTACGATAGCAGCTAGGTACAAGTAACTACCAAGTTTGTCATGTGGGTACAGTTAGTGGGAAGGGATCAACCTTTAGTAAATAGAGACTAGTAGATGTGCGGTGTAATTAAGTAACGTGGTGTAACTAAGCAAATGTGCGGTGTAACGAAATACATGTTGGTTGATATGGATAGTCCTTTGGGTGCTAGTCTGATGTTGACTTCGGTCTTCGGGGTTAGTACTTGGAGGGTTGTTCGCTTAGCCAAGGTGTAGGGTTGTCTTAGTACTTAGCAACGAAATCGTCTTTTCCATCCTTTTATCTACCTTATCTAAGTTACAGCCATATCATGATGCCTATTTATGTCTTGATCATTTACCTTACCTATTATTTGTTAAAATTACTGGACTCTCCATACTTTATGTCCCACCCGTTTTGTTTCCACCTCTTTTATTTCCTTTCCCCCTCCCTCAGGTTTGCAAGGAGGGAATACTATAGCTTAGTGCCGATTTCTTTCAGTTGCTTGAAGAGAGTAGATGTATCGCTTTGGACTCTCTCTTCTTTATGGCTTTGCTTATGCTCTGTGAGGATTTATGCATTTATGTTATTTAAGTATTTGCTTCTTTATGTTTTATGAAGTTTTTGGAAAAGATTACTGATCCTATTGTAATGGTTTTGGAGACTACTTATGTAAGCTTGTTTTGAGTTATGATGCTATGAAATAAGTTTTATCTTCCGCTATGATGTTTTATTTATTTATTCTTGTAATTAATCTGTTCTATACAACAATAACACTTCGTCGACATTGATGCACTCTCTTTGTGAGTGACATTAATGGACTTGTGGTGTTACACATGGTATCAGAGCTATGGTTACAAGAACAGATAAAAAGTTTTGAAAAGTGTTTTCAAAAGTATTTTTTTCCTGGAAAGTATTTTCAAAAAACTTGTTTTAAAGAAGCTATTTTCAAGGAAAGATTACTTTAAGGAGCATAATCCCCGCAAGCCATACATCTCTCTTTCACCTCCCTTGTTTTGAAACTCTTTCTTTTTCGTTCCAGCATGTCTGGAGCATCTGAGATACCAGAGGGTGTTCATGTACACGATTGGTTTCATCAATATCTCGAGGCTAGGGCTGCTGCCGCGGGCCCGGCCGACGTTCCACCTCCTCCCCCAGCTCCAGTCATTCCTCCGCGTGGAGATGCTTTCTCCAAGATATGTAAAGACTTTCATTCGATGGGTAGAATACCTTTTTATGGGTCTGAAATATTCGTTGAAGTTAGAAATTGGTTGAAAGAAGTGGAGGATCTATATGGAATTTTCGATTTGGACGATTGTAAGAAGGTCCAATTAGCTGCTTGGTTGATGAAGGACGAAGCTTCATTTTGGTGGGAGGCTACTAATGGAGAGCGTAATGTAGAGACGTGGGCAGATTTTAGGGGAAGGTTTGAGTTGAAATTCCTTTCTCAAGCTGAGGAGAGTATGTACATGGAGAAGTTCTTGACATTGAAGCAAAAAAACTTGACCATGAAGGAGTATGTGACCGTATTTAATAAGTTGGCGAGATTTGGGCTAGAGTTGGCGAACACGCCTCACAAGAAGGCCTTGAGGTTTGCAAAGGGCCTAAATGAACCGCTTCACAGTTTGGCTATGTACCACATTCCAACGGGGGCTACGTATGAAAAGCTTGTTGATATGGCATACATGCATGAAGAAGAGAAGGGTGTAAGTATTTTTAGGCCATAAGATAAGAAGGAGGATCCAAAGAAAGCCCAACAACAAAAGAAGGGTGGTAAAGAAAAGAGGAAGTGTCACAACTGTGGTATACCCAGCCATTTGAAGAAAGACTGTAGGAAGAAGAAGAAGTTTGCTTGCTATCATTGTGGTGATCCAGGTCATGCTGTCAGGGACTATCCTAAAAAGCAAGGGCAGAGAGCAGGTTCTACTTCGGGAGGGCAGGTTCATGCTCTCATGGCTCCGTAGCAGGATGAAGGTAGAAAAATTTCTGTCGAAATGTTGATTTTCTTGTTTGATCATCATGTCCGTACTTTATTCGATTCTGGCGCATCACATTCGTTTATCTCTACATCATTAGTTGAAACACTGCACTTAAATACTAGTCTCGTTGTGGATCCCATTGTAGTCTCAAATCCTATTGGTGGGTCGGCTTATTTACCCATGAATTGTAGGGATTTGAGATTGCCTATCTTAGGCGTTGGTTTTGAATGTAATGCTTTTGTGCTTGGTTTCATGGGCTATGGGTTGATTCTAGGGATGGATTGGCTAGCCAGACATGGTGCCGTCCTAGATTGTGAACGAAGGGTAGTAAAATTGTTGGCTCGTAGTCGAAAGACCCTTGATATTTCTTGTGACCCTAGAGGATCGGGAATGCTTAGTTGTCTTGAGTCACTTGACGCATTCAATGATTATTTACATTATGTTCGTATAGTCCGTGAATATGTTGATGTCTTCGATGAGGTGAGGGGTCTACCTCCAAAACATGAGATAGACTTTCGTATTTATCTTGTAGACAATGAAAAACCCGTATCTCTGCCAGTACGCCACATGGCTCTTCGTGAGAGGAAGGAACTCAATAATCATGTAGGGGAGTTGCTTGAGAAGGGGTACATAAGACGTAGTATATCGAAGTGGGTTGCTCTAGTAGTATTTGCCATGCGGATGGATCCCTTAGACTTTGTGTGGACTATAGAGAACTTAATAAGCTTACTAAGAAGAATAGGCACCCACTGCCGAGGATTGACGATCTCTTCGATCAATTAGTTGGCGCCTTAGTGTTTTCGCATTTGGACTTGGCCACTGGTTTCCATCAGTTGAGAGTGGCTGAGGATAACATAGACAAGACTGCCTTTAGGACTCCGGACGGATTCTATGAGTTGCTTGTGATGCCCTTGGGTTTGACAAACGCCCCCGCATACTTTGTCGACTTGATGAGTAGGGTATTTAGGGAGTACCTTAATAAATTCGTGGTGGTCTTTGTGGATGACATCTTGATCTTTTCTAAGAGCGAGGAAGAGCATGCCCTACATCTTAGGGAAGTGTTGGAGACCTTCGAGCGCATAACCTTAAAGCTAGATTTTCTAATGTCACTTTTGGAGGAAGGAAGTGCGATTCTTAGGGCACGCGGTTTCCAAAGAGGGGATAGGTGTGGATCCCGGGAAGGTGGTGGCCATCCAAGATTGGAAGGTCCCTAAAAATGCTACCGGGGTTAGGAGTTTCTTGGGGTTAGCTGGCTACTATAGGAAGTTTTACATGGATTTCGCAAAGATATCAGCCCCATTGACATGCTTGACGAAGAAGAACCTAGTTTTCACGTGAGATGTAGATTGTGATGATGCGTTCCAACGTTTAAAAAGAGCTTTGACCATAGCCCCAGTCTTAGTGTTGCCAGATGGGAGTAAGCCATTTATCGTTTATACCGATGCTTGTGGGACAGGACTAGGCGCAGTCTTAAAGCAAGAGGGTAGGGTAATAGCCTATGGAGGAAGGCAGTTGAGAGTGTCTCGATGGACTTTGTTGATGGGTTACCGAGATCAAGGAAGGTTAATACGGGAATTTGGGTCGTGGTAGACAGACTTACTAAGAGCGCCCATTTCATTCCCGTGAAGAGTAAGAGGACTGCTCCATGGTTAGCCTTCGTATACATTCGAGAGCTAGTTCGTTTGCACGGTATTCCCTCTAGCATAGTGACCGATCGCGATCCTATCTTTACTAGCGAGTTTTGGAAGAGCTTGCAAGAGGCGGCAGGGACACAGTTATGTTTGAGCACCGCATATCATCCTCAGACGGACGGACAGACCGAGAGGGTAAATCGTATTATAGAGGACCTTTTGAGGTTGTGTGCCTTGGACTTCGGAGGTACATGGGAGGAGCATCTTCCTTTGGTGGAGTTCGCATATAATAATAGCTTTCAGTCTAGCATTGGCATGGCACCTTTCGAGGCTCTTTATGGACGACCGTGTCGTTCACCTACATGTTGGTGGGAATCTACGGATAAGATCTTGCTTGGGCCTGATATGATTACAGAGACTTCGGAAAAGATTGATTTGATTCGAAGGAAGATGAAGACGGCGCAAGATAGTCAGAAATCATATGCGGACAAGGGGAGGACAGATCTTGAGTTTGATATTGGGGACATGGTCTTTATCAAGGTGTCTCCATTACGCAATGTTGTTCGGTTTGGGTCCGTTTGGAAGTTAGCACCAAGGTTCGTAGGGCCGTTTCCTATTAAGGAGAGGATTGGACAGATGGCATATAGAGTGGAGCTGCCCGAGAGACTTAGTGGTGTACACGACGTATTCTATGTATCACATTTGAGAAAGTGCTTGTATAAGACTGCGGAAGTGGTAGAGCCAAGCTTGCTTAGAGATGTGGAGATAGAGCATGATGCGACGATTCGACGAGCTCCTACATGCATTCTTGGGTCGGAGATTAAAAAGTTGAGGAATCGAGAGGTCAAGCTAGTCAAAGTGCAATGGGGAGATGATGAGAGCAACGCTACTTGGGAGACGGAAGAGAAGATGCGTTCATTGTACCCTTTACTTTTCGAGGGTATGTCTTTTAATTTCTCCTTTATCGCTTTGCTTGTACTTGTTCCATCTTTAGTATGTCCTCTCGCCAGTATCTTTGACCTTTAGATAGGGTAGTCCTATGGTTGAAACATGTGTTTGAGACATGTTATGTATGGTGGATGCAAGTGTTTGCTAGTGGTTGCTCATGGATGCATATACACACACATTAGGCACTAGATCGACTCAGTCACTTTCATATTGCATATTGCATATAAATGGATGTATTTGTAAAATGAATGTACATTGAATGTATGTATAATATGGATGTTGCATTTAAATGAATGGTTGTGCACACATGTAGTAATGATATGTGTAGGGTTCTTTGCATACATGATGGACACGTGGCACTATCATTATTTGCATTAAGGAGGTCGACTGAATCAGTGGTCCGCCTGATTTTGCATTAGTATACGGACACATACACACACTATGCATATGTACATGAAAAGCATTAGAAATCTTTTAAGGACCATGGTTGCTAGTGGTTGATGGTTGAGTAAATGGATGATTGGATGGTAGGATATACATTCTCCTCAACTTGGAGATTTCGGGGACGAAATCCTTTAAGGAGGGGAGAATGTAACACCCCGTATTTTCAGGGAATATTAAAATAACAATTTAAAGAATAATTTATTTGAAAAAGAGAAATGAGAAAAGAATGATGTTTAGCATTGTTCTAAGGTTTGTAAGCAAAAGACTTAGTAGCTCATTTGGTTAGAACATGTGACTTGCATACAAGAGGTACAGAGTTCGATCCCCGCCAGCACTATAATTTTGTTTTAGGGGAATGGCTAAAAAGTGGCTTAGTGTGAACGCAGTTCAAAAAGTGGTTTAGTGTGAAAATGGTTAATTATGAAGAAGTTATTAAGCCATGAAGTTTGTATGCATATGAGAGAAATATATATATATATATATTTAATAAATAAATATTCAAAAAAAAAGTTCAAAACAATGAATCGGGAGGGGGAATAGCTGAACCGTACCATTTTTGGAGTCGACCTGAGCCCGTGGATGATATGGCATCTGAGTGGTCCAGATCAGTTCTAGGGTTAATCCTAAGGCCTAAATAACTTCCTACACCTATATATACACCCAAAGACCTAACCCTAATTCATAAATATTATCTATGACACCATTATGCTGTCAAACTCTCTCTTAAAACCTAGCCGCCGCCTCTAAATCAAATCTCAAGTATTCAACTTCAACTCAAATTAAAGATTAGAGCTTTTACAACAATTCAAGAAGATAAAATCAGCTACAACGCAACGTTTCTACACCAATTTCAGTGCATAATTCTATTCTTTAACCACGAAAGGTAAGTATGGTGATTTTCACAATATAATGGGATTAAAAGTAACATGATGAAGTTGTAAAGAGGATTCATATGTATGTATGTAATTTAAATCTCATCCAAGTCTTCACCTTTTTTATTAATGCCATCATATGCCTATGTTTCTATGTAAAGTTCATACCTTTTTTCAGTTTATTCATGTTGAATCTGTCATTATGCCTCTATGCCAGTTTATATGCCCCTTTATTTCATGATGTTGTGTTAATTCCAATTTTCTGTGATTTGATTCTCTCTTCTTATACCTACTCCTTTTATTTTTGGATCTAGGCTACCTTCGAGCCTATGTTAAAAATACGCACGAATTCGAATACGTGGGAACAATGGGAATATGTGAAATATGGAAAATTGGATATTTTTGGATATTTTGGATAATTAGATAACATGTGAAATTGGCATATTAGGGTATGAATTACATGGAATTGATGAAATTGACTATAATTGTAAATTTGTAATTTAGGCTAATTAATATGTAATTAGTGACAATTTGGAATAGGAAATATTATAAACATGATTACATGTTTAATTGGATATACATGACATGAATGTTGGGTATGGGTGAAATACGATTATGAATAAACCTTTGACTCGAGGTTAGGCGGAATTGTGGCGTAAGACTGCCCGGAACCGCCCGGCAAATCCAGCTGCCACAATTGGACATCAAATGTGAGAGGTCAAAGGAATGAATTGTAGGTGCAACGGTTAATGACACGAGGTTAGACCCGGTTTGTGGCGTAAGACTGCCCGGAACCGCCCGGCAAACCAGCGGCCACAAAGCGTTCGGTCTAATGTGGGAGGTCATGCACCGTTCGTCATAAGGAATGAATTAAGGAATACTAACCATAATAAGACTTGGGTATGGTTAAAGGGTTAAGTGGGGTGACATGTAAATTATGATATGTAAATATGGACTTAACCAGAATAAGATAAGACATCTAAATTATGACATGTAAGTATGTACTTAACCGTAGCATGTGTAAGACATGGACATTTAAATTAAAATGGTTAAGTGGGAGAAAAACCTAGTGGGGACCAAGCATAGGTGGGAGGCTTGTGTCAGATAGGGGACCCGTTTCAACCAGTAACCTGTTTGAGTATCTAATTGGGCCCGGTACTAGGCTGGGGTTGGGGCACGCTTACTGGACTTGAATGTAAGAGATCAAAACATGAATAGCGGTGGCAACGCGAGTCCAACGGGTTCATGTGCGTGCATGGGTCCGGGCTGGTAGGTAAGACATTGTTGTATCGTGTAGGTATGGTCGTGCATTTTATGTTGGTATCGGGGTTGCCACTTTGGGGAGTGATACACACACTGTGGGTCCAGCACGGGTGCCTACGAGGTTTAGGGAGCCAATCGAATGGGCAGAGTAAGGGTACCTTAGCGGTGGTAGGAGCAAGCCGGCACCTACGATAGCAGTTAGGTACAAGTAACTTCCAAGTTTGTCATGTGGGTACAGTTAGTGGGAAGGGATCAACCTTTAGTAAATAGAGACTAGTAGATGTGCGGTGTAATTAAGTAATGTGGTGTAACTAAGCAAAAGTGCGGTGTAACGAAACACATGTTGGTTGAGATGGATAGTCCTTTGGGTGCCAGTCTGATGTTGACTTAGGTCTTCGGGGTTAGTACTTGGAGGGTTGTTCGCTTAGCCAAGGTGTAGGGTTGTCTTAGTACTTAGGAACGGAATCGTCTTTTCCATCCTTTTATCTACCTTATCTAAGTTACAACCATATCATGATGCCTATTTATGTCTTGATCATTTACCTTACCTATTATTTGTTAAAATTACTGGACTCGCCAGACTTTATGTCTCGCCCGTTTTGTTTCCACCTCTTTTCTTTCATTTCCCCCTCCCTCATGTTTGCAAGGAGGGAATACTACAGCTTAGTGCCGATTTCTTTCAGTTGCTTGAAGAGAGTGGATGTATCGCTTTGGACTCTCTCATCTTTATGGCTTTGCTTATGCTCAGTGGGGATTTATGCATTTATGTTATTTAAGTATTTGCTTCTTTATGTTTTATGATGTTTTTGGGAATGACTACTGATGCTGTTGTAATGGTTTTGGAGACTACTTATGTAAGCTTGTTTTGAGTTATGATGCTATGAAATAAGTTTTATCTTCCGTTGTGTTGTTTTATTTATTTATTCTTGTAATTTATCTGTTCTATACTACAATAACGCTTCATGGACATTGATGCATTCCCTTTGTGAGTGACATTAATGGACATGGGGTGTTACATTCAATATTGAATTTTAAAATAAAATGAACATAAGAAAATGATCAAAATTGATAACTAGAGTTTGAACTGACATTTTCATATTTTAAAAGATGCCCTTTCAAAAACAAATCGAAGAGTCGTGTTATTTTAAAATAGAAGAGATTTTAATTAAATTGGTGTATTAATATGTATACTATGGTGTATTAATTTATGAACCAAAATATCCAAAATTTATAAAAGGGATAAATTTCTATACCTAACTATGTGCGTAGAGATATATTCCTAAATTCAACGATAATTATGAAATAATTGTAAAGCGTACCTATTTTTGCAATCCTTCTTTTTGTTGTTCTTCCATTATTTAAATTTAGCAAATGAATATACTATGCTGATCAGAAAAATAAGCCCGTCATAGTAGAGCAGATCTCATCATTATATATCTCTTATGTTATTTACTTCTTTATGCTCCGTTCTATGTTCTTGTCTATGCGACCTTATTTATAATTCCTAGTAATTGGAATCTTTGGTGTTTACGACATTTTTTGCCATCAACATTTGGTGCTTTCATTGAGAAAAATCGGATTTTGCGCCTTTTGTCACACGTTGTCATCTCGACCCCCGACGAGCTTAAGGTTCCTTGCTAAACCTTCTGTCGAGTCCGGACACGATGGCAAAGCGACGAAAAGACGCAATGATCGGCTCTTCAGCCGCAGACGAGGCCGTGACATCCCAAAAACCTCAACCCGCGAATATCTCGACCACTAACGAAACCTTCCCTCCTATTGTGGACCCCAAAGCGCTTGCAAAACAAGCTCAAATCCGCGTTCTTAATGAAAGATATGAGAACACGGATGTCGAGCTCAACCAAGCATTAAGGAATAACATCGACCTTATGCGACAACTTCAAGAAAATCAGCGCATCGTCACATGACTTCAACTAGCTTGGAACAACGTTTGACCTCAACCAACTGTCTTAGAAACTTCCTCTTCTGAGTCAAGGGGCCCACATCAAAGAAGGAGGTTTAATATCATTAACAACATCGCTACTCGTACCCACGCCCTCGACAACGGTAATGAGAACGACAATGGCGACCGAACTATAGTCATGCATAGCGAGGAGGCATAGTACCAAGGTTGCTCTCGCTTGATTATCAATGACTGAGCAGGTCCTACCAACCAACCTTTTCCTCGACACAACCTAACGTCCGCTAATCAGGATGATGGCCCCACTAGTCTAGCGGCCCACGCCCCTCCAGAACGGGATCCGTATCAACCCGCTCCTTACCAAGATCTGATTCTAAATGTCGAGGATATGGAGGAAGACGATCCAAACGTACATCATAGAGGACACCCTCGCAATAGGACTGCGGAACCTAGCCAAAACCCATGGAACCCAATGGAGGATCCCCATCCAACTTACCTTCCCGGCATATTCCGAAGGATCATGAGGGTGAGGCGAGGAAACATGCATGATTCATGGGAAGCACACATTAGGTGCAACCCCTTTACAAGAAGGGTAAACGAGGCTGAGTGGCCGTGATGCTTCAGTATGGCACAGATGCCGCTCTATGACGGCACAACCGACTCCTATACCTTCCTAAACCAATATGAATGGAAAATGGACTCGAGCCGGGGCAACAATCTTGTCAAATACAAGTGCTTCCCAGCCTTCTTATGAGGAACCGCTTTGTTATGGTTCTCTTACCTCCCACTTGATTCCATTAACAACTTCGGCCAATTAGCAACAGAATTGGTCTAGCTGTTCAGGGTGCATATCCCAACTCCAAAGATTGCCATCACTCTGTCCAATCTATACCAAGGACTAGCCAAGTCGCTCAAAAGCTATCTCTCCCGGTTCAACATCGCCCTTGTCGAGGTCGAGGACCCATACCCTCGCGTCGTACTCTTTCAGTTAGCAAATGGTGTTCTCCCTACTTCCGAATTCGGGGCATGGATTGATGGGAAGCAGCCCAAAAGCCTCGACACTTTCCATAATAAGGCTAGGCAATACTTATGTCAAGAAGAAGCGAGACGAAACCAGCTCTCCAGGGCCAGTCTTCCCAACTATCCACATGAGAATATCATCGGTAACAATGTCAAAGGGAAATAGATAGGGAAGCTCTTTCACAAGGACAAGGGGGCAGGCCCCCTACAAACAAAGACCGAATAACGGTAGGCAAGGCGACCACAACAACGGCAAGGTTTCTACAAAACCCAAAAAGCCCAGCTATTGCCGAACATACGAGATCTACACCCCGCTAAATGAAGACTTGGAAACAATCTACTGGCAAATGTGCAGCACTCTTCAATACCCGAAACCATACAACAGCAAATCCACTAATCATGAGATGAAGACCGGCAAGTACTGTCGGTACCACGACGTATACGGGCACAATACCAACAATTGCCATCAATTCAAAGAAGTAATCAAAAATCTTATCCGCGAGAAGCACCTTGAGTAGTACGTCCGATAAGCATCATGCCTCTCAACGGCCCCGAGCGGTAGAGGACCTACAGGAAACGGATCTCCTTCCACTTGTGGACCCCGAAGTTCCTGCAACTCAAGCAAAGATTCACATGGTTAATAAGGAGTACAAGAATGCAGCTCTTGTGATAGGCATTAAAGGCTGGCATCAACCTTGTGCGCCAACTTCAAAAAATTCAACGCATCATCATTCTACGTCAGCTTGCTCAGAACCACGCCCGCTCGCAGCACACCTCATCAGAAATTTCTTTTGTTGAAGCAAGGGGCCCACGTCGAGGAAGAAGGTTCAACCTCATTAAAAACATCATTGCCCGCTCCAACACTCATAAAATGACATCAACGACAACAGAAATGAGATGATGATTGAACCATCATTGCTTACGGCCAAGGAGCACAGTAACACACTAGGTCCGAGTAACCAACCTTCTACTCGGAAGAGCCCACTGTTGCCTTTCAGAACCAGAGTACTCCCAGACCAGGGTGCACATCCGCTCACCAAAACTTGACAACCATACCATCCATGACATAAAAAAGAGCGAGCCGGATGTGTACAATAGAAGATGTCGACAGAATGGAACTCCCGAAGTCCGCCAAAGCTAATGGGTTCCATTAGAAAATCTCCCTTAAGCATATCTCCCTGACGCTTCTACATGCCAAGGGTGGGGTCCTATGACAACACGACCGACCTCTAATCTCGATAATGTCAGAATCGCCATCAAGAATGGAATGCGTCATCCCGGCTGGCCCCCGGCTTTGATGCTCAATCCTCTGCTAGGCGGACTCAAACTGCTGCGAGTCCAAACTTATCGCCTACGCTTCTAGCGTCCAACTGGGCCCAAGTTCACTTCAACCAACTTCAACAGAATCATGCAACCGAATTTGGAATACCTTCCGCCAGGAAGGCATGCTAGGCTCCAAAGTCCTGAACGAGATCCCGACCTCTATAATGAGGTCGGAGCCCGACTTCCAACTATCGCCGACACGATCCGTGGAGTTGTGAAGAAACCACGGGGTCACGCCCATGACATCTACGAAACAAGTACAAGGCGCAACCCGTTCACTTCCACTATCCTTAATACCGAATGGCGCCAGCACTTCAACATGCCAACGCTTACCCCATACTTAAAGAGGCCATGATTCTCGAAGCTTCATTAGCAGCCACGAATGGCACATTAGTTCATCACACACCGCTAATGACATCAAGTGTAAGTTCTTCCCTGTCCCTATCTAGGTCGACGCTATACGGGTTCTCTCGACTTCGACCTAAACCATCTCAACTCCCGACCAACTAGATAAGAGATTGGCCATGCAGTCCAGGATGCACGCTGTAACGCCCAGAGGCATCCTCTCAGTCTCAAACACTTATCAAGACACCCGTGAAAATCTCAAAGTCTATCTCGCAAGATCCCCCACTGTCTTGGCCGAAGTCAAAAAACCTACTCCTCGAACTGCACTCGTCCAACTTGCGAAAGGAATACCACCTAATTTCAAACTTAGAGCATGGACCAATAAAAAAAAATCAATGATTTTGTGGGTCTTCTGCACTAATGCCGACCACTTCCTATGCCGAGAGTTAACATAAAGGGATAGAGCTTCCCACCTCAACATCCCGCCTCTCGGCGATGCCACAGGCTCCAATGAGCCTAATTCCACCCCTCTGTGCGTTCTTTCTAATGCCGGCAAGGTTAGTCGCAAGAATAAGAGGAAGTGCCTTCGGCTTCCTCCTTTCCGTAGTCATACTGCTCTCAGCAACACCACCGAGAAAATATATCTTTTAACCTGCAATTACCAACCATGCAAAAGGCCAAGACCTAAAAGTCCGACGAGCACACCAAGGGACTCCATAGGATATTGTCGGTTCTACAACATCCGCGGACACAACGCTTATCAAAGACTCCCACGACATGGGATCTCTGAGCTACTAAGTTCTCATCAAAGTTTCCCGCTAAATACGACCTCGACCAACAACTATTCCCTCAAGATCGTCCTCCCATCTCGGCATAACTACAGGTTCCTTCGCGCAGTTGACCTTGGGTTGTCATCAGAAATGTCAGTCTGCAAATCCTCCCTGCCTCTACCTCCCTCATTGAAAGCAGAACATAAGCTATAAGCGAACTTTCTCCCATAAAAGACACCTCCTTTCCGCTGCGTCATTGCCCCTTTTTATCATCCATGCAGCTCTCACGATCAGCAGGGGGCGCACTGGGAAGCAGTGGTGAATGAACATTCGGAAATGAACCCAAGAATTCTAGTCCTCTACCATCCCCACAACCATCATCTATGTTACAACAATCCCCGAGGTTATCATTGGAGATATCGGATATCGACTCATTAACACCATCATCTTGCCCATATAAAAAAAAGAGGAGGCGAGAGAGATGATTCGATAGCTTAAAGAAGGCATACGCATTAATATTTAAAGGTCAAAAAATAGGACCTTGAGCACAATATCAACGGAATTGTCTGTGGGTAAAGGGTTGCAACCTTTCCAATAGTCGTTACCATTGCAATTCGAACAGAATCAACCATTCACGGATAGATGCCTCATTCCGGCCAATATACATAGACCTATGAAAAAAAATGAAAACAAGAATCCAGGCCCCTTCTCCAAGACACACCTCCTCTCTGCTGTATCACAGCCATTCTCCTCCAACTACTTCTCCAGCCACTTGGGGGCACGATTGGAAGCTCAACCAAAGGCCCACTCGAACGCACATCGGCAGTCTCCCCTTCAAACGGGCCTTTCCTTCACGTGTAGGCCTCGCTCCTCATTAGGAAGGCCCATGCCCATATAGCCGAAGCTCATCGATGGATCTTTCAAACTCTCAACCATTGATGGAGCCAAACTTCCAAGAGCGTGGAATAACGAACATCCTCAGCTTTACTCTGCATAACCTAGTGTGCAATTAATTCACGCACTCCAACGATGTATTGTTTTCCTGCAATTCAAGGCATTGTAAATGCTATCACTGCCAAAGTTATCCTTAGAAATGATGTTCAGTTTCCTGTCTCCCTTCCATGTTTGCTTCGTGCATGACGTGTTTGATTAATCTTGACAACCAGCTTGCGTACAAACTTTAAATCGCTGCACCGGCTCCCCGAGCACGGGAGTCGGTGCCGCCTTCTGAGCCTCGATCCGACATCGAGGCCAAACAACATTGGCTGTGACCGGCATCCCGAGCACGGGAATCAGCAACACTACTCGAGTCGCCGGCCTGCGGCACGACCCAGTATAAATAACCACCAACTCGAACCTCAGCCCCATGGCGAGGCCGAGGATAAATCGTTCCGCGCCCAAGTCCCAAGCTACTTGGGGCCGCCCAACAAATAGCCGGGAGCAATGTAAACTTCCCCTGTACCTGTCAAATATCGGCGTAGCACCGAGACCGACATTAAATCATTTCTCCCCGAAGCTCTAAAGGCTTAGGTGCAGCTTATGGCCATGATCGGACCCTACGGGCTGATGATCAGAGCTTTTCTCCGGCGAATAAACGACGCCGTCACTCGCTCCAACCTGATGAACGACGGGAGAGCCATAAAACGCTTCTGCTACACTTGGGATTAACCCCGGGCAACCCAGGTACACAGCAAGCGCTCAGCCTGGCTTCGCAAACTACGGGTTTCCTGAGTTGAGGGAAATTTACTAGAAGCCCGCGCTCAATCACACCCCTCTGGAATAATCAACCAAGAGTGTGGTCTCCGATCGCATTTCTGTTGGCGTAATAACAAGAACGGTTGTGCAAGTACGGGACGCCGGAAAACATGAGAAGAATGTTCGAACACTTAACACGAAACGCGATCTTTACTAGTTCAACCATTTCGCGCACACACGTTAAACAAACTACATGTCCAACATCTCTTCTCTCTAATGACAGGGTATACATCAATACCACCCCATGTCTTTAAGAACCAAAAGCGAGGACCGCACTCGCATATAATATTGGTTTACCTAACCCGAAGTATCTTTAATTACTTTAACAATTGTTGATGCTACTCATCCTTTTCTTTTATTTTGTCTATACAGGTTCGACACAGGCAGGTCATCACTTCTGACGGGCCTTTTTCTTCCGGAACTGCTTCCTCCTCCTCTACTCTACACAGGAGTAACAGATTCATGAGGCGCCAATGCGCGCCTTCCGCCATCATCCTCGCCGCTTGTAGTCATCATAACCTCCCCGAGAGAAATACATGGCAACAACTTGGGGACGATGTAAGAAGCAAGGACCAATGCAGCCTGAGTTCTCCCCAAGCCTTCCTGGCATCCAGCTCTATTTCCTTCTCGGCATCCTAGGTGGTTTTCGGATCAGCTGGCTCCCTATTCTAGAATCGCATAACTGCATCCACTTCAAGTTCGCTTAGGGTCCTCTCGCCCTCTTTTAGTGGGCATTATCGACGACTCTCTTTTTTCCTAGCCTACACAGAGGCCCTCTCCTTCTCCGCCTCAGCATCAGCTACCTTTTCTCCACCACAGTGGCAGATTTCTCTTGGGCATCCCGACTAGCCTTCGCCCATGCATCTTGAATGGCAACCTCATCCTGTCCCACTTCCCCTCCGGCTCCTCCGAATTTTCCACCAGCCGGGCTTCCTGACCTTTCATCGCAGCTTGCTTTGTTTGCACACTTACATCATCTACGCCCATCGCATGAGCACTTCGTCCAGCCACAGCTTCTCCTCTTTCAAAGAGGCTCATATAAATATGGGATGTCGAAACCACGGGTTCTCCTACTACTCCAGATTGTTCCCGCTATAACTCCTACTGGGACTCGACAATTGAGGAAGCGTGAGGGCAAAGCCTGGCGTCGCCTCCGCTCCAAGGGGGGGCTTCCCAGCAAAAGAAGCAACTGTTTGATCTCTGAGGGCTCATCGCTCGCATCCTCTTCAGTTAGCAAGTACTCAAGCTTGGGGGCAGTCCCCTGCCTATCTCCGCACCAGCTTACTCAACGTAGGACACGAGAAGGATCTCCACTAGCTTCTGCGCTGGCATTTGCATTGCCACAGCCATCAGGGTGTAGAAGCACACACCAAAGGACAGAGGGAGCAATATAACCACAGTTTCCCCGAGGAACTGGTGAACTTAGATAAGTTCCCAATACGCAAAATATAAAATCCACATTTCAGTGCAAGTTCTCGGGTTTCCATGGCTGGTTCACTAGGTTCGGAGAGTATCAGTGCCCTGCCAGCAAGCTCATACTTGAACACAACATGAAGCTAACTCACACCCCTCGATGCATACCTACAAGTGCATCGAAACATGGCAACAACACCTAGTTTGGATAAATATGGCAGTGGTTACCGGTAAACGTCAGCACCATTTTCGGATCGGATAATGATCCCGACATAATTGGGTTGGAGACTAACTGACTCGACCGTATGCCCACATCATGCGCGTATATCCGAGCGGTCAGTCCGAATAAGTTCATTTCCAATATCATTTGCCAATCAATTGTGTTACGTTCAACTCCAGTTACCGACCAGACATGAAACATTGAGCAACGATCCAAGCTTGCTAGCTCGTCTCTAACGTCGAGCAGAATCAAGCAGGTACCCGGGCCTAGGGTCTACCCTCTACGGGTTATCGCACCGGCCAGGCAATCTTAAGACTTGATCAGATCCCCTTAAATCTCTGCACTGGCGTCATCTTCACAGCATCCCACGGAGCCACCATCTTTAGAGCACCTTCACCTCACAACAAAGGAAATCCAGAGCCAAAGTTCAGGCCCTGGAGGCTACTCGGCTTCCATCAGTACCCGGACTCCACAAAAAGTTGACACTCTAGAACATGGTGGTAGCCTTTAGCCTCAACAACTAAGGCCACGACCATCACCAACAACCAGCGCACCACCTAAGTCATGATGTAACTGCATCGTGGTTAAGTTATTGATCGGATCCCAAGACTAACAACTCGACTATGTGTCGATATCTTACATAAGCATTCAAGATGACAATCCAAGCAGGTCCATTCCTTGAGGACCGCGTCGCGAGACCAAAAATCATTAATCATTGTCCGCTCATATGGCACCATGCAAAGGTTCCAATTTACAAACTCAAGATCGAAGACAGGGCTCGACAAAGTTATGGGAGTACGAAGTTATGTCTCGTGCTCTCGCACGCTGGCTTAGTTGTCATCTACTCCACCAAACTTCGAACTCCTGAAGAGCATGAAAGATTTAATAAGCATTTGGGACACAAAGCCCAATCCCGTATTCACACATGCTTGGCGACCTTTATTCAAATTCCTAATCTCGTTTCCCAAGGTCCGCCGCTCCACTTTCTTGAATACCAAATCCGAAAGCCCTCTTACTTTCCACGTTCTCAAACATCCAAAGTACAAAAGAAGTATTTTGGCATCCCCCATGCCTTACGATGATTTTCTATCTGGAGAAGAGAAGAAAGGTAGCAACTACAATCAGGGGATCGGGATGCCCCAAACGAACATTCCGGGATCGGAATTTGGGATCGTACGCCAAGCTACGATCATATTCACTTAACTTCGAAGCTCCAATTACCAAGTCAATCACGACTCAACGACCACCTGTGTAACACCGCGTAATTCTGTTAATATAAATATTCACAAATTAAAGAATAACTAATCTCAGACGTGAGAATTGTGGGAAATGGGTTGCGCCATTGTGTTAGTCTCGGAATTCTATTTGAAATAGAGTCTGAGTTTGCATGATTTGGACTTCGTATGAAGGAGATATGGCCATCGGAAGTTTCAGAAAATTCAAAATTCGAAGTCAAACAGGCCAGGCGGGAAATTTCCCGCCCAGCACCCCAGGTCGACTGGAGAGTCGACTGGGCAGTCGATACCACCAGGACTAGGTCGACTGTGCAGTCGACTTGGGTGTCGACCTGGTCTAGTCGGCCAGGTTTTGGCAGAGCCAAATCTTGAGCTGCTGATGTGTCTTTAGGGCTGAGTTGGCTAATTTAACGGTTCAGGTTAGTTCTGAGTTGATCTGACGGCCTAAATAAATCCTAAACTTTATATATACTTAGGTAGTCTCTCACTCTAAATTCACATGAAAAATAGAATAACCGCCATCATGCCATCGCCATGGAACTCAGTGTAGCCGCCGCCAACTAAGAATGAAGAAAGCTAATCAAAACTCTAATTCTACTCAACTCTAAAGCAAATCAAGACTCTCTTTATTTTCTAATTGTGAGTATGATGATCTTAATAAGATTATTAGCAAACTAATTAGATTAAGATGTGATATGGGTCATAAGAAAATGATGTGAATTGTCATATATGTTGTTGTAAACCTTATGCTATCATGTATGTTGTAAATCCTATGTTATGTGATGACGATATCCTATATGTTGTAAATCATGCTATGATGATATTAAATATGTTGCAAGTTTCTATGCTATGTTGCGATGTTACAAAGCCATGATGTTATTATGTTGTAGTTAGCTTATGAATCATGATGATTGATTATGTATATTTGGGCTATGATGATTCACATGATAAATTACATGTACCTATGCAAGTTTAGATTTATTAGTATGTATAATCTCACATATTGTATGACATCTATTTAGATCTAGAATTATGACATCTATTTAGGTCTAGAATTATGTTGTGACATGTGTGAGTTCTATGTGTTAGATGCTAGTTCACACCATCATTATGTTGCATAGACCACATATGCAAGTTTAAACATGAACTTGGGTTATGATCGTATTACGTAAGTTGTGACTTTTAACCAAACAAGTTGACACCTTTAGATCCATGACATGTGTAGTTTTATGCAAGTTTCACCCCTATTATGATTAGATCTATTTTATTTGTCTATATGTTGTGATAATTTATCTTTGTGCTATGAGTTAGACTATTCGAGTCTAACGTATATTTTGCGTTGAATAAGCGAACGTATAACGTGGGGTAAGGGTAATATTAAGGGTTTAATATTAAGAAATTGGGGTGCAATTGATATGATTTTGCATACCGTAAGTGGATGGCCATAATTGAGTCAATTATGGACATCATTAAAACTGGAATAAATTAATGATTTGAATAGGGATATATTTAAAACTGGGATAAAAGATTATAAGTGTGAATCAATGCTTAGGCACGAGGTTGGACTCGTTTGTGACGTAAAACTGCCCGGACCCGCCCAGAGATTCCAATAGTCACAAATGTCAGCCCAATGTGAGAGGTCCTAGGCACAAAATAAAGCATAACAGTTGTAAAGACACGAGGTTAGACTCTTTTATGGTGTAGGACCGCCCGGACCCGCCCGGCGAATCCAGCTGCCATAAATGCCAGTCTAATGTGAGAGGTCTTTATGAAGTTATGGCCTGAATGAATTAAGAAATACTTAACCAGATAAACATGTGAAGTGGGACATGGGGGTTAAGTAGGTGCCTTGGGTGGCATGACGAATCTAGTGGGTGCCTTTAGTGGCATTTGAAATACGATTAGTAAGACTTAACCAAACACACATGTAAATGAACATGACTAAGAAGAGGGTTAAGTGGGATATACTAGTGGGGACAAGCTTAGGTGGATAGCTTGTGGTAAGTAATTGGGGGCCCATTTCAACCAGTAACCCAAACGTATCTTTGTGGGCTCGACCCAAGTCGAGGACGGGACACGCATACTGGGCTTGACTATAAGAGGCCAAACGGGTTAGCGGTGACAACGCTAGTCTAATGGGTTTCATATGCGTGTGTGGACCTGGGCTGGTAGGTAAGACGTTGTTGCATCGTGTAGGTATAAGTCGTGCATCCTTAGGCTGCATCGGGTTGCCACTTTAGGGGAGTGATACACCCCACTGTGGGACCAGCACGGGTATCTACGAGTAAGGAGCCGATCGAAAGTGGGTAGTGGGGTACACCTGGCAGAGATAGGGGCAGGCGGCACCTATGTAGTCAGCTGGGGGTACACGAAGTTATTTATAAAATTTCTAAGTGAAGCAAGTGGGATCAACCTTTAGGGTGACTGGTGTGGTGCAGTGTAGTAATTATTCGTTAGTATTAGGTGTGCCTTTAACGTTAACTTTATCTGCTCTTCCATACCCAATAGTTCATAGACATTTCCTTGTTTTCCAGCTTACGCCTTAGTCTAGTTATTTTGATAATTGTATTGTTAGAATTATCGTACTCGCCAGACTTCATGTCTGACCCCCTCTATTTCTATCTTTTTCCCCCTCCAGGTCCTCAAGGTGGACCCAGCTCTAGTGGAGTCTGATTGAATTGCTTATTCTCTCTTTTCGAAAGCTTGGACCGCTGAAGTAAAGTCCAGCTTGTTTTCTTCTTTAATGGCTATTTATGTAATGGGATTATGTATTTTGTTTTGTCAAGATGGATATTGTACTTGACTCTGATTTATGGTTTTATGATGTAACAAACATGTTTAATTTCCACTGCAAAGAAATAAAGTTTTAGATTTCCAAGTACTACTTATTATCTGTCTTGTTGTAATTTTTCTGTTCTATATTCACTTAAAACCTCCATGGAAGTTAATGCATTTTCTTTGTGAGTGATATTAATGGACGTGGGGTGTTACAACCTGGGTACTCACCAAGTACTCAACCATCGAGACGCCCGCGCCCAGCACTTGGGTCTGACCTCGCATCAAAGGAGAATCCATATGAATCCATGCCACGAAATACGACAAGTATTGTCCTAGCAATGAAATTCACATACATGAGTTGCCGAAACTTTGAACAATGGGACTAGCTTGGATCGTTGAGCGACCATGGGCTCACCTAGTCCAAGTGATTTAACAGATACTCCAAATAATCAAGCTCCATTCCAATGATGTTTCAGCAACCACTTGGTGCAATCATGCGCCTAAGCCATGGCAATGACCATGCGTACACGCTTTGGGAATCTCAATCTAGTAGACCAACTCGATTCAAATGCGTGCCCACAAGCCTTAAGGGTTCAAGTATACACACCAAACAGTCGGCACTCAATCCAAAAACTCTTCGAAAAGCTAAAACTGCGTGATCATAAGCCTAGAGCATACAATTCACTTTCATATTTCTTATTCTAACTCAAATTGCATCGTGCAAAACCATGCACAAATTTGTGATTACATACGCAATTAAAACCTGATAACGAACCATTTGCACTTCGATGCAATCGGGAGTCAGCAACTAACATTTATTATCTTTAGTATAGAGTAAGTAGGCGACTTAGACAGGTTCCAATCCAAGCCGCCAAACTCAAGCGAGTCAAAGCTCTTAGTAATGCTGGAATCCTAAACTCACACCCATATATTTCAACAAGGCGTCCCAACCACTCCAAAGCAGTGCGCTCTCGACATATAACGCAAGAGGAAGGTCATAACTGATCGCTAAGAACCGCATGGAGATGTTTGCGCCCATATTAGACCCATCTCACTTCAAAGCATGTCCCGTTAACGCAAAACATACTTTGAGGGGGCAAATTTTAACCGACCTTTTGGTGCGGTTACCAAAAGTACACAAGACACGCTTGTCTCAGCATATCGCATGATCTTACAGCCCGGAGGCGTTGCCTATATCATCCAGGGTCCAATACCAGAAGACATGAGTTTGGCCACTAGCAAGATGTTGCATCCCTCGAATGTAATTTCCATCAGTATCCGTCCGCATCCAAGACGAAGGCGAGCCGTGCTCCGAGCCGAAGGCGAGCCGTCAAGCAGGTCCGGGCGCAGCGATAGTGTGGGTCCGGGGCCCCGCAGTCCCGACGGCGATCGTCCTATCCGGTTAGGTCAAAACTGTGGGCACTACTCGATTCATCTGATTTCCGCCAACAAGTGTGTTGCCCAGAATTACCAGATCATCTCAATGTCAAGACTCAGCCAACAACTTCACCGAACCTCGCTGCTCCTCCAGCACATTCCCGAATCAAGGCCTCGACATCCCCGGATGCACCGACCAGGATTTCGAGCTCCCAAGCCACTTCGACAGACCTCGTACCTCTCAAACAGAATTTAGGTACCCCCTCGAGGTGCGAAATTCCACACCCTCGAGGTGCGAAATTTCGTACATGCGAGTTGCGAAATTTCGTACACCTCAAGGTGCGAAATTTCGCACCTGTGAGGTGTGAAATTTCATACCCTCAAGGTGCAAAATTTCGCATCTGCGATGTGCGAAATTTCGTACCATCGAGGTGCGAAATTTTGCACCCACGAGGTGTGAAATTCTGTACCCTCTAGGTGCGAAATTCATAACCTTTGGGGTACGAATTTCACACTCCCGAGGTGCGAAAGTCACCCCCTCTGGGGGAGGTGCGAAAAAACGGGGTACGAGTGCCTGAGGTGCGAATTTTCTGTAGCTGGTCCCCATCTCTACCTACTCCTACCTAACCCCTACCTAATCGCTTCCTATAAATACCCCATGGACACACACTTCAAAAGGGTTGGATTCTTGAGCTTTGAGACCTCCATAGAGCAACACTAATGGCATCTTCTCTTTGAGGAAGAAGAAGGGAAAAAACTGTCCATTCTCCTAATTCTTGCAAATATGACTATTGTAACTTCATGTATTGTAGTCAATGAATGTAATGAGAGGATCTCAACCTTGTAATCTTTCAAGTGATCAATAAAATTCCAACGACTCTTCAAAGTGGACGTAGGCCCTCGTTGAGGACGAACCACTATAAATCTCTTGTGTTATTTACTACTTTATGCTCCATTTATGTTCTTGTCTATGCGACCATATTGATAATTCCTAGTAATTGGAATCTTTGGTGATTACGACATTTTTTCCTTCAACACCTGGAATCATTAGACATGATCGACAAGAAAAGGAAGCTAACTTGCATATGAAGGCACATCGAGTGCGAGTAGCTCGATATTATAATAAGAAGGTTCATCCTAAGTGCTTTGACTCTGGTGACCTCGTACTAAATTGAGTCTTCTTGACTTAAGTTCAAATGCGTCCATATTGGGAAGGACCTTATGTCATCCAACAGAGGCTTGATAGCATAACCTTTGGGCTAGCGACTATAGATGGCAAGCATCTTCAATGGAATAATGAGCATTTACGAAATTATATTTTTTAAAGCTTTTTTTCATTTGTTTTAGTATTGTAACAAGACGTGTTTTTCCGCTTGATTTTGTCTATAAATTTAGGCTTCTTTTCATGCCCCCTTTTTTGTTCTTTTTCTTCGGCTATGTGTTGAGATTCGAGCAACCAGATTCAAAACCCGAATGAAGGGAGTGGGGAGATCCCTGAAAAATTCATTGTCTCAAGTTTCGACAATTCCCCCAACTCTATGTTTAACTTGACCGGATATTGACCAAATTCGTGTTTGGTGCCAACACCCAAATCGACAAACCCCACTTTACAAACTAAAGTGCGGGAATGATACTGAGGCAAATGGAATGACTGCCCGCTTAGCTTACTCTAACTCTCATGAGTTGGGAAAGAGTATAAATTTATAGATGAGCGTGATAGGCACACCTAAATAAACGACCATGTTCGACGACGAATATTCTATGAATTAGAATACCGTCGCGAAGTGTAATAAATCGCAAGCGCACGGCGTACAATTATTAGTACGTGGCGAATACGAGTCGATCCACAGGGAAAGAAGCAATTCTAATTTTATTCAATCAAATTAAACCTAATTCGAGTGAAGAATTAATTAATAAAAGCTAATGAAAAAAAACTATAACTAAGTTGAGAGCTGAATATGAAATGAAAACAATTTAGAGGCAACTTCACCATTATGACCACATAAATCAACATACAATGATTTCATGATCTCTCATTTGATATTTTGTGTAATTAGTTGGTGCATTTATCATAAGCACGGCCTAATTTGTCATTGGAAAACACACTTAAACCGTCAAACTCTAACACACTCTCTAATCCACAATTATACATTCATGAAATGACAACAAAAATGAAACTAAAATTTACTTTAAGCATATTCTATTTACTATTAATTTAGTAACATAGAATATCAAATTTTGAATTTCAGTCACACTTTAATTACCATATTCATATATAGATGAAGAGGCAATCTTGTGTTTACGTTGACTAAGCATAGCCTATTTTGTTGTCAACAAACATAGACTATCAAAACCAAAACTCAACAACAATGTAATTACTACTTCAATCATTCCATTAAGCATAACAAGAGATCATAAAAACCAATATATGTTGCATCTACATAATCAAGAAAGCTTCATTACCCCTAAATCAAAAGGTTTAGCCTCTCATGTTTGTTATTCGAACAACAGAAGTAGATTCCAACATTAACAAAAACAAAAGAAAAAGAAAAGCAAAATAAAGTACAAATCTATTCTACTTGCATAAAAGAAGAGAACATCTAAATAAAATATAACTAATTGAAATTGCAAAAGAGAAATTACACAAAAAATGACTAAGAAGCCATTGAAGAAAAAGAAAGAACTTTTTTTTCTGATCCTAAAAACTAACTAAAGATAAGGATAGAGAAGGACAGAGAAATTAGAGAGGATTTACATCACATAAAAGGGGTATATATACACATGTTATAAACCATAAAATCCTAGTTACATTTGTTGGGGACTACCAAAAGTACCACCTTCATGAAGCTACAATTTTGTTTCCATCCACTCATGAGTCATGTAAATTGCATGAGGCCTTTAATTGCACCATTAAGGAAGGAGAGATAATAGGTAGGTGGGGTCCTCCATTAAGTAGTGAATGAATTGATTCCATCTCCTCTTGTATATATGCATGCTTTTCTTTATAACTTCATATGTAACCATCATTTTTGCTCCAAATTTCCTATAAGAGACAACAACATGGACCAAGTAAATGATATCACAAATTAAAACAAGCAAAATTTACCGTTTTACACATTAAATGAGGATGAATGCATGGTAATTTGAGAATTTTAGATTTTTTGTTCAAAACATGTAAAAAATATCCCTTTATGTTATTTAATTAATTAAAATAAGAGTAAATGTGTGAATATAAATTTGCATATTTACGTGCACATCAAATACCCCCACACTTATCTTTTTATTCGTCCTCGAATAAAAAAAACTAAGATATGTCACACTTTCGTAGGAAACACGATTGCATTTAGCGTATGCAACAAGTCGTTAAAACTTTGGGTGTCCCCAGTAGGATGAGTGTTGCCTCGTGAGGGTTTTCAGCGGATACTACCCACAAAATCCAAATGTGAAATGAAAAATATTTACAAAATGCAAGAGTAGAAAATATTTACAAGACGAATACAAGCTTTTAAAGGAATATTTACAAATGGATAATTTGCTTTTAAATATTACACGAATGAGTTAACACAAATTTGGGTCATCACTATGAAATTTAAGTCCATTACTAATCAAAACTTCAAACAACAGTCATGTTATCATCACAAACTCCTCCAGCTTGGCCAGTTGTTTTGGTAGAAACATAGTGCAAATATGAAATGAATTCTATAATCGATATCAACAATCGTAAAACGGCATCTCAACTTCTTTTTTTTAACACGTTAGGTCGAATAAGTGAAGAGTGTGCTTGGATTTCAAGTGATTACTCTCTCTTTATTAAAAATATTTACATTATTAGTATTTACAAACACCTAACTGAAAAGACCAAGGTATACCACCCGTGAGAGTTTGGGACAGAGCTTGGCGGATTGTGCAGACCGACGCTGACTTTGTCAACAAGATGTCGGTAATCCTTAGGTGTCCAACTCATAAAATGAGACCAAGATATACCAACGCTGACTTTGTCAACAAGGTGTCGGAAAGAGCTTGGCGGGTTTGCACACCAACGCTAGATGTACCAGCAATGTTGGATACCCTTGGATAATTATAAATATATATACACTTTTTTTTCTTCTTCTTCTTTTTTTTATATAAGAGAGAGAGTTAAGCGAGAATTCCTTAGCACAACTTCACTTAAACGATCTAAAATGTTATCGCAAGTAGTTTAAATCAACCATTCATTTAATCGGATTACAATTCAGAACATATTTCATACTCATCACCTACGAATTTCCCAATATACCAGTTACACCAAATTTGCTCATAATTCATACTTTCCTTTCATTATCCGCTAAGAGAAGTAAATTTCCAAATATTTAAATCGAACGACCAAAATTATATACTAAGTCCATCATGTCTTATTTAAAAGTAAATAGAAGTGCAAAACTTTTACTTTTTTTCTGTTTTTTTTTTGAAAAAGAAAGAAAGAAAGAAAAAATGCAAAAAAAGAAAGGGAAAAAAATGCTAACTTAAACTATGCAAAACAGAATGAAAATGTAACTCCCCCCACACTTGATTTCGACTGTGTCCTCACAGTCAATGCATGACACAATGAGTTGAACAGAAGAGAAATATTTACATATTTACAAAGAAAAAAAAAGGTTTGTGCGACTTACCAAATAGGTGTGTAGAAAATATGTAGTCATCGAATAGATGAACCGGTCACAATGGATCAATGGATCAGCCTCGTAAGGATTATGAGACACAGATTAAGCACAGAAAACCAAATCATAAAGAATTTTATATCACATTTCAGATTTGGAAAAACAAATTTTGTTTTTTCAAAAGTTTGAGTTGCTAATTTTAAAATTTTGAGCTTACAATTGATCCGAAAATCAAATTGAATTTCTATAGCAACTACAGAGAGGTCAGTGAACCGAGGTTCAGAAAAAGTTTCAAAAACAAAGTTTGACTTGATTAAATGATGTATAAATTGAGAGATATGTGCGTCATCCCCCCCCCCCCCCCACACTTGTTTTGAGAAGTATTGTTTAGTTTTGCTTTAATATTTGAAATTTTGTTAACTAAAGGTTCATTCGTAAACCTAAAGTTAAAACCAAACAAATGAATCTCGAGTAAATTTCGAAATTGTGTTTTCTCAAAAACAGTGTTATTCCAGAAAGAGTTCATATACTGCAGAAATTTATCATTGAAAAAAAAATGGTCATGGCGAGATTTAGTTGAAACGATCAAGTCGCAAGGAGTTTCAACAGTTTCAGAAAAATCGTTATTGTGCTTAAGATCACATTTAGCAGTATCATTGTTTTCAACCTCAAGAATTTCAAAGTTATCAAATTTTTCATTTTCAAATTCAGACCCAACAACATTATCGTCAATCAAGTTAAGAAGTTTTCGTTCATCAAAGTCATCTTCACTTAAACAGTTGTTAACAACTTCATCATTTTTTGTCATGTTGACAATCTAAAGTTGCTAAATTTTTAAATTTTTCATAATCTGAGAGAGGAAGATCAAATTGAAGATTGACGTCTGCGTTTTCAAGAGAATTCAGATCAATTACAGAGCTTTCAACAACTTCATTAAGATTGCCATCAATTTCAAAAGTTGTTATTTGAAAATTGTCGATTGTGGAAAAAGGTGGATTTTTATTCGAATCGTCACAAGTATGGATTCGATTTTGTTTCTCACGAAACTTCAAGTAATCGTCAAGTATGTTCGTTTGCTCAACAAAATCAAATTTATAATTTTTTACATGAGAATTTACAATTTGAAATTGTTGAGAACAAAAGTTTTCAGTAGCATCACAATTGAAATTATTCCCATTGCCAAAATCATTTGAAAAGTGATTTACATTTCCATTTTGAATTTGAAATTCATTTTGGAGTTCAAAATTGAATTGACAAGGGTTATAATCAGAATTATTTGAATTTGGAGGTGAAATCGAATTTTGATTATTTTGAAAGCTTCCACTTGAATTGTTGCGTATGTATAAATTACACAATTCATTTATTTCTTTATTTTGTTGTATGCTCATTTCAAGTAAAGATTCAACATGTGTTTCAAGAGTTGAGGTCAGATCGTCATTTTGAAAATTTGGTGGTGTATAAACGGGTTTATCTTGAAAATTTTGAAAAGTTGGTGGCGTAAAATCCAAATTGTTTATACAATAGTTGTTATTAAAATATCCATAAGAATTTGGTTTAAAATTATATGGATTATATTGATTTTCACAACTATCGTAAAATCCGTAGGAATAAGGGAATTGGGACATTTTCAAGAAAAGCTCTAAAAAAATATGTTAAAATTAACAACTTTGGATTATATGAATACAAGTCTAGGCCAGGTTCGGACAGGGATTATCAGTGTGCCACGAGTCACCGTAGAAACACGACTGAAGGTTTAAGAACCTGTTTGAGTTCTAGACTCTACCGTTCCTTAGACACCTTAGAGAGTATCAATCCTAATTGCCAATTTAATGAATATTTTGTCCTATGATCTTTGAGGAATCCTCGATTTGATTTCAAAAATAATGTATTCCACGTTTCTTTTAAAATTTCCAGCCACAAATCAACAGGCAAAATAATCCAACACAGACAGTCGCAGAATAATAATTGCAGAAATAAAAAAAAATTACAAGCAAGCCGATACCCTGCAGAAGATTTTTACAAGCAATTTCAATATATTTTTCTTTGCAACAGAGCACTGTAGAGTTTAGGAATCACTCACAGTGGGGTATGGCTGTCCTTCCAGAGCTATGAGACTTTACTGTTTGCTTCGTTTGACCCTAGAACTTTGTTAGCTTTGCTTGAACGATTTTCTTCACTATTGGTTCTTTGATTCAATTTTTGGAGTTTTCACTTTTTTATCTGCTGAGTTCTGCAATACCTAGAAATCACTCCCAAATAAAAGTCTACAAGCCCAAATCAGGCACATCCAAATTGAAATCAGAGCGTGTAAAATTATTAGCAATTATTTTTTTTAAGCAGCAATTTTATTTATTAGCAAGCGCGACAAAACGGCATTGTTCCTTCTTGATCTTGCAACCTGAAAGGGATTCATACACAATATATACACAATAAAAAGGTTTTTTTTTAAAGAGGAACAACAAAATAAAACAAACAAACAAGATAAACAAAAAACAAAGTGACACAAAACGCAACAACAAGTGAACAAACACTAAATACAAGAACAAGTTTTTTTTTAATAATAAGAACAAGAAAACTAGCACCCACAAAAAAAAATAAACAAAAGTGAAAACAAACAACAAAAGTGGAGGAAGAGTTTGTTTGCGTGGGGAATGATTTGGATAAGAGGAAGGGGAGAGGGCCGTGAAAAGGTAAGGTGAAGAGGCAGAGAAGAAGTATATGGTGATGGATGGGAGAAGAGTTATGAATTGAGGAAAGAAGTTTTGTAGATGGAGTGAGTGATTTTTGGTGAGGATGTTGGGGTATATTAAGGCAGAAAGGGGAAAAATTACATAGGAAGGAAGAAACAAAAATATGGCAAGCAATAAATTGGTCTTTTTTTTTTGTGAAGAATGGAATTTTGTTTTGGATAAAAGTTGGAAAGAAATCAAAGAAAGGATAGAAATAAAAAAGAAAAATGGAAAGATTTTTATTATGTGTAAGAATTGAAAGTGAATAGAAAGGGAAAAGAAATAAATTAGAGAAAGGGAAGGAATAAATGAGTGTGGGGGTATTAAGGCAGAAAACAGAAAGACAATTAATGAGAGAGGAAAAAGGAAAGAAATAAAGGAAAACAATTGGAGAGAAGATTGAGAAATAAATTAGAAAAGAAATGGCAAGTAATAAGCAAGGAAAGGGAAGGAAAGAAGTAAGTGAGAGGAAAAGAAATAAAGGAAATTGGCAAAAGATTTTTTTTAAAAAAAAACATGAAATAAAAACACACACGAGAAGAAACAAACACACAAACAAAAGTAAAACAAAAGACAAACACAAAATGGAAAAAAAAACACACAACTCTTTTTTTTAATGAACACAAAAACAAGCACACACAAAATGAAACAACAAAAGATCAAAACAAAACAGAAAACTATGAACAACACAAATTTTTTTTAGAAAAACAACAAATAAGAAAATTAACTCGAAGAATAAAACTAAAATTAAATTCTTTCCCCGGGAACGGCGCCAAAAACTTGTTCGACGACGAATATTCTATGAATTAGAATACCGTCGCGAAGTGTAATAAACCGCAAGCGCACGGCGTACAATTATTAGTACGTGGCGAATACGAGTCGATCCACAGGGAAAGAAGCAAAACCGAATTCGAGTGAAGATTTAATTAGTAAAAGCTAATGAAAAAAAACTATAACTATGTTGAGAGCTGAATATGAAATTAAAGCAATTTAGAGGCAACTTCACCCTTATGACCACATAAATCAACATACAATGATTTCATGATCTCTCATTTGTTCTTTTGTGTAATTAGTTTGTGCATTTATCATAAGCACGGCCTAATGTGTCATTAGAAAACACATTTAAACCGTCAAACTCTAACACACTCTCTAATCCACAATTATACATTCATGAAATGACAACAAAAATGAAACTAAAATTTACTTTAAGCATATTCTATTTACTATTAATTTAGTAACATAGAATATCAAATTTTGAATTTCAGTCACACTTTAATTACCATATTCATATATAGATGAAGAGGCAATCTTGTGTTTACGTTGACTAAGCATAGCCTATTTTGTTGTCAACAAACGTAGACTATCAAAACCAAAACTCAACAACAATGTAATTACTACTTCAATCATTCCATTAAGCATAACAAGAGATCATAAAAACCAATATATGTTGCATCTACATAATCAAAAAAGCTTCATTACCCCAAAATCAAAGGGTTTAGCCTCTCATGTTTGTTATTCGAACAACAGAAGTAGATTCCAACATTAACAAAAACAAAAGAAAAAGAAAAGCAAAATAAAGTACAAATCTATTCTATTTGCATAAAAGAAGAGAACATCTAAATAAAAGATAACTAATTGAAATTGTAAAATAGAAATTACACAAAAAATGACTAAGAAGCCATTGAAGAAAAAGAAAGAACTTTTTTTTTGATCCTAAAAACTAACTAAAGATAAGGATAGAGTAGGAGAGAGAAATTAGAGAGGATTTACATCACATAAAAGGGGTATATATACACATGTTCTAAACCCTAAAATCCTAGTTACATTTGTTGGGGACTACCAAAAGTACCCCCTTCATGAAGATACAATTTTGTTTCCATCCACTAATGAGTCATGTAAATTGCATGAGGCCTTTAATTGCACCATTAAGGAAGGAGAGACAATAGGTAGGTGGGGTCATCCATTAAGTAGTGAATGAAATAATTTCATCTCCTCTTGTATATATGCATGCTTTTCTTTATAACTTCATATGCAACCATCATTTTTGCTCCAAATTTCCTATAAGAGACAACAACATGGACCAAGTAAATGATATCACAAATTAAAACAAGCACAATTTACCGTTTTACACTTTAAATGAGGATGAATGCATGGTAATCTGAGAATTTTAGATTTTTGGTTCAAAACATGTAAAAAATATCCCTTTATGTTATTTAATTAATTAAAATAAGAATAAATGTGTGAATATAAATTTGCATATTTACGTGCAGATCAGACCATTCGATTCCTAAAACTCTAACTCCTGGTGACTGAGGAGAGAGTATAAAAAACTCGTGTTCCTTGACATGAGGTTGCCCGACTTGCAACTTTAATTCGGGGCAATCCAAGGAAAGTATAAAGGACCGGACTTCCAAGTCAGTTTAAACCTAGTTCTAGTGATATTGGGCGCGTAAGTATTGTCTGATAAACTAACTTAAAACACAATTCAGATGAATCTTGAGATCCAAAGTTAGTTGGAGGAACCTATATTGTGTCCTCTGATTTTGACTATGATCCTTACCTTTTAACTCGTTATTTATTACTTGACTCGATAATATTTAATTTACTTTACCTAGTAATCCTTAAACTTGCAAGTAGATAACATTATTCACATTAATGGAAAATTTGTTTACAAAATACATGACTAAATAGGACAATATGCGAGGGTCGCACTCGCAAGAGCATCCAAAAGGCCTAAAATGACACAAGACAAAAGATCATTATGCCAGAGGTGGCTTATCACTGAATTTCCTTAGTTGTCATGAAGGGCATTCGCTTTTTCGGTTTGCTACCAGAGGAACCGAATTATCCAGACATTGGTGCATCATGCTTCCTCTTGCTCTGACTATTCGGAACTAAAGGAGAAGTTTATTTGACTAGCAGATCTACAATAGAAGGGGGGCATAACTTGAAGAGGCCTGATATCAAGAGGATTAGTAATCGGTTTAACTTTGAGGGAGAGAAAATTACACTTATCTTTGGCTTTCATCTCCATGAGGGTTAGTAGACTTGTCTTGCCAGTCTCCCAAACAAAAACCACTTCTCCCTCTTCCGGCTGAGCATCCTTGCCACCTACTCCCTTTACAGCATCAAACATCTCTTCGTCCTTGCCTAGTTCAGTAGTAGGGAGCTCTTGTTCCTCCTCAATTACCATGATCTATGACCCAGTGGTGGTCTTCACCGCTGGTGTACCTATAGCACGAAGAGAAAAAATTTGGCCAGGGGGAATGGTATAACTCCGGACTAAAGGCCAAGACGTTAGGTGATGAGATTCCATACTTTCTGAAACTGAGGGGAGCGTAGGGATATACCATTGGTTGAAGAGTCCTTGGGAGCAACATGAGTCTTGTCCTCGGAAAAGGAGTAAGTGGTTTTCTCAAAAATAGTAGTGGATCATCTATACTATACTCATCCACATTTCCCGAAGACTGAGCCAGGCGGAGAGGAATGGCCGAATAACTAATAGTAGTGTTAATGATATTTATTTCAACATCGGAAGTAGGTCTACAGATGTGACCTAAGGTATGTAAGGGGTTATTTAGTTCTCACAAGATTGAATATTAGTTACTCTTCCCTAAAGGTGTGAGTATCACACTCACGAGACTCAACAATCAACAATTACATTGGGAAAGTGTTCCCTTATAGCAATGCAAGTTAGACAGCTAATTGGCTCGTAGAAGTGTACTTTTGTAATTTGAGATCAAAGGTAAGGCTTGTGTATAAGCCTTTTGTTATGAAGAAAGCTTAAGGTAATAGGCCAAAGAAGTAGTAAGATAACTTATAGAAAGTGTACCAAGTGTCGATTCACTCTTTATTGCTTATTGATTTGAGTTCATTAGTGTTTACAAAGGAAATCCCCAAATTGATTTACAAATTAGGGTTTACTCTATAGGAAATGTGTACAATATTGAGGAAATGATTAAGTTCCCTCCAAATGAGACCCCCAGGGTCTTATTTATAGACAAATTGGGCCCTTTTTGATATTAACTCAGTAGAACCCTTTTTCGGATGTGGCAAGAGGATTTCAGCCACCTTTGCACCTTTCGTTTCTGGTATTGTGGTTTCGGCCGCCATTGTCTGTGTTAAATATTGTTATTGATTCATCCTTGCCTTCGAAGCTTTGGTTTTGAGCTGTAGAGGCTTGTTTTAAATGCCGCCTCATTACACTATACTAATACTAACCTAGCTGGTATAGATAGCCTCGATAGCTGCTTTTTCCCTTGACGACAAGCTTTTGTTTTGATAGTAGTCTTCAGAGTAATAGCCTTATGTTTCTATTCTCCATGACTTTAACATCTTCGTCTCTTTCGGCATCGACACTAAGAAAATTATTATTGATAGACTTTCTTCTTATGTCTTCGGGTTACTCCAATGAACTCTTGGATCTTACGATAAAAAGCTTTCGGCATATCTTCTGATGATGTTGCCTCCTAGTGTCGGTATCGATACTAGGTATCGATAGCCCTTTGCTTCCCCTTAGCTGGACTTTATGCTTCCCTTACGTGGTTCTAAGTTTTGGGTCATAAGCCTTCGCTTATCCTTTTTGTTTGCTTTCGGAGTTGTTTTTTGGTTGATTGCCATCGATGCCAACACTTCCATGCCGCCATCTCCTTTCGTATCGGTACCAAGCTTCATCCTTCTATGTTGGTACCGATAGTACATTAACAAACCTTCCTCTCTGGCTTTCAATATCAGTTGCCTTAGTGATTTGTTATCGATTATCTATTCTCGAAATACACTTCTGATGCCATAGCGCTCCGAAACCCCTTCACTGGTATATACTTTTGGAGCTAAATTTGGTTGTAACGTTTGCCCCATTTTGAAAGGATAATTTCGAATTTTTAATTCAAACTTTGACTTCCCTTCTTGTATTTTGATTTCCAGCTTTTTGGTATTCTTAATTTGATCTGTGCTTACTTGTACGGATAAAATTGAGAAGCCTTATTAGATATAAAGTCCCTCATCTTCTCACTTAGTTCATATCCTGCAAATAATTGTTTACACAAGGTGGGCCCTCTTCGTATATTTCCAAGATAGCAAAATCAACCGTGTTTTTGTAAGTATTTTAATGGATTTAAGCTAGTAATTTGAGAAACCATCTCCTTAGTTTAACCACGAAATTGATTAGGATTTGTATGTTTTTCATCCTTTTTACAACGGACTGAATCAAATGCAATAGCTATAATGATCAATAACGGTGGATTATGAGAATTTATCATTTAACATCACACT
Source organism: Allium sativum (assembly GCA_030737875.1). Lineage (NCBI taxonomy): Eukaryota > Viridiplantae > Streptophyta > Magnoliopsida > Asparagales > Amaryllidaceae > Allium > Allium sativum. The sequence goes on along the minus strand of CM060918.1, from coordinate 661,537,913 downwards.
AAACTTTTTAGAGGTTTAAAATGCAAATTTTTACATACAAAAGGGTTTAACTCTAGTATGGGGATAAAAATGAAACCTCCCTTGCGGTACTGATGGACACATCATTAACGCTATTGATCCCTTTTAGTTTCGGCATTGTAATTGCCGAAACCGATGCCTCATTTAGCTTAGAATTAGGTATTTCCAAAATGAGATATGCATGATATTGAAGGTTATACCCTCTTTTGATTGAGAAATCAGTAAAAACTTTCATCGATATGTGTGCACGTTAATGCTAATCCATCAGTACCCAACTTTCCACTCCTTGATACTAGCTAATTTTTTTGGAAATGATAGAAAAACACTTGTTCTTAGTGAGATAAACACCAATAATTTTGGTCATCCCAATCTTGATTTTTCCGACACTGGAATATTTTTTTTACTTTTGGTTTTAATGTCGTCTTGATTGCTATGACGAAGACTAAACACTTATTAATATTTTAGACATGTATGCATAATGCGTTATGTTAAGGTTTCAACTTCAATAATTCATGGCATGCCCCTAACTTTTATGGGAGTATTGGGCAACCCATGCTAATGACTTTGCATGGTAATATTAGACTTGCAAAATTAATATGCTAATATATTTTTGTGGAACAATATCACTTGGCAGCATTACGTTTGAAAAAGCAGAATGTTAGAACACTGAACCCAAGCAATTTTCTTTAAGATCCCCAGATGGAGATCTTTTTGAGGTATTCACTTATTTGGGATAAGGATAGGATAATGCCTATTCTTGAGAGTTGTGGCATGACTGGAGTTGATAAAATTCCTGCTTCTCGAAAAGATACTTTTCAGAGTCCTCCAGAGGGGTTCTTTGTATATCCCGCCATTCATATCTGGCACAGTGGTTTCTTCCCATTTTCGGGCTTCATCATAAGTTTCTTACAATATATGAAGCTGGCTCTTATTCAACTAACTCCAAATACATACACTTTACTTTTAGGATTTGAACTTTTTTCTTTGGAGTTGGGGCGACCTTCTCTCAGTCCTCATCTTCTGCATTACTTGCTACAATTATCAGTAATCAAAGGGGATGATCTGCCAGTTTTTCATGCCAATCTCTCAAAGAGGTTGATTAGAACAATCTTACTCAGTTCTCGGACTTGGATACACAATTCTTCTATATCAGATATCCCCGGGTATCACAGGCACCTTTACTAAAGTTGTATCCCTCGGTATTTATTACCTTTTTTCTTATGCTTTGTTAAATTTTTGTCCTATCTTAGTTTCTGTTCCCACAAGAAAAGACCTAAGTGGCAAGGAGGATCTAGTTGTTAATGCTATATTTAAGGCTTTCGAGAAACTAGGAAAATGATCCATCCAATTGACTTTGGGCAAGCTTCAGAAGCATGGTTTTCTTCCATCAGGACATAAGATTTTGAAAATACCTCCCTTGCACTTTTCTGACACGAAGCATATATTTTTGGGTTCAGATGTATTCACTAACTTGTCCTTACTATTTCTTGGATATCCATGTAAGGACAACTTTTCAATATTACTTTGATATTTTTTTACATATTTAGTATATCTAACTCCATGTCTGTTCTGATTAGCTTCCCAAGCTCTTAGTGAGGAATCTACTCTGGAAGCCTTGACCGAATCTAGCATTGCGGCTAAGAGAAACCTTGCCACTATTGTTGACGAACCAGCTTCTAAGGATACAAAGATGAGGCTTCAACTCTTCTTTCTCTTCATGAGGCTGACGTCACTAAGCCAAGTGCGTATCACACCCCTGTTTCTGCTATCTCCCCTACTAGTGTGACCTCGAGAACCACTCCATTTTAAACTATGACTCCGAGTAGTGATTTTCTTCACCTCATCCATGTGCCTGATACTCCTGGATCTTTAAATTTGGTGGAACAAGAGTTAATGACATATTCTTCACCCAAAAATGCCAGTTCATCTAGATCTCCTCCAATAACCCAAAGTTTTGAGGAAACCATTTGTCTAGCCCTTTCTTCTGATGAAACGATCAACTTTTTGCTTCCGTCCTCATCTTCAGATTTAATGAGCTTTCCGCAATCACTTATCGAGCAACAACTATTGGTATGAATTTATTTTGCTTTTCTTTCATTTCTATGTTAGTTCCAACCCTTTCTTTCTTTTCCACGTATTTCCAAGAAGAGGTTCTCTTTCTAAAAATGCTTATCCCACTTTCCTTGGAAGTTTCATCAGTCAAAGAAATGAAGGATGCCATAACTCTTAAAGTTGAATCCTTGACGGAGGGACACAAGTAAGTGTGTGCTGAAATGAAGATATCTCTTGAAAGGGTTGGATCAGAGCTAGAGGATGAGAGGATTGCTTGGTTCCATTTGAACGACTAGGTAATAGCACTCTAATTGCTTAAGCAGGAGGTCGAAGATGGGAAGGCCATGATGGTGTCTAGTCATACTAAAAGACTAAAAGAGAAGGATGATCAGCTTTCCAAAGTACAGAATGCGTTATTCACTTCTAGACGCATAATTTATAAGGCCAAAAATAGGATGTTGGAATTTTTGAAAGAGCATTTCCCAACTGTTGCACTGGAGTATTATGAAGATGCCCTTTTTCTAGCATTTTCTAATAATGTCAAAAAGTTTTCTGATATAGAATTTCCTTCTATCTATCCCTCCATTCACAATAGAGTTATAGAAAGGATTGAGTTAGCTAGATGGGGAGTTGAAGTCCCGAAGAAAGGCAAGTCCAAGCCCGAAGATATTTTACATAATAAGGACCTTCTGGATGACTTCGATTCAAGCACGGGGAAGAGAAATCAGGTGATTTAGATGATGATGATGGTGATCATAGCCTCAAAGTAAGGATCTTTTTAAGGACTTAAAATGAGGGAAAGCCATTCTTCCTTCTTCTCCAGGAAATGTTCATTCTTTTACAGATATAGCTTTAGGTCCTTCAGATGTTTTTCTTGACCCAAACATAGTTGAAATTCACTCCAAAGATGGTGATTCCTCAGGCCGAGGACAGAAAGAAAGGGTTAATCCTGTATCACCTAGGTTATATGCTGCTCAGGTGTTGCCCTTGTTTTAATAGCATTTTTCCTACTCTACCGTTCCTGAGTTGTTGGATTCCTATAACAATTCATAGATAACAGAAAACAACATTTGCTAATGTGAGGCAGGGTTATACTATAACCAAGAAAGGAATGCAACTTATCCTTGCTTCTATTGAAATGTTTCCAATATTAATTTTTTATATAACCTCCTTTTTCATTTTGTGTTATGCAGAATAATATATTATTAGGAGATGTATTTTCAAGAGATGCTTTACATTCATTTTCCAACCTAATGAGTTGATGTTCATCACAAACTATTTCTCAAGCAACACTCGAATTTGAAAGAGATCCCTTAATATGTAACCTTAGTCATATTTGTATGAAATATGGACTTCCTCTAGGTTATCTAGCTGATGAATGGGAAACCGTTCAAAAAGAAACTTAGAACTCTAGCTTATTGATTTTAATATATGTAACATGTACTTTGACTAATGGGATTTTTGTTGTAACTCTTAATGTATGCATACTTTTGTAGCAAACCCCTTTAATGAGAACTATGATTGATCAATATTATTCTTCCAAGGTAGAATTTGTAAATGACTACGTTTTGTCCTTTATGTGAATTGTGAGTCATTCTAAAATTTCACCTTCTCAACTCGGAGTAGGCTCATTAGCAATTGTAAAGCCAAAGAGCATTTTTAAAGATGCTCCTACTTCAAAATGAGAAAAGTTGTATTATCTTCAAAAGCCGACAAATAGTAATCAGGGTGAACAAATATCCACTTTAGAAGTTTGATTGAAAGAGAAAGATGAAACCGTTCTTGAGTTGGAAAAACAACTAAAGACCAATCCTTCTACCAATTCGGATGAAGGGATAAGTGAATTACTTCGATGGATCGATGAATTAGAAGCAGAATTGGAGGATAATAAAGAAAGTTATAAATCCTTGGAATATGCTTTAAAGAATCCTGACTCGGATTAAAGGGCCTAGTTATTACGAATTTTTCTATTTGGTAACTATGGCATAGTGATAGAATGATACGTAAATGTAAAGTACTTGATGTGATGATATTTTGTATGTGATTGCATGTGAGATGATTTTGTAAATAAAGTTATGCAGATATCACCTGATTCCTGACCTTGGGCTCGTGATGAGAACATTCTCATTCAAGAGCCTTATTGCACCATCTTGTGCAAACTTAATATTCCCTTTTTGATGTTAATATTGTAGGATATATATGATAACCTATTTATTCTCTGCGAGATAGTATTTGTATTATATCCACATAATAAGAAAATGTATGGTAGGAGAATATGTTTACTCATACTTTAAGTTTCAGGAATGGTTATTTTGTTTAATTGGAATTCTTAAAGAATCTTCTTGTGTGAGGTGCTAAGGAAAATATAGCCCTTGTTGTAAAATTATTGGAGGGAGACTCAAGATACTTACTTGATCATTGACTAGGGAGATCTTTTCCTTTAGAACAAGATGATAGTTTCGAGCTCCTTGGTTGAATTCCCACTATGTTATCTTTATAATAGAATAATGTGACTGTTTGTACCACATATGTAACACCCCACCTCCGCTAGGGTCACTCTTTCGGGGGCACTAGCTTCTGGGGGGCATTGGAACTGGGTAAGCATGCATAATGATATATCAAGGAAGAACAAGAACATAAATATATATATGTAAACCAGAGTAAGTGAGAATAAAACAGCGGAATATCTCAAACCATCTCAAAACAAGTCTAGTACATCATAAAGTCAACTGCCAAAATAAACACGTCTAGTACATCATAAACAGAAATACTGAAATACGTAGTGCTATCCCCAAAATAAAGATGATAAACCATAGCGAGCTCAATGTCCAGACATACATGAGCTATCCAGCAAACAAGCAAGCGATCCAAGCTAAGCACCACTATTCCCTCCCTGAGAACCTAGGGGGGGGGAAACGGAAGAAAAGAAGCGAAAGAAAACAGGTCAGTCAAAAAGACTGTTAAGCCCTACTACGATCAGTCTATAAACTAATAAAGTTAGCATCATGATGGAAACTGAGATGAACATACTGGCAATAGATAAAGGTGTCATCACATAAAGAGGATTAAGCTTTGCACCATAGTGTACTAGCAAACTAACATAACAGGTATTGATCCCTTAGCCCAAACTTTGGCCCATTAACATGAGGTGGCCTTAATACAAGGTCCAGCCCAACGGTCTAGTCGATCGGCTCCCTATAAACCTAACACGTCAAGTGTTGGTGTCCAAACGGCCCACATATGGTTGTAGTCAGACTGTGCCGGGTCCACCTTCGGGTGTATCAAGCCCTCGGGTGTCAACCCCAGACACCTAAGCAATAATGCATAGTCAAAACCTACTGGTACCCGTGCCTCGAGTTTGTCCAACACCGGACTACGTGCACGTCCGTAGCCCGCCTGGACCCGCACCGCTGTACCACTCAGCCGTCGCTTTGGTCGCTTACATCAGTCCAATAATTGTGCCCCGCCCTAGCCTAGCCTCTAGGGTTGTGAATGATACCAAACTGGGATTACTGCTGGAACAGACCACATTGCTAGGGTTTTCTAAGAGGGTTAAGTGTGGTTTAACCCCTCACTAATCATGGATTAAATTAGTTAAGTGTAACCAACAGTTCACCACTTAACCCCATTTAATCCCTCGTATCCCCAAAATTGGTTAAGTATTAGTGGGCCATGACTTAACCCTAATCATGAGGCATTAGTTAATTTAATGCACCCAACCTCTCAGATTGGACCTTGTTGTGGTTACTAGTTAGGCCGGGCGGGTCCGGGTAGGTTTACACCACAACTTAGTCTAACCTCGGGTTTCACGTGCAACATGACCAACTACTCACATTGGGTCCTATTGCTTGTAGCCACTAGTTGAGCCGGTCGGTCCCGGGTTGGTTTATGCTACAAACTCAACCCAACCTCGAGTTGGCCACACTTATGTTTTCTAAGTGTCATGTCCACTTTAATTTCAAAACATAATTACAAGTTTAACAAATACTTGGGTAGACCTAACTTAATAGGTAAATTCCCAAGGGGTAGACCTAACTTAATAGGTAAATTCCCAATCTTATATTTTCATGTATTTTAAGTTTTACCCAAACCCCCCCAACGTCATTCTATTGCTTATATATTCGTCATAACGCATGAAGGATAGAAAGAGGGAACTTGGCACAACATACATGATGAATCTTACATATCATAATAAACATGCATAACATGTTGGACTTGCATAACTTAGCGTAGTGAACTTGCATAAACATGCATAACTTGTTAAACTTGCAAATCATGGCATAGTGAACTTGCATAAACATGCATAACTTGTTAAACTTGCAAATCATAGAATAGTGAACTTGCATAAACATGCATAACTTGTTAAACTTGCAAATCATAGCATAGTGAACTTGCATAAACATGCATAACTTGTTAAACTTGCAAATCATAGCATAGTGAACTTGCATAAACATGCATAACTTGTTAAACTTGCAAATCATAGCATAGTGAACTTGCATAAACATGCATAACTTGTTAAACATGCGTAACATGGCATAGTGAACTCGCATAAGCATGCATAACTTATTTAACATGCATAAATCCCAACTTTCATCACATATTAACTTTAGAGTTTCTAAAATGAAGGTAAGAGGGCTTACAAATATTATGAAGACACAAATCTACTAATAAAGATTGAGAGCCCTTTTATGCAAGCATATAAAAACCCAAAACAAAGCTCCAATAAGAAAACCCTTAACAAAAATTCCAAAAACTCTAGCTTAGCCAATAAAGCTTGCAACTTGATGATGTATGCAAGCTAATGATCATTCATACAACTTAGAAATGCTTGCATGAACATCAAAATCTTCATAGGAATGATTTTTGAAGAGGGTGGAGGCTAGGGTTTTTAAGTGGAGGCCATTTGAGAAATCAATTTGACATAGTTTGGTTGCTAGAATGAATAATGGGGTTTTAGGGTAGGATTAGGGGCTTATTTATAGAAGATTAAAGTGTTTTTAGCCCTAGGATTAACCCTAGGTTAGTTTAGGTCCGTCAGATTTCGGAATTCTCTAGAACCAAGCCACAAGACCAGACCAAGACCCAAAATGGTGCACCAGGCAAAACTGCCCGGCCACCCTGTGTCGATAGGGCTGTCGACACCCTGGGGACCCTGTCGACATGCCTGTCGACATGGGGGTCCTGGCGGGAGTTTTCCCGCCTGCGCTAGTTTGCCCTAATTTCCAACTTTGAACTTGAAATTCAAAACTGTTTTTGAAATGGAAATTTCTGAAAACTTCAATGGGCCTTAACTAGGTCATACGGACTCCGATTTTCGAAAACTCGGATCTATTTCGCGTATTTTTCCGAGACGAACGCAATGGCATAGCCCGTTTCCCTTGATTCAGATATTAGAATTAATTTCTGCCTCGATTTATGTTATAACAGGTTATTGAAAATACGGGTTGTTACATTCTCCCCTCCTTAAAGGATTTCGTCCCCGAAATCTTCAAGTTAGGAAGAACGTATCCTACCATCCAATCACCCATCTACTCAAAACATCATCCACGAGCAACCATTGTCCTTAAAAGATTCTAAATGCTGTATGAACATATGCAAAAGTGTGTGTATATGTACTTATCTAATGAAAAGATCAATGCAAAATATGTTAGTGAAATGTATCCATATGTATGCAAATCCCTATCATAATGTATAATATCTACATGCGTGCTCAATCATACACCCATATGCAACATCCACGTGATAGCATACAAATTTCATCCAAGAATAAGCATAAACACTCATGCACATGCAATATGAGGAGTGTGTGAGCCGATCTAGTGCCTAATGTGTATCATGCATCCACGAGTAACCACTTGCAAACACTTGCAATCACTTGCAATCATCAAACATAACATGTCTCAAACACATGTTTCATCCAAAGGATTCTACCTAAGGTTCTCATGATAAGATAGACACGATGAACTAGATAAACTAGATAGACATGGAAAGATAAAGAGATTGAGAGTGTACCCTCAAAAAGGAATGGATAAAGCCTACGCATCTTCTCTTCAGTTTCCCAAGTTGCGTCTTCCTCGGCTTCACTCCATTGAACCTTCACCAACTTGACCTCACGATTCCTTAGCTTCTTGATCTCTGTCCCCAAGATACGAATCGGAGCTCTCCTCAAGGTAGCTTCTTTCTCTACTTCCACATCTTCTAGAACACTTGGCTCAACCACCTCTGCTGACTTATGCAAACACTTCCGGAGATGTGAAACATGAAAAACATTATGCACTCCAGCTAGCTTCTCGCGCAATTCCACCCTATAGGCCATCTTCCCGATCCTCTCTACAACTGGAAATGGTCCAACAAACCTTGGTGCTAACTTCCCTACTGCTCCAAACCGAACCACATTCCGCAAAGGAGAAACCTTCACGAAAACCATATCCCCAACATCAAACTCCAAATCAGTCCTTCGCCTATCAGCATAAGACTTCTGTCTGTCTTGGGCCGCCTTCATCCGTCTTCTAATCCACTCGACCTTCTCGGATGTATCTCTAATCATGTCAGGTCCAAGTATAAGCTTATCTGTAGTCTCCCACCAACATGTAGGTGACTTGCACGGTCTCCCATATAAAGCCTCAAATGGTGCCATCCCAATGCTCGCCTGATAACTGTTATTATAAGCAAATTCCACAAGAGGAAGATGGTCTTCCCAAGTACCACCAAAATCCAGAATGCAAAGCCTCAACAAGTCCTCAATTACCCTATTCACCCTTTCTGTTTGACCGTCCGTTTGTGGGTGATAAGCCGTACTCAGGTTCAACCTCGTGCCCATAGCTTCCTGCAAACTGTTCCAGAACTGACTAGTAAAGATGGGGTCTCGGTCACTGACTATGCTAGAAGGGACTCCATGTAGTCGCACTATCTCACGAAGATATACTGATGCTAGTCCAGATGCGGTCCTTTTGCTCTTCACCGGAATGAAATGAGCACTCTTCGTAAGCCTATCCACAATGACCATATGCTTGTATTTCCTTTTCTTGACCTTGGCAATCCGTCAACAAAGTCCATAGAAATACTCTCCCACTTCCATAGCGGGACCTCTAGAGGATGCAATAGCCCACCGGGCTTCTTCGACTCGGCTTTAACTTGCTGGCAAATAATACATCTAGAGACAAACTCTGCCACATCCTTCTTCATTCCAGGCCAGAAGAAAATGCGCTTCATATCCTTATACATCTTATCTCCACCCGGATGTATAGTCAACTTGGAGCGATGTGCTTCCTCAAGAACTTTCCTCACCAAGTCTTCCACCATCGGAACACAAAGCCTTCCGTCTCTCCTCAGCCAACCCTTATCATCTATAGAATATCGAGCAAGGTGACTAGATGTCTCCCCTCGAATCAGCTTATCCATAATCTCAATTATATGGGGGTCTTCCTTCTGCGAAGCCCCAACTTGATCCAGAAGGGTAGGCCTGAGCTCAAGATATGCTAAAGAACCGGTCATCGACTCAACTGCCAAAGAGAAATCAAAGGTTGCCAAGAACTCTAAATTCTTCATCTCAACAAATAGAGGACTTAGTGTCAACCTTCTTCTACTCAACGCATCCGCTACAACATTCCCCTTGCCAGCGGTATAGGCTATATCAAAATCGTAGGACGCCAAGAATTCCATCCACCTTTGCTGCCTCAAGTTCAGATCCTTCTGCGAAAAGAGATACTTCAAAGACTTATGATCAGTATACAGCTCAAATCTCTCTCCCAGAAGATAATGACGCCAAGCCTTGAGTGCATATACTATCGCTGCCAGCACTAGATCATGAGTGGGATAATTCTTCTCATGCACCTTAAGTTGCCTACCACCAAAACATATAACTCTGCCTTCTTGCATCAGAACGGCGCCCAATCCCGTGCCACAAGCATCAGTGTACACGGTAAACATCTTACCACCATCGGGTAAAGCTAGAACTGGTGCTGAGGTAAGGGCTCTCTTGAGTTTCTGAAAAGCAAGCTCACAGTCCATATCCCAAGCAAAAACTAAGTTCTTCTTCGTCAACTTAGTAAGAGGAGCGAATATCTTCGCGAAGTCCTTGATGAACTTCCGGTAGAAACCCGCAAGACCTAGAAAACTTCTCACTTCGGTTGCATTCCTTGGAGTCTTCCAATCCTGCACAGCAACTACTTTAGCGGGATCCACCGCCAAGCCTTGCTTAGATACTATATGCCCAAGGAACCGAACTTCCCTTCTCCAAAAGTGACACTTGGAGAACTTGGCCTTTAACTGATGCGCTCTAAGCGTATCCATCACCTCTACAAGATGCCTCGCGTGCTCTTCTTCATCCTTAGAGAAGATCAGAATATCATCCACAAAGACCACGACAAACTTGTTCAAGAACTCTCGAAACACCCTACTCATCAAGTCCATGAAATACGCGGGTGCATTCGTCAAACCGAACGGCATAACAAGCCATTCAAAGAATCCATCTGGAGTTCTGAATGCAGTCTTGTCTATACTATCTTCAGCCACTCTGAGCTGATGAAATCCAGTAGCAAGATCAAGCTGAGAGAAAAAAGAAGCACCAACAAGCTGGTCAAAAAGATCATCAATCCTCGGTAATGGGTGTCTGTTCTTCTTAGTCATCTTATTCAACTCTCTATAGTCCACACAAAGTCGAAGAGAACCATCCGCCTTGGTAGCAAATACCACAGGCGCTCCCCATTCGGATATACTTCGTCTGATGAAGTTCTTCTCAAGCAACTCCTTTACTTGCTTGCTGAGCTCCCGTCTCTCACGCGGAGCCATGTGTCGAACGGGCAAAGAAACAGGCTTAGCATTATCCACCAGATAAATGCGAAAATAAATCTCTCATTTAGGGGCAACCCCTTAACTTCTTCAAAAATATCTGGATAATCTCGGACCACCCTTACAGACTGAAGGGTTTCCTCTGACGAGTCGAGAGATTCAAGATAGCACAACATGACGGGATCCTTCGGATTGCATGAAATCTCTAAGGTGTTGCCAAGGCGAGTCACAAGCCTCACAACCCTATGCTCACAATCAAGAATGGCTCCATGTCTAGACAGCCAATCCATGCCCAAAATCAATCCGTATCCCCTGAAACCAAGAACATACGCACTACACAAGAACTCTACACTGAGTATAGAGATCCTCAGATCCTCACATATCATAGATAGATGAGCAGAACCCCCAATGGGATTCGAAACACAAACGGGATCATCCACTAAGCTAGTACTAACGTGCAAACTATCAACAAGATCAGATGAAATAAAGCTATGTGATGCACCAGAATCAAACAAGGTACGAACTGGAAGATCAGAAACATAAACAAGGTTCTCAACAGAAACATTACCTCGATCGGGAACTGGAGCGGTATTGAGAGCATGAACTTGCCCTCCTGAAGGTCCAGCATGCTGAATCTGACCCTGCCCTTCTTCGGGCATTCCTTGCTGAAGTGTCCAGTCTCACCACAGGAAAAACATCCACCACTAAGCTTCCTTTTCTTCTTCCTACAATCCTTAGCAAAGTGTCCAGGCGCACCACAGTAATTGCACTTTCCCTTGCCTTTGTTGTTGTTCCCCTTCTTGTTCTTGCTCTGATTCCCCTGACTGCTTTGACCACCTTGATTGCCTTTACCCTGAGAATCAGTCTTCTTTGCTTGAGTATCACTCGACTTGACCTCTTTCTTTCCATCTCCCTGAAGTAGAGCCATATCGACCAAACTCTCAAAAGTAGCCCCATGCGGAATATGTGACATCGCCAAACCCTGCAGCGGCTCATTCAACCCTCTAGCGAATCGAAGAGCCTTCTTCTCAGGAGTGTTCACCATATCCAAACCAAAACGGGCCAGCTGATTAAACTTGTTCACATACTCCTTGACAGACATATCACCTTGCTTTAATGCAATGAACTTCTCCATCTATAAATTTGCCTCAGCAGAGGATAAAAACTTGGCCACAAATCTAGCCCTCAAATCGGCCCAAGTCTCGACGGGCCTAGTCCCATTGGTGACCTCCCACCAATAGGCTGCTTCGTCCTTCAAAAGCCACACTGTCAATAAGATCTTCCTCTCGTCATCAATCCTAAAGATAGCAAACAAGTCCTCAGTGTCTTTCAGCCAATTCCTAGCTTCAACGAAAGATTCCGTGCCTAGGAAATTCTTGCCTCCCATCGCCTTGAAGTCTTTACAAACCTTCGTGAACTCAACCTGAGGATGCTGAGGGGGAGGAGGAGGAAGAGGAGCCTCAGCAACTAGAGGAGGAGGAACAAGAACCAACGGAGGAGGGACATTAGGGGGAGGATTCTCAACTACAGGAGGAGGAGTGGGAGTAGGGTTTGCGGGGCCAGCTGCCGCCCTAGCTTCTAGAAGTCTCCTATACCAGAGTGGTACGTTTACTCCATCCGGGATGGCAAGATTCTCAGCCATACTGAAACGAATAGATAAGATAAGATTAGGTCAAGGGTACGAAGGATAACGCTAATGGCTTTTTGGGGAATAGCCTTTTAAAATACTAGACTTTTCTTTGGAAAATACTTTATACTTGTTTTGAAAATAGTTTTTCAAAAGTCTTTTAAAAACTTTTTGTTCTTTCTTGTAAACCATATGCTCTGATACCAAATTTGTAACACCCCACCTCCGCTAGGGTCACTCTTTCGGGGGCACTAGCTTCTGGGGGGCGTTGGAACTGGGTAAGCATGCATAATGATATATCAAGGCAGAACAAGAACATAAATATATATATGTAAACCAGAGTAAGTGAGAATAAAACAGCGGAATATCTCAAACCATCACAAAACAAGTCTAGTACATCATAAAGTCAACTGCCAAAATAAACACGTCTAGTACATCATAAACAGAAATACTGAAATACATAGTGCTATCCCCAAAATAAAGATGATAAACCGTAGCGAGCTCAATGTCCAGACATACATGAGCTATCCAGCAAACAAGCAAGCGATCCAAGCTAAGCACCACTATTCCCTCCCTGAGAACCTGGGGGGGAAACGGAAGAAAAGAAGCGAAAGAAAACAGGTCAGTCAAAAAGACTGGTAAGCCCTACTACGATCAGTCTATAAACTAATAAAGTTAGCATCATGATGGAAACTGAGATGAACATACTGGCAATAGATAAAGGTGTCATCACATAAAGAGGATTAAGCTTTGCACCATAGTGTACTAGCAAACTAACATAACAGGTATTGATCCCTTAGCCCAAACTTTGGCCCATTAACATGAGGTGGCCTTAATACAAGGTCCAGCCCAACGGTCTAGTCGATCGGCTCCCTATAAACCTAACACGTCAAGTGTTGGTGTCCATACGGCCCACATATGGTTGTAGTCAGACTGTGCCGGGTCCACCTTCGGGTGTATCAAGCCCTCGGGTGTCAACCCCAGACACCTAAGCAATAATGCACAGTCTAAACCTACTGGTACCCGTGTCTCGAGTTTGTCCAACACCGGACTACGTGCACGTCCGTGGCACGCCTGGACCCGCACCGCTGTACCACTCAACCGTCGCTTTGGTCGCTTACATCAGTCCAGTAATCGTGCCCCGCCCTAGCCTAGCCTCTAGGGTTGTGAATGATACCAAACTGGGATTACTGCTGGAACAGACCACGTTGCTAGGGTTTTCTAAGAGGGTTAAGTGTGGTTTAACCCCTCACTAATCATGGATTAAATTAGTTAAGTGTAACCAACAGTTCACCACTTAACCCCATTTAATCCCTCGTATCCCCAAAATTGGTTAAGTATTAGTGGGCCATCACTTAACCCTAATCATGAGGCATTAGTTAATTTAATGCACCCAACCTCTCACATTAGACCTTGTTGTGCTTACTAGTTAGGCCGGGCGGGTCCGGGTAGGTTTACACCACAACTTAGTCTAACCTCAGGTTTCACGTGCAACATGACCAACTACTCACATTGGGTCCTATTGCTTGTAGCCACTAGTTAAGCCGGTCGGTCCCGGGTAGGTTTATGCTACAAACTCAACCCAACCTCGAGTTGGCCACACTTATGTTTTCTAAGTGTCATGTCCACTTTAATTTCAAAACATAATTACAAGTTTAACAAATACTTGGGTAGACCTAACTTAATAGGTAAATTCCCAAGGGGTAGACCTAACTTAATAGGTAAATTTCCAATCTTATATTTTCATGTATTTTAAGTTTTACCCAAACCCCCCCAGCGTCATTCTATCGCTTACATATTCGTCATAACGCATGAAGGATAGAAAGAGGGAACTTGGCACAACATACATGATGAATCTTACATATCATAATAAACATGCATAACATGTTGGAGTTGCATAACTTAGCATAGTGAACTTGCATAAACATGCATAACTTGTTAAACTTGCAAATCATGGCATAGTGAACTTGCATAAACATGCATAACTTGTTAAACTTGCAAATCATAGCATAGTGAACTTGCATAAACATGCATAACTTGTTAAACTTGCAAATCATAGCATAGTGAACTTGCATAAACATGCATAACTTGTTAAACATGCGTAACATGGCATAGTGAACTCGCTTAAGCATGCATAACTTATTAAACATGCATAAATCCCAACTTTCATCACATATTAACTTTAGAGTTTCTAAAATGAAGGTAAGAGGGCTTACAAATATTATGAAGACACAAATCTACTAATAAAGATTGAGAGCCCTTTTATGCAAGCATATAAAAACCCAAAACAAAGCTCCAATAAGAAAACCCTTAACAAAAATTCCAAAAACTCTAGCTTAGCCAATAAAGATTGCAACTTGATGATGTATGCAAGCTAATGATCATTCATACAACTTAGAAATGCTTGCATGAACATCAAAATCTTCATAGGAATGATTTTTGAAGAGGGTGGAGGCTAGGGTTTTTAAGTGGAGGCCATTTGAGAAATCAATTTGACATAGTTTGGTTGCTAGAATGAATAATGGGGTTTTAGGGTAGGATTAGGGGCTTATTTATATAAGATTAAAGTGTTTTTAGCCCTAGGATTAACCCTAGGTTAGTTTAGGTCCGTCAGATTTCGGAATTCTCTAGAACCAAGCCACAAGACCAGACCAAGACCCAAAATGGTGCGCCAGGCAAAACTGCCCGGCCACCCTGTGTCGACAGGGCTGTCGACAGGGCTGTCGACACCCTGGGGACCCTGTCGACATGCCTGTCGACATGGGGGTCCTGGCGGGAGTTTTCCCGCCTGCGCCAGTTTGCCCTAATTTCCAACTTTGAACTTGAAATTCAAAACTGTTTTTGAAATGGAAATTTCTGAAAACTTCAATGGGCCTTAACTGGGTCATACGTACTCCGATTTTCGAAAACTCGGACTCTATTTCGCGTATTTTTCCGAGACGAATGCAATGGCATAGCCCGTTTCCCTTGATTCAGATTTTAGAATTAATTTCTGCCTCGATTTATGTTATAACAGGTTATTGAAAATACGGGTTGTTACAACATACTTTATCAAAATAATGAAAAATGATGTTTGCGTATATGGGTTAAGAAAATCTCACTAAGCAATATGGAAGATCATGGCTTTCATTTGAAGGCTTTTAGGTTGTAGACTCGAGCCACTATCTTAAGTATCGATAGTTGATCGTTTTCCAAGGATAAGAATTGGAACCTTTTGACCATGATTAGGGTATTATATTGGAAGCTCAAGGCTCGTTTTCCTGGAAGTGTAAATAGCATCGCCAAAGCTTGTATTTAGGAATTTCATAATAGTATACTAGACATCCAAATTTAGCAATAGCAGCTAGAAGCTACGAAAACCAGATTCAAGTATTTTAATAGTAGACCAAAATTCACTTCCGGTAATAATAGAAGTCCCGAACCAATTGAGATATGGTATTCGATAGAAGACTAGAAACCCTCTTTTGGCATTAATAGTTGCGTCAACCCCTTCGGGTTTATTTCGCAAAGCGAAGGATGTACATACTTTGTTAGCCACTCTATGGGCTTGTGATTGTCAAAGAAATGGATGTACGTGCTCAGTTGGTCACCCTCCGAGCATGTGCATCTGGTGCACTTGGCTAGCTTATTGTCAAGTAGGGCCAGAGTACTTTTCCGACTTCCCTCCAAGGTGCGCCTTACCTTGGCCATCGTAAGAGGTGATAAGGGATAAGATGCTTGAACCCGTCCATTGTAGGCGCGACTTAAGGCTTACTCTTTTGATGCTCTACACTGGTCATCATAGGCAGTGGTAGAGGCTTATACTCCAGCCCCTACAAGGGGTGCCTTAACCTGGCCATCGTAGTGGCGGATAAGGGTTTTCGATGCTTTAACTTGACCATGTCTGATTTGGACAGGGATAAAGGCTTAAACTCACCCCTCTAAGGGGTGCCTTACCCAGGCTATCATAGGCGAGAGTAAGGGTTTAGCTGCTCCGTCATAGGGGCGAAGGCTTACATTTTTGATGCTTTGACCAGGCCCTTTCTGATTTGGACGTGGAGAAAGGCTTACACACCACCTCACACCGATGGGTGCCTTGCCCTGACCTTCTTAGCAGTGACAAGTTTTTCCTACATCGTAGATAGATTCACCCATTTCAGGTGATTCAAATTTTTTAGGGAGATCGTACTCCTAACCAAGTAGACATTCTTACTTCAAAGACCCTTTTGTCAGATTTATGTTGATCTTTTTACAAATCTATCCAATTGGCCTTGATTGTGGAATCTGGTAATCATCCCTTCTAGGACTCTACAATGATTAGTTTCATGCACGTTCATCATATGGTAGTGGCAGTAACGCCCTCTTAAGTTTCTTTCATAGTTAGGCTTCTTCTTGGATGATGGCAAGAAATCGAGCTTGTTCTTGGTTAGAAAGTAGATATTTTCGATTGATATGGTAAGGTTGCATTCCATATGCAATCTTGATTCGAAGATTCCATTCGTATGATGAAACTTTACCCTTTGATTTCTTTGCCTTAGGGCCTCATTTTCGTCTTCCAGCCTTCTTCTCTGTATGTCTCTAGACTGAAGCGCAATTCTTTTAGACCACTTAGAGGTAAAATGATAGAAGTATTCCATTATCCATTTTTCAAATATTATTCCTCTTGTCTATGATCGGATGGCTTTTATAAGATGGGAGAACATGTAATACTACGTTATTGTAGAACCACCTAAAGCAAAGATAGGGATTTGCCTTGTGAAGAAAGGGTTAATGCTCCAATGCTTAGGGTCATATTGTTCCACTTCCTTTTTCCAATTGATGATTCGCCAGGCTTCCCTTCTTAACCTCTGTTCTTCCATCAGTCTCAAGTCAGTAATATCTAACATAGCTGTAACACCCCATAATTTTATAATATTAAAACTAATAAATTAAAGAATACTTAATTTTTAGAAGAAGAATTTAGGGAAACGAGCTGTGCCATTGCGTTAGTCTCGGAATTCTGCTTGGGATAGATTTCGAGTTTGCATAAAATGGATACAGTATGAAGAAGTTATGAAGCTTAGAAGATTTCACTGTAAAGCAGAATTTAATTAAATAACAAAAGCAGTACAAAATTCAAAATCCGACAAAAATTGGCTGAGCGGGAAAGTTCCCGCTTAAGGGTGTCAACACCCCCGGGGGGAGTCGACTTGGGAGTCGACCGCCCTATACGGGTATCGACCCCTATCAGCCTAGGTCTGGCAGTGGGATGATGACATGTTTTTATGGTTTGGATGGTTCAGATGGTTCCTAATCTAATCTACAGGTCCTAATACACCTATAAATAAACACCTAAACCTAACACTAATCTCATTGTTTTCATCTATGGGGCCTCCATGCTGCTATAATCTAAATTAAAACAAGTTTTTCTTCTCCATTAAGTCAAAATAGAAGATAAGACTACAAATAATCAAAGTAGAGATTATTCAAGAACAGATTTGCTACAACAACACCTAATTCTCTTTTCTAAGAATCCTATCGCTGTGAGTCTATGTTACTTTCATATATAATTAAAATAAAACGTAATTGTGATAGGGTTATAAATTGGATCTAATGTATATGCCTGTAACTAAAATGAATCATATTAAGTTTTGTAAATTGTTATCCTTCAGATTCATAGCCAATTGCTATTATCATATGCCTGTCTGATCTATTTCGTCGTTATTCATTTCACATGCATGTTTATATGTTTATGCCAATTTTGATGTTTTGATTCTCTCCCCTTCTTCTTTTACATTTTCCTTTTGATATTAGGCTAACATCGAGCCTAAGCATATTGCATTGAGATTTACGTACGATTAATGTAGGAATGATTGGGAAAAGTTGGGAAATTTGTAATAAAATGAGATTTGGCATACATTGTTGATGACTATGGAAATTGGTTAGGGCATAATTGGGTATAACTTGTATACATGAGATTTGGCATAAATTGGTTTGGGCATAACTGGGTATAACTTGTATACATGAGATTTGGCATAAATTTGTTTGGGCATAATTGAGTATAACTTGTATGCATGAGATTTGGCATAAATTGTTAATAACTACGAAAATTGGTTTGGGCATAATTTGGCATAACTTGTACACATGAGATTGTAGGCATAGTTTGGATTTAAAATTATAAACATAATTTAGATTGTAAATTATGGGTAATTGGAATATATTATAATCCACGATTTGAAATTGGGACTTGAATCAAGAAAGTGATAATGAACGCCTAAGACATGAGGTTAGATTCAGATTGCGGTATAAGCCTGTCCGGAACCGCCGGCATATATACCAACCACAAACGGTAATCTAATGTGATAGGTCAAAGGTAGAAATTTGATGCGTAATAATGCAAAGACACGAGGTTAGATTCGGATTGCGGTATAAGCATGCCCGGAACTGCCCGACATATCCAGTAACCGGAAACAGTAATCTAATGTGGGATGTCTTACAAGATAACAGTTATAATGAATTAATGAACACTTAACCAAGATAAGACATGTGGTAAAACATGGGAATAATAAAGGGTTAAGTGGGTAACATGGGTAGCATGTGAAACATAATAAAAGCACTTAACCAAAATGAGACATGTGATAAGACATGGGTATAAAGAGGGGTTAATTCAGAATTGCTTGTGGGGACCAAGCTTTGGAGGGAAGCTTTTGTCAGGTGTGTGGACCCTTTTCAACCAGTAACCCACTTTAGTATATATATGAGCTCGAACTAGGTCGAGGACACAGACATGCTTACTGGGGTTGATTGTAAGAGGTCAATAAAGAGTTGGCGATGGCAGTGCAAGTCAAACGGTGTCATGTGCGTGCGTGGGTCCGGGCTGGTAGGTAATACGTTGTTGCATCGTGTAGGTATAAGCTGTGCATTTCAGTAGTATCGGGGTTGCCACCATAGGGTGTGATACACCCTATTGTGGTACCAGCACAGGTATCTACGAGGTTAGGGAGTTGATCGAATGGGAAGGGAAGTGGGTACAACTAGTGCGGATAGGAGAAAGTTGGCTCCTATGATAGTAACTAGAAGTACACAAAACTACCATCATTATATTTGTTTAAGAGGGATCATCTTTTAGTATAACAAGTATGTTGGTACGGTGCAGAGCATATCTTATGGTGGTTATGAGCGCAGTCGATGTTCTATATCGCTTATCTTGTTTACCTTGCCATATCTGCTTATGTTACAGTGATCCACTATATCCAGTTTATGTTCTTGTCATGTTACTTTAATGATTATATTGTTAAAGTCACTGGACTCGCCATACTTTATGTCTGAACCTTTTGTTTCGCCTCTTTTCTTTCTTTTTTCCCCTCAGGTCCTCAGTGTGGGATTAGTGGAGCTTGACTCGGATTTTTTTCTTCTTGAAGTGCTTGGAAGTGTTGAAAGTAATGCTCAACTTGATCTCTTTCTCATTATGGCTATTTGGAGTGGCATTATGGTTTTACTTTTATGTACTCTGATAATAATTTTGTTAAAGATGGATATTTGTGTACTTGGCTTAAGTATATAATTTTGATATTGTAACCAGACATGTTTTGCTTTTTCGCTACAATGAATAAATTTTGAATTCTTAAGTACCATTTTATATATCTCTCTTGTGATGTTTTGTTATATACTCTCATAACGCTCCATGAAAGTTAATGCATTCCCTTAGTGAGTGACATTAATGGACATGCGGTGTTTGTAACACCCCGTGTATTCTATAACTGTGGAATTAACAAATTAAAGTATAATTAATTTGAAATCAAAGAACTAATGGAAACGGGATACGCCATTGCGTTCGTCTCGGAAAAATACGCGAAATAGAGTCCGAGTTTTCGAAAAACGGAGTCCGTATGAAGAAGATATGGCCTTCGGAAGTTTCTGAATTAAGTTTAAAATTCGAACAGAATAAAACAGTTTAAAAATTAAAACCGGGCCCAATTGGCCAAGGCGGGGAAAACTCCCGCCTAAGACACCCAGGTCGACTGGGCTGTCGACCTGGTCTAACCAGGTCGACAGGGCTGTCGACAGGGCTGTCGACCTGGTCCAGACCCAGGTCGAACCCAGTCCACCCTGGCTGACCTATTCTATGTTGGTCGATTTTCGGTGGTCTGCTTTGTCATTAGGGCTAGGTGGCAGGCTCTAATTGGTCCCTCTTGCGAATGAATGGCTACGATCAATCCAAGCAACATCGATGGTCCTAATCAGTTCAGAAACTCTATAAAAATGACCCTAGACTCTACCTAGGTTTCCTACACAATTCTCTAGCCTCCATTGCTCTCTTCTTCTAATAAAAAAATAAAAATGGCGTCGCTGCTCTGCTGGAATTGAAACTAAAAGATAATCAACATCAGCCTAAGCAACTCAATTCAAACTAGAGATTAAAGTTTCTGCAAAGATTCTACAGCAAGTTAAAGTTCTTTCTTTAATCTAATCAAGGCAAGTACAGTTATTTTCCGCTATAAACGTTAATAATAATTTTGATATGTTTTTGATTCTGAATCTGAGATTGTATATATATTTTCTTCTGTCAGATCTGTTTTTCTGTATCCCTTTTCTTCTTTTCTGTTTTTATAGCCAGGCTACCACGAGCCTGTGCCTAATCTCATAAGAGATGAACGTATAAACGCAAATTTTGGGATGAATAATGCGAAATTTGACAAGACTAAATTGAATGTATGACTTTAGGTCTGAGGCATAAAATATATTGGACATATGCATAAATTTGACTATGAACATATAATTTATGCATGTTGTATGCATAGCTATGTTGTAATTTAGAACTGTAATTAATGAGCATATGTTGTAAACATAGATTTGGATCTATGCATATTCTATGATAGAAGAAAAGAGGAACCATTGTAAGATTACATGTGATTTGAGACTTTGGACAAAATGCATATAAAAGTCAAGATATGATTTTTAGAAGATATGATTTAAAGATTTATATTGTTGGGTATAGTTTGCATAATGATTCATGACATGAAAAGAAGAAGGATATGGAAAGTTAGGTGTAAAGATTTACATTAATTAGGATATCTATTATTTAGATTACACCTAAATATGGATTTTTGGATATATGGCATGCATTGAAATTAATGGTTATATTTGGTATAATTTATATGTGAATCTGCTGTAAGATGCTAGTTTAACAAAAATTGGAACATATGTTATATGGCAAATTATGTCCATATTCTGTGCTATGTAACTTTATGCAAACATGGAGTATATGTTGTGAATCATGATAATTATGTAAGCATATGAATTTAGGCCAATTTATGATTGGGCAAGGCATGTAAATAGAACCTTTAGAAATATTAAATTTGCTAAATCTGCTAATTTGCCAAGTTGCCTAAACTGCTAGTTTTGTTATATCGCCTAGACTGCTAATTAGATTGAAATGCCTAATCTGTTAAATTTGTCGGTTGAAATGCCTAACCTGTTATATGCCAAAATCTGCTAAGTTGCTAAATCTGTTAAATCCGTTAAGTCATATAAAATCTGTTATCTGCTATGTTGATATAATCATCCTATTATTGATATAATCTGAATTGGCGTATTTATTGGGCGTGCGCATAAACGGTAAATTATTAATTAATTGGCCGCAAAGATAAACATGGCTAACTCGAGGTTAGAATGAGTTTGCGGCGTAAATCTGCCCGGAACCGCCCGGCACATCCAGTGGCCGCAAACAATAGGTTCTAATGTGAGAAGTTAGTCATAACATGCGTAAGACACGAGGTTAGGTCTGGCTTGTGGCAGAAGTCTGCCCGGAACCGCCCGGCATATCCAGCGGCCACAAGCTACCGACCTAATGTGAGAGGTCTGTGCATTAATAATTAATTAATGCAAAATCTAAGATAAGAATGACGTCTAAAACGTATTGGGGAAAATAGGGTTAAACCAAAGGGATTAATAGATGTAGTAAAACCCGTCCATGAATCTGTAGGCCCAATACAAAGTTAGACAAATCTGAAAAATCTGTACATCTGACCTGTTAGTCTGAAAACTTGTTAACTTAATTTGTGAATTAGTAAATCTGAATTCTGTATGTCTGAACTTGTAAATCTGAAATCTGTTAGTCTGGGAACACAAGGTTAGGAGGGGAATTACTTGTGTCATCTGTTGTTTGGGACCGATATTAGTCAGTAACCCTTTCTGGTATCAAAACTTTGACCCAACAGTAGGTAGGGTCCGGGCACGCTTACTGAACTAATTATAAGTGGTTCATTCTGATAATGGCGAGGGGTGTTGATGGTGCGTTCCAACCGGGTCATGTGCGTGCATGGATCCCGGTCTGCCTCTGAGGATGTAAGACGTCGTGACATCTGTAAATAGGTCTGTGCCAATTGGTTGTCACTTTAGGGAGTGATACACCCTACTGTGGGGCCGACACAGGATATTTATGTATTAGGGAGACGATCGCTTGGGGTAGGGTTTTAGGGTACGCTTAGTTCTGTCTGTTTCTGTTGGTACCGTCTGTTTCTGTTGGGTGGTAACACCTGTCTGTTTCTGTGTGGTACCGTCTGTTCGGGTGGTAAAGGCCCATTACTAGTGTACACCTAATTCCACATTCTGTCTCCATAGGGATAAATCTGTTTCTTCTTCTGTCTGTTTCTGATCGGGTGGTAAAGGCCCATTACTAGTGTACACCTAATTCCACATTCTGTCTCCATAGGGATAAATCTGTTTCTTCTTCTGTCTGTTTCTGATCGGGTAGTAAAGGCCCATTATTAGCATTCTGTTTCTGTTAAAGTATTCTGTACCCGTTCCTGCTTCAATTTAGACATTAGGGTGACACCTAATTCTGCTATACTAGTATTAGTGCAGAGAAGTGTAAAACAATAGTTTATATCATTCTGTTTTTCTGTTATATCTGCTACACCTGTTATAGTTATCTCACATCCAGTTTTATGTTCATATCATATTATTATTATCTGTTCATATGCTGAAAGTCACTGGACTTGCCAGACTTTTTGTCTGACCCTTGTTGTTTCGCCTCCTTTCTTCCGTTTCCCCCCCCCCCCAGGTTATCCAAGGAGGGAAATACTTTAGCTTGATCCGGATTTCTCTTTGCTTGAAGTGCTTAAAGTATGGCTTGGCTCTGTATAGCTTCCGTTCCATGGGGATTATGATTTTAAACTATGCATTTTGAAGGCTTTTGTACAAGACTGATATTTTGTACTTGAATTCTGAAATTGAAAGGATGTAACCATATTAATTTCTGTTTCCGCTGTAATAAAGTTAAAATTTTTCAAGTACTGTTTTATCTGTCTTGTAAGTTCCTGTTCTGTTTACTAAAATGCTCCACCAAAGTTAAGGCATTCCCTTTGTGAGTGACCTTAACGGAGGTGGGGTGTTACACTTGGTATCAGAGCTGAAGGTTACCAGATTTGATAAAAAGCTTTTGAAAACTATGTTTTAAAAAGGAAGTATTTTCAAAAGTAAAGCTTATTTTGAAAAAAAAAACATAATCCCCAAAAGCCATATATCTTTCTTTCGATTCTTTGTTTCGAGTTCCTTCCTCTTTCCCTTTTGAATCTCTTCCTCCGCTTATAGATTCTTTTTCTAAGATATGTAAGAACTTCCGTGCGATGGGCGGAAAACCGCTTTATGGGACTGAGACGTTGTCGAGGCTAGAAGTTGGCTGAACGAAGTGGAGGACTTGTTGGTACCTTTGAAATAGACGATGGGAGGAAGGTTCAACCAGTTGCTTGGTGAATGAAGGATGAAGCTTCATTTTGGTGGAAAGTCACGAATGGAGAACGTACATGAGAGACAAAGAAGGAAGAACCACCGAATAAGAAAGCGGGGCCCAAAAAGGAAACACAAAAGAAGGATGAGAAGTCTGAAGATAAGAAGTGGAAAAAGTGCTTTACTTGTGGGAGCTCAACTCATCTGAACAAGGATTGCAGAAAAAGGAAGGGCGCTTGCTTCAACTGTGGGGAGATGGGACACTTCACTAGGGACTGCCCGAGGAGACGAGGACAAGGAGGGCAGGCGAACACTCTTGAGGATAGTGGCTAGGATAGAAATAGGAAAATTTCTATAGTAGGTTTAATTTCTTTATCTGATTGTGACTTTTTCTGATTCTGGTATTTTGATTTTGTAATCGATACTCTGCACTTTAATACTAGTATTATTTCTGAATTCCGCTATAGACTCAGACCCATAAGGGTTATGGATCATCTGTTTGAGACTGGGGTTTGAGGGATATCTGTGTTAGGCGTCAAGTATGACGCATACATTCTGAGTTTTCGTAGGGTGTCAATTTGATATTGGTTTCGGTCTTTGGGGCCGATACTTAGGACCCATGTCTAATGGGAACCAAATTTTCGTTCTATCTGTACTCGCTTCCATCATTCGACTGTATCCTATCGATCGAATATTTGAACTTTAGGTAGAAACTAATGGGTGTAAACATGTGTTTGAGACATGTTATGTTTGATGGTTGCAAGTGGATGCAAGTGGTTGCTAGTGGTTGCCCGTGGATGCATATACACACACTAGGCACTAGATCGGCTCGAAAACACTCTCATACTGCATATGGATGGGTGAGCATTTTTCAATTCTTGTGGATGCAAAATGGTTGATTCAGCACATGGATGTTGCATTTGAGTGAATGGTTGTGCACTCATATAGAAATAATATATATATCATCAGAATTCTATTGCATACATGTTGGACTCATGGCACTGACATAATTCGCATTAAGGAGGTCAACTGAATCAGTAGACCACCTGATTTTGCATTAGATAAGGAACATATACACACACTTTTGCATATGTTCATACAACATTAGAAGTTTTCTAAGGACAATGGATGCTTGTGGATGATGGTTGAGTAGATGGGTGATTGGATGGTAGGACGCATTCTTCTTAACTTGAAGATTTCGGGGACGAAATCCATTTAAGTGGAGGAGAATGTAACACCCCGTGTATTCTATAACTGTGGAATTAACAAATTAAAGTATAATTAATTTGAAATCAAAGAACTAATGGAAACGGGATACGCCATTGCGTTCGTCTCGGAAAAATACGCGAAATAGAGTCCGAGTTTTCGAAAAACGGAGTCCGTAGAAGATATGGCCTTCGGAAGTTTCTGAATTAAGTTTAAAATTCGAACAGAATAAAACAGTTTAAAAATTAAAACCGGGCCCAATTGGCCAAGGCGGGGAAAACTCCCGCCTAAGACACCCAGGTCGACTGGGCTGTCGACCTGGTCTAACCAGGTCGATAGGGTTGTCGACAGGGCTGTCGACCTGGTCCAGACCCAGGTCGAACCCAGTCCACCCTGGCTGACCTATTCTATGTTGGTCGATTTTCGGTGGTCTGCTTTGTCATTAGGGCTAGGTGGCAGGCTCTAATTGGTCCCTCTTGCGAATGAATGGCTACGATCAATCCAAGCAACATCGATGGTCCTAATCAGTTCAGAAACTCTATAAAAATGACCCTAGACTCTACCTAGGTTTCCTACACAATTCTCTAGCCTCCATTGCTCTCTTCTTCTAATAAAAAAATAAAAATGGCGTCGCTGCTCTGCTGGAATTGAAACTAAAAGATAATCAACATCAGCCTAAGCAACTCAATTCAAACTAGAGATTAAAGTTTCTGCAAAGATTCTACAGCAAGTTAAAGTTCTTTCTTTAATCTAATCAAGGCAAGTACAGTTATTTTCCGCTATAAACATTAATAATAATTTTGATATGTTTTTGATTCTGAATCTGAGATTGTATATATATTTTCTTCTGTCAGATCTGTTTTTCTGTATCCCTTTTCTTCTTTTCTGTTTTTATAGCCAGGCTACCACGAGCCTGTGCCTAATCTCATAAGAGATGAACGTATAAACGCAAATTTTGGGATGAATAATGCGAAATTTGACAAGACTAAATTGAATGTATGACTTTAGGTCTGAGGCATAAAATATATTGGACATATGCATAAATTTGACTATGAACATATAATTTATGCATGTTGTATGCATAGCTATGTTGTAATTTAGAACTGTAATTAATGAGCATATGTTGTAAACATAGATTTGGATCTATGCATATTCTATGATAGAAGAAAAGAGGAACCATTGTAAGATTACATGTGATTTGAGACTTTGGACAAAATGCATATAAAAGTCAAGATCTGATTTTTAGAAGATATGATTTAAAGATTTATATTGTTGGGTATAGTTTGCATAATGATTCATGACATGAAAAGAAGAAGGATATGGAAAGTTAGGTGTAAAGATTTACATTAATTAGGATATCTATTATTTAGATTACACCTAAATAGGGATTTTTGGATATATGGCATGCATTGAAATTAATGGTTATATTTGGTATAATTTATATGTGAATCTGCTGTAAGATGCTAGTTTAACAAAAATTGGAACATATGTTATATGGCAAATTATGTCCATATTCTGTGCTATGTAACTTTATGCAAACATGGAGTATATGTTGTGAATCATGATAATTATGTAAGCATATGAATTTAGGCCAATTTATGATTGGGCAAGACATGTAAATAGAACCTTTAGAAATATTAAATTTGCTAAATCTGCTAATTTGCCAAGTTGCCTAAACTGCTAGTTTTGTTATATCGCCTAGACTGCTAATTAGATTGAAATGCCTAATCTGTTAAATTTGTCGGTTGAAATGCCTAACCTGTTATATGCCAAAATCTGCTAAGTTGCTAAATCTGTTAAATCCGTTAAGTCATATAAAATCTGTTATCTGCTATGTTGATATAATCATCCTATTATTGATATAATCTGAATTGGCATATTTATTGGGCGTGCGCATAAACGGTAAATTATTAATTAATTGGCCGCAAAGATAAACATGGCTAACTCGAGGTTAGAATGAGTTTGCGGCGTAAATCTGCCCGGAACCGCCCGGCACATCCAGTGGCCGCAAACAATAGGTTCTAATGTGAGAAGTTAGTCATAACATGCGTAAGACACGAGGTTAGGTCTGGCTTGTGGCAGAAGTCTGCCCGGAACCGCCCGGCATATCCAGCGGCCACAAGCTACCGACCTAATGTGAGAGGTCTGTGCATTAATAATTAATTAATGCAAAATCTAAGATAAGAATGACGTCTAAAACGTATTGGGGAAAATAGGGTTAAACCAAAGGGATTAATAGATGTAGTAAAACCCGTCCATGAATCTGTAGGCCCAATACAAAGTTAGACAAATCTGAAAAATCTGTACATCTGACCTGTTAGTCTGAAAACTTGTTAACTTAATTTGTGAATTAGTAAATCTGAATTCTGTATGTCTGAACTTGTAAATCTGAAATCTGTTAGTCTGGGAACACAAGGTTAGGAGGGGAATTACTTGTGTCATCTGTTGTTTGGGACCCATATTAGTCAGTAACCCTTTCTGGTATCAAAATTTTGACCCAACAGTAGGTAGGGTCCGGGCACGCTTACTGAACTAACTATAAGTGGTTCATTCTGATAATGGCGAGGGGTGTTGATGGTGCATTCCAACCGGGTCATGTGCGTGCATGGATCCCGGTCTGCCTCTGAGGATGTAAGACGCCGTGACATCTGTAAATAGGTCTGTGCCAATTGGTTGTCACTTTAGGGAGTGATACACCCTACTGTGGGGCCGACACAGGATATTTATGTATTAGGGAGCCGATCGCTTGGGGTAGGGTTTTAGGGTACGCTTAGTTCTGTCTGTTTCTATTGGTACCGTCTGTTTCTGTTGGGTGGTAACACCTGTCTGTTTCTGTGTGGTACCGTCTGTTCGGGTGGTAAAGGCCCATTACTAGTGTACACCTAATTCCACATTCTGTCTCCATAGGGATAAATCTGTTTCTTCTTCTGTCTGTTTCTGATCGGGTGGTAAAGGCCCATTACTAGTGTACACCTAATTCCACATTCTGTCTCCATAGGGATAAATCTGTTTCTTCTTCTGTCTGTTTCTGATCGGGTAGTAAAGGGCCATTATTAGCATTCTGTTTCTGTTAAAGTATTCTGTACCCGTTCCTGCTTCAATTTAGACATTAGGGTGACACCTAATTCTGCTATACTAGTATTAGTGCAGAGAAGTGTAAAACAATAGTTTATATCATTCTGTTTTTCTGTTATATCTGCTACACCAGTTATAGTTATCTCACATCCAGTTTTATGTTCATATCATATTATTATTATCTGTTCATATGCTGAAAGTCACTGGACTTGCCAGACTTTTTGTTTGACCCTTGTTGTTTCGCCTCCTTTCTTCCGTTTCCCCCCCCCCCAGGTTATCCAAGGAGGGAAATACTTTAGCTTGATCCGGATTTCTCTTTGCTTGAAGTGCTTAAAGTATGGCTTGGCTCTGTATAGCTTCCGTTCCATGGGGATTATGATTTTAAACTATGCATTTTGAAGGCTTTTGTACAAGACTGATATTTTGTACTTGAATTCTGAAATTGAAAGGATGTAACCATATTAATTTCTGTTTCCGCTGTAATAAAGTTAAAATTTTTCAAGTACTGTTTTATCTGTCTTGTAAGTTCCTGTTCTGTTTACTAAAATGCTCCACCAAAGTTAAGGCATTCCCTTTGTGAGTGACCTTAACGGAGGTGGGGTGTTACACTTGGTATCAGAGCTGAAGGTTACCAGATTTGATAAAAAGCTTTTGAAAACTATGTTTTAAAAAGGAAGTATTTTCAAAAGTAAAGCTTATTTTGAAAAAAAAACATAATCCCCAAAAGCCATATATCTTTCTTTCGATTCTTTGTTTCGAGTTCCTTCCTCTTTCCCTTTTGAATCTCTTCCTCCGCTTATAGATGCTTTTTCTAAGATATGTAAGAACTTCCGTGCGATGGGCGGAAAACCGCTTTATGGGACTGAGACGTTGTCGTGGCTAGAAGTTGGCTGAACGAAGTGGAGGACTTGTTGGTACCTTTGAGATAGACGATGGGAGGAAGGTTCAACCAGCTGCTTGGTGAATGAAGGATGAAGCTTCATTTTGGTGGAAAGTCACGAATGGAGAACGTACATGAGAGACAAAGAAGGAAGAACCACCGAATAAGAAAGCGGGGCCCAAAAAGGAAACACAAAAGAAGGATGAGAAGTCTGAAGATAAGAAGTGGAAAAAGTGCTTTACTTGTGGGAGCTCAACTCATCTGAACAAGGATTGCAGAAAAAGGAAGGGCGCTTGCTTCAACTGTGGGGAGATGGGACACTTCACTAGGGACTGCCCGAGGAGACGAGGACAAGGAGGGCAGGCGAACACTCTTGAGGATAGTGGCTAGGATAGAAATAGGAAAATTTCTATAGTAGGTTTAATTTCTTTATCTGATTGTGACTTTTTCTGATTCTGGTATTTTGATTTTGTAATCGATACTCTGCACTTTAATACTAGTATTATTTCTGAATTCCGCTATAGACTCAGACCCATAAGGGTTATGGATCATCTGTTTGAGACTGGGGTTTGAGGGATATCTGTGTTAGGCGTCAAGTATGACGCATACATTCTGAGTTTTCGTAGGGTGTCAATTTGATATTGGTTTCGGTCTTTGGGGCCGATACTTAGGACCCATGTCTAATGGGAACCAAATTTTCGTTCTATCTGTACTCGCTTCCATCATTCGACTGTATCCTATCGATCGAATATTTGAACTTTAGGTAGAAACTAATGGGTGTAAACATGTGTTTGAGACATGTTATGTTTGATGGTTGCAAGTGGATGCAAGTGGTTGCTAGTGGTTGCCCGTGGATGCATATACACACACTAGGCACTAGATCGGCTCGAAAACACTCTCATACTGCATATGGATGGGTGAGCATTTTTCAATTCTTGTGGATGCAAAATGGTTGATTCAGCACATGGATGTTGCATTTGAGTGAATGGTTGTGCACTCATATAGAAATAATATATATATCATCAGAATTCTATTGCATACATGTTGGACTCATGGCACTGACATAATTCGCATTAAGGAGGTCAACTGAATCAGTAGACCACCTGATTTTGCATTAGATAAGGAACATATACACACACTTTTGCATATGTTCATACAACATTAGAAGTTTTCTAAGGACAATGGATGCTTGTGGATGATGGTTGAGTAGATGGGTGATTGGATGGTAGGACGCATTCTTCTTAACTTGAAGATTTCGGGGACGAAATCCATTTAAGTGGAGGAGAATGTAACACCCCGTGTATTCTATAACCGTGGAATTAACAAATTAAAGTATAATTAATTTGAAATCAAAGAACTAATGGAAACGGGATACGCCATTGCGTTCGTCTCGGAAAAATACGCGAAATAGAGTCCGAGTTTTCGAAAAACGGAGTCCGTATGAAGAAGATATGGCCTTCGGAAGTTTCTGAATTAAGTTTAAAATTCGAACAGAATAAAACAGTTTAAAAATTAAAACCGGGCCCAATTGGCCAAGGCGGGGAAAACTCCCGCCTAAGACACCCAGGTCGACTGGGCTGTCGACCTGGTCTAACCAGGTCGACAGGGCTGTCGACAGGGCTGTCGACCTGGTCCAGACCCAGGTCGAACCCAGTCCACCCTGGCTGACCTATTCTATGTTGGTCGATTTTCGGTGGTCTGCTTTGTCATTAGGGCTAGGTGGCAGGCTCTAATTGGTCCCTCTTGCGAATGAATGGCTACGATCAATCCAAGCAACATCGATGGTCCTAATCAGTTCAGAAACTCTATAAAAATGACCCTAGACTCTACCTAGGTTTCCTACACAATTCTCTAGCCTCCATTGCTCTCTTCTTCTAATAAAAAAATAAAAATGGCGTCACTGCTCTGCTGGAATTGAAACTAAAAGATAATCAACATCAGCCTAAGCAACTCAATTCAAACTAGAGATTAAAGTTTCTGCAAAGATTCTACAGCAAGTTAAAGTTCTTTCTTTAATCTAATCAAGGCAAGTACAGTTATTTTCCGCTATAAACGTTAATAATAATTTTGATATGTTTTTGATTCTGAATCTGAGATTGTATATATATTTTCTTCTGTCAGATCTGTTTTTCTGTATCCCTTTTCTTCTTTTCTGTTTTTATAGCCAGGCTACCACGAGCCTGTGCCTAATCTCATAAGAGATGAACGTATAAACACAAATTTTGGGATGAATAATGCGAAATTTGACAAGACTAAATTGAATGTATGACTTTAGGTCTGAGGCATAAAATATATTGGACATATGCATAAATTTGACTATGAACATATAATTTATGCATGTTGTATGCATAGCTATGTTGTAATTTAGAACTGTAATTAATGAGCATATGTTGTAAACATAGATTTGGATCTATGCATATTCTATGATAGAAGAAAAGAGGAACCATTGTAAGATTACATGTGATTTGAGACTTTGGACAAAATGCATATAAAAGTCAAGATCTGATTTTTAGAAGATATGATTTAAAGATTTATATTGTTGGGTATAGTTTGCATAATGATTCATGACATGAAAAGAAGAAGGATATGGAAAGTTAGGTGTAAAGATTTACATTAATTAGGATATCTATTATTTAGATTACACCTAAATAGGGATTTTTGGATATATGGCATGCATTGAAATTAATGGTTATATTTGGTATAATTTATATGTGAATCTGCTGTAAGATGCTAGTTTAACAAAAATTGGAACATATGTTATATGGCAAATTATGTCCATATTCTGTGCTATGTAACTTTATGCAAACATGGAGTATATGTTGTGAATCATGATAATTATGTAAGCATATGAATTTAGGCCAATTTATGATTGGGCAAGGCATGTAAATAGAACCTTTAGAAATATTAAATTTGCTAAATCTGCTAATTTGCCAAGTTGCCTAAATTGCTAGTTTTGTTATATCGCCTAGACTGCTAATTAGATTGAAATGCCTAATCTGTTAAATTTGTCGGTTGAAATGCCTAACCTGTTATATGCCAAAATCTGCTAAGTTGCTAAATCTGTTAAATCCGTTAAGTCATATAAAATCTGTTATCTGCTATGTTGATATAATCATCCTATTATTGATATAATCTGAATTGGCATATTTATTGGGCGTGCGCATAAACGGTAAATTATTAATTAATTGGCCGCAAAGATAAACATGGCTAACTCGAGGTTAGAATGAGTTTGCGGCGTAAATCTGCCCGGAACCGCCCGGCACATCCAGTGGCCGCAAACAATAGGTTCTAATGTGAGAAGTTAGTCATAACATGCGTAAGACACGAGGTTAGGTCTGGCTTGTGGCAGAAGTCTGCCCGGAACCGCCCGGCATATCCAGCGGCCACAAGCTACCGACCTAATGTGAGAGGTCTGTGCATTAATAATTAATTAATGCAAAATCTAAGATAAGAATGACGTCTAAAACGTATTGGGGAAAATAGGGTTAAACCAAAGGGATTAATAGATGTAGTAAAACCCGTCCATGAATCTGTAGGCCCAATACAAAGTTAGACAAATCTGAAAAATCTGTACATCTGACCTGTTAGTCTGAAAACTTGTTAACTTAATTTGTGAATTAGTAAATCTGAATTCTGTATGTCTGAACTTGTAAATCTGAAATCTGTTAGTCTGGGAACACAAGGTTAGGAGGGGAATTACTTGTGTCATCTGTTGTTTGGGACCCATATTAGTCAGTAACCCTTTCTGGTATCAAAACTTTGACCCAACAGTAGGTAGGGTCCGGGCACGCTTACTGAACTAATTATAAGTGGTTCATTCTGATAATGGCGAGGGGTGTTGATGGTGCGTTCCAACCGGGTCATGTGCGTGCATGGATCCCGGTCTGCCTCTGAGGATGTAAGACGCCGTGACATCTGTAAATAGGTCTGTGCCAATTGGTTGTCACTTTAGGGAGTGATACACCCTACTGTGGGGCCGACACAGGATATTTATGTATTAGGGAGCCGATCGCTTGGGGTAGGGTTTTAGGGTACGCTTAGTTCTGTCTGTTTCTGTTGGTACCGTCTGTTTCTGTTGGGTGGTAACACCTGTCTGTTTCTGTGTGGTACCGTCTGTTCGGGTGGTAAAGGCCCATTACTAGTGTACACCTAATTCCACATTCTGTCTCCATAGGGATAAATCTGTTTCTTCTTCTGTCTGTTTCTGATCGGGTGGTAAAGGCCCATTACTAGTGTACACCTAATTCCACATTCTGTCTCCATAGGGATAAATCTGTTTCTTCTTCTGTCTGTTTCTGATCGGGTAGTAAAGGCCCATTAGTAGCATTCTGTTTCTGTTAAAGTATTCTGTACCCGTTCCTGCTTCAATTTAGACATTAGGGTGACACCTAATTCTGCTATACTAGTATTAGTGCAGAGAAGTGTAAAACAATAGTTTATATCATTTTGTTTTTCTGTTATATCTGCTACACCTGTTATAGTTATCTCACATCCAGTTTTATGTTCATATCATATTATTATTATCTGTTCATATGCTGAAAGTCACTGGACTTGCCAGACTTTTTGTCTGACCCTTGTTGTTTCGCCTCCTTTCTTCCGTTTCCCCCCCCCCAGGTTATCCAAGGAGGGAAATACTTTAGCTTGATCCGGATTTCTC
The DNA here is from genome assembly GCA_030737875.1 of Allium sativum. NCBI lineage: Eukaryota > Viridiplantae > Streptophyta > Magnoliopsida > Asparagales > Amaryllidaceae > Allium > Allium sativum. The sequence goes on along the minus strand of CM060918.1, from coordinate 661,503,920 downwards.
TTTGCTTGAAGTGCTTAAAGTATGGCTTGGCTCTGTATAGCTTCCGTTCCATGGGGATTATGATTTTAAACTATGCATTTTGAAGGCTTTTGTACAAGACTGATATTTTGTACTTGAATTCTGAAATTGAAAGGATGTAACCATATTAATTTCTGTTTCCGCTGTAATAAAGTTAAAATTTTTCAAGTACTGTTTTATCTGTCTTGTAAGTTCCTGTTCTGTTTACTAAAATGCTCCACCAAAGTTAAGGCATTCCCTTTGTGAGTGACCTTAACGGAGGTGGGGTGTTACAGTGTTACACATGGTATCAGAGCTGAAGGTTACCAGAACAGATAAAAGATTTTGAAAACCATTTTCAAAATCATTTTTAAAAAGAAGTATTTTCAAAAACATGTTTTAAAGAGGGTACTTTTAAGAGAAAGGTTTATTATGAAAAACATAATCCCCAAAAGCCATATATCTATCTTTCGGTTCTCTGTTTTGAATATCTCCCTTTTTGCTTTCAGCATGTCTGGGAACCCGACATACCTGTGGGCGTACAGATACTAAGCTAGTTCAAAAGGTACCTGGAGGCTAAGGCTGCTGCTGCAGGCCCAGCAAACGTTCCTCCTCCCCCAGCAACAGCCGCTCCTCCTCCACCTCCCCGTATAGACGCTTTTTCTAAGATATGCAAAGACTTCAGTGCGATGGGCTGAAAACCGTTTTTTGGAACTGAGACGTTCATTGAGGCTCGGAATTGTCTCAAGGAAGTGGAGGACTTGTTTGGTATATTTGAGGTAGATGACGAAAGGAACGTTCCGCCAACTGCTTGGTTGATGAGGGATGAAGCTTTATTTTGGTAGGAAGTAACTAATGGAGGACGTGCAGTGGAGATGTGGATGGATTTTAGATAAAGGTTCGAGTTGAAATTTCTTTCACAAGCAGAGGAGAGTTTATACATGAAGAGGTTCTTGGCTTTGAAACAAGGGAGTTTGTCTGTGAAGGAGCATGTTAACAAGTTTAACCAGTTAGCAAGATTTGGTATGGAATTAGTAAATACACAACATAAGAAGACCTTTCAGATTTTCCAAGGGTCTGAATGGACTATTACACGGGTTGGCTATGTCCAACATTCCTATAGGGGCTACATTCGAGAATCATGTTGATATGGCTTTGATACATGAAGAGGAGAAAGGTGCTAATAAGGCACATGATAAGAAAGAGGATCCAAAGAAGGAACATCAACAACAAAAGAAGGGCGGTTAGGATAAAAAGGGTTCAGAGAAAAGAAAGTGTCATAATTGTGGAATACCTGGCCATTTGAAGAAGGATTGTAGGAAGAAGAAGAGGACGGGTTGCTTCCAATGCGGTGAGGCAGGACATATGATTAAAGACTGCCCAAGGAGGCTAGGACAAGGGCAAGGACAGAGGACAAGATCTACTTCTGGAGGGCAGGTTCATGCTCTCATGACAGTTATGCAAGAGAGAGGTAGAAACATTTCTGTTGAAAGTTTGATTTTTCTTTTCGATCATCCTGTATGTACTTTGTTTGATTCTGTCGCTTCACATTCGTTTAAATCTTCTTCTGTTGTTGAGTCTCTGCACCTAGATACTAGTATAGTAGTGGATCCCTTTGTCGTCTCAAATCCTGTTGGGGTTAAGGCTCATCTGTCTACGTTATGTCGGGATTTGAGAATATCTGTGTTTGGCATTGAGTTTGAATGCAATGCTTATGTGCTTAGTTTCATGGGCTATGGGTTGATTCTAGGAATGGATTTTCTAGCCAGGTATGGTGCCATTCTCGATTATGAAAAGAGGGTAGTTAGACTGTTGACTTGTTTGGGTAATACTCTCGATATCTCATGCGACCCTAAGGTTTCTGTTATGCTTAGCTACCTAGAATCTCTTGACAAATCTATTGATGATTTACAATCTATTCGAGTAGTCCGTGAGTATGCAGATGTCTTTGAGGAGGTTAGGTGTCTACCTCCAAAACGCGAGATAGATTTTTGTATATACTTGGTGGACAATGCAAAGCTAGTTGCATTGCTTGTGTGCCATATGGCTCCAAGAGAAAAGAAGGAGCCTAGTAAACAAGTGAAAGAGTTTCTTGAGAAATGGTTAATAAGAAGAAGTATCTCGAAGTCGGGTGCGCTAGTTGTTTTTGCTACAAAGGCTGATGGTTCGTTTAGATTGTGCGTGGACTATAGGGAGCTGAATAAGCTTATGAAGAAGAACAGACACCCATTACCTAGGATAAATGACTTGTTCGATCAGTTGGTTGGTGTTTCGGTTTTCTTGCTGTTGGATTTAGCTACAGGATTTCATCACCTAAGGGTGGCTGCGGACAACATAGATAAGACTCATTTAGAAATCCAGATGGTTTTTTGAATGGCTCGTCATGCCTTTTGGTTTGACGAATGCACCCGCATATTTCGTAGACTTGATGAGCAGGGTGTTTAAGAAGTTTCTAAACAAGTTCGTGGTGGTCTTTGTGGATGATATCTTTATATTCTCTGGAAGCGAGGAAGAACATGCCCTACATCTTAGGGAAGTCTTAGAGACCCTTCGAGCACATCAAGTCAAAGCTAAATTCTCCAAATGTCATTTTTAGAGGAAGGAAGTGAGGTTCTTAAGGGAACGTGGTCTCTAAGGAAGGGATAGCTGTGGATCCCGCGAAGGTGGTAGCAATCAAAGATTGGAAGGTTCCTCGAAGTGCAACGAAAGTAAGAAGTTTTCTAGGGTTGGCGGGCTATTGTAGGAAGTTCATTAAGGACTTCGCAAAGATATCAGCCCTACTTACACGGTTGACGAAAAAGAATTTGACCTTTTCTTGGAATGTTGACTGTGACGATGCTTTCCAACGTTTGAAGAGGGCATTCACGACAGCTCCAGTTTTAGTTTTGACGGATGGGAGTAAACTATTCACAGTGTATAACGATGCTTGCGGCACAAGGCTTGGCGCAGTTTTGATGCAAGAGGGAAGGGTGATACGCAATGGTGGAAGGCAGTTAAAGGTCAATGAGAAGAATTACCCTACCCACGACTTAGAGTTAGCTGCCATAGTTTTTGCGCTTAAGTCTTGACGTCACTATTTGCTTGGAGAGAGGTTTGAGTTGTATACAGACCATAAGTTACTTAAATAATTGTTCTCTCAAAAAGATCTAAACTTAAGGCAACAGAGGTGGATGGAGTTCTTAGCATCCTACGATTTTGATATTGCATATACCCCAGGCAAGGGTAACATCGTGGCTGACGCCTTGACTAGAAAGAGGTTGACTTTGAGTCCTTTGTTTGTCGAGTGGTAGAGCTTAGAGTACATATCAACCTTTGATTTTAGACCCTCTATCGATTATATACCCAGTTTTTTGGCATCATTAGAGGTGCGACCTAATCTTTTGAGACAGATAGGAGCGACACAGCGAGATGATCCATAGGTAATAGAGATAGCAGACAAGCTCATAAGAGGAGTCTTCGAGCAGTCTTAGTAGGTATACTATACATGAGAAAGATTGATTGCGTAGGTATAAAAGACTTTGCGTATCATGAGATGAGAGTTTGAGAGGGACAATCCTTAAAGAAGCATATCGTTCTAAGATGACCATACATGCCGGTGGTGACAAGATGTATAGGGGCATGAAGAGAGTTTTTTTTGGGCCGTAATAAAGAAGGATGTGGCTGAGTTCATTTCTAGATGCTTAGTGTGCCAGCAAGTCAAGGGTGAGCAAAAGAAGCCTGGAGGTTTGCTTCACCCTTTAGAGTTTCCACAATGGAAATGGGATAGTGTTTCCATGGATTTCGTCGACGGGTTGCCGAGGTCAAGGAATGGTAATACGGGGATTTGGGTAGTAGTAGATAGACTCACCAAGAGCTCCCATTTAATTCCCGTTAAGAGTAAAAGAACAACGGCATGGTTAGCATATGTTTATCTCCGAGAGATAGTTCATCTACATGGCATACCTTCTAGTATCGTAAGCGATGGAGATGACATTTTCACTAGTGAGTTTTGGAAGAGCTTGCAAGAGGCGGTAGGAACGCAATTGTGTTCGAGCACCGCTTATCACCCTCAGACGGACGACCAAACAAAAAGAGTGAATAATTTTCTAGAAGATCTTTTGAGGTTATGCATCTTGGATTTTGGAGTGACATGGGAAGAACACCTTCCATTAGTAGAGTTCGCCGACAACAACAGCTATCAAACTAATATTGGCATGGCACCTTTTGAAGCTCTATATGGATGACCTTGCCGATCACCGACATTTTGGTGGGAATCTATGGATAAGATTTTGCTTGGGCCCGAGATGGTTAGGGAAACCTCGAAGAAGAATGAATTGATTCGAAGACACATGAATACGGCACAAGACCGGCAAAAGTCGTACGATGATAAGAGACGAACCGATCTCAAGTCCAATGTCAGAGATAAGGTTTTTATTAAAGTATCACCATTGAGGAATGTAGTTCGTTTTGGATCCGTAGGGAAATTGGCACCAAGATTCGTAGGGCCATTCCCTATTACAGAAAGAATTGGACATATGGCCTACAAAATAAATTTTCCCAAGAAGCTTAGTGGTGTTCATGACGTACTTCACGTGTCGCATTTGAGGAAGTGTTTAGATGATACCGCAGAAGTAGTAGAGCCGAACATGCTTAGAGAAGTGGAAGTAGAGCGAGATGCCACAATTAGACGAGTTCCTACATGCATCCTTGGATCGGAGGTCAAGAAATTACGCAACCGAGAGGTCAAGTTGGTTAACGTCCAATGCCGAGACGATCAAGGAGACGTGACTTGGGAAGCGGAAGACAAGATACGCGCTTCATACCCTTTTCTTTTTGAGGGTATGTTCTTAATTTATCTTTTTTTTCTACTGCTTTATTTATACTTATTCTATCATTTAGTGTATCCTCTCGATTATATCTTCGACCATTAGGTAGAAAATCCTATGGTTGTAAACATGTGTTTGAAACATGTTATGTTTGGTGGATTCAAGTGTTTGCTAGTGGTTGCTCGTGGATGCATTTACACACAATTTAGGCACTAAGATCGGCTCAGTCACTTTCATATTGCTTATTCATAAGAATACATATATTTGTATATTGATTGAAATTTGATGTGTTATCATGTGGATGTTGCATTTGAGTGAATGATTGTGCACTCATATGGAAGTTATAAAGTGCATTAGGAATAATTGCGTACATATTGGACTCATGGCACTAACATAATTAGAATTAAGGAGGTCAACTGAATTAGTAGACCGCTTGATCTTTGCTTTAGATAAGGGACATATACACACACTTTTGCATATGTTCATATAGCACTAGAAATCTTTTAAGGACAATGGATGCTTGTGGATGATGGATGAGTAGATAGATGATGGATGGTAAGATACATTCTTCTTAACTTGAAGATTTCGGGGACGAAATCCTTTAAGGAGGGGAGAATGTAACACCCCGTAATTTTATAATATTGAAATTAACAAATTGAAGAATACTTAATTTTTATAAGAAGAATTAAGGGAAAAGGGCTGTGCCATTGCGTTCGTCTCAGAATTCTACTTTGGATAGAGTCCAAGTTTGCGTAAAATGAATACAGTATGTAGAAGTTATGAAGCTTAGAAAATTTCAGTTTAAACAGAATCTAATTAAATAACAAAAGCAGTTCAAAATTTAAAATTCGACTGAAACAGGCTGAGCGGGAAAATTCCCGCTTAAGGGTGTCGACACCCCAGGGGGGAGTCGACTGGGGAGTCGACCCCCCTATAGGGGTGTCGACTGGGGAATCGACCCCTATATGGGTGTCGACCACCATCAGCCCAGATCTGGCAGTGGGCTGATGATGTGTTTTTCTTGTTTGGATGGTTCAGATGGTTGCTAATCTAATCTAAAGGTCCTAATATACCTAATACACCTATAAACAAACATCTAATCCTAACCCTAATCTCATTGTTTTCATCCATGGCGCCTCCATGCTGCTCTAATCTAAATTAAAACAAACCTTTATTTCCATCAAGTCAAATTAGAAGATCAGATCTACAAATAATCAAAGTAGAGATTGTTCAAGATCAAATTTTCTACAATAACGCCTCTTTCTCTTTTCTAAGAATCCTATCGCTGTGAGTCTATGTTACTTTCACATATAAATAAAGTAAAAATAATTGTGATAGGGTTGTAAATTGGATCTAATGTATATGCTTGTAACTAAGATGAATCATATCAAGTTTTGTAAATTGTTATCCTTCAGATTCATACCCAATTGCTATTATCATATGCCTGTCTGATCTATTTTGTCGTTATTCTTTTCACATGAATGTTTATATGTTTATGCCAATTTTGATGTTTTGATTCTCTCCCCTTCTTCTTTTCCATTTACCTTTTGATATTAGGCTAACTTCGAGCCTAAGCATATTGCATTGAGATTTACGTACGATTAACGTAGGAATGATTGGGAAAAGTTGGGGAATTTGTAATAAAATGAGATTTGGCATACATTGTTGATAACTATGGAAATTGGTTTGGGCATAATTGGGTATAACTTGTATACATGAGATTTGGCATAAATTGGTTTGGGCATAACTGGGTATAACTTGTATACACGAGATTTGGCATAAATTGGTTTGGGCATAACTGAGTATAACTTGTATACATGAGATTTGGCATAAATTGTTAATAACTATGAAAATTGGTTTGGGCATAATTTGGCATAACTTGTACACATGAATATAGGCATAATTTGGATTTAAAATTATAAACATAATTTAGATTGGAAATTACGGGTAATTGGAATATGTTATAATCCAACATTTGAAATTGGGACCTGAATCAAGAGAGTGATAATGAATGCCTAAGGCACGAGGTTAGATTCATATTGCGGTATAAGCCTGCCCGGAACCGCCCCGCATATCCATCAACCGCAAACGGTAATCTAATGTGAGAGGTCAAAGGCAGAAATTAGATGCGTAATAATGCGAAGACACGAGTTTAGATTCAAATTGCGGTATAAGCGTGCTAGGAACTGCCTGGCATATCCAGCAACTGCAAACGGTAATCTAATGTGGGAGGTCTTGCAAGATTACGGTTATAATGAATTAATGAACACTTAACCAAGATAAGACATGTGGTAAGACATGGGAATAATAAAGGGTTAAGTGGGTAATATGGGTAGCATGTGAAATATAATAAAAGCACTGAACCAAATTGAGACATGTGATAAGACATGGGGATAAAAAGGGTATAAGTGGGAATTCCTAGTGAGGACCAAGCTTAGGAGGAAAGCTTGTGTCAAGTGTGTGGACCCTTTTCAACTAGTAACAAAATTTAGTATCTGTATGAGGTCGAACTATGTCGAGGATAGAGACACGCTTACTAGGTTTGATTGTAAGAGGTCAATAAAGAGTTTGCTATGGCAGTGCAAGTCCAGCGGAGTCATGTGCGTGCGTGGGTCCATTCTGGTAGGTAAGATGTTCTTGCATCGTATAGGTATAAGTTATGCATTTCAGTAGTATCGGGGTTTGCCACATTAGGGAGTGATGCACCCTATTGTGGGACCAGCATAGGTATCTACGAGGTTAGGGAGCCGATCGAATGGGAAGGGTAGTGGGTACAACTAGTGGGGATAGGAGCAAGTTGGCACCTATGATAGTAACTAGAAGAAAACGAAACTACCATCATTATATTTGTTTAAGAGGGGTCATCTTTAAGTATGTAACTAGTATTTTGGTACAGTGCAGAGCATATCTTATGGTGGTTAGGAGCGCAATCGATGTTCTATCTCGCTTATGTTGTTTACCTTGTCATATATACTTATGTTATAGTCATCCCTTATATCTAGTTTATGTTCTTATCCTGGAACTTTACTGATTATATTTTAAAGTCACTGGACTTGCCATACTTTATGTCTGACCCTTTTTGTTTCGCCTCTTTTCTTACTTTCCACCCCCCAAGTCCACAAGGTAGGATGAGTGGAGCTTGACTCGGATTTCTTTCTTCTTGAAGTGCTTGGAAGTGTTGAAAGTAATGCTTAACTTTATCTCTTTCTCATTATGGCTATTCGGAGTGGGATTATGGTTTTGTTTTTATGTACTCTGATAATAATTTTGTTCAAGATGGATATTTGTGTACTTGGCTTTAGTATATGGTTTTGATGTTCTAACTACGCATGTTTTTCTTTTCTGCTATAATGAATAAATTTCAAATTTTAAGTACCATTTTATATATCTGTCTTGTGATGTTCTATTCTATACTCTTATAATGCTCCATGAAAGTTAATGCATTCCCTTAGTGAGTGACATTAATTGACTGGGGGTGTTGCAATAGCGATTTGAGATCCAGAAGATTTTTTTTGGGGTGTTGCAATAGTTATTTGAGATCCAGAAGATTCTTTTTGGGAACCCTTGGCCCACTGTTTTGCTTCTTCAAATCTTAGTCCAATATGGAACGAAACAACAAAGCTAAGGTCGTGGTTGAAATGTCAGAGGTTCAGGCCCTCCTTCTAGGGCCAAAATGTTAACGATGTTTTTCTTCAACACCAGAAGTAGGTCTATGGATGTGGATCTAAGGGATGTAAGGGGTTATTTAGTTCTCACAAGCTTGAGTTAGTTCACCGTTTTGTAGATATCAATGTCTTAAGCCCGAAGATTAGTTATTATTCCCTATAGGGGTGAGTATCAGCTTAAGAGACTCTATAACCGACAATTACCTTAGGAAAAGGATTCCCTAAGCTTAATGCAAATTAGATAGCTAAATGGCTCGTAGAAGAGTATTTTGGTAATTTGACATCATGGGTAAGGCTTATGTACAAGGCTTTTGTTGAGAAGAAAGCATAAAGTAATAGGCGAAAGAACAAGTAAGATAACTCACAGAAATTACACTAAGTGTTGATTCACTCTTTATTGCCCAATGACTTGAGTACGTAAGTGTTTACAAAGGAAATCCCCAAATTAATTTACATAGGGTTTACTCTATAGGAAATGAGTACAAGATTGAGGAAATGAGGAAAGTCCCTCCAAATGAGACCCCTGGGGTCTTATTTATAAACAAATTAGGCCCCCTTTTGATATCAACTCAGCAAAATCCTTTTTCGAATGCAATAACAAGGTTTTGGCCACTTTTGCACCTTTCGTTTCCTGTATCGTGGTTTTAGTCGCCTTTCTCTATATTGAGTATTGCTATTGATTCATACTTTCCTTCGCAGCTTCGGTTTTAGGCTTTAGGGGCTTGATTTAAATGTCGCTGCATTACACTGTACCAATACCAAGCCATTTTGTATAGATAGCTTCGAAAGCTTCTTTCGGTCTTGACGACAAGCTTCAGTTTCAATAACAAGTCTTCAGAGTATTACCCTTTTGTTTCTGTTCTATATGACTTCAACATCTTCCTCTCTTTCGGAATCGACGCTACGCAAATTATTATTGATAACCCTCCTTCTTGTGCCTTCAGGATACTCGAGTGAACTCTTGGATTTTGCGATAAATTTCTTTCATCATATCTCCTGATGATGTTGCCTCCTGGTGTCGGTATCGATACCAGGTATCGATAGCCCTTTGCTTCCTCTTAGCTGGACTTTATGCTTCCCTTTCATGGTTATGAGTTTTGGATCATAAGCTTTCGTCTATCCTTTTTGTTTGCTTTTGGCACGATATTTAGGTTGATTGCCATTGATGCCAACACTATCTTGTCGCTATCCCTTACGTATATGTACCATGCTTCTCCCTTCGATGTTGGTATCAATAGCACATTGACAAACCTTCATCTTTTGCTCTTGGTATCGGTCACCTCAATGATTTTTTGTCGGTTATCTATTCTTGAAATACACTTATGATGTTAGCAGCGCTCTGATATCCCTTCACTGGTATTTATTTTTGGTGCTAAATTTGGTAGCAACAACCAAGATCGCTGGAAGGTGGGATAGGGGATGCATCACCTCTGCTTGTACTAGTCTCCCTTTCCATGGTTGATTTCCCTTTAATCTTATATCGCATGGCGTCCTCTGCTTCCATCAATAGATTCTTTCCCTCAGCCAATGCCTCTAGCTCACCCCTCGGAAAAATTGGGTTATCAAAGCTTCCTCGTTCACCGCTTGCCTAGCTTCAGCCCTCCTTTCTTCTTCTGTAAAAACCGCCTATGCATCCTCCAATGTTCGCGAATAGTCATCAACCCAAGAGAGATCCTTATGGCAAAGGACTCGAGCAAAAAGTAGAAGAACATTATCGCCAAATGCTTTTCGCATCTCATATATTTTCATCGCGTGTTCATTCTTAAGAGTTTGGATCTCGATTGCATGTTGGATATGGGGGTTATTGGCGTTCCCTATCACAACATTAGCGTAATCTTCCACTTGTTTTTTAGCCACTTCAGAAGCGGCAAGCTGAGCTCTAAGATAATGTACCTCCAATCCTGAATGTCACCAATCGATTCTTAGGATATCATTTTTAGAATTGAGGGATTCGCATTTCTCCCCCACTAATTTTACAACATCTTAAGATATCGTGGCGCATGTTCCTTTGCTGGAGAATAGCACTTCTTATGTATCCAAGTGCTCACGCATGCACTTGCTAGAGAATAGTACTTCTATACTTTGTTGGAGAATAGCTCACACTCCTTATGTATCCAAGTGCTCATGCATGCATTTGCTAGAGAATAGCACTCCTATCTATCCCTGGAGAATAGCTCACCATGTTTAACGGTCAAATTCGATGCCAAGTCAATCGGTTTTTCTCTCTAAGTCCTAAGTAGTTTTTTTCCTTGAGAAAGGCCAGCTCGTCCTCACACTCCTTCAATTCTTTCTTTGATGTTTCAGGGTATTTCTTGTCGTAGTCCTATTCCATTTACATCTCTTCAATTTCAATCTCCATGGTCCTGATAACCTCACATAACCGTCTTCAACATGTGTACATTGCATTATGCCGAGTTAAAGAAAAATCAATTTCTGAGCTAACCCGACCGATGAAGTTTTCCACCAATGATTGAAGGTCCAGAACAAATTTAATGCTAGAAAAGCAAAGATGGGGAAAGGCTTCCTCAAGTTCTTTGATTCATTCAGTAGGAATCCTTTCTTGGGCTGAAGAAATTGATATTTGGGGTCTTTTTTCAGGACATTTGGTGAAAGCAGTAGGGTCTTGTCCACGGGAACCAACTGATTATGACTTCCAAGGAGGATTAGTAGGAGGTCTTAGATGGGGGGACGATTTGGGAGTGTTCACTAGAGGTCTTGACATGACCCCTAGGAGTCTTGTCTTGAGAACCAAAAGCAGAGTGATGTTTTTCCATCTCACTCCCTTTGTTTCTACCCTTTTCCCTGGATGCCTCTTCTTATCTTTCTCCCAGCTGTGCTTCTTATTTTTGTTTTTATTTATGTTCTCATGGTCCTCACTCTCCTTTCTTTTCCATTCTTTTTCTCTGTTCTCTTGAGCTCGCGTACCATCACTCTCTCGATCTCTTCATCCTCCAGAAGACGTCCGACATGCCGGGCCACCTTTTTCAAGATGGAGCCAAAGTAATTATTATATTGCCCTTCTTTCTTCATGGCACTTGCAATAAAAAAAGAAGACTTTAGTTGGTACTTAGCATACGCATGAGAAAGTGGTGATGAAACATGCAGTACTTGTGCTAGGTATGCCCTAGGTGACCACCAAACGGACCAAAGTCCAGAATTTGACTTGTGGTTGTTGCCTCTTTAGATTTGACATGAGTTATGTCTCCCCTGGACTTTGGGAAAAAAGATACGGAATCCAAATTTTGAGAGGAAAGGAATGTTTCCAAAATATCCAAATCTTATAAGTCCCGAAAGGGGGAATCTACTTCTTCTTCTCGATCACCATGGGTAAGAGAGGGCCCTTTCCTTACGTCAGATTCCTCTAGACGGGAATCCTGGGGTTCTTTCTGGACCACTTCCTCTGGTGATCTTTCTTTTTCTCTTATCAGTGGATCTTCCAAGCCTTGAGAAGGCCAACCTTCTTGATAATTCTCTTCCTGACATCTTTCTTCACCTTTGTCGGAGAGAGAATTGTAACAGCCACATTCCTTATGATAGAGAGTTGAGTGGGTTTCCCCTCGATAGGGGGAATATTAGTAGTAGCGGCCAAAGTCTCCCCGACATGGGGCACTTATATCTGCGGAGCAACTACTGAAGGGGCTTGACCCCCAGGAGAACCTGACGTCTTGCTTGTATCAAGAAGACGATAGCGATGTAGAAGCACGTCTTAATACTTCGATACTTTAAGTCAAGGCCGGCTAGAATATCTAAACGCTTTTGGAATGACTTACCTATCGACTTAGTTGGCTTATCACCTACGGGAAAATAGTTAATATAAGAAATCTTTCTATAGCTCATTTAATTAAAAGGCAACACTTACAACATTTAAGCCACCGGCGGGTACATCTCGGTTATTGTGGGGCATAGAACTAGTCGTGTCTTACATCTTCCTATTTGCTAGGTATGTCTTCAATGATCTTTCTAAGATAGGCGGCGAAGAAGAAAAGGAAGGAAGGGGGTGTAATCTTCAATGTGCTTAAAGTCAAAAAAAAAAAAAAGACTACATCATCAAATGTTGGATCTTAACAAAGTTGCTCCATATATAGAACGTACAATGACAGTAGGTTAGCATATGCAATTGGATGAAGCTGCATTAGCACCAACCTCATATGCCTTAGGAAGTCAACAATGAAATGATGGAACGAAGGAATGATTCCTATAGTGCAACTCCCCACCTACGTTAAGGTCACTCACAAAGGGAATGCATTAACTTCAGTGGAGCATCATAAGTGTATAGAATAGATAAATTACAAAATAGACAAAATTTAAAATAGCAGAAAATAAATAATTAATAAAACTTTACTTCATTGATAGAACAACAGCTTGGTAAAAAAGCTTGTACAAAGATTTGTTTTCCAACACCAAAACACCCTTACCCATTACAATAAAGCATCTGTCTTGTTTAACAAAATAAAGAAGCATAAAATAACAATGATATTCCCCAATAAAGCATGAGCCAGTCATAGCAGTGGAAAAGAGAGTCCAAAGCAATACATCGTCTATCTTCGAGCTTGGAAAGAAAACCGAGCTAAGTGGTAACGTTCCCTCCCTATGAACCTTGGGGGGGGGGACGGAAGAAAAGAAGGCAAAAAAAAAAAAACGGGTCAGACATAAGTTCAGTGATTATTTAGCATGTAAATAGGTAAAAGGATCATGACATGAATAAACTGAATACCATACATAATCCTGATGATAAACATAACAAGACAACAAATGATGGTCGTTATATTTGACAAGGTAAGATACACAGAATGCGCTTCGGTTCTTTCTCTGATTGATTTTTCTCTGCACCTCCCAACTAGCATCCCAGCTAGTGTCTTTAATAGAACTGTTCGTATTCCCTACTAGTGTCCCAACTATTATCCTGTGTTAAAAGAATCCGTATCCCCTACTAGTGTCCCAACTATTATCCTGTGTTATAAAATAAGGTGATCCCAACCCCGCAATTGTGGTAGCCTTCAGGTGTATATCTAGTATGAGGATCTTACCTCAATTGGCCCAATTGCCATAAAGATTTTAGATGTACCCTTACTACCCTATCGATTCTTCTCCTACTTGTATTAATTTTTCTTGTGTCTGTATCAATCGGCCCCCTCTTGCGTGTAGATACCCTGTGCCGGTCCCACCATAAGGTGTATCAATCCCTAGGATAGCGACCCGACACGATTCAAGATGCACAGTGTATACTACTGATGCCCAGTGCCTGCTTTTCCACTCCGGAGAACATGCACGCCCATACTTTGTCGGAACTACACTTCTACCCCCCCTACCGCTATTTTGACCGCTTATAATCAGCCCAGTAACCGTGCCCCACCTTGCCTAGTTTCAGGGTACCGTGATACATCTACGTAGGTTAATGCTGAAATGGGTCCCCGTTGCTAGGGTTTTCTAGGGTCTATTCGTATACCCCCAAATTGGCTAAGTGTTATCCATCCATTCAAGTTAACTTAACCCATCCACATGTCATGTCATGTTGCTTAATTGTTTCTTATTAACTTAACCTTTCTCATTCAATCATGATGTAATTGGTTAAGTGTTTTCTATTAACTTAACCCTGTTCACTCGTCATATTATATTGGTTAAGTGTTTCCCCTTAGCTTAACCCCATTCGTTCATCATGTTATATTGGTTAAATGTTTCCCTTTAGCTTAACCCCACTCGTTCATTGGTTAAGTGTTAACTTAACCCTACCACTGGTCATGTTATATTGGTTAAGTTTTGCCTTCTTGTGTTACTTAACCCTACCACTTGTCATGTTACATTGGTAAAGTGTTGCCCTCTTGTGTTACTTAACCCTACCACTTGTCATGTTAAATTGGTTAAGTGTTGCCCTCTTGTGTTACTTAACCCTACCACTTGTCATGTTACATTGGTTAAGTGTTGCCCTCTTATGTTACTTAACCCTATCACACATCTTGTAATATTGGTTAAGTGTTGCTTTAATTAACTTAACCCTACCATTCTTGGCCTGTCTTTTTCTTAGCTTTAATTTATTCATTAAAGCACCAACCTCTCACGTTAGATCTATATTGTTGCGGTCGCTGGATGTGCCGGGCGGTTCCAGGCAATCTTACACCGCAACTCAATCTAACCTCGGGGTTTTGGGCTTAACGCGCTAACCTCTCACATTAGAACTATATTTTTACGGTTACTGGATGTGCCGGGCGGTTCTGGGCAGTCTTACATTGTAACTCAATCTAACCTCGGGTTAGGCATATTCGTCTTTTAAATAATTTACATATTTACAATTTATGTTCATATGTAAATTATCCACCAGTGTTGTCAATTCAAGTCATGCCCCCATTTACCCTCTATATTTTGTCCATAATTCTGGGTATACAAATTCTACCATTTCATGCTACTAATCATTTACATGATTATGAGCTAACCTATGCCAATACCATGTAGTTTAATATTTTCCCCCAATGTCTCCCCTATTATTCGTTCACATAATTCACATAGAATGTTAAGCTCGCAAATTAGCCTAACTTATAAACAAAAGGGAAAAGAAAGGGACATGTAACATTTCAACAGGCATAAACAATATAGATCAACATGCGTACTATAAATTTAGGATAGAATGACATAAACTTAATTAAGCACATGAACGTGATCTTGCATTTAACTTAGATCCAATTAACATGTGAACTTGCATAGATCTAATTGTATAAGCATGAACTTATATAGATCTTAAACATGGGTACTAGCTTGGATCTAAACATGTAAGCATGTATGAACATAACTTATCATGAAATTTGCATATGCAGCATGGTAAGTTCAATTGTGTCGGACCAATAGTCTCATAGGCAAAGGATGTACAACATGATAAATCAATCACAACAGTCCCATAGGCATGATAGGTTCCATTTTTTCAATCCAACTGTCTCATAGGCATGTTAGGTTTCATTATGTCAATCACAATAGTCTCATAGGCACGATAGGTGTCGTTACATCAATCACAATAGTCTCATAGGCATAGGCAATTCTGAATTGACAAAAGGATAGGCACGAATAGAATTAGGCATAGTTATAGATCCAGTTATTACAGTCACGATTTCTTATTAGGTGTTCACATCTAAACAATAAATATACTTACAGAAAAAGGACGGCTCTTGATTTCTGGGATCTTATTTCAGAATTTGAAAGCTTATCCTTTGATGTAGACGTTTGATTCTCTAGTTCTTATAATTGATTCCTAGTTTGAATTTGATTCTCTAGTTTGGGGTAGATGAATGGAGGCTAGGCCAGATTGTAGACGAACAGCATGACGACTTCATAGAATGAGTTCTAGGGTTGAGGTTTGGGGTGATTATATTGAAGTCTAGGTTCAATTCTAGCCATAATTTAGTCTAGGAGAAATCAGAGCCATCAAACCAAAGAGATGTCTCATCCATCCAACCATAGCATGACACATATGCTCTAATTCCTCAGAAATTAGTCATTGGCCAATCAAGGAAGGCCATATCAGCTCTAAGACACCAAAAATCGTCACTTCCCAGATCTTGCTGATGGGGTCGACCCCTACATGGGGGGTCGACACCTATGTCGACCCTGGTGTCAACCCCAAAGAGCCTGAGTCGACATAGGTGTTGACCCAGCGGGTCTCGGGTCGACACCCCAAACGTGGTCGGTTCCACGTTTCCTCCTCCCGCCTCTGCTGTTTTGAATATTTTATTTTAATTTTGGTTTAAACTGAAATTTTCTAACCTCCATAAGTTCTTCATACTTTATCCATTTTAAGCAAACTCGGACTCTATCTGAAGTAGAATTCCGAGACGAACGCAATGGCTAACCCGTTTCCCTTAATTCTTTTTTTAAAGATTAATTATTCTTTAATTATCTCTTATGTCCTATTTTAAAATTACGGGTTGTTACATTCTCCCCTCCTTAAAGGATTTCGTCCCCGAAATCTCCAAGTCAAGAAGAATGTTTATCCTACCATCCAACATCCATCTACTCAACCATTCAATCACAGGCATCCATTGTCCTTAAAAGGTCTCTAATGCTTTTTATGAACATATGCATAGTGTGTGTATATGTCTTTACCCAAATGCAAAATCAGGCGGTCTACTGATTCAGTTGACCTCCTTAATGCTAATTATGTCAGTGCCATGAGTCCATCATGTATGCAATTATTCCTAATCGTACTTTATAACTTCTACATGAGTGCACAATCATTGATACAAATGCAACATCCATATGATAACACATCATGTTTCAATCCATATATATAAAAATTCACTCACGCATATGCAACATGGAAGTGACGGAGCCAATCTAGTGCCTAATGTGTGTATATGCATCCACGAGAAACCACTAGCAAACACTTACATCCACTTGCATCCACTAAACATAACATGTCTCAAACACATGTTTACATCCATTGGCCTCTGCCTAAGGATCGAGGATAGGACCGAGAGGATATACTTAAAAGATAAAGACTAGCATGCAAATAAATCTTTACAGAAAAAGAAAGATCAATGATATACCCTCAAAAAGGGTATGATGCGCGTATCTAGTCTTCAATCTTCTAAGTCGCATCTTCTTGAGCTTTACCCCATTGTGCTCTGACTGTCTTAACTTGACGATTGCGTAGCTTCTTAATTTTTGTTTCCAAAATATGAGTTAGAACTCATTTCACTGTCGCCTCTCGTTCCACCTCTTCTCCTTCTAGTATACTCGGGACTACAACTTCTGCTGCGTCATGCTACCATTTCCTCAAAGGGTCTTCAAAATTAACTAGAGGGTATTCCATGTGGAAGAACTATCTCTTGAAAATAAACAGATGCTAACCATGTTACCAAGTGTATTTATTAAGGTGATTAGAGGTCTCTTCTCTACTTAATTTATCCATTGCATCAGCTGTCTGAGAGTCTTTTCTTTGTGAAGTCCCTATTTAATTTAAAAGCATCGGTCTTACTCCTAGCGATGCCAACTACTATCTTAACTGAAGGTTTTAAAATCGAATGTTGATATGTATTCTGAACTTTTCCTTTTCACATAGGGAGGGCTTGAAGTCAACCTTTTTCTTCTCAAGTCATCCACTACGACCTTACCCTTTCTTCTTACATAAAAATGGTGCCTAGTCCCGTGCCGCATGCATCTGTGTATACTGTAAACCTTTTACTACCGTAAGGTAAAAGTCAAGACTGGGGCCATTGTACGAGGCCTATTCGATCGTTGGAAAGCGACATCACAAACAATTTCCCGAGCAAAGGTTAAATTCTTCTTCGTTAATCCAGTAGGTAGGGCTAATACTTCCGCCAAGTTCTTAATGAACTTCCTATATTAACCGCTAGTCCAAGAAAGCTTCTTACTTCTGCTGCATACCTTGGGACCTTTCAGTCTTGCATCGCAACTATTTTTGCGGGATCTACTGCTATCCCTTCTTTGGACGCCACTTGTCCTAGAAACCTTCTTCTCTCCAAAAATGACATTTTGGAGAACTTCGCCTTAAGTTGATGTGCTCGAAGTGTATCCATGTCTTCTCTTAAGTGCAAAGCATGTTCTCCCTCGTTCTTTGAGAAAATCAAGATATCTTCCACGAAGGCTACTACAAACTTATTAAGGAACGCCCTAAACACCCTGCTCATCAAGTCAACAAAATAAACGGGTGCATTCGTCAAACCGAAAGGCATGACGAGCTAATCAAAGAAACAGTCAGTGGTCCAAAAAGCAGTATTGTCTATACTGTCCTCAGCTACTCTTAGCTGATGAAACCCTGCAACCAAATCTAGTTGGGAGAAAATAGACGCA
The DNA here is from genome assembly GCA_030737875.1 of Allium sativum. NCBI lineage: Eukaryota > Viridiplantae > Streptophyta > Magnoliopsida > Asparagales > Amaryllidaceae > Allium > Allium sativum. Next base: position 661,485,658 of record CM060918.1, on the reverse strand, counting down.
CCTACAAGCTGGTCAAACAAATCATCTACTCTTGGAAGTGGGTGCCCATTTTTCTTAGTCGGCTTGTTTAATTCTCTAAAATCCACGCATAAGCGAAGTGGACCATCCGCCTTAGTAGCGAACACTACTAGAGCACCCCATTCAGAAATACTTCGCCTAATAAACCCCTTCTCAAGAAACTCTTTAACTAGCTTGCTGAGCTCTTTCCATTCCCTTGGAGCCATGTGTCGTACGGGTAATGCAACTGGGTTGGCGTTATCAACCAAGTATATGCGGAAATCTATTTCATGTTTTGGGGGTAAACCCTCCACTTCATCAAATACATCGGAATACTCACGGACTACTTGAACAGAATGCAAATTATCAACAGATGTATCAAGATATTCTAGGTAACTAAGCAAGACAGAACCCTTAGGGTTGCACGAGATTTTCGACGGTATTACCGAGGCGAGTCAAAAGTCTAACTACCCTCCTTTCCCAATCGAGAATGGCACTATTACTGGATAACCAATCCATCCTTAGAATCAACCAATAGCCCGTGAAACCAAAAACATAAACATTATATCTAAACTCAACGCTTAGTATAGATATTGCCAAATCCAAACAAATCATAGATAAATGAGCCGAACCATCAATTGGATTTGAGACAATAATGGTATCTTCTACTATACAAGCAATAAGGTGCAGAGACACAACTATGGAAGAAGATAGAAAAGGATGTGAAGCACCTGAATCAAATAAGGTTCTAACAGGATGATTGAAAAGAAAATTGAAACTTTCAACAGAAACGTTCCTACCTCTCTTAGGTACACTAGCAGTCATATCATGCAATTGCCCGCTAGAAGATTATGTCCTTGTTATTCGGCAATCCTTGATAAGATTCCCTACTTCACCATACTGAAAACAACCACCTTTCTTCTTCTTCCAACAATTAATGACCCACTGTACCATAGAAAAGACACTTCTCCTTGTCACGGGATCTATTATTTCTTCCACCCTTCTTATATTCCAATCCCTTGTTTGTGATTCTTCTAATTTGGACTCTTTCTTTTCACCTTTCTCCTTCTGCGTGGATTAATCCATATCAACAAGCTTCTTATCCTTGGGAATTGTGCTCCTTAGACCAAACTCCCATATTCTTATCCTTACTATCCTTGTGTAGCTCGTTTACAAGTTTCTCGAAACTACCTCCATCGTACGGCTACCTACAAAGCTTGAAAGAAGATTAGCCGTAGGTGAAATTACTATGGCTACAGATGGAGGTTGGGCACTACTTCACCCCCGACATTGGCTGTATGCCTATGAAACTATAGCGAAAAGAAAGAAGATATTCAAATAGAGAATCGGAAGATAGTGCATATGGCTTTGGGGAATATGCCTTTTAAAAACAATACTTTTCTCTTGAAAAGCGCATCTCTAAAACATGTTTTAGAAAACACCCCTTTTAAAATATGCTTTTGAAAAATCTTTTATTTGTTCTGGTAACCTTCAGCTCTGATACCAAGTATAACACCCCACCTCTGTTAAGGTCACTCACAAAGGGAATGCATTAACATCAGTGGAGCGTCATAAGTGTATAGAACAGATAAATTACAAAACAGACAAAATTTAAAACAACGGAAAATAAATAATAAATAAATTTGTACATCATCGATAGATTAGCAGCTTCGTAAAACAACTTGTACAAAAATTTGTTTTCCAACACCAAAACACCCTTACCCATTACAACAAAGCATCTGTCTTGTTTTACAAAATAAAGAAGAATAAAATAACAATGATATTCCCCAATAAAGCATGAGCCAGCCATAGCCATGGAAAAGAGAGTCCAAAGCAATACATCGTCTATCTTCGAGCTTGGAAAGAATACTGAGTTAAGTGGTAATGTTCCCTCACTGTGAACCTGGGGAGGGGGGAACAGAAGAAAATACGGCAAAAGAAAATGGGTCAGAAATAAGTCTGGTAGGTCCAGTGATTATTTAGCATGTAAACAGGTAAAAGGATCATGACATGAGTAAACTGAATACCAGGTATAACAATGATGATAAACATAGCAAGACAACAAATGATGATCGTTAGATATCACAAGGTAAGATACACTGAATGCGCTTCGGTTCTTTCTCTGATGTCTTTTTCTCTGCACCTCCCAACTAGCATCCTAGCTAGTGTCTTTTATAGAACGATTCGTATTCCCTACTAGTGTTCCAACTAGTTTAATGTGTTAAAAGAATCTGTATCCCTACTAGTGTCCCAACAAGTATCATATGTTATAAAATAAGGTGATTCCAACCCCACAATTGTGGTAGCCTTCAAGTGTACATCTAGTATGATCATCTTACCTCAATCAACCCAATTGTCATGAAGATGTTAGATGTACCCTTACTACCCTATCGATTTGGCTCCCTACTTGTATTAATTTTTGTTGTGTCTGTGTCAATCGGCCCTCTCTTACATGTAAATACCCTGTGCTGGTCCCACCATAAGGTGTATCAATCCCTATGATAGTGATCCGACACGATTCAAGATGCACAGTGTACAATACTGATGCCCAGTGCCTTCTTTTCCACTCCGGAGCACGTGCATGCCTATACTCCATCGGAACTACACTGCTGCACCCCCTGCCGCTATTTTGACCGCTTATAATCAGCCTAGTAATCATGCCCCACCCTTCCTAGTTTCAGGGTACCGTGATACATCTATGTGGGTTACTACTGAAATGGGTCCCCGTTACTAGGGTTTTCTAGGGCCTATTCGTATACCCCCCAAATTGGCTAAGTGTTATCCATCCACTAAAGTTAATTTAACCTATCCACGTACCATGTCATGTTGGTTAAGTGTTTCTTATTAACTTAACCCTTCTCATTCCCTCATGTTGTAGTTGGTTAAGTGTTTTCTATTAACTTAAACATGTTCACTCATCATATTATATTGGTTAAGTGTTTCCCCTTAGCTTAACGTCATTCGTTCATCATGTTATATTGGTTAAGTATTTCCCATTAACTTAACCCCACTCGTTCATTGTTAGGTGTTAACTTAACCCTACCACTTGTCATGTTACATTGGTTAAGTGTTGCCCTCTTGCGTTACTTAACCCTACCTCTTGTCATGTTACATTGGTTAAGTTTTGCTCTGTTGTGTTACTTAACCCTACCACTTGTCATGTTAAATTGGTTAAGTGTTGCCCTCTTGTGTTACTTAACCCTACCACTTGTCATGTTACATTGTTTAAGTGTTGCCATCTTGTGTTACTTAACCTTATCACACATATTGTTATATTGGTTAAGTGTTGCTTTGATTAACTTTACCCTACCATTCTTAGCCTGTCTTTTTCTGAGCTTTAATTTATTCATTAAATCACCAACCTCCCACATTAGATCTATATTATTGCGGTCGCTGGATGTGTCGGGCGGTTCCGGGCGGTCTTACACTGCAACTCAATCTAACCTCGAGTCTTTGGGCTTGATGCGCTAACCTCTCACATTAGATATATATTGTTACAGTTGTTGGATGTGTTGGGCGGTTCCGGGCAGTCTTAAATCGTAACTCAATCTAACCTCGCGTTAGGCATATTGTAACACCCCGTATTTCTATTAATACTAATGTTCAAAATTTAAAGAATAACTAATCTCAGATGTGAGAATTCAAGGAAACGGGTTGCTCCATTGTCTTCGTCTCAGAATTCTGGTTGAGATAGAGTATGAGTTTGCGTGAATTGGACTTCGTATGAAGAAGTTATGTCAATCGGAAGTTTCAGAAAATTCGAAACAGATTTAAAATTTCAAAAATTCAGAGTCAGACAGGCTAGGCGGGAATTTTCCTGCCAGGGCCAGGTCGACCATAGGGTCGACCTGCCCACACCAGGTCAACCATAAGGTTGATCTAGGGGTCGACCCCCCCCCCCAGGCAGATTTGATTGACGATTTGTTAATGACTATGTGCTGACTCATTAGGGTTTCTGATCTACTCTGATTGGCTAGGATTAATTCTGGGTTGATCGGACAGCCTAAACTAATCCTAAACTCTATAAAAACACCTATAGACTAAAACCCTAAAATCAAAACAAATTAGATTCATGGCCTTTATGCCGTCACCTAGCAACTCAGCATAGCCGCCATCAATTAGAGAGGAAGAAAGCAAATCAAATTCAATCCTTTTCAACTTTAACAACGAATCTTCTTCAAAGGAAAGCTAATACAACTTCAGAACTCAGAATTCAGAACTCAAGACCTTCTTTGAGTTGTGAGTTCGATTTCTTTAATAATATAATTAGTAATTTTATTGGATTAAGTTATGATGTGGATTATATGGATATGATGTGAATTATTGACCACATGTTATAATTATGTTGTAAAATTGTGATGTTATCATACATGTTGTAAATTCTATGATGTTATGTTGTGATTTTATCATCTATGTTGTAAAAGTATGATGCTATCATCTACGTTGTAATTTTATGTATAATCAAATCATCATGTTGTTCATATGCTAGTTGGTTATGTTGATTCATATGATAAATCATAAGTATGTATGCAAGTTTAGATCTTGATTTAGACATGAATCATATGCAAGTTGGGGAAAACTATGTATAACCTTACATGTTTCATGACATCTATTTTAGATCTATAGTTAGGCTATGACATGTGTGAGTTATATGCTAAATTCTACATGCTAGTTTACATGTTTAGATGTAAGTATACACCATTGTTATGTTGCATAAATCACATATGCAAGTTTATATAAATATATGCGTTTGGAATATGAATCATGTTATGCAAGTTTGTGGTTATTGCTTATGCAAGTTTACACCTTTAGATGTTGATCTATGACATACATGATTTATGCAAGTGGTAACGATTATCTAAACAAGTTTACACCTTTAGATTTGGATCTATGGCATATGTAGTTTTATGCAAATTGTAACTTTGGCCTATGCAAGTTTTAGATGTAGAACATCATTCACACATGCAAGTTCACCCCTTATGTTTAGATCTAGTTTTAATTGTACGTATGTTGTGATGTTTTCTCTTTATTCCATGAGTTAGACTATTCGAGTCTAACGTATATTTTACGTTAAACGAACGAACGTACAACGTGGGGTAATGGGATAATATTAAAAGATTTAATTGGCATAAATGCCTTAAAAGGGCATAGAATAATTTTGTGATGAAAATTGGTATGATTTTACATACCATAAATAGATGGACATAATTTAGTCAATTATTTCCATAGTTAAATTTGGAATTGATTGATAATTTGAATAGGGAAATTAATTCAAATTGGGGAATGATTAATTAGGTGTAATTAATCATCTAAGACACGAGGTTAGGCTCTTTTGTGGTGTAAGACTACCCGGACCCGCCCGGCAAATCCAGCTGCCACAAATGCCAGTCTAATGTGGGAGGTCTTAGGCACAAATTAAATATGTAACAATTGTAAAGACACAAGGTTAGGCTCATTTGTGGAGTAAGATTGCCCGGGCCCGCCCGGCAAATCCAGCTGCCACAAATGCCAGTCTAATGTGAGAGATCTTTATGAGGTTACGGTCTTAATGAATTAAGAAACCCTTAACCAGATAAACATATAGTGGGACATGAGTGGGTTAAGTGGGTGCCTTGGGTGGCATGTGGAATCTAGTGGGTGCCTTGCGTGGCATTTGAAATAAGATTTGAAATACTTAGCAAAAATTTGAAACATGTATGTGAACATGAATAGAAGTGGGTTAAGTGGGATGTACAAGAGGGGACCAACCTTAGGTGGATAGCTTCTGCCAAGTAATGGGGGCCTGTTTCAACCAGTAACCCATACGTATATTTGTGGGCTCGACCCAAGTCGAGGATGGGACATGCATACTGGGATTGACTGTAAGAGGCCACAACGGGTTAGCGGTGGCAACGCAAGTCCAACGGGCTCATATGCGTGTGTGGGCCCGGGCTGGTAGGTATGTAGATGTTGCATCGTGTAGGTATAAGCCGTGCATTGTTGGTTGTATCGGGTTGCCACTTTGCGGAGTGATACACCCCACTGTGGGGCCAGCAAGTGTATCTACGAGTTAGGGAGCCGATCGCGTGGGGGTAGTGGGTACACCTAGTGGAGATAGGGGCAGGCGGCACCTATGAAGGCAGCTAAGGGTGCGCGAAACTACCATAATCATTATTAATTTTTGTAGGCGGGATCAAACCTTAGGGTGACTAGTGGTGGTGCAGTATAGCAATTACCTTATAGTGGTGGTGCAGTATAGCAATTATCTTCTAGTGGTTCAGGTGTGCCTTTAACGTTATCTTTGTTCATCTTATTTCCTTGTTTACTCTATCATACCCAATTGTTCACAGTCATTTCCTTATTTTCCACCTTATGCCTTAGCTTAGTTATTTTGGTAATTATATTGTTAAAGTTATCGTACTCGCCAGACTTTATGTATGACCCCCTTGGTTTCCTCCTCTTTTCTTCCTTTCCCCCCAGGTGCTCAGGTTGGAACTAGCACCATTGGAGCTTGATTTTGGACAGCTATATTTCTTGCTTTTAGAAGATTGCTTGGATCGCTGAAGCAAAGTTCAGCCTCTCTTATTTATAGCTATTTTGTATTGGGGGTTATGTCTTTCAATTTATGTACTTTAATTAAGTCAAGATGGATATTATGTACTTTGACATTGGTATTTGATGATGTAATCAAACCTATGTGTTTATCCACTGCAAAGAATAAAGTTTTAAAGTTCTAGTACTGTTTATATATGTCTTGTTGTTAAGTTTCTATTCTATACACACTTAAAATGCTCCATGGAAGTTAATGCATTCCCTTTGTGAGTGACATTAATGGACGTGGGATGTTACACGTGGTATCAGAGATGATAGTTACCAGAACAGATATGAATTTTGAAAAGTTTTCTTGAAAAACAACTTTTATAAAGAAGTACCTTCAAAAGTATGTTTTAAAGAAAGTATTTTCAAGAGAAAAGCTTATTTTAGAAAGCATAACCCCAAGAGCCATATATCTTTCCTTTGATTCTTTTGTATTGAATCTTTCCTTTTTTGTTTCAGCATGTCTGGGGATCTTAACCTTCCGGAGGGTATAGCGATACCAGGGTGGTTTAGGAGGTACTTGGAGGCTTGGGCCACCACTGTAGGTCCAGCAAATGTTCCTCCTTCCCCAGTTGCACCCGTTCCCTCTCCTCCCCCTCCTCGTGATGACAATTTTGCAAAGATATGTAAGGACTTTCGGGCAACGGGTGGAAAGCCTTTTCACGGGACGGAAACATTTGTTGAAGCTTGAAATTAGCTAAAGGAGGTGGAAGAATGGCTTGGAATCTTCGAAGTGGAAGATGGAAGAAAGGTCAAGTTGGTTGCATGGCTAATGAAGGATGAGGCCTCGTTTTGGTGGGAGGTCACTAATGGAGAACGCCCAGTTGATACTTGGCCAGATTTCAGGCGGAGGTTTGAGGCAAAGTTTATCTCATGAGCAGAGGATAATCTATACATGGAAAGATTTTTGGCATTAAAACAAGGGAATCTATCGGTGAAAGAATACGTCAACAAGTTCAATCAGTTGGCGAGATTTGGCATGGACTTGGTGAATACACCAGAAAAGAAGGCCCTGTGATTTGTTAAGGGTTTGAACGAGCCCCTTCATGAGTTAGCTATGATCCACATCCCTATGGGGGCCACCTTTGAGAAGCTAGTTGACATGGCACTTATGCATGAAGAGGAGAAGGGCACCAATGCTAATAAGGCACCCGAGAAGAAAGGGGATCAAAAGAAACCGCAACAACAACAACAGAACAAGAAAGGTGGCAAAGGCAACAACGCTAAGGGAAAGAAAAGATGCTTTAACTGTGGGACACCCGGCCATCTAAGCAAAGATTGTAGGAAGAAAAAGAAGATTGGTTGTTTCCACTGTGGCGAGGCGGGACATCTTATTAAGGACTGCCCAAAGAAAGGGCAGAGGGCAGGGTCTACCTCGGGAGGACAGGTGCAGGCTCTTATGGCACCAGGGCTGGCAAGCGGACAAGTTCAGGCTCTCGTGGTCCCACCACTGCAAGAACGAGGTAGTACGATTTCCGTTGAAAGTTTAGTTTTTCTGTTTGATCATCCTGTCCGTACTTTATTTGATTCTGGCGCATCACATTCGTTTATCTCTACATCATTTGTTGAAAAACTACACCTAGATAATAGTCTAGTTACAGATCCCTTAGTAGTCTCAAATCCTATTGGTGGTTTGGCTCATCTTTCTATGATTTGTCGGGATTTGAGAGTGTTTATCTTGGGCGTTGAGTATGAATGCAACGCATTTGTTCTTGGTTTCATGCGCTACGGCTTGATTTTAGGTATGGATTGGCTAACTAGATATGGGGCCATCCTAGGTTGTGAAAGAAGGGTAAAAGATTGTTGACTCGTTGTGGAAGGATCCTTGATATTTCTTGTGACCCTAGAGGTCCAGTAATTCTTAGCTACCTAGAATCCCTTGACGCATCTGATGAATATTTACATTCTGTTCGTATAGTCCGTGAATATGTTGATGTCTTCAATGAGGTAAGGGGTTTACCCCCAAAACGTGAGATAGACTTTCAAATATATCTAATAGATAATTCAAAGCCAGTTGCATTGCCAGTGCGCCATATGGCTCCGAGAGAAAGAAGAGAACTCAGTAAGCAAGCGAAAGAATTGCTTCAGAAGGGGTTCATCAAATGTAGTATATTACAGTCGGGTGCTCCAGTAGTATTTGCCACGAAGGCAGATGGGTCCCTTAGACTTTGTGTGGACTATAGAGAACTTAATAAGCTTACTATTAAGAATAGACACCCACTGCCGAGGATTGACGATCTCTACGATCAGTTAGTTGGCGCCTCAGTGTTTTCGCAGTTGGACCTAGCCACGGGTTTCCATCAGTTGAGAGTGGAAGAGGATAGCATAGACCAGACTGCCTTTAGGACTCCATATGGCTTCTTCGAATGGCTTGTGATGCCCTTCGGTTTGACAAACGCCCCCGTGTAGTTTGTTGACTTGATGAGTAGGGTGTTTAGGGAGTACCTTAATAAATTTGTGGTAGTCTTTGTGGACGACATCTTGATCTTTTCTAAGAGCGAGGAAGAGCATACCCTAAATCTTAGGGAAGTTTTGGTGAACCTTCGAGGGCATAGCCTTAAAGCAAAATTTTCTAAATGTCACTTTTGGAGAAAGGAAGTGCGATTCCAAGGGCACGTGGTTTCCAAAGAAGGGATAGCTGTGGATCCCGCGAAGGTAGTGGCCATCCAAGATTGGAAGGTCCCTAAAAATGCTACCGAGGTGAGAAGTTTCTTAGGTTTGACTGGCTACTATAGGAAGTTTATCAAAGACTTCGCAAAAATATCAGCCCCATTAACACGCTTGACGAAGAAGAACCTAGTTTTCACATGGGACATGGATTGTGATGATGCGTTCCAACATTTAAAGAGACCTTTGACCACAGCCCCAATCTTAGTGTTGCCAGATGGGAGTAAGCCATTTATCGTTTATACCGATGCTTGTGGGACAGGACTAGGCGCAGTCTTAATGCAAGAGGGAAGGGTAATAGCCTATGGTGGAAGGCAGTTGAGAGTGCATGAGAAAAATTACCCTACACATGACCTAGAGTTGGCTGCTATTGTTTTCGCGCTTAAGTCTTGACGTCATTATCATCTTGGCGAGAAATTCAAATTGTTCACTGACCACAAATCGCTAAAATACTTGTTCTCTCATAAGGACTTGAACTTAAGGCAGCAAAGGTGGATGGAATTCTTAGCATCCTACGATTTTGAGATAGCATATATCCCCAGCAAGGGTAACGTGGTGGCAGACGCCTTAAGTAGAAAAAGGTTGTCCTTGAGTCCGTTGTTTGTTGAGCGGCAAAGTTTAGAGTTCATCTCTACGTTTGACTTTAAACCTTCCATTGACTTCGTACCCAGTTTGCTAGCATCCTTAGAGGTTAGACCTACGCTTTTGGGACGGATTGGTGAGGCACAACGAGATGACCCGCAGTTGGTTGAGTTAGTAGAGAAGCTCAAAAGGGGGAAGTCATCGAGCCATTTCAGTAGGTATACCCTAGAAGATAAGGGTTGGTTACGTAGGGACGGTAGACTTTGTGTACCATGGGACGAGAATTTGAGGAAGACTATTCTTGATGATGCACATCGTTCGAAAATGACCATTCATCCCAGAGGAGACAAGAGGTACATGGACATGAGACGAGTTTACTTTTGGGCCGGAATGAAGAAGGACGTGGCCGATTTTGTTGCTAGATGCTTGGTGTGCCAACAAGTAAAAGCAGAGCAGAAGAAGCCCGGTGGATTGCCTCACCCATTGGAGGTCCAACAATTGAAGTGGGAAAGTGTCTCGATGGACTTTGTTGATGGGTTATTGAGATCAAGGAAGGGTAATACGGGAATTTGGGTCATGGTAGACAGACTTATTATGAGCACCCATTTCATTCCCGTGAAGAGTAAGAGGACTGGTCCATGGTTAGCCTCCGTATATATTAGAGAGATAGTTCGCTTTCACGGTGTTCCTTCTAACATAGTGAGCGACCGCGATCCTATTTTTACTAGTGAATTTTGGAAGAGCCTGCAAGAGGCGGTAGGGACTCAGTTATGTTTGAGCACCGCATATCAACCTCAGATGGACGGCCAGACCGAGAGGGTGAATCGTATTCTAGAGGACCTATTGAGCTTGTGCGTCTTAGATTTCGGAGGTACATGGGAGGAAAATCTTCTGTCGGTAGAGTTCGCATATAATAATAGCTTTCAGTCTAGCATTGGCATGGCACCGTTCGACGCTCTTTATGGACGGCCATGTCGTTCGCCTACATGTTGGTAGGAATCTACAGATAAGATCTTGCTTGGGCCCGATATGATCAGAGAGACTTCGGAAAAGATCGATTTGATTCGAAGGAGGATGAAGACGGCACAAGATAGGCAGAAATCTTATGCGGACAACAGGAGGACAGATCTTGAGTTTGATATTGGGGACATGGTCTTTGTCAAGGTGTCTCCGTTACGGAATGTCATTCGCTTTGGGTCCGTTGGAAAGTTAGCACCAAGGTTCGTAGGTTGTTTCCTATTAAGGAGAGGATTGGGCAGATGGCGTATAGAGTGGAGTTGCCCGAGAAACTTAGTGGTGTACACGATGTATTCCATGTATCACATTTGAAGAAGTGCTTGCACGAGACCGCGGAATTGGTAGAGCCGAGCTTACTTAGAGAGGTGGAGATAAAGCATGATGCGACGATTCGACGAGCTCCTACGCGAATTCTTGGGTCGGAGATTAAGAAGTTGAGGAATCGAGAGGTCAAGCTAGTCAAAGTGCAATGGGGAGATGATGAGAGCAAGGCTACTTGGGAGACGGAAGAGAAGATGCGTTCATTGTACCCTTTTCTTTTCGAGGGTATGTCTTTTAATTTCTCCTTTATCACTTAGCTTGTACTTATCTTATCTTTGGTATGTCCTCTCGCTAGTATCTTTGACATTTAGATAGGGTTGTCCTATGGTCAAAACATGTGTTTGAGACATGTTATGTATGATGGATGCATGTGGATGCAGGTGTTTGCTAGTGGTTGCTCGTGGATGCATATACACACACTTTAGGCACTAGATCAGCTCAGTCACTTCATATTGCATATTGCATATGAATGTGTGTGCATATTTAAATTAGTGGATGAATAATGGTTGTACCATCATATGGATTTTGCATTTTGGTGAATGGTTGTGCACACATGTAGAAATAATATGTATTGATAGGGTTCTTCGCATGCATAATGAACGCATTGCACTATCATGGTTTGCATTAAGGAGGTCAACTTAATTAGTAGACCGCCTGATTTTGCATTAGATAAGGAACATATACACACACTTCATGCATTTGTTCATACAGCATTAGGAATTTTATAAGGACAATGGATGCCTGTGTTTGATGGTTGAGTAGATGGTTGTTTGGATGGTAGGACATGCATTCTCCTTAACTTGGAGATTTCGGGGGTGAAATCCTTTAAGGAGGGGAGAATGTAACACCCCGTATTTCTGTTAATATTAATTTTCACAAATTAAAGAATAACTATTCTCAGATGTGAGAATTAAGGGAAACGGGTTGCGCCATTGTGTTCGTCTCGGAATTCTGGTTGAGATAGAGTCCGAGTTTGTGTGAATTAGACTTCGTATGAAGAAGTTATAGCCATCGGAAGTTTCAGAAAATTCGATACAGATTTCAAATTTCAAAAATTCAGAGTCAGACAGGGTAGCGGGAATTTTCCCGCCAGAGCCAGGTCGACCATAAGGTTGACCTGCCCTAACCAGGTCGACCATTGGGTCGACCTACCCTCCTCCCCCTCCCCCCCCCCCCCCCCCCCGGGCAGATTTGATTGATGACCTGTTAATGACTATGTGCTGACTCGTTAGGGTTTCTAATCTGCTCTGATTGGCTGGGATTAATTATGGGTTGATCGGACGGCCTAAACTAATCCTAAACTCTATAAAAACACCTATAGACTCAAACCCTAAAATCAAAACAAAATTAGATTCATGGCGTCCATGCCGTCACCTAGCAACTCAGCATAGCCGCCACCAATTAGAGAGGAAGAAAGCAAATCAAATTCAATCCTTTTCAACTTTAACAACAAATCTTCTTCAAAGGAAAGCTAATACAACTTCAGAACTCAGAATTCAGAACTTAAGACCTACTATGAGTTGTGAGTTCGATTTCTTTAATAAAATAATTAGTAATTTAATTGGATTAAGTTATGATGTGGATTATATGGATATGATGTGAATTATTGACCGCATGTCATAATTATGTTGTAAAATTGTGATGTTATCATACATGTTGTAAATTCTATGATGTTATGTTGTGATGTTATCATCTATGTTGTAAAAGTATGATGCTATCATCTACGTTGTAATTTTATGTATAATCAAATCATCATGTTGTTCATATGCTAGTTGGTTATGTTGATTCATATGATAAATCATAAGTACGTATGCAAGTTTAGATTTTGATTTAGACATGAATCATATGCAAATTGGGGAAAACTATGTATAACCTTACATGTTTCATGACATCTATTTTAGATCTAAATTTAGGCTACGACACGTGTGAGTTACATGCTAAATTCTACATGCTAGTTTACATGTTTAGATGTAAGTATACACCATAGTTATGTTGCATAAATCACATATTCAAGTTTATATAAATATATGAGTTTGGAATATGAATCATGTTATGCAAGTTTGTGGTTATTGCTTATGCAAGTTTACACCTTTAGATGTAGATCTATGACATACATGATTTATGCAAGTGGTGACCTTTATCTAAACAAGTTTACACCTTTAGATTTGGATCTATGACATATGTAGTTTTATGAAAATTGTAACTTTGGCCTATGCAAGTTTTAGATGTAGAACATCATTCACATATGCAAGTTCACCACTTATGTTTAGATCTAGTTTTAATTGTATGTATGTTGTGATGTTTTCTCTTTATTCCATGAGTTATACTATTCGAGTCTAACGTATATTTTACGTTAAACGGATGAATGTACAACATGGGGGTAATGGGATAATATTAAAAGATTTAATTGGCATAAATGCCTTAAAAGGGCATAGAATAAATTTGTGATGAAAATTGGTATGATTTTACATACCATAAATAGATGGACATAATTGAGTCAATTATGGCCATAGTTAAATTTTGAATTGATTGATAATTGTAATAGGGAAATTAATTCAAATTGGGTAATGATTAATTAGGTGTAATTAATCGTCTAAGACATAAGGTTAGGCTCTTTTGTGGTGCAAGACTGCCCGGACCCGCCCGGCAAATCCAACTGCCACAAATGCCAGTCTAATGTCGGAGGTCTTAGGCACAAATTAAGTACGTAACAATTGTAAAGACAGGAGGTTAGGCTCGTTTGTGGTGTAAGACTGCCCGGACCCGCCCGGCAAATCTAGCTGCCACAAATCCCAGCCTAATGTGAGAGGTTTTATGAGGTTACGATCTTAATGAATTATGAAACAGTTAACCAGATAAACATATAGTGGGACATGAGGGTGTTAAGTGGGTGCCTTAGGTGGCATGTGGAATATAGTGGGTGCCTTGGGTGGCATTTGAAATACGATTAGAAACACTTAACAAAAATTTGAAACATGTAAGTGAACATGAATAGAAGTGGGTTAAGTGTGATGTACTAGAGGGGACCAAGCTTAGGTGGATAGCTTGTGCCAAGTAATGGGGACATGTTTCAACCAGTAACCCATATGTATCTTTATGGGCTCGACCCAAGTCGAGGATAGGACACGCATACTGGGCTTGACTGTAAGAGGCCAAAACGGGTTAGCGGTGGCAACGCAAGTCCAACGGGTTCATAAGCGTGTGTGGGCCCGGGCTGGTAGGTAAGACGTTGTTGCATCATGTAGGTATAAGCCTTGCATTATTGGTTGTATCGGGTTGCCACTTTGGGGAGTGATACACCCCACTGTGGGGCCAGCACGGGTATCTACGAGTTAGGGAGCTGATCGCATGGGGGTATTGGGTACACCTAGTGGAGATAGGGGCAAGGGACAACTATGAAGGCAGATAGGGGTGCGCGAAACTACCATAATTATTATTCAGTTTTGTAGGCGGGATCAAACCTTAGGATGACTAGTGGTGGTGCAGTATAGCAATTACCTTATAGTGGTGGTGCAGTATAGTAATTATCTTCTAGTGGTTTAGGTGCGCCTTTAACGTTATCTTTGTTCATCTTATTTCCTTGTTTACTCTGTCATATCCAATTGTTCACAGCCATTTCCATATTTTCCAACTTATGCCTTAGCCTAATTATTTTGGTAATTATATTATTAAAGTTATCGCACTCGCCAGACTTTATGTCTGACCCCCTTTGTTTCCACCTCTTTTCTTCCTTTCCCCCTCAGGTGCTCAGGTTGGAACTAGCACCAGTGGAGCTTGAATTTGGACAACAATATTTCTTGCTTTTAGAAGATTGCATGGATCGCTAAAGTAAACTTCAGCCTCTCTTATTTATGGCTATTTTGTATTGGGGATTATGTCTTTCAATTTATGTACTTTGATTTAGTCAAGATGGATATTATGTACTTTGACTTTGGTTTTTGATGATGTAATCGAACCTATGTGTTTATCCGCTGCAATGAATAAAGTTTTAAAGTTTTAGTACTGTTTATATCTGTCTTGTTGTTAAGTTTCTGTTCTATACACACTTAAAATGCTCCATGGAAGTTAATGCATTCCCTTTGTGAGTGACATTAATGGACGTGGGGTGTTACACATATTCATCTTTTAATTAATTTACATATTTACAATTTATGTACATATGTAAATTATCCACCAGTGTTGTCAATTCAAGTCATGCCCCATTTACCCTCTAAATTATGTCCATAATTTTAGGTATACAAATTCTACCATTTAATGCTACTAATCATTTACGCGATTATGAGTCAATTTATGCCAATATCATGTAGTTTAATATTTTTTCCCCAACGTCTCCCCCACTACTCGTTCGCATAATTCACATAGAACGTCAGGCTCGCAAATTAGACTAACTTATAGACAAAAGGGAAAAGAAAGGGACATGTAACGTTTCAACAGGCATAAACAATATAGATCAACATGCGTAGTATAAATTTAGGATAGAATGACATAAACATAATTAAGCACATGAACGTGATCTTTCATTTAAATTAGATACAATTAACATGCGAACTAGCATAGATCTAATTGTATAAGCATGAACTTATATAGATCTTAAACATGGGTACTAGCTTGGATCTAAACATGTAAGCATGTATGAACATAACTTATCATGAAATTTGCATATACAGCATGGTAGGTTCAATTGTGTCAGTCCGATAGACTTATAGGCATAGGATGTATAACATAATAAATCAGTCACAACAGTCCATAGGCATGATAGTTTCCATTTTGTCAATCCAACAGTCTCATAGGCATGTTAGGTTTCATTATGTCAATCACAATAGTCTCATAGGCACGATTGGTGTCCTTGCATCAATAGCATGACGGCTTCATAAAATGAGTTCTAGGGTTGAGGTTTGGGGTGATTATATAGAAGTCTAGGTTCAATTCTAGACTTTAGATTAGTATAGGAGAAATCAGAGCCATCAAACCAAAGAGATGTGTCATCTAGCCAACCATAACATGACACATATGCCCTAATACCTTAGAAATTAGTCATTGGCCACTCAGGGAAGGCCACATCAGCACTAAGACACCAAAAATCGTCACTGCCTGGATCTGGCTTATGGGGTTGACGCCTACAGTGGGGTTCGACACCTATGTCGACCCCGATGTCGACCCCGATGTCGACCAAAAAGAGCCTGACTCGACATAGGTGTCGACCCAGTAGGTCTTGGGTTGACACATCAAACGTGATCGGTTCCGCATTTCCTCCTCCCGCCTTTGCTGTTTCGAATATTTTATTTTAATTTTGGTTTAAACCGAAATCTTCTAACCTCCATATCTTCTTCATACTGTATCCTCTTTACGCAAACTCGGACACTATCTCAAGTGGAATTCCGAGACGAACGCAATGGCGCAACCCTTCGCTTAATTCTTCTTTTAAAGATTAATTATTCTTTAATTATCTCTTATGTCCCATTTTAAAATTATGGGGTGTTACACATAGTGCATATTTGGCGAGCCAGTACCATAAAGCTTCTTGGTGGATTGTGAGGGAATTCTCCTTCTTGGGGAATCTGAATGTAACCCTAAGGAATATTATGCTTGACACTTAGCCTTTTAACTGCTTCTCGCTCATTATGCAAGGGCAAGAATCTTAGGGTTTCTCTAAATCTATGATGCATGTTAGAGTGTCAGGTGCTTTCCCCACAACCACTACTCCACTTGTGGATCCTTATTCCCCAGTGGGTGATGGATTTTCTTCATGAGCATGAGTTTAGACCATATAGGGATGAGGTTTGTCTCTCATTCAGCAGTGGTGTCATTCTCTGAGTCTCGGAGGGGAGGAAGGACTTTTCGTCTGCCAGCTACGGAGTCTCGAGTTTCTTATCTCCCAGTCATTTTGGTTACGCTATTCATGAAAGGCAACTGGTTAGAATGTTAAGACCGTAACCCCCCAGTGTGTGTGCTAGTTCATGTGTGTAGTGGAAATGACAGTAGAAATAAGAAACAGTAAAAGTAGAAGCATGTTTTAATTTGAGATGTCTAGTTCATTTGCAACTTTTAGCTCATATGGACAAGGCACTGTCCTAACTATCCAGAATATGCAGGCAGAGTTGGTTATTTGGTAAGGGCTTATAATTAGTCAAAGTGCGTGGTCGAATAGTATTGGTTCGATCCATTTTTGGTTCAATTATTTCTGGATCGACGTCTTTGGGTTCAACTGAGTCAGCTGTAATTGACTCAACGGGTTGAAACAACTCTTAACGGTTCGGTTTGACCAGCCGAATCAATCATTCGAGCCCTTGCAAATGGCCTTCTTCACTTATGTCACCTCCTTCGGTTCGATCTTTTGGGGTTTGACCAGTATCTCCTCCGACCTGCAAATTAACCCCATCTCTAGAATGCTCGGCTCGATCACTACTCCTGATTGAACCCACCGATGATGCCTCCACCGATCTAAATGCTTCGACATCTCCAACCCCAAGAATATTGGGTCGACCGCTTTACTGTTCGAGCCCAAATTTGACTTCTCCTTCTTTTGCCTATCAACTTCATGGACCTGCATCTTTACTAGTCGAAATCTGCCTTCTCCACGTTATCCAACTCCCTCACTAGCCTTCTCCTTTTGCCACGTGGTCTCAAGATTTGTAATGCCTGGAGATTTGAAGTTTCTTGAAAGACGAGATGTCCATTCATCTTCTCACCAAACATGAAGATGATTCCACTCCCCTTCCATCCATCGCTGGTCCTCTTTGAACATCGCTCATGAACACCGCCATGCAGTCCAACTTCGACTTTGGCGAACTCGACGATGGCGAATCCAACCATTCATTGCATCAGATGGGGATTAAAAAAAAAGAAAAAAAGAGATGAATTTATACACGAAATCATGTGAAGTTGTGGTTTAAAACGTGAAAAGCCATAATCGATTCCTACTTAAGGATTAATTGGACAAGATACCATTTAATTTCGACAAGAATTGCTTCTCGGTTTCTTAGAGAAAATTATGGTCAGGCAGCAGTAAAACATAAAAGTAAAATAACGAAGGTAGGATAGATTTTTATAGTAAAATAGGATGACTCTTCGTATTCCTTTGATATGATAGTTCATAATGCGTTTTGAACCGACTTACCGAACCGGAATATTCACCGAGTCGAACGACTTATCGATCCGAAATAGGTCGATCCCTATGTATGAAATATTGTTTCTTGGGTTGATGTTGACCCTGAAGAGCTAGTGGCAGGATTATTGAAATAAGATTATGGATATCCCTTTTTGAAAGTTTTTTGTGCTGACTTGCACACAATTTTCCAATCTGGCTGAATCAAATTCTTAACTGGTGTAAAATGGCATGATAGAATGAAATAAGAGCAATGAATACAAAGCACACCCCATTCACAATGCGACGTGTTTTGAGGGGTAAAGTGTTGACCAGACTTTTGGCAAGACCATCAAGATAGTATAAATGCCAGGCATCTTGGTAGAGTCATCATGAAGAGTAGCCTCGTTTCGACCCACAAGTAGGCTCAGCCAAGAAGTTAGCCGAACCAAGTTATTTTCGTATATTCCTATTGACAAATAATCATCATTGCCTGGATCGATAAACGTTCGGGTCGACCAAGATATAGGTGGACCCAATCCCAAAGTCTCTTCGTAAGGGACATAAGGGTATACAAATGGGTTGGGTCGAACAATAGTCGGTTCGATCACGTCGAACAGAACCCATGTCTGCACAAAATATCTTCCTAGAGACTTGCTCCTTCTCCTATTTGACCAATTCAAGCCCACCAAGAACGTCGGATCAGCTGGCACCTATCGTTATATAACTGGGCCGTATATTTCCATGTAAAAGAGATGCTTATTCATGTTTTCTTGTGATCTCGGGATGAGCAGCATGTTTTCTAGTTGACCCGATCAATGTAGCATCTGTAAATAGCCCCCCAGAACTTCAAAGAGCGGACTTTTAGCCAATATCTTATCATTTTAGTACTTTTACAACATTGTACTCAGGATTAATCATTAAAATTATCATTTTACTCAAACTTTTCATATAACAAAGAGATTATAAAGTGGACGTAGGCTCATTAACACGACCCAATATAAATTTGCATATGGTTGCATTTCTCTTTATTTTACATTTACTTATCATCACTTTTAGTCTCTACATTTTTACTTCTTACGTGTTGTGTTGTTGACCAACTTTTTGGCAAAAAGCCGTTCAAAACAATAGACGAAGCTATAACTCTAAGGGATGTTTGTTATCCTAGGTCGACCAACCATAAGCCGATCTGAAGCCACAAAAGCATCAAACTAATCGGCCGAATCATCAACAGATCACCCGACCAAGCCATCTAACAGCAGACCAGGCCGATCCCATAATATCAGGTCAAGCTTAAAGCCTTGGATCTCACCTAAAGTATCTAGAGAATTATACGCTATTGAACGAAGTCCTACTCCCGAAGCAACTGAAACATATTAGCTATTGATCGCTCTCCTTTTTATATGCTAGATATTAAGTTCCATGTCAACAATGATTTCCGGGGAGAACTATTCATCAGTAGTAGACTGGGTCCCTCCACCGCAATTATTTTACTGGACCGAGCTCCACGTGTCTAAACTTGTAAAAAGAGGTAAGCCACGTTACACACGGCTCAACCCTCTTCTTCACCTATAAATACACCATTGCTGAAAAAGGAAAGGCATGAAAAAATTCTCGTCAAAGAAATTTACGCTCAGAATATTGGAAACATCCAACCGTGCACTTTAAACAACACAAGAATTTTGTGTAATCTCTACCTTTTCTCACTAAAAATCTACTATAACCTATAATCGATAGTATAAACAAAGATTATAAGTGAAATGTGACAAGCGCCCACAACCCCCGCACTATAAAAGAGAAATAATGCGTTGAAAGGTGTGTCAGGCAGTTATGGACGATCATCAAGGTATGATATATAAGCAGAACCTGTCATAAACTCACAGTGCAAGGATAAAATATAATAGAATATATACAAAAAGTAGTGATAGTGAAGTAGAAAACACTAAACTTTCATGACAAATAGAAAGTATTTCTCGTACACGTGGATAACAACAGTAGTGTTTGTACCATTTGCCTCACAACACTCATAGAGATAGCAACAGCGGAAACAAATAATAGATAGTAGTAAAGATAGTACGCCAGCCTCTTGCTCACCTCCGAACAGCAACACCGTCCTCACTAAGCTATCACCTGCCTCCTTGTCTGCCCATCCAACAATCGGATGAACGACCCAAGGTAATAAGAGGGAAACATAAAACCTTGAGTCAGACAACAGTCTTAGTGAGAGATAAAACAGCTAACAAACTTCATCAATAAAGTATATGAGAATGGGTAAATAAACAAACTAATTTACCCGGCTCTAGAGAAGAACTTACATCTGACTTCCCCACAACATGAAGGTGATAACCTTTACAATCCATACATCCATAAGAATGACAATTCAGCCGCGGCAATAAGAACAATCATTCATACATGGCAAAAGCAACCCAACCATCATCAAAACAAAGCATTCAAACATCTATGACTAACTCTGGCAATCACCACCAACCTTTCTTTGAAACCACCGTTAATCGCACTACTGTCTAAACAACTTGCCATAAATGGTCAAGTGCTATACAACGAAATCCCGGTTCTAGCAAAACTCTGCACGCTATACCCAACACGTGTCTAGGCCATACACGATGCCTAAGGCACTTGACCTACAATTGGTCTTCAATTGTACCTCTGCTTTGAATCCGCTAGAAACTACGATAATGGTAATTCCTCATCCTTTGTCTCTCTAGTCGTTATCAATTACGACTCTTATTTAGCTCCGAACACCGGTCGGTCCACCCAAAACACCACTGGTCGATCCTCCCGGAACACCACCATTCTACTATCCATTGGTCGGACATGAAAAACTACCCACCAGTCGGCCTTGAAAAACTACCCACCGGTCTTCCAGAAAACACTATAGCAATGGCTGAGCGGTCCATCACTATAGAACTGCTGACTGATTGGTAATGTGGAAACTGCTGACCGGTTGGTACTGTAGCAATGGTTGAGCGGTCCATCTCTGTGGAAACTACTGACCGGTCGGTACTGTGGAAACGCTGACCGATCGGTAATGTGGAAACTGCAGACTGTTCAGTACTGTACTAATGGCTGAACGTTGCATCACTGTAGAAACTGTTGACCAGTCGATACTATAGCAAAAGCTGACCTATCGGTACTGTAGCAATGGCTGAATGGTCCATCACTGTAGAAACTGCTGACCGAACGGTACTGTAGCAATGGCTGACCGGTCGGTACTGTAGCAATGGCTGAACGGTCGTTGTTGTAGCAATGGCTGACCAGTCCATCACTGTGGAAACTGTTGACCGGTTGGTACTGTAGAAACTGCTGACCGGTCGGTACTGTAGAAACTGCTAACCGGTCGGTCCTTTAGCAATGGCTAATCAGTTGGCAATTTTGACCAAAACATTGCCAAACGATCATATCGGAGAAATCAACTTATCCAATTAATCCAATACAATCATAAGCATATTATGAAACCACTAACATCATGAAATGACAATTATCATCAAATTATGCGAATTCACCAAAAATCAAGAGAAACGAACATATGATCAAAATGATGGATCTAACTCGCATATTCACATGAAATATCATAGAAATTACTTATCTAAACTTGGTAAATCGGATCATAAGGTGATTTCTATGAAAATGGACTTATAATGGTATAGATCCATGATAAAGCACTTGGATTTGATGAAAAATATGCATAAACACTCATATAATTCATTGATTCCATGTGAGAGATGTAAATCACTCACTGATTCTCCAAACAAAGGAAAAACAATGAAATTAGATTCCGAACAGCGAAAAGATAACTCCTAGCCCTTCAATTTGATGAATCCACCATCCAATTGATATAGATCTAGCCTCCAAAGGTGTAGATCTATAATTTCCCTGCTTAGATTTGGATTTCTAATGGTGGAAAAGAGTTTAGAGGAAGAAGGAACTCAAGGCCTTCAAATGAGAGAATGAGAAAAGTAACCTATTCTCCGTACCCCTCACCCTCTATTTATAGACTCCACCAACCCACTAATGGGCCTTCTCCAAATTAGCCCATTAGCTTTCTAAAACCTGGACAACCAAGTGGAAAACCTTAAAATAGCGATTTCTCCCAAACCGCTGAGCCAGATCCTTAATGTAACCAATCTACGGAAAGGCAATCATTGATTTCTTTCCAATGGCATAGGTCTCATCCTCTGATTCGACCTGAGTCAAAAGTTATGCCCTGTACAAGACTGACAAGGGCAAAATGGTCACAAATTGGTAAAAATTGTGGACACGTCTCACATCCCAATAAGCAACATATTAAAAGGTGAGAATGATCCAACCCTCAGGGAATAAAATAAAAATATTTTACGATCTTCCGACAGGTAAAATGCGTGTTGTTACATTCTCCCCCCTTAAGAATTTCGCCCCCGAAATTCCAAGAAAACACAAATAACCACAACAATTCTGCATGCCTATCATCCAAGAGAAGCCAATTCTATCATCCAAACTAGCAATCATCTAACCATGCATTCATAGCCTTATCCTATCATGCAGAATTCTATCAAAAAATCAACAAAGATATCAACAAAATCAACAAGTGATAATGATGGCGCGATATCAATGGGTCATATGGATGAAGAGTTTTAGATGGGTCGTCTTTATACTCTCCCCCTTCTCCCACGTAACATTGTCGCCCTCCCCACTCCATTATACCTTAACCAAATTAAATGTCTTTTCCCTAAGTTGTTTCGTGTCATTCTCCATAACACGAAGCGGCTTACGAGATTTCATAACTATTCAATTATAAGGTCGACGTATTACTCCAGAGGTACTACTACATCTGGACCATGCTCATATTTTCATAGAAGTGTCTTACGAAAACTTTATGCACACTCTACATTTCTCACGTAAAATCAATCTATACGCGAGCTTTCCAATTTCCCCGTTCATCGCAAACGGTCCAACAACCTAGGAGTTAACTTTCTGTTTTCTCCTGAATCGATCTACATGCTTAAATGGCGAAATCTTCACAAAAACCATATCGCGTACTTCGAATTCCATGCCCTAACGATGTTTATCCGCGTAACTCTTTTGATGATCTTGTGCTGCCTCTTTCATTGCCGAATGATCTCAATACAATCCGAGGTCTCACTAATCATCTCAAGCCCAAGTATCAACTTATCTCCAGTTTCTAATCAACAAGCTGGAGAATTGCATAGCCTCCCATACAACGTCTCGTATAGTGCCATCGCAATACTTGACTGGTAGCTACTGTTATAAGCAAACTTAACTAGATGTAGATGGTCCTCCCATGATCCTCCGAAGTTTAACACACAAGCCCTCAGGAGATCTTCCAAAACTCGATCGACCCTATCGGTTTGACCATCATCTTGGGGAAGATATGTCGTACTCAAGCACAACTTAGTTCCCAAAGCTTCTTGCAAACTTTCCCAAAATCCGCTAGTGAGTAATGGATCTCGGTCACTCACTACACTCTTTGCGACTCCATGGAATCTCACTATCCATTTCACATAAAGTTCAGCCAATTTCGATGTCGTCCTAGTTGACTTGACAGGAATAAATCTCGCATTTTTGGTCAAGAGATCCATGATGACCCTAATCCCTTCAATCCCTGCCCTCGCCCTAGGTATTCCATCGATAAAATATATTGATACTTGCTCATACTTCCATGTAGGAACTTCTAATGGTTGAGGCAAACCACTCGACTACTTTTGTTCAACTTTCACCAACTGACAGTTCATACACTTGGAAATGAATTTTCCAATGTCTCTCTACATCCCTTCCCAGTAGTAGACTCGCTTTATGTCCTGATACATCTTATTACCTCCGGGATGAATCGTCAACTTCGAGTGATGACACTCTCTCAGAACCTCATCTCTCAATTCATCAATATCAGGAACAACTAATCGCCCTTGCTTTCGAAGCCAACCTTCTCGATCGACTTCGAACTCTTTATCTCTTGGTTCCAATCATTGGATAAACTCGACAAGCTTAGTATCTCGCTTTTGGCTTTCGTCAACTCTTTCGATAAGAGTAGGTCTTATCGATAAGCTTGACAATATTTCAGGTTCTAATTTGCATCTTGGCCTGAAATCAAACCTTGCCAAATACTCGAGGCTCTTCCATTCTGAAAACATCGCTCCGAAACTTACATGTCTTTTACTCAACGCATCTACAACTGCATTGCCTTTTCCAGGAGTATTGGCTATCCCAAAGTCATATGATGCTAGAATCTCCAACCATCGTTTCTACTGAAGATTCAAATCCTTTTGGGAGAAAAGATACTTCAACGACTTGTGATCCGTAAACAACTCGAATCGGACTCCCAATAAGTAATGTCTCCATATCTTCAGAGCAAACAAAACCGTCGCCAACTCTAAATCATGAGTTGGGTAATTTCTCTCACGCGGCTTTAGCTTCTAACTTGCATAGGCCACAACATTATCCTTTTGCATTAGTACTTCTCCAAGTCCAGTACCACATGCATCTGTGTATACCACCATCTCTTCATTCCCACTAAGAATGGTCAACACTGGAGCACTCTTC
The DNA here is from genome assembly GCA_030737875.1 of Allium sativum. NCBI lineage: Eukaryota > Viridiplantae > Streptophyta > Magnoliopsida > Asparagales > Amaryllidaceae > Allium > Allium sativum. The sequence continues at coordinate 661,460,862 of CM060918.1, read as the reverse complement.
AATCTCTCATTCAGGATTCCGAATGCTTGTCACACTTCTCGTCCCATGCGAACACTTGGTTCTTCTTTGTCAATCCTATCAATGGTGCAACTATTTTGGAGAAATTCTTGATAAACCATCGGTAATAACCAGCCAACCCAAGGAAACTCTGCACATCTGTCGCATTCTTAGGCCTAGCCCACTCCTGGATTGCTGCTACTTTAGCGGGGTCAGCTGCTATCCCATTTCCAGAAACTACATGGCCTAAAAATCTCATTTTATCCTTCCAGGAGTGACACTTTGAGAACTTAGTTTTCAACTGATGCTTTTGCAAGATCTCTTACACAACTCTCAAGTGTGTCTTGTGTTCTTCCTCATTCCTGGAGTAAACCAGAATATCATCCACGAACACAAGCACAAACTTATTCAACTGATTTATGAACACTTTATTCATAAGATCCACAAAGTACGCTGGTGCATTAGTCAACCCGAATGGCATAACCAACCATTCGAAGAATTCGGGTGGTGTCCTAAAAGCAGTCTTTGACACACTACCCTTAGCCAGTCTCAACTGGTGAAATCCCATTGCCCAAACCATTTGAGAAAACACTTTAGCATCGTGAAGCTGATCGAACAAGTTATCAATCCTTGGTAAGGGATGCTTGTTCTTCTTAGTAACCTTGTTCAGCTCACGATAGTCCACTCACAATCTTAACGAGCCATCTGCCTTGGTTGCAAACACGACCTGTGCACCCCATTCGGAAACATTTCTCCAAATGAATCCCATCCTAAGAAGGTCTCAAACTTGCACCTTTAACTCTTGCTATTCCATAGGCGCTATCTGCCTAAGAGGCATAATAATTGGTTTAACTCACTCAACCAAATCGATACTAAACTCAATCTCACGATGCAGCGGTAACCCTTTGACTTTTTCAAAGACATCCTCATACTCAATAATGATCAGCACAAATGACAAGTCTTCTTGTGGAATCACAAGCGAATATAACAATTTATAAAACACCGTCTTCGGGTTACCCTGAGTCAACACCTTCCACCCTTCCACATCCCCGACTGTCATCTCTAGCTTTTCGCAACTCACTTTTGTTGCATATCTCTTGGGCCAATCCATAATCAAAATGATTTCAAACCCAGCGAAAGTTACAACTAAATAACCACTCATAAATGGGCATTTACGATCAAATAAAACTAGATCCAAAAAGTTTGCATAGAGCAGATGAACCCATACTAGATTAGTTACAACTAAAGGTCTACTACAACTTCAAGTTCCAAACCTATTCGGCATACAATCTTATTATTAGTAAAAGAAGACAATTCTCTAGTACCGAATATAACTCAAACAAGCTTCACCGATAGAGAGCACATCAAAACTAACCACAGCTTCGCTTAATCCCCATCAGGAATGCAATAGGAGACTTGGATAACCTATAGAACACATGCTTCTTCCGATTGCTTATCCTTTGGAAGGTCTAGATAGTCTTTCTTCTTATGTCCAGGCTTGTCGCATTCAAAGCACTTCCTTTAGGTTCTCGGCTTCTCAAAATCATTGGCATAATGACCCTCTAATTGACAATTAAAGCAAGTGACATTCTTCTTAAATTTCTTCTTCTTGCTTTTCTTCTTATTAGCACTGGGGCCAATAAAGGTTTCCTCATCTGTAGGAGAATATTCCCACTGTCGCTTAGCAGAATCCCTTTTTGGTACTTGCACAGGAACACCACGCTCCATTGTCGCTTCTAGGATGGGCATTCTTAACATAGTCGCTGCCATCATGGCTTCCCCAAACATGACCAGGTATTCCGGTGAAACTACTAAAGATCCCAATTGGCTTCCATCTCCTACTCCTCCAGTCCCAAACTCACTCCCAGAGGTTTGACGATTCATTCGAAATCTAAAATAGAATGATTAGTCCACTTATAAGATAAACAGCAAAAGAAGTACAAATGCTACTATTATATATGCTAATATATATATATATATATATATATATAGTAAGCATCCAACTAAAATATACAAGTATGTCTCTCATACGTGATTACGTCCTTGAACTTTGGCTAAAATCGTTAACCAGAGCTCTGATACCAAATATGACGACTGTTGCACTATACAAGAGAAATAATGCACTGAAAGGTGTGCCAGGCAGTTATGGACGATCATCAAGGTATAATATATAAGCGGAACCTGTCGTAAACACACAGCACAAGGATAAAAGTTAATAGAATATGTACAACAAGTAGTGATAGTGAAGCAGAAAACACTAAATTTTCTTGACAACTACAAAGTATTTCCTATACATAGTGATAACAACACTAGTGTTTGTACAATTTGCCTCACTACAACACTCATAGAGATAGCAACAATGGAAACAAATATAGATATTAGTAAAGATATTACGCCAGCCACCTGCTCGCCTCCGAACAGCAACACCGTCCTCAATAAGCTATCACCTGTCACTGCCTCCTTGTCTGCCCATCCAACAATCGGATGAACAGCCCAAGGTAGTAAGAGGGAAACATAAAATCTTGAGTCAGACAATAGTCTTAATGAGCGATAAAACAGCTAACAAATTTCATCAATAAAGTATATGAGAATGGGTAAATAAACAAACTTGTTTACCCAGCCCCAGAGAAGAACTTACACCTGACTTCCCCACAACGTGACGGTGATAGCCTTTACAATCCATACATCCATAAGAATAACAATTCAACCGTGGCAACCAGAACAATCATTCATACATGGAAAAAGAAACTCAACCATCATCACAACAAAGCATTCAAACATCCATGACTGACTCTGGCTATCACCATCAACCTTGCTTTTAAACCACCGTTAATCGCATGAGTGGCCAAACAACTTGCCATCAATTGTCAAGGGCCATACAACGAAACCCCGGTTCTAGCAAAACTCTGCACGCTATACCCAACACGTGTCTAGGCCATACAGGAAGCCCAAGGCACTTGACCTACGATTGGTCTTCAATTGTACCTCTGCTTTGAATCCACAAGAACCTATGATAATGGTAATTACTCGGCCTTCGTCTCTATAGTCATTATTAATTACGACTATTATTTAGCTCCGAACACCGGTCGATCATCCCAAAACACCACTGGTCGATCCTCCCGAAACACCACCGGTCTACTACCCATCGGTTGGACTTGAAAAACCACCCACCGGTCGGTCTTGAAAAACTACCCACCAGTCCTCCAGAAAACACTGTAGCAATGGCTGAGCTGTTCATCACTGTACAAACTACTGACCGGTCGGTACTGTGGAAACTACTGACCGGTCAGTATTATAGCAATTGCTGAGCGGTTCATCACTGTAGAAACTGTTGACCGGTCGGTACTGTAGAACTACTGACTGGTCAGTACTGTAGGAACTGCTGACCAGTCGGTACTGTAGAAACTGCTAACCGGTCGGTATCGTAGCAATTGCTGATCGGTCGGTACCGTGGCAATGGCTGAATGGTCCATCACGGTAGAAGCTGCTGACCGGTCGGTATTGTTGCAATGGCTGACCGATCGGTACTATAGCAATGGCTGAACGGTCGTAATGTAGCAATGGCTGACCATTCCAACACTGTAGAAACTTCTGACCGGTTGGTACTGTAGAAACTCCTGACCGGTCGGTACTGTAGCAATGGCTGACCGGTCGGTACTATAGCAATGGCTAATCGGTTGGCGATTTTGACCAAAACTTTGCCAAACGATCATATCGACGAAATCAACTTATCCAATTCATGCAATATAACCATAAGCATATTATGAAAATTAATAACATCATCAAATGACAATTATCATCAAATTATGCGAATTCACCAAAAATCATGAGAAACGAACATATGTTCAAAACGATGGATCTAACTCGCACATTCACATGAAATATCATCGAAATTACTTATCTAAACTTGCTAAATCGGAACATAAGGTGATTTTATGAAAATAGACTTATAATGGTATAGATCCATGAGAAAGCACTTGGATTTGATGAAAAACATGCATAAACACTCATATAATTCATATATTTCGTGTGAGAGATGTCAATCACTCACCGATTCTCCAAACAAAGCAAAAACGATGAATTAAATTCCGAACAGCGAAGAGATAACTCCTAGCCCTTTGATTTGATAAATCCACCCTCCAATTGATGTAGATCTTGCCTCCAAAGGTGTAGATCTATGATTTCCCTCCTTCGATTTGGATTTCTAATAGTGGAAAAGAGTTTAGAGGAAGACGGAACTCAAGGCCTTCAAATTAAAGAAAAGGAGAAGTAACCTATTCTCCATACCCCTCACCCCCTATTTATAGACTCCACCAACCCACTGATGGGCCTTCTCCAAATCAGCCCATTAGTTTTCTAAAACCTGAACAGCCAACTGTAAAACCTTAAAACAGCAATTTCTCCCAGACCGCTGAGCCAAATCCTTAATGTAACCACTCTACGGAAAGGCAATCAATGATTTCTTTCCAATGGCATAGATCCTATCCTCTGATTCAACCCGAGTCCAAAGTTATTCCCTGTACAAGATTGACAGGGGGAAAATGGTCACAAACAAAATTGGTAAAAAAATTATGGACATGTCTCACATCCCCATAAGCAAAGTATTAAAAGATGAGAATGATCCAACCCTCACGGAACAAACTAAAATTATTTTACGATCTTCTGATATGTAAAATGCGGGTTGTTACATGGACGTTGGCACAGATATAAGCTGAACCACTATAAAATATAGTGTCTTCCGTATTCATTTACTTTTTCTCACACCTCTATGACTATTTTTTTTTTTTGTGTGTACTCAACATACGTTGGGAGTTGATAGCCACAAGACAGCCTTTTGAGTCAACACTTGGCATGCCAGGAAGGGGTCGAACCTGAGACCTTTGACCACCTTCAGTAATTTCTAAGCAGACAATGAGAATCAAGCAAAAGAAGGTCGCTTCATCTTCCCATCCTTTACCAGCCGATGCAGCAGGACTAACAACAATGGAGGTGAGCCATGAGGCTTCCTCCCACGACGACACGTCCCAATATCTCACCAGGGACGACATGGATAAATTTTTGGCTGAGTTCAGAAATCAGATGGTATCTCAGGGTGAACTTCTAAAACATCAGCTGCAAGTGATTAACGACCCCACCGCTCAAATAGAAAAGAGATCTCACATTCCAGTATCATTTCCAGCACCGGACGGGGATCAGGCAACAACTGATCTTCGGTCTACGGAGAACCAAGCCCTAGATTGTTCCACACCTTTGCTTCCTCCGGGCTTAACTTCACTTCCCAGTCGGTCACTTCCAGGGGCATTACATAGAGCTTTGGTAGTTGTAGATTCGCAGGTCAAACCGGGCCAAGTTCAGAACCAGTCGACTAGTCTCCCTCAAGTCTAGGGATCGAATCAACTCCCAAGACAAACAACATACGAACCAGTGCAACCTGTGGGTCGGCCAGAACTAGGAAGTTTGTTACAATCGGTTTGACCTAACATCTTACTACAAACCCGTCTTATCCAGCCTCCCCTTCAAAGAAGAGCTAGAGACATCAACCCTATGTGTCACCAAGGCCACTCTACCACGCTGGTCCCCAACATGAAGGAGGGAAATGCTACAAAAATCTACTCTAATATCGGCCCGGGCAGGGACAATACAGAGCCCCAGATGGGTACCACTCACCTGAGCCCATCACTTCCAACAGGAGAGGACATGGTTTGGCCCAACGGTAACAAAGCCACTTTAGCTACGACCAAACCAGTGCCCGAGTCTAGGACACACCCTCACCCTCACCTTCACTCAAATCTCGGAGGTCAAACCAAGATGACCTTAAGATTGTCGAGCATGCTTTCGTCAGATCCTAGTATTGGATTCTCACCCAAATCCCCAATGAAAAATTGGATTCGTGGAAGCAAATCCTCGTAGCAAAAAGCCAACTTGCAAGCATCATCAAATGTTTCACCCGAGGCACATCTTCTCAATGGGATGTGGATGACATCCATCGCAGTCCATTTACATGGGAAACCAGGAATTCCTGAAATCCTCCAGACTTCAAGCTTTCAGTCCTGGACCCTACAATGGCAGGACCGATTAACCATTCATCTCATGCGATAAATGTGTCCCATGGAAGTGCTTTCTGCATCAACCAATGTCATGTCCAAGTTCTTCCCTCTCTTCCTCACTAACATAGTTGGCATGTGGTTCCGGCAGTTAACAAATGAGTCAATCAACAGTTGGAATATGTTGGTCACCCGCTTCATCGAGCAGTTCACGATTCACATCTCCCGACCAAAGAGGGTCATGTTCATTAACTCCATCAAGCAACGGACTCGTGAGACACTTCGATCCTTCTTAGAAAGATTCAATGCGGTCGTAGCACTGGTCGATCGACCAGATCCATCGCTGGTGCTTATGGCCGCCATAGCTAGTTTTCAGAACTGATTAGAATTCAGGATCCCTTTAACCAGAGACCGCCCAAGGACATCGAAGATTTCTGTGTCGAAGCCAATAGATTCCTCCGGAAAGAGGATGTTATCATTAAAATGGAAAGCCTAGAGGTGCTTACTACCGAGGACGGGGGTCCATCCAACACCAATGGACAAAACAAAGGAAAAGGAAAAGTCTCAGAAAAGAATGATCGCAATGTATATCTCCGAAGTGAGAACAAGTATGATTAGTAAACCGAGCTCAACTCATAACTGCTCGTTATCTACCTTGACGTATGAGGATCTCTTCTTTTCCCTAAACCTCCTCGAAGGGAGCCCGACCAAAAAAGAACTCGACTCTGGAAAGCACTGCATGTATCGTAACATGGCAGGCTACAACACCAGCGAGTGCAGACATTTACGTGATCTCATCGAGGATAGGGTTAGGCGTGGGGAACTACCCTAGTACGTCAAGAAACTAGCAATGGTTGTGCCGCAATGACCTTCTTCCCAAGCTCCTTAGATCGGTCCTCGAGCTCCTCGAAACGGAAAGGACGCAGAGCCCAGCAATCGCGGAATCATCATTAATTAATAAAGTTTAGATCATCGTCGATTTTACCCATTTCTTAGGATATAAGAAATGTATTGTTATTACTTCAATAATGTGGTTATGTTGAAGTATACACGTAAGGCGTTAGGATTTAGCTCCTAGGCTTGCTCTAGATTCAACTATCACTCTCTTATAATTTGTTTTCATTTTTCTATAATAGCTCTTTAGCAGTAATAAATTTCTTTTTTGAACATGAATTATTTTTGAATGATTCAAGCCGAGCATGATTGACGCTCACCAACCCAAATATGGTCAATGCTAGCCACCGTCTCCTAACTGAACATGGTGGACGCCCACCACCATACATAAACAATTCCATAAGCCGAGTACAGTTAATACACTCATAAGCCGAGTATGGTTAATTCTCGCCGATTCCATAAGCGGAGTATAGTAAATACTCGCCAATTCAATAAGCCGAGTATGATTAATAATCGCCAACTTCGTAATCCGAGCGTGGTTAATACTCACCAACTCTCGAAGCCGAGTATGGTTAATACTCTCCAAATCTCCAAGCCGAGTATGGTTAATACTCGCCAACTCTCCAAGCCGAGTATGGTTAATAATTTCCAACTCTCCAAGCCGAGTATGGTTAATACTCGCCAATTCTCCAACCCGAGTACGGTTAATACTCGCCAACTCACCAAGCCTAGTATGGTTAATACTCGCCAACTCTTCAAGACGATATGGTTAAGACTCGAGAACACTTTATGCCAAGTATGGTTTATACTCGCCAACTTTGCAAAACCGAGCATGGCTTATGCTCGTCCCTCTGACTACACCGTCTGTAACACCCCGTATTTTCTATGATCATAAGAGTAACAAATCAAAGAATAATTAAATTGTAACAAAATAATTAAGAGAAACGGGTTAAGCCATTGTGTTCGTCTTGAAATTCTTCTTGGAATAGAGTCCAAGTTTGCGTAAATAAGACTCCGTATGAAGAAGTTATGACCTTCAGAAGTTTTCAGAAATTTAAACAGCTCAGCCAAAAATTCAAAATTTGAATTAAAAATACACACCCGGGCTGGGCGGGAAAATACCCGCCCAGGACCTAGGTCGACCAGGGAGTCGACCTGGGTAGGCAGGTCGACCTCCCCCATTTTCCAGATCCGAGGACAGATTCAGTTTTCTGTATTTAGATGCCCGTTCTGACCAGATTCATTGCTCCTAAGCTATTTAAACACCCCCAAACCTTGCTTTCTCTCCACACAATTTCATTCTGCCTATACTTTTCCTTTATTCTAATTAAAAATGAAAATGGTGTCGCTACTCTACTGGAACCAAAACTAGGATCTTCTTCCAATCTGAATAAAGTTAAAAGAGGACAACTATTTTCTAATCTTATTGATAGTCTACGGCAAAGGAGCGCTATTCAGAGTCAGAATACAGATTTCAGAACCCAAGAATCGTTCCCTTTTTATGAGTACAGTTATTCTCAGATATAAACTTTTATTATGATCTTGGCATGGTTATAAATCTGAGGTTATGCATATTCTTATCTGTCAGATCTGTTTTTCTGTGACTATTCTGTATCTCCTTTTTCTTTCTGTTCTATAGCCAGGCTACTATGAGCCTGCGCCAAATCTCATAAGATATTAACGCATGAACACTAATTTTGGGACAAATAATGAATATTGCATAATTGAACATGACTGATCTGTGGCTGATTTGGGAAAAGAACATAGGTTGTAAATTAAGATCTAGAATCAGTGCATACTATGTAAAATAGACTATGATTTGGAAGAAGAATTATTATATGATAGCATATGAATTATAATGCATATTATAATGCAAGATCTGATTTTGAGGACATAATACCTGATTAAAATTTAAGATTTAGATTTTGGGGCATATTTTGTATCACGACTTATGACTTAAAAAGAAAAAAAATGTGACTTAGGCGTAAAGATCTATATTAAAATATGTTAACTACTAATGTGAATGCGCATAAAAGTAGATTTTTGGATAATTAGCATTAAAAGCTATAATTTGGCATCATTCATATTTTATATCATGGTTTGGGGCTTTTAGAGAATGTTCTGTACTTTGCAAAGTTTAAACTAAAATTTGGGAATATGTTGTATTATGAATTATGACCATGATTTAGGCATGTAAGTTTACGCTTAATTTAGGATTAGGCAAGATATGTAAATAGAATTTTAGAAGTGATTAATCTGTTGAATTTCTTAATCTGCTAAATCTATTGAATTGCCTAATCTACCAAAATCTGTTATCTGCTAAATCTGTTGAATTGTCAAATCAGCCAAATCTATTATCAGCTAAATCCGTTGAATTGCCTAATCTGTTGAAAACTAAATAATTGTAATTTCGGTATGAAAATCCGTAGGCTCGATCTAAGATTGAGTAAAACATGGAAATTTGATTAATCTATTGCAACCTATAAGGAAGTTTAATATGTTAAATGGACATAATTAGTCTGGTATATGTATAATATGTATTGGAATAAATTCGCTATGACACGAGGTTAGACTCCATTTGCGGTGGAAGCCTGCCCAGAAACCAACCAGCTTTACCAGCGATCGTAAACTGTCAGTCTAATGTGAGAGGTCGTAGGCATAACTAAAATATGCTTAGACGCGAGGTTAGGTCTGGCTTTTGGTAGAAGTTTGCCCGGAACCGCCCGGCATATCCTGCGGCCATAAGCTACCGACCTAATGTGAGAGGTCTATGCATTAATAATCAGTTAATGCAAATCTAAGATAAACATGATTCCTAAAACGTGTTGGGTGGATAGGGTTAAATCAATTGGACTGATAAATCTAATAAACCCATTTTATGAATTTGTAGGCCCAATACATTGTTAGGTAAAACAATCTGTAAGTCTGTTAATCTGTATATCTGATCCGTTAGTCTGAGAACTTGTTAATTTGTACATCTGATCCGTTAAGTCTAAAAACATGTTAATTTGATTGTCTGATCTGTGAACTAATAAATCTGAACTTTGTATGTCTGGAGCTTGTAAACAAGTTAACCTGAAATCTGTTAGTCTGGGGACAAAAGGTTAGGAGGGGAAACACTTGTGTCATCTATTGTTTGGGGCCCATATTAGTCAGTAACCCTTTCTGGTATCAAAACTTTGACCGACAATTAAGAAGGGCCTGGGCACGCTTACTGAACTAATTATAAGTGGTTCATTCTAATAATGGCTAGGGGTGTTGATGGTGCGTTCCAACTGGGTCATGTGCGTGCATGGATCCGGTTTGCTCTTAGGATGTAAGACACCGTGACATCTGTAAATAGGTATGTGACAATAGGTTGCCACTTTAGGGAGTGATACACCCTACTTTGGGGCCAACACAGGGTATTTATGTATTAGTGAGCTGATCGCTTGGGGGTAAGACTTAGGGTACACTTAGTTATGTCTATTTCTGTTAGTACAGTCTATTTCTGTTAGATGGCAACACCTGTCTGTTTTTATGTGGTACCGTCTGTTGGGGTGGTAAAGGCTCATTAATAGTGTACACCAAATTCTATCATTCTGTTTCTGTCTCTGATTCCGTTTTCGATTCTGTTTCTGTACCTCTGTCTGTTGGGGTGTTAAAGGCCCATTAGTTGGGTGGTGAGGCCCATTATTAGTACTATGTTTATGTAGCTTCTATCTCTGTTCGGGTGGTAAAGGCCAATTACTAGCACTCTGTTTCTGTAGAGATTATTCTGTTCCCGTTTCTGTTTCAGTTTAGACATTTGGGTAACACCTAATTCTGTTATACTAGTATTAGTGCAGAGAAGTGAAAACTAAGTAAGAAGCTTAGCTTAGCCTATATCATTCTGTTTCTTCTGTTAACCCGCTATTCATGTTACGGTTATCTCTCATTCAGTTTTATTTACATGTCATGATACTATTATCTGTGACTTTTGTCTGACCTAGTTTGTTTCGCCTCTTTTCTTTCCGTTTCCTCCCCCCCCCCCCCTCCCCAAGTTCTCAGGGTGGAAACATAGGAGCTTGATTCAGATTCTCTCTTCTTGAAGTGTTTGAAGTATTGCTTGGCTTTGACTCCATCTTTCCATGGCAGTTTATGTTGGGGATTATGGCTTTAAAAACTATGCATTCTGAAGGCTTTTGTACAAGACCGATATTTTGTACTTGAATTCTGATATTGTGATTTTTAAAGATATAACCAAACTTATTTTTGTTTCTGTTGTAATAAAGTTATAAAATTTTCAACTACTACTTTATCTGTCTTGTAAATTTCTGTTCTATCTACTAAAAACGCTCCACCAAAGTTAAGGCATTTCCATTGTGAGTGACCTTCACGGAGTTGGGGTGTTACACTTGGTATCAGAGCTGAAGGTTATCAGATTTGATAAAAAGTTTTTGAAAACTATTTTCAAAAAGGTTTTAAAAAGGAAGTATTTTCAAAGTAGAATTTATTTTGAAAACATAATCCCCAAAGCCATATGCATGTCTTTCTATCCTTTGTTTTGAATGTTTCTTTTTCTTTCGTTTCAGCATGTCGGGGGATCTTAACCTTCCGGAGGGCGTACCGATACCTGGCTAGTTCAAGAGGTACCTGGAAGCTAGAGCTAATGATGCGGGCCCAGCAGACGTCCCTCCTCCCCCAGCTGTAGCGGTTCCTCCTCCTCTTCCTCCGCGCGTGAATACTTTCTCGAAGATATGCAGAGCCTTTCGAGCCATGGGTGGGATGAGCTTTAATGGAACTGAAACCTTCGTGGAGGCAAGGAACTAGCTCAAAGAAACTGAGGATTTGTTCGTTATCTTCGAAGTGGACGATAGGTAGAAGTTACAGTTGGTGGTATGGTTGCTCAAGTAAGAAGCTTCTATTTGGTGGGAGGTCAAAAATGGAGAGTGTCCGGTAGAGAGATGTATGGATTTCAGGCATAGGTTCGAGAAGAAATTTCTCTCACGAGCGGAAGAGAGTCTACATGTAGAGAGGTTCTTGGCATTGAAGCACGGCAATTTATCAGTGAGAGAGTACGTCAACAAGCTTAATCAGTTGGCGAGATTCGGCTTAGATTTGGTAAATACACAGCATAAGAAGGCACTAAGGTTTGCTAAAGGCTCGAACGAGCCGCTACACGGATTGGCAATGTCCTACATTCCTATGGGGGCTACCTTCAAGAAATTAGTTGACATGGCATTGATGCATGAAGAGGAAACCAAAAGTGAGAAGAAAGAAGAAAAGCTTGAAGGACCACAGAACAAGAAGGCGGGGCCCAAGAAGGAAACACAAAAGAAGGATGAGAAGTCCGAAGATAAGAAGGAGAAGAAGTGCTTTACGTTTGGAAGCTCGACCCATCTGAACAAGGATTGCAGGAAGAGGAAGGGCACTTACTTCAACTGTGGAGAAATGGGGCACTACACTAGGGACTGCCCAAAGAAACGAGTACAAGGGCAGTGGGCAGCAGGACCCACTTCTTGAGGACATGCGAATGCTCAAGTGACTGGTAGATAGGGTAGAGATAGGAAGATTTCTGTAGAAGGTTTAATATCCTTATCTGATTGTGGAGTTAAAACTCTTTCTGATTCTATCATTTTGATTCTGTATTTGAAACTCTGCACTTTAATACTAGTCTTGTTTCTGATCCCGCTATAGTCTCGAACCTTATGAGAGTTACGACTCATCTGTTTGTGATAAGTTAGGGTTTGAAGGTATCTATGTTAAGCGCTAAGTTGACTATGACGCATACAATCTAGGTTTTTATCATGTTTAGTTTCCTAGGAATCATTTGGTAATCTGATCTGTACCAGTAGTCTGTAAGTATCTGAATATTTCTGAAAAGGATAGGGGTTTTTACTCAAAGCATGAAGTAGATTTCCAGTTGGACATTTGTTTAATGGGAGTGACTCTCTGAGTGTCAATCTAATGTTGATTTCGGTCTTTGGGGTTAACACTTAGGGGGTTATTCTCTTAAATCGATGTCTAATAGGAATAAAGCTTTTGTTTTAATTATACTCGCTTCTGTCACTCAGTTGTATCATATCGGTCAAATCTTCGACATTTAGTTAGAAACTAATGGGTATAAACATGTGTTTGAGACATGTTATGTTTGATGGTTGCAAGTGGATGCAAGTGGTTGCTAGTTGTTGCTTGTGGTTGTATATACACACACTAGGCCCTGGATCGGCTCAAAAATACTCTCATACTACATATGGATGTGTGTGCATTTTTTTTATGGATGCAAAATGGTTGACTCAACATATGGATGTTGCATATGAATGAACGGTTCTGCACTCATATAGAAATGATATGTATCAAGAAGGAAAATTAGCATACATGTTGGACTCATGGCACTGACATAATTGGCATTAAGGAGGTCAACTGAAGCAGTGGACCTCCTGATCTTTGCGTCAGATAAGGAAAATATACACACACTTTTGCATATGTTCATACAAGAGTAGAAGTTTTCTAAGGACAATGGATGCTTGTGGATGACGGTTGAGTAGATGGGTGATTTGATGGTAGGACACATTCTTCTTAACTTGAAGATTTCGGGGACGAAATCCTTTAAGGAGGGGAGAATGTAACACCCCGTATTTTCTGTGATCATAAGAGTAACAAATCAGAGAATAATTAAATTGTAACAAAATAATTAAGGGAAACGGGTTAGGCCATTGCGTTCGTCTCGAAATTCTGCTTGGAATAGAGTCCAAGTTTGCGTAAATCAGACTCTTTATGAATAAGTTATGACCTTTAGAAGTTTTCAGAAAATTTAAACAGCTCAGCCGAAAATTCAAATTTTGAATTAAAAATACACACCCGGGCTAGGCGGAAAAATTCCCGCCCAGGATCCAGGTCGACCAGGGGGTCGACCTGGGGGATGACCTAGGTAGGCAGGTCGACCATGGGGTCGACCTCCCCCCTTTTCCAGATCCGAGGACAGATTCAGTTTTCTGTATTTAGACGCCCGTTCTGACCAGATTCGTTGCTCCTAAGCTATTTAAACACCCCCAAACCTTGCTTTCTCTCCACACAATTTCGTTCTGCCTATACTTTACCTCTATTCTAATTAAAAATAAAAATGGCATCGCTACTCTACTGGAATCAAAACTAGGATCTTCTTCCAATCTGAATAAAGTTAAAAGCGGACAACTATTTTCTAATCTAATCGATAGTCTACGCCAAAGGAGCGCTATTCAGTGTCAGAATACAGATTTCAGTACTCAAGAATTGTTCCCTTTTTGTGAGTACAGTTATTTTCAGATATAAACTTTTATTATGATCTTGGCATGGTTATAAATCTGAATCTAAGGTTATGCATATTCTTGTCTATCAGATCTGTTTTTCTGTGACTATTCTTTATCTCCTTTTTTGTTCTGTTCTATAGCCAGGCTACTATGAGCCTGCGCCAAATCTCATAAAAGATTAACGCATGAACGCTAATTTTGGGACAAATAATGAATATTGCAAAACTGAACATGAATGATATGTGACTGATTTGGGAAAAGAACATAGGTTGTAAGTTAAGATCTAGAATCAGTGCATACTATGTAAAATAGACTGTGATTTGGAAGAAAAATTATTATATGATAGCGTATGACTTATAACGCGTATTATAATGCAAGATTTGATTTTGAGGACATAATACCTTATTAAAATTTAAGATTTAGATTTTGGGGCATATTTTGTATCACGATTTATGACTTGAAAAGAAAAAAATATGTGACTTAGGCGTAAATATCTATATTAAAATAGGTTAACTACTAATGTCAATTCGACTAAAAGTGGATTTTTGGATAATTAGCATTAAAAGCTATAATTTGGCATAATTCATATTTTATATCACGGTTTGGGGCTCTTAGAGAATGTTCTATACTTTGCAAAGTTTAAACTAAAATTTGGGCCTATGTTGTATTATGAATTATGACCATGATTTAGGCATGTAAGTTTACGCTTAATTTATGATTAGGCAAGATATGTAAATAGAATTTTAGAAATGATTAATCTGTTGAATTTCTTAATCTGCAAAATCTGTTATCTGCTAAATCTGTTGAATTGCCTAATCTGCCAAAATCTGTTATCTGCTAAATCTGTTGAATTGTCAAATCTGCCAAATCTGTTATCGGCTAAATCCGTTGAATTGCCTATCTGTTGAAAACTAAATAATTGTAATTTGGGTATAAAAATCCGTAGGCTCGATCTAAGATCGAGTAAAACATGGAAATTTGATTAATCTGTTGTATCCTGTAATGAAGTTTAATTTGTTAAATGGACATAATTAGTCTGATATCTGTATAATCTTTATTGGAATAAATTGGCTATGACATGAGGTTAGACTCCATTTGCAGTGGAAGCCTGCCCGGAACCAACCGACTTAACCAGCAATCGCAAACCGTCAGTCTAATGTGAGAGGTCGTAGGCATAACTAAAATATGCTTAGACACGAGGTTAGGTCTGGCTTGTGGCAGAAGTCTGACCCGAACTGCCCGACATATCCAGCGTCCACAGGCTACCGACCTAATATGAGATGTCTGTGCATTAATAATCAATTAATGCAAATCTAAGATAAACATGATGCCTAAAACGTGTTGGGTGGATAGGGTTAAATAAATTGGACTGATAAATCAAATAAACCAGTTTTGTGAATCTGTAGGCCCAACACAAAATTAGGTAAAACAATCTGTAAGTCTGGTAATATGTATATCTGATCCGTTAGTCTGAGAACTTGTTAATCTGTACATCTGATCCGTTAACTTTGAAAACCTGTTAATTTGATTGTCTGATCTGTGAACTAGTAAATATGAACTCTGTATGTCTGGAGCTTGTAAACAAGTTAACCTGAAATCTGTTAGTCTGGGGACAGAAGGTTAGGAGGGGAAACACTTGTGTCATCTATTGTTTGGGGCCCATATTAGTCAGTAACCCTTTCTGGTATCAAAACTTTGACCGACGATTAAGAGGGGTCCGGGCACGCTTACTGAACTAATTATAAGCGGTTCATTCTAATAATGGCGAGGGGTGTTGATGGTGCGTTCCAACCGGTTCATGTGCGTGCATGGATCCGGTCTGCTCTGAGGATGTAAGACACCGTGACATCAGTAAATAGGTCTGTGCCAATAGGTTGCCACTTTAGGGAGTGATACACCCTACTGTGGGGCCGACACTGGTTATTTATGTATTAGGGAGCCGATCGCTTGGGGTAAGACTTAGGGTACACATAGTTTTGTCGGTTTCTGTTAGTACCGACTGTTTCTGTTAGGTGGCAACACCTGTCTATTTCTGCGTGGTACCATCTATTGGGGTGGTAAAGGCCCATTACTAGTGTACACCAAATTCTAACATTCTGTTTCCGTAAGGATTATTCTATTTCCGTATCTGATTCCGTTTCCGATTCTGTTTCTGTGCCTTCTGTCTGTTGGGGTGGTAAAGGCCCATTAGTTGGGTGGTAAGGCCCATTATTAATATTCTGTTTCTGTACCATCTGTCTCTGTTCGAGTGGTAAAGGCCCATTATTAGCACTCTGTTTCTGTAGAGATTATTCTGTTTCCATTTATGTTTCTGTTCAGACATTAGGGTAACACCTAATTCTGTTATACTAGTATTAGTGCAGAGAAGTGAAAACTAAGTAAGAAGCTTAGCTTAGCCTATATCATTCTGTTTCTTATGTTAACCTGCTATTTCTATTACGGTTATCTCTCATCCAGTTTTATTTACATGTCATGATACTGTTATCTGTTTATATGCTGAAAGTCGCTGGACTCACCTGACTTATGTCTGACCTAATTTGTTTCGCCTCTTTTCTCTCTATTCCCCCCCTCAGGTGCTCAGGGTGGAAACATAGGAGCTTGATTCAGGTTCTCTTTGCTTGAAGTGTTTGAAGTATTGCTTGGCTTTGACTCCATCTTTCCATGGCAGTTTATGTTGGGGATTATGGCTTTAAAATCTACGCATTCTGAAGGCTTTTGTACAAGACCGATATTTTGTACTTGAATTCTGATATTGTGATTTTGAAAGATGTAACCAAACTTATTTCTGTTTCTTTTGTAATAAAGTTATAAAATTTCCAAGTACTACTTTATTTGTCTTGTAAATTTATGTTCTGTCTACTAAAAACGCTCCACCAAAGTTAAAGCATTCCCTTTGTGAGTGACCTTTACGGAGGTGGGGTGTTACACTATCTTACCAAGGGAAACCGAGCATGTTCAATGCTCATACTCCAGTTCGTTGCAAGTATCATTTAATTGGCCGGATCATGGTTCTTCTATTTCTGTCAAGTCAAAATGGTTGATTTATTTTCTGGCACTCGCAAGTTCCCGGCCTTAATACGATTTTCTTGGTTGTAAATTTTTCGGCCTTAATACGATCCTTAGCGGTCGTCAAACTTCTGATCTTAATACAACCATAGCCGATCGTCTATTTTCGGGCCCTGGTATGGTTCGTTGTTACCATGGTTTCTTGAGTTTCTACTATTCAACATTCTCCAGAAGATCCAGAACAGATCTCCTTTATTCAAGAAGATGTGTTTTAGGGGGCAAAGTGTTGACCAACTTTTTGGCAAAAAGTTGTTCCAAACAATAGATGAAGCTATAACCAGATGTCAGCCCATTCCAAACATTAATGGAACGTTTGTTATCTTAGGTTGACCAACCATAAGCCGACCCGAAGCCACAACAACATCAAACTAATCAGCTGAGTCATCAACATATCGACCGACTTAGACATCTACCAGTAGATTGGGCTGATCCCATAATATTAGGTCAAGCCTAAATCTCAGATCTCACCTGATGTATCTGGAGAATTATACATTAACGGACGAAGTCCTACTCCCGAACCCTCTGAATTAGATTAGCTTTTGACTAGCTCTCCTGTTTATACACCAAATAATAAGTTCCACGTCAACAACGATTTTCGAGGAGAACTATTCATCAGCAGTAGACCGGGTCCCTACGCCGCAATTATTTTACTGGACCGATATCCACGTGTCTAAACTATGAAAAAGAGGCAAGCCATGTGCCACATGGCTCAGCCCCCTTCTTCACCTATAAATACACCATTGCTGAAAATGGAAAGACATGAAAAATTCTCATTAGAGAAACTTATGCTCGGTATACTGGAAACATCCAACTGTGCACTTCAAACAATACAAGAATTTTGTGTAATCTCTACTTTCTTCCACTGAAAAACTACTGTATCTTGTAATGGTCAATATAAACAAAGATTTTAAGTGGATGTACGCATCGATAAGCCAAACCGCTATAAAATATTGTGTCTTCCTTGTTCATTTACTTTTTCTTGCTTCTCTGTAATTACTTTTTTGTGTGTACTCAACAAAAGTTGGGTGTTGATCATCATAAGACCAACTTTTGACGTCAACGTGTGCCCTTTTTTTGTGTCAACAACAAGATTGGACTACATCCAAAAATGAAACTGATGTAAGGAGTTTCATGGGATTAGAATGCAACTGACATAAGGAGTTTCATGGGATTAGCTGGATACTATCGTAAGTTTATCCAGGATTTCTCTAAGATAGAAGCACTGGTAACCAAGTTAACGAAGAAGAATTGGGCTTTTTTTTACGATGCGAGATGTGAACATGCATTTACAAGTCCGAAAGAGAGGTTGATGTGTGCACTAATGTTAGTTATTCCCCAATAAAATGAGGATATGACAGTATACATCGATGCTAGTTGAACTACATAGTTTGTAATGCTAAAGCTTGGAGGAAAGATTGTCGCTTATGCCAGTCAACATTTAAAGCCTAATTAGAAGAAGTACCCTACCATTGACTTGGAGTAAGAGACAATTTAATTTGCAATGAAGATGTGGAGGCACTATCTTTAAGGAGAAAGTTCGAGTTGTTTTCTGACCCTAAATCATTGTAGCACCTCTTTTTATTGATGAAAAAACCTTCAGCAATAACAATGCTTGGAATTTTTTCCTCCTAAGATTTTGACCGCATACACTTAGGAAAGGATAATGCAGTCGCCAACAGCTTGAGTAGAAAACATTCCACCGTGGGGACTTAGTTCTTGGAGTGGATAAAACTTGAGTACATCGCTGGTTATGACTTTTAACCTAGATGCGAGTTGGAGCCGAAGATGTTGGCAAGCTTAACTACCAGGCCCAACTTGACCCAACTGATCGGTTCTGGTAAGAGGAGTGATCTGAGATTAACATAGATCATTGCCAAAGTAAAGACCAGTATCGATGTTGAAATATGAAGGTGTATGAACTCGACTGAGATGGTTGGCTTTGAAAGAATGAAAGACTGACTATAACCAATGTCGATGGATTGAGAGATGAAGTTCTTCGAGAAGGTCATCACTCGAAGATGACCATGTGTCCCCATGTTAGTAATATTAACCGAGAAATGAAGCAACCCTATTAATGGGATGGTATGAAGAAGGGAGTCGGGGCATTTTTATATTAAGCTTTATATGGGAGGCCTTGAAATGCCCCTTCATGCTGGATAGAAGCAGACGAGATACTAATACTTATACGGGCTATGGTTAGGGAGATTTTTGAGAAGGTTGAGGTCATAAAGCAACAGATGAAAGTTGCACAAGATATGCAGAAAAGCTACGTGGATAAGTTATGTGTAGATCTAGAATTTTCCACTGGTCATTTGGTGTTTGATAATTTTTCCGCTTTGAAGGGTTAATTCGGTTTGGTGGAAAGTGAAAGTTAGCACCAAAGTTTGTTGGTCCTTTTTTGATTATTAAGTGGGTTGGGAGCTTGGCCTATAGAGTTGATCTACCCCCAAAAGATGTTTGGAGTGCATAATATGTTTTATGTTTCTCATTTGATGAAATTCTTGCGTGATTTCGACGTGACTATCACACTTGATCAATGAGATGACATAGAGGTAGAACCAAAAGATACTAGAGTTCGCAAGCCTGTTCATTTCATTGGGCATGATACGAAGCAACTTAGAAGGAAATTCATAAGGTTTGTCAAAGTCCAGTGGGGAGAAAGTGAGGCTGATTACACTTGGGAAACTAAGGAGAGCATATGGATGTCGTATCCAAAGCTCTTTACTTAGTAAGATTTAATATATCGCTCTTAATTTCATTTCGTGATATCATCAAGTTTTCTTTTGTCTAGTATCCTACATGCTATGATATGATAGTATCACCCATTCTCATCATGATTGCTTTGTGTGTATGGTTGATTTTGATGATTGGTAGGCATGCAAGATAAACTTATTAACCTGTTTGGGAAATTTAGGAAAAAAATTATTAAAGGGAGAAGAATGTAACGACATGTAATCTACCTATTGGTAGATCGTGGAAATTTTATATTATTTTCATATGAGGTCCTAAGTAATATAACTTTCGAAAATGACTATTAGGTTCATTTCTTGCCTTTAGCATTTTGTCATATTTTAATGTGACCATTTTACCCTTGGAGAATCTTGTTTCGCCCATAAGTTTTGATTGTTAAGAAATTTTAACATAAAACTAATTTCATTGGACTTGGATGATGGTTTATTATTCCGTAGAGTGGTCGCATTAAGCAAACAGACTTAATGTTTGAGAGAAATTGCTGAAATAAGGTTTGAAGAGAACTAGACAGCTGAAATGAGTTATTAGAAGGTAAACCCATAATTCATTTCGGGATTGGAGTAAGTAAGTCCTGAAATCGGTTGGAGAATCATCTCCCACTCATTGCACAACTCCAAAAATAGATTCCTAAACCTTTTAATGGCCTCCACCTTCTAAAACAACTCTAATCCTTACTTTGATTAGCCAAACAATCATATTAAATGAAGATTAAGTTAAATCGACATCAAATTAAGACAAGATTTATTGCAACACCTAATAATTAAAGCCAAATATTCTCTGTCTTGGATTCAACACTTATTCAGTGATTAAGTTGAGTAATTAGTAACGTTACTCACTAATTATGGCATATTAGCAAGTAAACACTTTATGAAATTATGGAGAATGATTTTAATTCATTTTTAATCATATGATGGCACATATGTTCGTAACCTAGGTATTTATTTTAATGGAAAAAAACATATAAATAATACTACTAACATGTCTTTGAGTTGTGTAGTTACATCAGATATATTATGGAGAAATTTATAGAAATAAACAAGAGTACAAAAGAAGAATTATAAAACAATGTTAATTAGAGCAATGGAAGAATAACAGAGGAAGAATAATCAAATCTATTGAAGTCCAACCCTATTAGAGAAGAATGTTGAAGAACAGAGGTGTTTGAAGTGATGAGGAGTTGGTTGAACCTTAGAATATCTAATTATAGATACCATGGAAATTACTTGAAGACAATCAGTCGTTGACCTCAACCGAATAAAAGAATTCCACTAATATAAGATCATTTGTAATGTTGAAACTTTGAAAAACTTATAGGTGTTGTTGTTCATAATTTTGCAACATGTATATGTTAACACATAGGTTTAGGCATGTCGACATATAACGGTTTTTCAAATTTTCAAATTTAAAATGAGGAGCTATTTCCCTTTACCCCTTCACCAAAAGACACATCTTTTCAACAACTATTTAAAGGCCTCTGGAAATGAATTTTAACATCAATTATTCTCATTTTCTTCTACGACTTCTTCATATATTTTCACTAAAAATCCAGTGTATAGTTTCTAATAATCCTTGCAAATCCACTTTCTTTTACACCAATTCTTTGTTAATTTCCAAGCCGCACAATATCAAAGAGTTGTACTTGAATTCACATCATTCTATCTTTGATTTCATCATATTTCCTCAAAGATTCAAATATATATTGCCATTGGATGTCTACAGGATCATTGTACTTGAATAAACTCAATATCCATTAAACACTATGTTGTAGTCACACTAGTTCCCAATAATTGGTATCAGACCATAGGTTTTCAAAACATAATCAACTGGTTTTGAAAATTATAAATGGTTAGTGACTTTAATAACACTTTTACTAATAGTTTCATAGATTAATAATCTACAAGTAGACACCCTCTATTTGATGGCAGCAATTATGCTTATTGTGATTGTAGGATGAAATTTTATTTGAAGTCTAATGGTTTAGATATTTAGAACATTACCCAAGTAGAATACATAGAGCCTCAAACTGAATATTCTAAACGGACGATAAACCAAAAGGCACAAGAACTTAATAATTATAAGGCCATATTAACTATGCAGTTAAAACATTTAGTGTTTCCATAGCCGTAGAGGTGCAAAAAGCTATAGCGGGGATAAAACAGGGAAATGGAGGGGATAAAGCAAAGAAATAACTGGAATGTAACAAAGGGACAAAAATGTTAATTAGACATAAAACTATACAATTAAAATCAATTAAATCTCATACTCGCATTATTTATGTAGTAGAAATGAATATTAATTAATATTATATGACAAAATCAAAGGATATCTTGGCCATGCACACAAGAATCGATGATTATTACAGATTTCTATCTTATATAAGGAATTTACGCATTAAAATTAGTTCTTTACAATAACTTTTTTGATTTATTTTAAGAGAGAACCAATCAGATCATCCTTTATATATTAATATTTCTAATGCGAGTGCTAAATAGCGTTGATTTAGCGGGTATAGCGAAAAATAACGGGGCTTAAATCGGAACTATTGTTCATCGACGCTAAATTGAATTAGCATAGTGGTCGGAAAGTACTAGGGGCAATAGTAGGGATTTCACGGGGCTTTAACTGCATAGGGCATAAACGTTTTATTTTGCTTTTTAGATAGAAATGAATTTAATCAAGTGTTTAATTGTGATTCCGCAAGAAACACCATGTAATTTAAAATACACTGTTAACAATAAACAAAGCAATACTTAATTAAATATTGGTAATTAGTAAAACAGGTGGCGCTATTGTGTTCATCTTGGAATTCTGGTCAAGATAGACAACTGGTTTGCGTAAAACGGACATCGTATGAAGAAGATATTAAGGTTAGAATTTTGTATACACATAAGAGAAATATATATAAATAAAACCATCCTAGAATTCAAAATAATTCAAAATCAAGTGGTAGAAGGGGGCGGGAATTTTCTTGCAATGGGTGTCGACCCAAGGGTCGACCCCATAACAGGGGTGTCGACACCTGTGTCGACCCCATCAAGGAGGTGTCAACCCCATGTCGACCCCATAAAGGGGGTGTCGATCCCTATGTCGACCCCTTGAGATCTGGGTAGAATTCGGTTCTGTGTACGTAGACCCCTTTGTTGGCTAGATTCGTTGACCTTATGTTATAAATAGTACCCTATATCCATTGTTTTATTCATCTACATCAATGGTGACAACAAGATGTTGCCCAGCTTAGTCTGGTCTAGCCTATTTCTTCTTCAATAATCAAGTTATTTATATTCAGAGATCTGTGCTACAACATCAACGATTAATTCTTTGTTCTTTATGATCCAATCATGGTGAGACTACTTTATTTTTATATATAAACAATTAAAATACAATCTTGACATGTTTATGACTTGGATCTAAGCCTATGACTATTTGAATCACCTTCGATCTACCATTACTTGTATGTTTAATCCACTGTTTAGATCCAATCATGCCTGTTTATGATGTCCTTACCATGCTAGTTTTCCTAATCATGTCACCTTATGCCTATTATGCTAGTTTTCCTAATTATGTTTTTATGCCCAATTCTGTCACTATATGCTTATTTAGTTTCTAGGCCTATTTCTGCCATCATATGTTAATTTTGTTATTATGCTTATTCATGTTCTCTTCCCATCTTCTTTTCCATTTTTATTTTATAGCCAAGCTACCTTCGAGCCTAGGCATAATGCTGAAATATGCAAGCGCGTGAAATTGGGAACGAGAGAAAAACATTAAATTGGGACATAACTTGTATTGGGAAATTTGGCAATAACTTGAATTGAAAATATTAATGTGGATTTGGGGCACAAACCGAACTGTAATTAAAGAATTTAATTTGGGGCATATGGTACATGATAAATATGACTTGGGAAAAGAGCCATGAAAACCTATAATGAATTAAGAATAATTGTTAAAGAATGAATATGCCAAGATTTACAACATTTAGAAACTGTAAACCGTGCTTGGACACAAGGTTAGATTACACTTGTGGTAGAAGTCTACAAGGAACCGCCCAGCATATCCACCATCCACAAGTGGTAAATCTAATGTGAGGGGTCTGGGTGCATAAACTTGTAACGCGCTAAGACACGAGGTTAAGTCCGACTTGTGGAAGAAGTCTTCCCAAAACCACCTGGCATATCCAGCATCCACAAGTGGTAGACTTAATATGGGAGGTCTAGCGCATTATATCCATAATTTAATAAATGGTAATGAACTTATAATACTTATCCTATTTGAATCCATAAGGATTACATAAACCTGTTTGACTTGAGTAGTGATTAAGTAAACTTGCTTGAATCAATGAGAGGGTTAAGTAAATCTTAGGGTGGTGGGTAATATTTGTATATATAGGCCTACAAACTTAACCCATTGGGGTTATATGTAATCTTGTTAAACTAGTTCGCAAAACCTGTGGAAAACCTATTAGTAAGGATGCAAGCCTAGGGGAAGCTTGTATCATCTGCTGTGAGATATGTTTCAATCAGTAACCCATATAGGTATCACGCGAGTACTCCAAACTAGGTCAGAGTAGGGGTACGCTTACTGAGTTGATTATAAGAGGTCACTTGAGGGACGGTGTGGGCGGCACATTCCGACGGGGTCATGTGCCTGCATAGGTCCGGACAAGGGAGGCTAAGACACCGTGACACTATGTAGATATGGTTGTGCATCTTGTTGATATCGGGGTTGCCACCTTAGGGAGTGAAACATCCTAAGTATAGGACCAGCATAGGGTATCTACGGGGGATAGTGAGCCAATCAGTTGGCGTAGTAATTAGGGTACATCTAGTCATGCTTGTTTAGGTGCCCGTTATTATCGTTTGGGGGTAACACCCGTCAGTTCTATTGGGCTAACTGTTATTGTATGGGGTTAAAACCTCTCACTAGGAGTACACCTAAGTCTATTATCTTGTACTTGTTGGGATCATCATGTTACACAGTTATACTGATATTGGTGCAGAGAAAAGTATTAAAGAAGCGCAATATATTCTATCATGTTTATCTTGTTTTCCTAGTCATACCTGCCTAATATGCTATTATCTCCCCCACCAACTCATATGTCTGTCATGATGCTTTTACCTATTTATGTGCTAAAAGTAACTTGACTCGCCAGACTTTATGTCTGACCCATTTTGTTTTCTCTTCTTTCTTTTCCATCCCCCCCCCACCCCACAGGTTCTCAGGGTGGGAATACTCAAGCTTGACCAGGATTCTTCTTTTCTGCTTGGAGCTGCTTAGATGTATTGCTCCTTTTCGCTCTTGCTCTAGTATGGCTATGTTTTGGGGAGTATGCTTTTTTATATTTTATTTTACTCTGATGATGATTTTGTACAAGGCAGAAGTTTATATTTTCAGTATTCCAGACTTATTATGTAATCGTGTTTGAACCACGAAGTTTTTCTATTTAATAAAGTTTTTAACCCCACTGTCATTTTATATCTGTCTTGTAATGTTTCTGTTTCTGTTTACCTATAACGCTTCATAAAACTTAATGGAATCTGTTAAAGAGTGACATTAACAGACGTGCGGTGTCCCATTTTGTATCAGAGCTGAAGGTTACCAGATCGGATAAAATATTTTTAAAACCGTTTTTGTTAACAATATTTTTCGTCAACACCGGAAATGGATCAACAGGGGTAAATCTTAAGGGAAAATTAGATGGACTATTTCTCTTTCCCGTTCGATTTCAGCAGTGGACTGGGATGCTAAGGCTATTAAGCGTAGGCTCACTGTGATCTACTAGATTGGATCTTGGCTCAGCGAATGAAAATCGGTTGCCATTCAAGGGTGTGATGGATGTAAACCTGAGCTCCTCTGTAGAATGGACAATAAATCGTGATGATAACAATTAGAGAAATATATGTGCACACTTACTGAGCAATTTTTTCATGAAGTTTTCCATTTATTAAGCTTTTAATGAGCATACATAGATATCTTAGAGAAAGAATTTGCCATTGATTATTTTCTAAGTTGTTTTTAAGGATAAAAAAAGTAAGGAAAAAAGCCCCCACTTCAATGTGGCGTCTGGGGCCTTATTTGTAGTGGTTCAAGACACCTCCCGTTGATAGGATAATAGGCCCACAGGGATCCTTGTCAGTTGATTTATCCTTGGCTTCGGGCTCTAGACCTTCGGCCGCCTTTGGTGTATCAGTCACAGCCCCTGAAGGATGTTTGAATCTCTGAGAGCAACTCATGAATGCAGGCTCGCAGATATGGGCTTTCGGACGTAGGCTTTCGTCTCTATCATAAATACGTGGAGGGACTTGGCCTCATGATGTATGTTGATATCTACCAGTTTGAAACTGCTATGGGTTTCAGTACTAAGTGAATTAGTATGGGTAGCCTGTATATCCGCTCAGATCTCGGTTGGGCTTTCGATGGGGTTTTCGTGGTAGCCTGGATTCCCGAGGGATGACCTCTGACGTTATTTCTATGATTTGTGACATCCACCTCTCGGTATCCATGCAGTAGGTACTCCGGGAGTTGGTTCTAGGTAACATTCGTGCTTCTTTGGTTTAGCGATTTCAGTGCTTTCGCCTTTGGGCTTCGCCTTTTGGGTTTGTTGTCTCTGATTTCTTTAGTTCTGGATCAGAGTGGTTCATTACGCGGAGCCTTTCATCAAGCCGATACTGTCGAAAGAGTTGACTATGGCGGAGGGGGTCTTGTCGGTTTTACTCTTTGGTCCTTCTTGACCTTTTCCTTCATGGGGAATGAAAAAGGGGTTTCGGTAGATATAGTCTTTCGAATTATGTCTTCCTTCTCTTTTTCTTCAAATTGTTAGGTCCCACTTCCCATTGAGCCATCTGTGAGCTTTCGGTTATCTGGTACCCCTTCAGTGCTAGCCTTTTTTTCATTGTTAATTTTGGTAGTAACATTTGCCCCCCTAGTGAAGGGGTGTTTTCGACTTTTCAAGTCAAACTTTTGTCTTTTATTTGGGATGTCATGTCAGAGTCTCCTGATCTTCTCCAATTGGGAGCGTCGATTAGCTTTTATTTGTGCGGCCCAGATTGATCTTGGAATTTGAACCTAATTTTTTAATTCTTCACCATTCTCGTCTTTAATCTGCAAACCAAACTTTTTAAACAAGGTCGCTGTTCTTACAAAGAAAAATACTCGAATTCTCCACTTTCTTGAAAACTCGAGCTTGGTTAACAGTGAGTACTTTTACCTCTCCTATAAATAACGGTTCTAATTATGCGTTAAAATTAATAGTAAAAGTTAGCTAAGGTTATGCTTAGGTCTTTAAGACATTCGCGCTAGGAATAATCGTACACTAGTTATGGTATAAAAGGATGTGGCTTTCCCTGCGTCTCCTCATCTGGATTAGACTTAGGTTTCCGCCTACTTTACCTCTGTTAATCGAGGTGTGATGACACTTCATAACATTAAGAATGCCCATGGTACGTGTATTTATGTAAGGGACACACAAACCGATCGTATTATTATGAAGTGATGTCACCTGGCAGAATCATGTCATACAAAAGCTCTGCTATGGGGGAGGCCATGGGTTCCGCGATTTCCTGCCCTAAGGAGGCGTTTGCGTCCAACTCGCTCTTGTCTTTATCCAACAGTCCACAACTGCCATATCGGATGGTTTTGGAATATTGGGCGTGGTTGTTGTGTTTGCTGCTTCCGCAACTTTCCTTAGGTACCTCCCAGAAGGATTTTCCGCATACTTGGTTATTCGCAGCTGAAGTGGTGACTTTCACCTTTACTTGCTTGCTCCTTACTTTTAATTCATCTTTTGGAGAGAACGTATTAACGTAGCCACTTTATTTTCCCTTTCATATTATCAATTTGTGGAACGTGGGTTTGCAAATCCTTGTTTTCCTTTGAATTAGAAGCACATGGTTTAGTGGGGATAAATTCTTCTTTATGCACCTTTGAGTCTTTGTCCACATTTTTTCCATGTGGACATCGGATGCAGTTTGTGTTGTTTTCGATTCCCTTCTTCTCTGGTCTTGATTTTTTTCATATGGTATGCCTTTTGTAACACTTTAAACAGCCTTCTAGTCCATTCGACTTCCATTCTTATGATTATGTGCACACGGTTTAGCCCTAACCGCTGTATACGAAGGAATGCAAACTGTTGAGTCTCGTAGCCTTGTTTGGGCTTGACATTGTTGCTATTATTTACGCTATTAGTTCAATTCTTGTAGTTGCTCTAACTTATTTGACGTAGGGTTGTTTCCATTCAACCCCATGTCAGTCCCGAACAGTCTTACATGAGCGACCGTCTGGCGTCAAGAATGCGAGAGTCAACATGAGCTTGTCATGCATGGCCAGGGATGGAGGGGTCGATTGTTCGTGGCTTTTCCTTTGTTCACACTATTCGTTTTCATCTTGGCTGAGCTTTAAATCCCCAAATTGCATGATTACTCATTGGTTTATTTATACAGGATGGACACATCTCGAAAATGCTGTGAGCCGGAGAAGCTTTTTAAATTGGACACCCAGATAACCAAAGTTCAAACAACCGACCAACCCTCCGTAAATTACCCCTTCATTAGTCCTACCTATGATGAGCTTCAAACAATTATTGGTAGGCCCCATTATGCCTCAAGGCCATGTAGTCCTAAGTTTGCCAAGTGATTCAGGGGTTCGAACCTGAAGGGAATATCTTCTGACATTGATATTTCTCTATCTGACCAACAAACAATTTCCAGCGAGATGGTCGTTGCGAAGCCCTAGATGCTTGCTAGATTTGAGACCGCCATGCATTAGTTCGTGGAGCACATCGACATGCTTAAGGACCATACCACGAAACAAATGAGCGATTGGCACACACTTGCCTATGACCTCCAAAGGTTACACCGGGATAATCTTGAGCGCATCTCCATTTTAGAGAAACACAAGGCGAAGTTAATCCATACTCTCTGATCCTGTGATAGTGTTGTTGCCTCTTTCTCTCAAGGAGACATTGATTTGGCAAGTCAAAAATGCAGAAATCCCTTGGTTGGTGAACCTCTGTCTTGCTCTACTCAGGCTAGAAGGAAGGTTGTGTAACAGGCCGCATTTTTACGTATCAGAAAGAAAGATCGTAAAATAATTTCATTTTATTCTCTTAGGGTTGGATCATTCTCATGTTGCTTATGGGGTTGTGATACATGCCCATAATTTTTACCCTTTTTGTGACCATTTTGCCCCTGTCAGCCTTGTACAGGGCATAACTTTTGACTCAGGTCGAATCCGAGGGTGAGACCTTTGCCATTGGAAAGGAATTGATGATTGCCTTTCCGTAGAGTGGTTACATTAAAGATGTGGCTCAGCGGTTTAGGAGAAATCGTTGTTTTAAGGTTTTTCAGTTGGTTGTTCAGGTTTGGAGAGCCTAATGGGATGAATTGGGGAGGCCCACTAGTAGGCTGGTGGAATCCTATAAATAGGGGGTGAGAGTGGAGGGAAAAGGTTTACTTTCCGATTCTCTCAGTTGGAGGCATTGATCTCCTTCTTCCTCTAACACTTTTCCACCATTAAAAATCCAAATCTAATGAGGGAAATCATAGATATACACCATTGGAGGCTAGATCTACATCATTTCAAGCATGGATTCATTGGATCGAGGAGTTTGGGTTGAATTGTTTACTATCCAAATTCATAATTATATCATTTTAGCATGTTTTGGAGAATCGGTGAGTGATTTACATCGCTCACATGAATGCAATGAAGTATATAAATATTTGTGCATGTTTTTCATCAAATTGGAATGTTTTACCACAGATTTACACCATTATGTTTCTATTTTCATATGCATCACCCTATGATCTTATTCAGCAAGTTTTACCGTTAATTTCTTGTCGTTTCACATGTTTATGTAAGTTAGATCTCTCATTTTGGTCATATGTTCATTTTAATGGTTTTGGTGAGATTTACATCATTTTTGTGATAATCACCATATTCATGTTGTTAGATATGTCATGACATGTTTATGACAGTGTTTGATGATTTTAGTTGAGTTGGTTTTGTTGAATTCGTCGTTTGGCAAAGTTTTAATCGAAATTGGAATTGGATTGGGGTTGTACATTGCACCAATCGGTCAAAAATCATGTCTTCGCGAACAAATCAGGAAGACCGACCGGTAAGTAGTGCTTCAGGAAGACCAACTGGTAGGTAGTGCTTCAGGAAGCCCGACTGGTACATAGTGCTTCAGGAAGGCCGACCGGTAGGTAGTGCTTTAGGAAGGCCGACCGGTAGGTATTGCTTCAGGAGGACCGACCGTTAGGTATTGCTTCAGGAGGACCGACCGTTAGGTATGCTTCAGGAGGGCCGACCGGTAGGTAGTGCTTCAGGAGGGCTGACCCGTAGGTAGTGCTTCAGGGGAACCGACCGGTAGGTAGTTTTTCGGGAGGACCGAATAGTGCTGTTTCGGAGAGGACCGACCGCTGGTGTTTTGGGAGGACCGATCGGTGCTGTTTCGGGAGGATCGACCGGTGTTCTTGGGAAGGTTCGAAGTGTTGAAATGTGCTCGTTGATCGCGTAGAACAACGAATGGGGTGGAAACTCAAAGGCCGTGATTTGGTGGATATTGTTTGCTAGAGAAGGTTACTTGAGCCTTGAAAAGTCATCAAGTTGGGTGACTAGAGATGTTAAGGCCGAGAGATTATCGTTGTCGTAAGTTCTAGCAGTCTCGAAGCAGGGGTACACTAGAGATGTGTAAAAGACCGGTTGTAGGTCGAGTACCATGGGTCTTGGATGAAGGCCTAGTTGTCAAGGTTGGACATTGTCAAGATTGGACATATAGAGTTTATGCTAGAACTGGGGTTACCATTAAGCCTTTGACATGTGGAAAGGTTGGCCGTCAAACGATTAACGATGGTTTCAAAGAAGCCTTGGCGGTGATAGCCTGAGTCAGCCATGGCTGATTTGTTGTTCTGTTTGTACCTTCTCATATAGGTTTTCCAATGTCAAAGAAGATGTTCCTTGAGTGCTTATCTGATATTGGTTTAGGTCTCTGGGGCTTGTGTTTGAGGGATGCTGGATTCGATTAGGATGATTTACATGAGATGCATATAATCTAGATGTTATGATTGTTTTACCATGATTGAATGGGTATTCTAGTTTCCTTGAATGAATGGTTGAATTCTTTATTGTAAAGGCTATCACTATCCGATATTTGGAAGATAAGGTTGAATTCTTCTCTGGTGTTGTGGGTAGATTAGTATGTTTATCTATCCATGCTCATATACTTTATTTTTGAAGTTTGTTAGCTAATTTATCGCTCACTAAGACTGTTTTCTGACTCAAGGTTTTATGTTTCCTCTTATTACCTTGGGTTGTTCATCTGGTTGTGGATGGGCAGACTGAGTAGGAGGTGACAGGTGATTCTTTAGTGGGGACGATGATGCTGATCGACGACGAACAGGAGGCTCACATACCAGTTTATTACTATCAAGTATTTTCTGTTTCAATTGTTTGAGTTGTTCTATGAGTGCTGTAGTGAGGCCTTATGTACATACTTGATGTTTCCTACGATGTTGGAAGAATCTTTCATGATGTTGTGAAAGTATAGAAAGTTCGCTATATGATGCTTCACTACTATTACCTGTTATATATGTTTTATTATATTTTATCCTAAGACAGGTTTCGATGTGTTTACTTACTTTGATGATCGTCCATAGCAGCTTGGCACACCTTTCAGCGCATTACTCCTCTTGTATAGTGCAGGGGCTGTGGGTGGTCGTCATATTTGGTATAAGAATTCTGGTCAACGATTTTTTGCCGAAGTTCAAGGACATAATCCCGTATGAGAGACGTACTTGTAGATTTCAGTTGGATGCTTACTATACATAGTTGCATATATAGTAGTAACGGTTGTGTTCCTTTAGCAGTTTTTCTTGAAAGTGGCTAATTATTCTAAATTGCAGATTTAGAATGAGTAGATGAGAAACCAGGCACGCTGCTAGGGGAGCCAATAATGGAGGGGAAATGGTGGTAGATTTTGGTGTGCGAGTTCCTAGAGTAGTAGATTTTGCAAAGCTGTACAAGGACTTTACATCTCTAGGGGGAAACCATTCAAGGGAACTGAACCAGCTGAAGAGGTTCAGAGGTGGATGGATTCATATGTCCGAATATTTGGAGATTTGGGTGTTGAGGACGCAATAAAGAGAAAGCTTGCATCAAGGCAATTGCAGGGCAGGGCCACGGAATGGTGAAATTATGTTACACTCGAGACTCCAGAGGAAGAAATTCATAGGACCAATTCCAAGCCAAGTTTGAAGCAAAGTTTATCTCCATAGCTAAGAAATCTGCTCTATTCAAGAAGTTAGTAGAGCTGAAACAGAATGGTCGTTCTGTGCTTGACTATATTTCTGACTTTGAAGCCTTGTCTAGATATGCTCGTTCATACATTGATACACCCTATCAGAAGAATGAGAAGTTTGTTTTGGGTTTGGACACATGTACTGGAAAGCCGTTAGTGGGCCATCTTGACGATTCATTCGGGAAGATTGTGGAAAAAGCTATTCGTCATGAGAGCTTGTTTCCCAAGGAAGCAAATGTTATCGCTGCAATCAAAGAGGCTAAGAAATCACAGTAAGGTGGTAATAATAAGAAGAGGAAGCTGCAATAATAGAAGGGAAAAGATGGCCAAAAGAAGCCTAAGAATGAGGTGGTTCGCTTTAACTGCCAATAGAAA
The DNA here is from genome assembly GCA_030737875.1 of Allium sativum. Taxonomy (NCBI): domain Eukaryota; kingdom Viridiplantae; phylum Streptophyta; class Magnoliopsida; order Asparagales; family Amaryllidaceae; genus Allium; species Allium sativum. The sequence goes on along the minus strand of CM060918.1, from coordinate 661,428,193 downwards.
GGCCATTTGTTAATGAGTGCAAGAATCCTAAAGCTGAAAAGAAATGCTTTAAATGTGGGAAGCCTAGGCATGAAAAGAAATATTGTCCAGAATCAACTAAGGGAAAGTAGGTTGTGAAGGCATATGCTTTGGAAGCCGTGCCATTTTCATCAAGGGCTCCTACTGCAGAGGAGAAGGGAAAGGGTGTCGTGGTGCAAGGTACTCTTTCTGTTAATGGTGTTTCTGTTTTAGTTTTGTTTGATACAGGAGCATCACATTCATTCATTTGCAATGAGCTTGTGCGCCTCTTGGATTTGGAACTCGAGATTTGTGATAGACTATTGGTCGTGACTACCTAGTTCGGGGTACGTCCAATTTGTGCATGATTTGTCGTGGTCTAGTGTTGTCGAGTCATGGTTGTTCTTTTGTATGTGATTACTTTGTTCTTAATTTCGCTGGGTATGGTATCATTTTGGGCATGAATTGGCTCAAGAAGTATGCAGCAAGGGTGAATTGCGACAAGCTAGAGGTGAGGGTCGGGGATATGGGAGGGCGAAAGGTGCTGATTTGATGTAAGCACGAAGACGAGGTCTTCGTGAGTTATCTATATTCGCTTGGGATTCCACAAGAAGACCTGTGATCAGTGTTGATCGCTAATGAGTATGTAGATGTCTTTGAGGAGGTCAAGGGTTTTCTGCCGCATCGTGAGATCAAGTTTAGGGTCGATTTGGTCGAGGGTGCTAGACCAATCGTTCTGCCACTTAGGCGGATAGCGCCTAAGGAACAATGAGAGTTAAGGTGCAAGTTAGAGACCTTTTGGGAAAAGGATTCATTCGGATGAGTGTATCTGAATGGGGTGCAACGGTCGTGTTTGCAACCAAGGCAGATGGCTTGTTAAGATTACGTGTGGACTATCGTGAGCTGAACAAGGTGACTAAAAAGAACAAATATCCATTGCCAAGAATAGATGACTTGTTTGATCAACTTCGCAAAGACAAAGTATTTTCTCAGATAGATTTGGCAATGGGATTTCACCAATTGAGGGTGGCTAAGGATAGTGCGCCAAAGACATCTTTAGGACACCATCTGGTTTCTTCGAGTGGTTGGTGATGCCTTTAGGATTGACTAACGCACCAGCATATTTCGTGGATCTTATGAATAGGGTATTCAGAGTTCAGTTGAACAAGTTTGTGCTTATGTTCGTGGATGATATTCTAGTTTACTCTAGAAATGAGGAAGAACATAAGAGGCACTTTAGAGTTGTGTTAGAGATTTTGCGAAAGCATCAGCTGAGAGCTAAGTTTCGAAATGTCACTTCTGGAAGGATGTGGTGAGGTTCTTATGTCATGTTGTTTCTGAAAATGGGATAGCAATTGGCCCCGCTAAAGTGGCTGCAATCCAGGACTGGGATAGACCTAAGAGTGTGACGGATGTTCGTAGTTTCCATGGGTTGGCTGGTTATTACTGACGGTTTATCAATGATTTCTCCAAGATAGCTGCACTGTTAACAGGATTGACAAAGAAGAACCAAGTGTTCATATAGGGTGCGAAGTGTGAACAAGCGTTTGGAATCCTGATGGAGAGATTGACGAATGCTCTCGTATTGACCATTCCAAGGGGGAATAAAGAGATGGTAGTGTACATCAATGCATATGGTACTGGGCTTGGAGCAGTACTAGTGCAGAAGGATAAGGTTGTGGCCTACGCGCGTCGAAAGCTAAAGCCACATGAGAAGAATTACCCAACTAATTATTTGGAGTTGGCGGCAATTGTGTTTGTGCTGAAGATGTGGAGACATTTCCTATTGGGATTTCGATTCGAGTTGTTTACGGATCACTAGTCGTTGAAGTATCTTTTCTTTCAAAAGGATTTGAATCTTCGGCAGCAAAGATGGTTAGAGTTTCTGTCATCATATGATTTTGATATAGCCTAAACTCCTACCAAAGGCAACGCAATTGCGGATGCATTGAGTCGAAGACACGAAAGTTTGGGAGCGATGTTTTCGGAATGAAAGAGCCTCGAGCACTTGGCAAGGTTTGATTTTAGGCCAAGGTGTGAGTTGGAATATGAAATGTTGGCAAGCTTGTCGATAAGACCGACTTTTATCGAAAAGATTGGCAAGAGTCAAAAGAAAGATGCGAAGTTTGTCGAGTTCATTCAGAAGCTAGAACCAGAAGACAAAGAGTTCGAGGTCGATCGAGAAGGTTGGCTTCGAAAGCAAGGGCGATTAGTTGTTCCTGATATTGACGGATTGATGGATGAGGTTCTAAGAGAATGTCATCACTCGAAGCTGACGATTCATCCCGGCTGTAATAAGATGTATCAGGACTTGAAGAGAGTCTACTACTGGGAAGGGATGAAGCGAGACATTGGGAAGTTCATTTCCAAGTGTATGAACTGTCAGTTGGTGAATGCTGAACAGAAGAAGCCGAGTGGTTTGATTCATCCATTGTAAGTTCCTACTTGGAAGTGGGACAAAGTATCGATGGATTTTATCGATGGACTACCTAGAACTAGGGCAGTGAATGAAGGGATTTGGGTCATCATGGATCATTTGACCGAAAGTGCAAGATTCTTTCCTGTCAAGTCAACAAGGATGGCATCGAAAATGGCTGAACTTTATGTGAAATGGATAGTTTGATTCCATGGTGTTCCAAAGAGTATAGTGAGTGACCGAGATCCATTATTCATGAGTGGATTTTGGGAAAAGTTTGCAAGAAGCTTTGGGAACCGAGTAGTGCTTGAGTATGGCAAATCATCCCCAAACTGATGGTTAGACCGAGAGAGTCAATCAAGTTTTGGAAGATCTCCTAAGGGCTTCCGTGCTCCACTTCAGAGGATCATGGGAATACCATCTACATCTAGTTGAGTTTGCATATAATAATAACTACCAGTCTAGCATTGGGATGGCACCATACGAGGCATTGTATGGGAGGCCGTGCAATTCTCCAGTAAGTTCGTTAGGAACTGGAGATAAGTTGGTGCTTGGGCCAGATATGATTAGAGAAACCTCGGATTGTATCGATGTAGTTCGGCAACGAATGAAGGCAGCCCAGGACCGTCAGAAGAGTTACACTGACAAGCGTCGTAAGGATTTGGAATTCGACATGGGCAATATGGTTTTCGTGAAAGCTACGCCGTTGAAGCACACAATTAGATTTAGTAAGAAAGGAAAGTTAGCTCCAAGGTTTGTTGGACCATTTCGATAGTTGAGCGAATTGGAAAGCTTGTATATAGATTGGAGTTACCCGAGAGGATGTCGAGTGTGCATAATGTGCTCCATGTGTCTATTCTACGGAAATTCATGCATGGTTCGAATGTGGTGGTATCTCCAGAGCAGTAGGAAGACCTTGAGATAGAGACCGTAATTTCGAGACCTCGTATGCCACTTCGTGTTGTAGGGAATGACACAAAACAGCTTAAAAGGAAGACAGTTACTCTACTCAAGGTACAATGTAGTGAGGATGGCGACGATTGTACATGGGAGACGGAAGAGATTATGAGAGCGACTCATCCAGAACTCTTCGTCGGTAGGACCCTTTGATATCATATCATCGTTATATCGTTGTGTCTTATTGTTGTTTGATAGAATTCTGCATGTTAGGATAAGGCTATGGATGCATGGTTTGAAGGTTGCAAGTTTGGGTGATAGAATTGGCTTCTCAAGGATGATAGGCATGCGAAATTTTTGTGATTGTTTGTGTTTGCTTGGGATTTCGGGGGCGAAATTCTTAAGGGGGGAGAATGTAACAGCCTGCATTTTTACATATCGAAAGATCGTAAAATAATTACATTTTGTTCCCTAAGTGTTAGATCGTTCCCATCTTTTAATATTTTGCTTATGGGGATGTGATATATGCCCATAATTTTTACCGATTTTGTTTGTGACTACTTTGCCCCTGTCAGCATTGTATAGGGCATAACTTTTGACTCTAGTCGAATCCGAGGGTGTGACCTGTTCCATTGGAAAGGAATTAATGATTGCCTTTCCGTAGAGTGGTTACATTAAAGATTTGGCTCAGCGGTTTGGGAAAAATCGCTGTTTTAAGGTTTTTCAGTTGGTTGTTCAGGTTTGGAGAGCCTAATGGGCTGAATTGGGGAGCCCATTAGTGGGTTGGTGGAATCCAATAAATTGGGGGTGAGAGTGGAGGGTAAAGTTTTACTTTTCCATTCTCTCATTTGGAGGCATTGATCTCCTTCTTCCTCTAACACCTTTCCACCATTAAAATCCTAATTTGAGGAGGAAAATCATAGATCTTCACCATTGGAGGCTAGATCTACATCATTTCAAGGGCGGATTCATCGGATCGAGGAGTTTGGGTTGAATTGCTCGCTGTCTGGATTCATGATTCTATCATTTTGGCTTGTTTTGGAGAATCGATGAGTGATTTACATCGCTCACATGAATGCAATGAAGTATATGAGTATTTGTGCATGTTTTTCATCAAATTCGAATGTTTTATCATAGATTTACACCATTGTGTGTCTATTTTCGTATGCATCACCCTATGATCTAATTCAGCAAGTTTTAGCTGTTAATTTCATGTCGTTTCACATGTTTATGTAGGTTAGATCTCTCATTTTGGTCATATGTTCATTTTAATGGTTTTGGTGAGATTTACATCACTTTTGTGATAATCGCCATATTCATGTTGTTAGAAATGTTGTGCTATGTTTATGATTGTGTTTGATGATTTTGGTTGAGTTGGTTTTGTTGAATTCATCATTTGTCAAAGTTTTGGTCGAAATTGGAGTTGGATTGGGACTTTACAGTGGACCGATCGGTCAGAAATCATGTCTTGGGGAACAAGTCAGGAAGACCGCCCAGTAGGTAGTGTTTCAGGAAGACCGACCAGTAGGTAGTGCTTCATGAAGACAGACAGATAGGTAGTGCTTCAGGAAGGCCGACTGGTAGGTAGTTCTTCAGGAAGGCAGACCGGCAGGTAGTTCTTCAGGAAGGACGATCGGTAGGTAGTGCTTCAGAAGGACCGACCCCTGGGTAGTGCTTCAGGAGGACCGACCGGTAGGTAGTGCTTTAGGAGGACTGACCGGTAGGTAGTGCTTCGGGAGGACCGACCGGTAAGTAGTGTTTCGGGAGGACCAACCGGTGCTGTTTCGGGAGGACTGACCGGTGGTGTTTCGTGAGGACCGACCGGTGTTCTTGGGAAGGTTCGAAGTGTTGAAAGGTGCCCGTTGATCGGTGTAGAACAACGAATGGGGTGGCAACTCAAAGGTCGTGAGTTGGTTGATAATGGTTGCTCGAGAAGGTTTCTTGAGCCATGAAAAGTAATCAGGTTGGATGACTAGGGATGTGAAGGCCGAGAGATTATCGTTGTCGTAAGTTCTAGCAGGCTCGAAGCAGAGGGCACACTAGAGACGTCTAAAAGACCGGTTTTAGGTCGAGTACCCTGGGTCTTGGAGGAAGGCCTAGTTGTCAAGGTTGGACATATAGAGTTTATGCTAGAACCGAGGTTACCATTAGCCTTTGACATGTGGCAAGGTTGGCTGTCATACGATTAACGATGGTTTCAAAGCAGGATTAGCGGTGATAGCCTAAGTCAGTCATGGCTGATTTGTTGTTGTATTTGTACCCTCTTATATAGGTTGTCCAGTGTCGAAGAAGATGTTCCTTGAGTGCTTGTTTGATATTGGTTTAGGCCTCTGGGGCTTGTGTTTGAGGGATGTTCGATTCAATTACGATGATTTACATGAGATGCATATAATCTGGATGTTATTAGTGTTTAATGTGATTGTATGGGTATTCTAGTTTCCATGAATGAATGGTTGAATTGTTTATCGTAAAGGCTATCACTATCCGATGTGGGGAAGATAAGGTTGAATTCTTCTTTGGTGTTGTAGGTAGATTAGTATGTTTATCTATCGATGCTCATATACTTTATTGTTGAGCTTTGTGAGCTATTATATCGCTCACTAAGACTGTTGTCTTCCTCAAGGTTTTATGTTTCCTCTTATTACATTGGGTTATTCATCCGATTGTGGATGGGCAGATTGAGTAGCAGGTGACAGGTGATGCTTTAATGGGGACGATGATGCTGATCGACGACGAGCAGGAGGCTCACGTACCAGTTTATTACTATCTAGTATTTTCTGTTTCCGCTGTTTGAGTTGCTCCATGAGTGTTGCAGTGAGGCCTTATGTACATACTTGATATTTCCTATGATGTTGGAAGAATCTTTCAGGACGTTGTGAAAGTATAGAAAGTTTGCTATATAATGCTTCACTATTATTACCTGTTGTATATGTTCGTTTATATTTTATCCTTGTGCTGTGAGTTCTATGATAGGTTTCGATGTATTTATCTAATCTGATGATCGCTCATAGTAGCTTGGCACACCTTTTAGCACATTACTCCTCTTGTATAGTGCAAGGGCTGTAGGTAGTCATCACACGTTGGTAGGCCCAAGAAGAACAGAGGCCTGTAATTTTCCTATCCCGCCAATGATTACCCTTTTTTACGAACTATGCTTTAGACCGGTTGTATAAGCGAGTGTCGGTCCTCGCGTTCAGCTTTGTGTTGGTTTGTGTTGTGACTTTTTTGGTATGGGACGGTACTCTTGTTTATCATATCGCAGCCTTTCGCTCCGTTTTATCGCACTGTTATCTGTACTTTGCATGTTGTACTTGCATCGCCATTCACTTTGTTGATCATGTGGTTGTAGCGTACATGCGTTATTCCCAGTTTTCTTTTGACATTGTAGTAGCTTGATATAGCTTTATTAGAATGGAAATGATTATGATTTTCGGCGGACCTCTACTATGTGTCAATAAAGGAACTCCTTCTTGAAACAACTTTCCTTGAAATATATCCTAAAAAGAATCGCTTAGAACAAAATAAGGGGGGTTAGTAAATCATTGGATGTTGTTGAAATCATTTATGATCTTCTTTTTGCTCGCTCTTGGAGTCAATGCTACAATGCAATGTCGTTTTTCAGAGTTGCATAAAGATTTGATACACTAAAAAAATTATTAACTAATTGACATACAAGTTGAAGGTACTTCCCTAAGGGGTTTGTAAGCCCACCATTAGTGTCAAACCTTGAAACCTCGTTGGAATTCCCAAGAGGGGCAAGTGATTCCTTTTCTGTTTGAGTTAGGAATTGTATTCATATGCTTGGTGCAACCTTGGTGAATCCACATCTAGTGGAGATTTTTCTTTTTGCGGGATTGCCCCAAGTTATGACACGTGAGATCATCAGCTTGTTTTGGACTTCGTTGGGAAATCGATTCAGCCCAGACTCGGGCGTTGAGTGACCATAACCCTTCCTACTTCGGTCAAGAGCTGAATGGATCCATATTTAGGTATTAGTACAGAAGACCTGAACTCCTTCTGGTACTGGTAAAATGTCGGATCGAACCAAATTCGGGGATTTAGCATAAGAGGCCTGAACCACTTCCGATATTAATGAAGTTCCGAATCGACCCAGATTCGTATTTTAAGATAGAAAACCGGGACCCCCTCAGGTGTTGAGAGAATGCCGAATTGACTCGGATTCAGGTATAAGTATGGAAGACCGGATCCCCCTCCGGTATTAATGAAGCGCCGAATCGATCCATATTCAGGTATTAGTATAGAAGACCAGGACCACTTCTGGTATTAATGAAGTGCCGAGTCAACCCAGATTCGGGTATTCAGCATAGGAGACTGGAACTACTTCCTGTGTTAATGAAGTGCCGAATCAACCCACATTCGGGTATTTATATAGGGAGAAAAAACCCCATCTAGTATTGAGAAAATGGTGAATTGACTCAGATTCGAGTATTGGTATGGAAGACCGGATCCCCCTCCGGTATTAATGAAGCGCCGAATCGATCCAGATTCAGGTATTAGTATAGAAGACCGGAAACACTTCCGGTATTAATGAAGTGCCGAATAGACCCAGATTCGGGTATTCAGCATAGGAGACCAGAACTATTTCCGGTATTAATAAAGTGCCGAATCGACCAGATTCGGGTATTTATATAGAGAACCGGAACCCCCTCCGGTATTGAGAAAATGCCGAATTGACTTGGACTCGACTATTAGTATGGAAGACTAGATCTACTTCCGGTATTAATGAAGTGCCGAATCGACCCAAATTTGGTTATTTATATAAAGAACTGTAACCCCCTCTGGTATTAATAAAGCGAGTATCCCCTTCGGATTTGATTTAGGAAGTAGAGGTTGTACGTGCTTCTTGAGCCTCCCCTCGGGCTTTCTTTGTCAAAACAGAGGATGTACGTTCTTTGTTGGCCACTCTTTGGGCTTGTGCGTCCGGTGCGCTTGGCTAGCTTATCCACAAGCAGGGCCCAAGGACTTACCCGACCTCCCCCAAGAGGCACCTCATCCTGACCATCATAGGCAATGATGAGGGCTTAGAAACTTAGGCGGGCCCATCGTAGGCACAAAACTAAGGTTTACACTTTTAACGCTCTACACGGGCCATCGCAGGCACTTATAGAGGCTTATACACCACCCCATTCCAATTGGTGCCCTATCTTGACCATCGTAGGCGATTATAGGGGTTTGTGCTCCCTTCTGCTGGTAATACGGAACATAAGCAGAGGTAGGACGTGCTCTTCTGCGAGCAGAGGTAGGACGTGCTTAGTTCGAGCAGAGGCAGGGTGTGCTAATTTTTAGATGCACCTCCACGACCATTTCTGGTGTGAAACGGCGGCTTATGCTTTCGATGCTTTAATCCTGCCCCTCTGGTTTGGGCAAGGGGAAAGACTAACACAATCATCCCCCCTTCGGGGGGATGCCTCGCCCTGGCCAATTTGGCGATGGCGAGGGATTTAATCCATTGATAATTGAACCCCTTTTGGGTTTTCCTTCTAAAATTATGAGGAAGGGGCTTTCCGTACACCGGCGCACATGCATTAACACTTTTCTTATGGATTTTCTTGAATTCACCTCAATTCCTCGATAAGATTTCGTAGTCGTCCTTGCTTGGAGAATCTGACAATGGCTTCCCCGAGAGTTCTGCAGTGATTAGTTTCGTGTCCATTCATCAAGTGATAATGATAGTAAGGCCCTCTTGTCTTTCTTTTGTATTTTGGTCTCTTCTTCGCGGGGGTCCAATAGTTGAGTTCATGCTGGGTTAGGAAGTAAACATTCTCCCTAGAAGTAGTGAGGTGGCATTCCTGAGGTACTTCCGGCGTACACTTCCCTTTTCCCCGACGGGGCCTAATCCTTCTGTGAATTGTTTCAGTTATGGTTCTTATACCCTCGTTTTCTCTTTTCGGAACATATCGGGATCGAGTTGTCACCTCTTCGGTCAACTTGTCGGCGAAGTAGTTGAAGTCGTCCATTATTTCGCATTCGAGTGTAATTCCCTTAACTTGCATGTAGAGAGCATCGTTCAAGTGGGGGAAAACGCTAATGTCCTCTGATGTAGATCCAATAGGTGAGAACGCTATGGTATGTTCTGTGTGAGAAGAGTGGCTATTCCCTGGCTCGTAGGCATGTAGTTCCATCTTCCTCGTCCCCCTTATTGCTCGTAAAGCCTCTTCCCTTAACTCCTGCTCTTCCATCAACCTATGGCTAGTAGTTCTCGACTTGTCCGTTCGAGATCCTGAGAACCTTCATCTAAGTCTCTTGCTCGTAACCTTGCTTATTAAAAGCCAGTCCGATCTGGGACAGAACAACACAGGTAGATTTGTGGCTGTTAACCATAATGTCAGAGGTTCAGGCCCCTCCATCTAGTGCCAAAATGTTAACAATATTTTTCGTCAACAACGGAAATGGATCAATAGAGGTAAATCATAAGGTAAAATTAGATCGATTGTTTCTCTTTCTCGTTCGATTTCAGCGGTGGATTGGGATGCTAAGGCTATTAGGCGTAGGCTCACTGTAATCTACTAGATTGGATCTAGGCTCAGCGAATGGAATTCGGTCGCCATTCAAGGGTGTGATGGGTGTAAACCTGGGCTCCTCTGTAGAATGGATAATAAATCGCGATGATAACAATTAGAGAAATATATGTGCACACTTACAGAGCAATTTTCTCAAGAAGTTCTCCCTTTGTTATGTTTTTAATGAGAATACATAGATGTCGTAGAGAAAGAAATCTCCGTTGATGATTTTCTAAGTTGTTTTTAAGGATACAAAAAGTAAGGAAAGAAAAAAGTCCCCCTTTCAATGTGGCATCTGGGGCCTTATTTATAGTGGTTCAAGACTCCTCCCGTCGGAAAGCTAATAGGCCCACAGGGATCCTTGTCAATTGCTTTATCTTGGCTTCGGCCGCTAGACCTTCGGCCGCCTTTGGTGTATTGGTCACTGTCCCTGAAGGATATTTGAATCTCTGATAGCGACTCATGAATGCATGCTCGCGGATATGGGCTTTCGAATGTAGGACTTCGGCTCTATCATGAATACGTAGAGGGACATGGCCTCATGGTGTATGTTGATATCTTCCGGTTTGAAACCGCCATGTGTTTCAGTACTAAGTGAATTAGTACAGGTAGCCCGTGTATCCGCTTGGATCTCGGTTGGCCTTCGGTGGGGTTTTCGTGGTAGCTTGGATTCTCGAGGGATGACCTCTAACACTACTTCCATTATTTGTGACTTCCACCTCTCAGTATCCATGTAGTAGGTACACCGGGAGTTGGTTTTAGATAACATTCGTGCTTCTTCGGTTTATGGCTTTCAGTGCTTTGGCCTTTGGTCTTCGCCTGTCGGGTTTGTTGTCTCTGATTTCTTTAGTTATGGATCAGAATGGTTCTTTACACGGAGCCTTTTGTCGAGATGATACTGTCGAAAGAGTCCTATCGGTCTGACTGTGGCGGAGGGGGTCTTGTCGGTTTTAATCTCCAGTACTTCTTGACCTTTTCCTTTAGGGGGAATGAAAAAGGGGTTGCAGTCGATACGGTCTTTCGAATTATGTCTTCCTGCTCTTTTTTTTCACATTGTTATGTCGCACTTCCTATTGATCCTTCTGTGAGCTTTCGGTTATCCGGTGCCCCTTAACTGCTAGCTTTTTGCTCAATGTTAATTTTGGTAGTAACAGCTTTTAAAATGGGTTTAGAAGGAAGCATTTTGGTAGAAAAGTCTGTTTTGTAAAGCATATTCCCCAAAGCCATATGTAATATCTTTCAATTCCCTGTTTGAACCACTTTCCTTTTCCTTTTCAGCATGTATGGGGAACCTAATATTCCTGAGGGCGTTACAATACCGGGATGGTTTCGTAGGTATCTTGAGGCCACGGTGCCTGCCGGAGGTCAAGCAAATGGTCTTCCCCCAGCTGCACCTGTTGTTCCTCCTCCTCCTCCACGTGTTGGTAATTTCTCTAAGATATGCAAAGATTTCTGTTCTATGGGCGGGATACCATTCAAAGGAACTAAGACTTTCCAAGAGGCAAGGAATTGGCTTAAATAAACGGAGGATTTGTTTGAAATTTTTGAGGTTGACAATCGTAGGAAGATTTAGTTAGCCGCTTGGCAGCTGAAAGATGAAGCTTTATTCTGGTGGGATAAGACGCAAGTTGGGCGTCTAGTGGAGACTTGGGATGATTTCCTACAGAGGTTTGAAATGAAGTTTCCTTCTCAAGCCGAGCAAAGAATGCAAATGGAAAGATTTTTGGCGCTTAAGCAAGGAATCATGACTGTTAGAGAGTACATTAATAAGTTTAATCAATTGGTGAGGTTTGGTTCGGAACTAATGGATGCCCCGCACAAGAAGGGTTTGAGGTTTCCTAGAGGATTGAATGAACCCTTCCATGGGTTAGTTATGTCCCATATTCCGATAGGGGAAACTTTTTAGAAACATATTGATATGGCATTTATGCATGAGGAAGTTAAAGGCAAAAAAGAAGAAGCTAAAGTTGAGGAAACACAAAATAAGAAAGTGTGGCCAAGAAAGAACAACAGCAACAAAAGAAGGGCGGTAAGAATGGTAAAGCTCGGGATAAGAGGAAATGTCGTCATTGTGGATGTGAGGGTCATGTGATCAATGATTGCAAGAAAAGAAAGAATGCTTGTTTCATTTGTGGAGAGGTCAGACACTTTTCTAAAGAGTGCCCGAAGAAGCAAGGACAAGGTCAAAAGGCAGGATCGTCTAGAAGGCAAGTGCATGCTCTCGTGGCTAGTGTGCCAGATAGAGGTAGGAAAGTTTCCGTTGAAGGTTTGATTTCTCTTTCCAATCATCCAGTTAGAACTTTTTTTTATTTTAGTGCTCCATAATTTTTTATATCTGATTCTATGGTTGAGTCTCTTCACCTTAGTGCTATTATGGTTTTGGATCACGTAGTTGTCTCAAACCCCATTGGTGGTACGGGTCATCTATCTATGATTTGTAGGGGTTTGAGAATATCTATGCAATGCATCGAGTTCGAATGCGATACATATGTACTTCGTTTCATAGGCTATGGTTTGTTTCTAGGGATGGATTGGCTAGCCAGGTATGGTGCCATTCTAAACTGTGAGAGAAGGATCGTTAAACTTTTGGCTTGCCATGGGAGGACCCTCAAGATTTCCTATGACCCTACGGGGTCTGTCATGCTTAGTTTTCTAGAGTCGCTTGATGCATCTATTGATGATCTAATATCTGTACCAGTAGTCTGTGAGTATCTTGTTGTTTTTGAGGAAGTTTGGGGCTTAACTCCGAGGCACGAGAATGATTTCCGCATATACTTGGTGGACAATGAAAAGCCAGTTGCATTGCATGTGCGCCACATGGCTCTAAGAGAATGGAGGGAGCTCAGCAAGCAAGTAAGGGAGCTTCTTGAGAATGGGTTTATTAGCCAAAGCATATCTGAATAGGGTTCTCCAGTTGTATTCGCTACTAAGGCGGATGGTTCGCTTCACTTTTGTGCGGATTATAGAGATTTGATTAAGCTCACTAAGAAGAATAGGCACCCACTTATGAGGATAGATGATATGTTTGACGATCTTGTTGGTGCATCTGTTTTCTCTCAGTTAGACTTGGCCACCAGGTTTCATCAGTTGACGGTGGCCAAGGACAATATAGACAAGGCCGGTTTTAGAACTCCAGATAGTTTCTTCGATTGGCTCGTCATGCCTTTTGGGTTGACGAATGCACCGGCCTATTTTGTTGATCTGATGAGTAGGTTGTTTCAGGAGTTTCTACATAAGTTCATTGTGGTCTTTGTTGATGATATCTTGATTTTCTCAAAGTGCGAGGAAGAGCCTGCCCTATATTTGAAAGAGGTTATGAAAACTCTCCTGGTGCACCGGCTACATTCAAAATTCTCCAAATTTAAATTTTGGAGAAAGTAAGTGAGATTTTTAGGGTATGTGGTCTCTAAAGATGGGATGGTAGTTGATCCCATGAAGGTAGTTGCAGTTCAAGATTGGCAGATCCCAAAGAATGCAATAGAGGTGATGAGTTTTCTTGGATTAGCAGGCTATTATAGAAAGTTCATTAAGGACTTCGCAAAGATATCAGCCCCACTCACCAGGCTGATAAAGAAGTGTCTGACATTCTCTTGGGATGTAGATTATGACGATGCTTTTCAACGATTGAAGAGGGCTTTGACAACAGCCCTGGTTTTGACCTTGCCCGACGAAAACAAAGTTTTTACATTATACACAGATACATGTTGTACAGGCTTGGTGCGGTTTTGATGCAAGAGGAAAGGGTAGTATGTTGTGGAGGAAGACAGCTAATGGTTCATGAGAAGAACTACCCTACCCATGACTTGGAGTTAGCTGCCATAGTATCCGCGCTTAAGACTTGGCGCTATTATCTACTAGGAGAGAGGTTCGAGTTGTACACCGATCATAAATCTCTCAAGTACTTGTTCTCATAAAAAGATCTCAATTTAAGGCAGCAAAGGTGGATGGAGTTCCTAGCATCCTATGACTTTGAGATTGCTTATACCCATGGCAAGGGTAATGTGGTTGCAGACGCACTGAGTAGGCAGAGGATGACATTTAGTCCACTGTTTGTGGAAAGGAAAATCTTGGAGTTTATATCGACTTTTGATTTCAGACCCTCCACCGAGTTCACACCTAGTTTATTGGCATCACTAGAGGTGCGACCTACTTTTATGGATCAGATAGAAGCTACACAGCAACAGGTCCCACAAATTGTAGATATTCAAGATAGGCTCAGTAGAGGTGAGACTTCTAGTCACCGTAGTAGATATTCCATGGACATTATAGGTTAGTTGTGACGGGATGGAAGTCTTTGTGTTCCACGAGTTGGGAGTCTGTTGAAGACAGTCCTTGAGGAAGCCCATCACTCTAGGATGACTATTCATCCAAATGGTGATAAGATGTATAGAGATATGAAGAGGGTTTTCTTTTGGGCTGGGATGAAGAAAGATGTTGCAGAGTTCGTTTCTCGACGTTTGATTTGCCAGCAAGTCAAAGCTGAGCAAAAGAAGCCCGGTGGCTTACTTCATCCTTTGGAAGTCCCTTAGTGGAAGTGAGAGAGCGTCTCCATGGATTTCATTGATGGTTTTCCTAGATCAAGAAAAGGAAACACCAGTATTTGGGTTATAGTGGACAGGCTTACTAAGAGCGCTCATTTCATTCTTGTTAAGAGTAAGAGGATGGCAGCATGGTTCACAGCAGTTTATCTTCATGAGATATTCCATCTGCATGGAGTACCTTCCAGTATTGTGAGTGATCATGACCTTATATTCACCAGTGAGTTTTGAAAGAGCTTGCAGTAGGCACATGATATACAGTTATGTTTGAGCACTGCTTATCATCCTAAGACCAATGGACAGACAAAGAGGGTTAATAGAGTCCTTGAGGATCTTTTAAGATTGTGCATCTTAGACTTCGGAGGGACTTCGGAAGAATACCTTCCTTTAACAGAGTTCGCATACAACAACAGTTTCCAGGCTTGTATTGGCATGGTACCCATTGAAGCATTGTATTGACGACACTGTAGATCACCGACTCATTAGTAGGAATCTACAAAATGGCTTCTAATTGGACCTGAGATGGTTAAAGAAACTTCTGAGAAGATTGAACTCATCCATAGGCGCATGAAGACAACTCAGGACAGGCAGAAGTCCTATGCAGATAGAAGAAGGATAGATATTGAGTTTGAGGTGGGAAATATGGTTTTCATCAAGGTATCGCCTTTGAGGAATGTAGTTCGTTTTATATCTGTAGGGAAATTGGCACCAAGGTTTGTAGGACCATTTCCCCTAATAGAAAGAATTGGTTAAATGGCGTATACGGTAAAGCTACCAGAGAGACTGTTTGGCGTTCATGATGTTTTCCATGTCTCTCATTTATGGAAGTGCTTGCATGATACCGTGGGAGTAGTTGAGCCGAGTATACTTAAGGAAGTAGAGGTGGAACGGGAGGCGACAGTTGGACGAGTTCCTACCCGTGTTCTTGGATCAGAGGTTAAAAAGCTATGAAACGGAGAGGTCAAGTTGGTGAAAGTACAATGCGGAGATGACCAAGGGGATGAAACTTGAGAGACTGAAGACAAGATTAACGCTTCGTATACTTTCCTTTTTGAGGGTACGTTCTTAACTTCCTTTTTTCCAAAGCTTTTATTCGTGTTTGTTTCCATTGTATGAGTATATCCTATTGATTGAATCTTCGACACTTGGGTAGGAAACCCATGGATGAAACATGTGTTTGAGATATATTATGTTTGATAGATACAAATGGATGCAAGTGTGCGCTAATGGTGACTTATGGATGCATATAGACACACATTAGGCACTAGATTGGCTCAATCACTCTCGTACTACATATGGATGTTTTTGCATTTTTTTCTTTTACATGGATGAAAGTGGGTGTATCATTGCATGGAAGTTGCATTTGGATGAATGATTGTGCACACATATAGGCTTTACATGATATATTTGTTAGAGTTTATGCCCTAGAGGCAATCCATTTGATGAGATTGATAACAATGTTGTTGTTATTATTTTATTTGGAATAAAATAATATTCTATTATATTATATTTACTGTGTAACATAATTTTTAATATAATAGAAGTCCTTAGAATAATAATACGGAATTATATAGTTTGAGTAAGACTGAACTTGAGATTATATAATGTGATAAGTATTATAATTCTTAAAAGTCCCTAGTCGAGTTTTATTGTTTTACAGGACAACAATAAAGCGTTGAGACTAGTATATTGATTGACTGATGATCACATCTCATTGATCATTAATATAGGTGATATTTAAAGTCAAGATATAAATATGTATTAGAGAATTGTGTATTGGGCTGACCTACCATGAGATAACTACATGGAATATAATTAACAGTATCATAAGTTATTCTCATAGTGACACTGATGTAATGGTCCTCAGACCTGAAATCATTATAATTTTATTCGACGATATTTGTGTTTTGATATCATCTAAAGTTATTTCGTAACAGAGTAATGATAACGGTGATTATTGGATATATCTAGAATCGAATATAAATTATGAATGATCTAGATGGAATTTAACCCTATGATATATTCATAGTGATACCCATGGGCCTCTTGATTGAGTGAGACTATGAAATGCATGGCCGTGCTCAAATATTGATTTGTTTTAAACAATCTACTCATCCATCAAGAAATACGGATTAAATCATAATGAGGATGATACGATCCATGCCTCTAATTTAATCTTGGATATATCGGTTGAAAGGATTATATTATATTGATACACTAGTCACAGAAAGGTTGTATCAAATCGTTGATCTTATTATAACTTGGGTAGCAGCGATGTATTGCTAGATGCCACTCACTGTTTAAGATTTTAAATACGATTTAAAATCGTTGCCAATGTTGTAATAACTTATAGGGTCACACACTTAGAGCGTTGTAGGGATGAAATCATTTTGGATAAATAAAACATCAATATGTTGATATTTTATTAAGCATTGAAAATGTAAAAGGGTGGTTCCATATTTGATGGCATACTTTTTTTTTATAAGGGGGCTACACTTTCTTTTAAGTGTGTGCGCCTAACCCTTTTATAGAAAAGGGACGGATCAGACAATGATATAATACATAACCCTAATTCATTTTCAATGGAAATCAAAACAATGGCGGCGGCTAGCACCGCTTCATCTCAGCTACTCTCTGATTCGATCGAAGAGGCAAACGATCGTGTGGATTCCTCTAGAGGCTCAGCGCTATGTTGACCTCCTCAATTCGATGCATCAGTCGTCTTCTTGTTTTCAGATTTGGTTGGAGAATCATGGATTCGTAATAAACAGGTATAAACCCTAATTCATTTAGTTTTAATGTACTATTTTGCAATCGATCTTTGTTTTAAGCTGTTAAAACATTAATCTTGGATGTCAATTCAATCGTTTTTATCCTTCAATGGTATCAGAGCATAGGTTCTTTGCAAAATTAGTACTTTGATCCTAGATTTAGGTTTATTGTGTTTGATTTCGTGTATAATCGATAGCCATGAAATCAAAGTTCCTAGAATTGATAACAAATGTGTTTCAAAATGAAATTGTTTTGTTGAAAATGATGAAAAGTATTTGATATGTATTTTGATATTGTTTTGCAGTAAACAACTTTTATATTTGATATAAAACCTGGTATGAACACATTGTTAATTCTGGAAATTCACTATATTTAATATTGTTATTATGTTCTGGAATAACACGACTGCTCTATTATATCTCTATGTTTCAATCATGTTAGGATACGTTTACCTGTGAAATCTTTTTCAAGTTATAAATCAAAAGATATTTGATTATTGTTAAAAGTAACAGTTTTTGATTTTGTTTTAATGTATTACAGTTCCATATTCGAACCTTCTGGGTATTCCAAATGCATTATATTGCTCATGAATTAAAGAAAACCTGTAAGTCATAATGATGACTGTCAGGTCATTAAATGTATAAAAATTTGAAATTGATTTGGGAACTTATATTCGATATAATTCCTTTTGCTTAAATATGTTTAACCTTACATTGTTAACTTATATTCATGATTATGGAATGATTCTATAATTGATTGCATTTAGAATTGTTCAACATCCCAATCTGTCTGGCCATTGTCTCAACAATTTTCTGAAATATCATATTGGGTTGGTTCAAAGTAATAAAAGTTTTGAACTTATAATTATTCTTATGGTTCATAAACATGTATTTTAGAGATTGTTTTGGATCAGATCCTTATATATGGTGATCTATATGATAGATTGCTGATTTAATAAATCTGGCTGAATGGTTTTGAATCATTATAAAATTTTGAAATTCAATCTTTTGGTCAAAATACAACTTTACTGATTAACAAAAGTGAGATCATTTTCATATTATTTTGATTTTCTGAAATCAAATATATGAAAATTTTGTTAATATTTTGATCTTAATACTTAGTTAATACACCAGGATTTTTGATTTCAAACCCAGACATGTTTATTTGATAATGAAACAGAGTTAGAAATTTATGAGTAATTCTTTAGCTTTGGATTCAGATTACATCAATAAGCTATAGAATAAAATCAAGTCACAATATGTGTATTGAGATTTGCTGATTCTATAAATCTTAAGTGTTGTAATATCATGATCATATTGCAGATATACATATGTAATTGACATATAAGTATTGATGCGTATGCATTTTGATCAACTAAAACCAATTCTGAAATTTGATTTAATCTCACAGAGAATCTGATTCTCTATTCTGGTTTTATGATGCTAATATAAAATAGTTTATATCATAACTCATTACAAAATCCTTTTTTCAGACATGCTTATGTTATACATGTTTAATAAATTCTGGGTTTTGCTCCAGATTTGGAATCAGTTCAGCATTAACAATACTGTTAGAAGTACTGTATTACCCTATGTTTATGACCATATGTATTATAAATATATATATGATATATGTTGTATGGTCATGAATATTTGAATTATTATATATATATACATATATCAACTCCATGGTAAATAGATCATATATGTTAATATATAAAATGTGAATTTGATTTACAGTTTTATTTCACAATAATTGTTCTAAACAGGTCTTTATAAATATTAATATTTGGGTAAAAGCAAATACAATTTGCAGATTAATGTTCACCCAAGTTATACAAGTTACTTGATATAAAATTTGTTCATACAAGGTTATACATATATTTGATATATTAATGAACAATATTATACTTCTGCTTGTTTTATAGATGCCAATGCAAATTTGATTTGCAACTGGTAGTTATAAATAAAGTAGTAGTACATATATATCTTGTTACAAGTACTTTATCATTTTAGCAGTTTTAACTGTGTATTAAAGCCAGATCAGACCACAGATATAAAGATTGGGCCTGACCCAATGGTTAAGCATCACACACATGTTTTAGCTTTATCTTGTTTTAGTATTAAATGGAAAATTTTCATTTTGAATTTGGTATTTAAAATGATATATATATTTTATACTGCATGTTAAATGAATCAAGTGAGGCTTGATTTAGTTAGTATAAATTATTGTATGATTAGATGCTGTTAGAAAATGTTAATATGTTGCCTAGTCATGACTACCTTGACACTATTGACCTTAATTTAATTTTTATATGTACATTTATGATGATATAAGGTGCAGTAGAAATTGAAATACAATGCTATGAATTTTGAAATTTAAAGGGCAGATCATATTAAACAACATTAGTTGTATTACAGTTGGATCTAAACACAATTGGATTGTTGATCCATTTAAACAATTAATCATACAAATAGTGTTATGAACACTATCAAGAATACATACACATAAATATCGAATTGCTGATTCGTTTCAATAGCTTGATGGTGTTTATTTCTCAATGATACTCGAATGCTTAAGACAACTTGAATATTTTGAGAAGGGGTATAACAAATACTGTATAGATAAACACCAAATTGACAACATTAACTTGTCCACCACCATACAAATTTGTTTGTATGACTTACACACACACACACACACACATATATATATATATATTTGATATGTATGTTTGAATTTGAACAATGATATATATTTATATATATAATGCATAATTGTTGCATTGTTTATTTTCAATCAAAAGTTAATCTGCTAATACACGGGATTGTATATAAATTTGTGCAAATTTGATCTTGCAACATAATCAGTGTGACTGATTATGTATACAGAATGTCTATGTACAATAATGGATAGACGTGCGGATGTAGATCCGTGGCAATTCTAAGTGGTTAGTTCCATAAGTTCGAAATGAAGTAATATGTATACAGATACATAGAAGTTTTAATTAAATGTGTCATTTTATAGTATATATGTGTTTGTATAAGCATTATCTCAATGTAAGATTTTTCAGAATTGGGATTGAACTGGACATCTAGGACATGTATTATTATATATATTGTCTTTTTGAAAGGGTCTGACCATATGTGTACAAAACTACTTGTATATTCCTTTTAATACAAGTCTGAATTGTATTGTTTCGTTATATATATATAATGCTTGCGCCATGTTTTGAACATGTGTTTATTCAGATTGCATGTTAAGTGCATTAATGTGCCATCATTTCGAAAAATCTTTGAATATCAATACATGTTCTTGATGTTGTTAGAAATATTTGTGAATGTACTGTTTTGAACATAATATATATATGGGTGATAGAAGCTTTGCAACATGTAAGCCTATAATCTTTTATAATGAGCTAAACATATCACATAGGAAATGAAATTGGTTAATAGAGAATTCATTTTAAAATTGAATATTGTATTTGATACAAGAGTTGGAATAACCAATAATTTGAGATGTCCGAAAAAAATAATATATAGGCAAGATTCCTATATAATGTTGAATTTAAGTATGCACATATGTGATATATATGTTATTTAATTTCAATTAATATTACGAATATTAATTACATATATTTGATATATGTAAATAACTCTAATATTGTTTCCACTACGAATTATAAATTCCCTCTAAAAACAAATTTTCTTATATTTAGTCATGGTGAAGTCTTCCAATAATATACTCATCACTGTCCAAGATCAATGGCTGTAACTAACGCCAAAGCGTTGTGCACCTTTTATTTGGGTTATATGCGATGGAGTAGAATGTGGTGCTCCAACCTATTATTGGGTCTGACTTAACTAGGCTGCATAATACAATTATGGCCTTAGAGACAAAAGCATGAATTATTCTACATTTTGAGCAAATGAATAATACTGAACGAAATGTTCAACATGCGATCCAAGAGTTATATAGATGATATAATTGACATAAGATGTCTACCAAAAAGGTTGTGTTTTGAGTTTAGCCAAAGCTAGGTCATGGCCTGATTAGATATGGATCTTGGAACACCGATATATATATATATATATATATATATATATATATATATACCGATATGTATATATAAACAAAGGGAAGTTAATTTGAGTGGGAGCGTATTTTAGTTTAAATAATACATTTATATTAATATAAATTTTGATTGTCAAAATTTTATATTTTATTAAATGAATATTAAGAATCAATCATTATTTATTATTTGTTATAGATATTAAATAATAAATAACTCCGATAATTTAAATTAATCCTTAAGAAGGATAAATTGAATTAAATCAAATTTCTTGACTGACATTGAAATTTTGAGGATTGTCCTCGAACAAAATTAAATGTAATTGTTTTTTTTTTGAAATAAAGAGAGGATCTAAAATAAGTTAAAATATGATTTCAATTAAATAAGATATAAATGTTATAATAATCTACTCATACATTTCTAGTATTAGATACTAGATATGAATAACATAAGTGTATGTAAATTTACAAAAATTGCAAAATAAGTAGAAATCTGATAAAACGACAAGTGGACATACAATTGAAAATGAAGCAAATGTTGCTAGATTATCCATAGGAAGTTCATTCTTGTTGTATATACTGGCTTAATTAAATAAAATAATTATTATTATGAAATTCCACTTAAAATAAATGTTATAATAGATCTTGTTTAGACATGTTTGAATTTCATTTATAATAAAAGAACAATTGTTATTCATTTTATTTTAAATGAAATATCTATGGAATTTCACAAATAGTTGATGATCTTTATAAATCTTTAACTGTGGTGTACTTGATATAAATGCAGAATGGTTTAAATTTAATGATTTAAATCTGGCATACCTTTAGCATTACCAGTTAGCCCGTATAAACAAGAGAGTGTATCAAAACTCCATAATGATGGAATTTTGAGATCATTTGATTTTGAATTATATAAAGAATGCAAATCTTGTTTATTAGGCAAAATAACAGAATCATCTCTCGCTTGACACAGTGAATGAGTGATAAGTATTGGGTCTCATACATAATGATGTATATGGAGCAACGAATACACAAACAGGAGGCAGGTTTTATTATTTCATTATATTTACTGATGATATCAGTAGATATAGATATGTATGTCTTATGTAATACATATCAAAATTCTTTGAAAAGTTCAAAGAATTCAAAGTGAAGTTAGAAACCAAATTTAATAGAAATTAAATACTTTTCGTATAGTTCGAAAGAGAATATTTAAGCCAATAAATTTAATGACTATCCGAATGATTTTGAAATTGTTTCACAACTCTGTCCACCTAGAACTCCATGTTGAAATGGTGTGTTCGGCAAGAATCGCACCTTATAAGATATAGTACGATCAATGATAAGTCATATAGATCTTCTAATAAATTAAATTTTGAGCAATTGCATTTAATCCTACTCAAACGATTATGAAGACGCGATATAAGATATAAACTAGAAAATGTTTCAGTGTGTACATTATGAATATTTGGGATGTGAAGCGTTTACTAAACGTCTTGCTTTGATAAGATCAAATCCAAATCTGATAATTATTTTGTGGATTATCCAAAAGGATAATATTTCTATAAATCCTTAGAGAATAAAATGTTTATTGCTCGAATTGGTATCCTTTCAAAAAGGAACCAGTCTTTAAGATACCAATAAGAATGGAATAGAATTCGAAATGTCTCAAGAACCACAAAATACCATTGAATCTTGTGGGGACAAGAAATTGAGTGGGAGTGACACAATAATTCTTATGTTATTTGATAATATATTAATTATTGTAAATTATGTTAGTTTTAAATCAAGAAATAAGTACTGATTCTAAGAAAGAAAATGTTTGGATTAAGAAGTTCATAAACTTAATTCATTGTTGATCCAATGATATACATTGCGATAACAATATGGTTGTTGCTCAGGTCTAAAACATTAAACTCATTATCGATCCAAACATATATTTAAGAAATATAATTCCTATGTGAAATTGTTCACAAAGGAAATGAACATATCTGCAAAGTTACAAACGTTGTAATGTTACAGACCTACTGAATTAAACTCTGTCACAGCAGAAGTTTAATAGTCACACTAGTTGTAAAGTCCGAGTGTGTACGACTTGTGCAGGATCTATAATATGGCTATGCAGAATGTATGTGATAAATTAAGCTATTCAATAGTTATGCGAATAAATATTCGCAAACAATATATATATCATAAATAACTATAAATGCAGTAAAGTAAAGTAAAGTAGAGTAACGACACCATGATTTTTATACTGGTTCGGACCTCCAGTCCTACGTCCAGTCCCGAAGCTCATCT
Source organism: Allium sativum (assembly GCA_030737875.1). NCBI lineage: Eukaryota > Viridiplantae > Streptophyta > Magnoliopsida > Asparagales > Amaryllidaceae > Allium > Allium sativum. Next base: position 661,404,683 of record CM060918.1, on the reverse strand, counting down.
TCGGCTTTTCACTAAACAAAACCCTCTCTTCACCCGGAGGAACAGGTTCACAACACTACTTGATTTACTGGCTTCAAGTTTACCCACTTGATTTCACGGGCTACAAGCTTACCCACTTGATTTACGGGCTACAAGCTTACCCACTTGATTTCACGGGCTATAAGCTTACCCACTTGATTTACGGGCTACAAGCTTACCCACTTGATTTCACGGGCTACAAGCTTACCCACACAGCACTTCAACAAATACAAGAGTTTGACTTCTGAATGTGTTCTTGTTTCAACACTGATTAGTCAATAATTGAGTACACCCTTCCTATAATCTTATCCTCAAATATATGAATTGAATGCGAAGATTTGAAGGAAGTTAGTTGGTTGTTGAATCAAAATATGAGAAATATTATCAAGGATTCAATAAGTAACTTGAATTTGGGAGCTTTTAGAATGCAAGAGTATTTAGAAACTAAGATCAGAAATTAGAGCAAGAATCGGTGATTTGGATGAATGAAAGATGATGTATTTATAGCAAATGAGAAGTTGTAATTATTAGTGAAAAGTTGCAATCAAAAGGAGTGATTTTTAATGAAGAGAAATGGATGCAACTTTTCAAGAAATAAGATGACTCTTCATGAAATTCAAAAACAGGTCGACAGGAAAAATTAATAGGTTGACAGGCTTCGGGACTGGACGTAGGACTGGAGGTCTGAACCAGTATAAAAATCCTGGTGTCGTTACTCTACTTTACTTTACTTTACTGCATTTATAGTTATTTGTGATATATATATTGTTTGCGAATATTTATTCGCATAACTATTGAATAGCTTAATTTATCACATACATTCCGCATAGCCATATTATAGATCCTGCACAAGTCGTACACACTCGGACTTTACAATTGGTATCAGAGCTTGGTCATCTCATAACCGTAACACAGTTACTTGATATATTCTAGTAATATGGCAAATAATACTAGCACTAGTAACACCACATACACAGAAGGTCAATCGACACAAAGACCTCCTTTCTTTAATGGCCTAAACTATAGTTATTGGGCAACACGTATGGCTTTTTATATGCAATCAACTAGCTATGATGCTTGGAATGCTACTCAGAAAGAGATAATAAATCCAATTACTGAGTATGCAGAATGGACAGCTGCTGAGAAAACCGCAGCAGCTGTAAATGCAAAAGCTATCAATATGTTGTTTTGTGCATTAGACCAAAATGAGTATAACCGTGTTAGTATTTGTACCACTGCTTTTCAAATTTGGCAAACGCTAAAAACCACTCATGAAGGTACTAACAAGGTTAAACAAGCAAAAATAGCTTTGTTGAAAAGTCAATTTCAAAATTTCAAAATGAAGCCGAATGAAACAATCAATGAGATGTATTCTAGGTTTCAAACCATTCATCATGCACTTATTGGATTAGGGCAAAAAAACTCAGATTTTGATGTAGTTTCAACAGTCCTACATTCACTGACTAATGAATGGGAAGGAAAAGTATTAGCAATAGAAGAAGCTAATGATCTTTCCACTATGAAACCAGATGAACTGATAGGAAATCTTATGTCCTATGAAGCTAACTTGCAGGCTAGGAAAGAACAAAAAGAAGAAAAGAAAAATGTAGCTTTTCATGCTGAAAAGGATGATGACATCTCAGATTCCGAAGATGAAGACCTAGCATTCATTGCAAAAGGATTCAAGAAATTCTTAAAGCAACGAAAGGCTAGTCGTTACAACAGAAAGAAGTTTGGATCAAATAAACCATCATCATCAAATGAAGAATGCTTTAATTGTCACAAGAAGGGACACATGCAAAAGGATTGTCCGGAGCAAAAGAAGAAGACAGAAAATGAGAAATTCAAACACAAGAAGGATAAGTCAAAGAAACGAGCATTCTCAGTGACATAGGATGATTCAGATTCATCCTCGTCTGATAGTGAAAGTGACTCAGACGATAAACAAGCAAATGAATGTTTTATGGCAAAAGAAGATGAGGTACAAATTCCTTCTTTTGAAGAAGTTCTTGATATAAATGCTGAATTGATATATAAATTCAAAGATATGAAACGACAATTCAAACAAGCTCAAACAGATTTACGTAGAGCAGAGTTGGAGCGTGATAAGCTAAAAGACGAGAAGAAAATATTAGAGGAAGAACTTGAAAAATTTCAAGAGTCATCATCTAATGTTAATTCTCAATTAACTCTTTTGAGTCAACAAATTGAAACTCAAAAAGAGAAAAATGATGCTCTTACTGCTGAAAATCATGAGATTAAGGCAAAAGTCAAAATTCTAGACCTAGAAAAAGCTATCTTACAAACTAAGTTAGATGACATTACTCAAAATGTTTCTAACTTTAACAAAGGTCGAGAAAATTTGACAAAGATCATTGAGAATTCACAATCTACTTCAAATAAGCAAGGTTTGGGATATAAAAACCAAGAAATTAAGAAGCATCTTGGTTATGGAAAGAAGAAAATAGTGCAAAAGAACAAAGCTAAGAAAAATCTTAGTTTATCTTTCAAACCAAAATCGGTTGTGAAATCTCAAAAGAAAAATGTCAATAGCGACTTTGGAAACAAATTTAATAATACTAATATTAGAAATAGTACTAGATATGCTTTCATGTATAATAAGAATATCACTGCTAGTACTAATACACATCCAAGACCCAATTATTATAGAAATTCGAATACTTCTATGACTAGCAAATTTTATAATAAATCTAGAAGTACAAAAAGGAATATCAATAGAGATTGCATAAGTATTTGGGTTCCTATAAGTTGGAAGAACAGAGAAAAATATATCAATGATTATTTTGATTCAGTAGTTAATAATGAAAATTATATTTTTAAAGGTTCCATTAGACCCTCTTGGGTATGGTTACCTTTCATCTAACCTCTGTAACCTAATGAAGTAAGTGGGTACCAAAAGTATATATGTCATATTTTTTGGCAGGCACACCACAACAAAGAGAAGGCTATTCGGTATCTCTAAATATCTTTGGAAATTTAGCTTAACAAAAAGCACATATTTAAATATTTCATCGTCATCGAGGATACAAAATTCATGGGATAAGAATTACAACAAAAATGAAGGTGGAAGCGGAAAATATTCTCCATGGGAACCAAGGAAAATTATATTGGGTCTAAGGAGATTTCTTTATATTCCGTTTAATAATGTTTTTAGTTCCTTTTTTATGAGTTTACATTCTTTTATTTTAATAAAATGATGTTTGAGTATTGATTTCATTCAAAATATAGCCGAAAATAAAATAGTTTTATACATATCCTGTCGACCTAAAATAAAAAGCTGTCAACCTAAATAGATGAATTTCAAATCAGAGAGTTTTTAGGTCGACCGGTCCAAAAATATAGGTCGACCGGTTTTGTTTTTTTTACAATCCTGAGAGTTTTTAGGTCAACTGGTCCAAATATATAGGTCGACCGGTTTTGTTTTTTTACAATCCAGAGAGTTTTTTAGGTCGACCGGTCCATGAATAGTGGTCAACCGGTTTTGTTTCAAGAAGAAAATCGGTTGACCGGTTGAACATTTAGGTCGACCGGTTTGTACTATTTCTTTAATTTTCTCCAACACAAAACTTTTTAGGTCGACCGCCTTGATTTTATAGGTCGACCGGTCTCTCTGAAAACTATTTTTCTTATAAAGACACGTCGTTTCAAATTCCAAACTCAAACACCATTTCTTATACTATTTTATAATTATACTACTCTCAATTATTGAGGTTATTATGATATTTATTCTTTTTAGTCGATGACAAAGGGGGAGAAATATTTTACATATACTATTTAAAATATATGTGCTTATTATGGTAAAAGTATATGTGTGCTAACCTATGTTAATGCAGGAATCAAAGGGTAAGATTATTTACTAACAAATGTTGCAGAAATTCAGGGGGAGCTTTATATTCAAAGGAAGAAAATCCAAGGTGTTGTCATCAATCAACAAGGGGGAGAATGTTGAGACACGAGAATTTCGATTGATAACAACAAAATAAAGATCAATGGAAATCATGACATGGAGCTAAGATTATGGATATGTAGATGTTTAAAGGGAGACAGAGCTTATATACAGGGGGAGATATCAATAAAGATTAAAATATCAAGCTATATTGTCATCAATCAAAAAGGGGGAGAATGTTGAGTCAACGGTTTCAATGCTTATTTTGATTAATGACAAGAAGGAGCTTCATGACCGACAAAAAGAAGATTCAATGCTTTATAGGTTAGAAGATGGTTATTTAGAGTTATTTATGTTAAAATTTATCCTCAAATAATCATACTTCGTATTCTCTTCAAAAAATATACATGAAAACTCATTTTTTATGTATGTTGACAAAAACCTGTCAACCTGTTAAATTTAACAGGTCAACAACTTTTTAAACTTAACAAGTCAACCAATTAAAATTAACAGGTCAACAGTTTTTCTGAAATAACGGTCAAAAACCTGTCAACCTATTAATTTTTCCTGTCGACCTATTTTTGAATTTCATGAAGAGTCATCTTCTTTCTTGAAAAGTTGCATCCATTTCTCTTCATTAAAAATCACTCCTTTTGATTGCAACTTTTCACTAATAATTACAACTTCTCATTTGCTATAAATACATTATCTTTCATTCATCCAAATCACCGATTCTTGCTCTAATTTCTGATCTTACTTTCTAAATACTCTTGCATTCTAAAAGCTCCCAAATTAAAGTTACTTATTGAATCCTTAATAATATTTCTCATATTTTGATTCAACAAGCAACTAACTTCCTTCAAATCTTTGCATTCAATTCATATATTTGAGGAAAAGATTATAGGAAGGGTGTACTCAATTATTGACTAATCAGTGTTGAAACAAGAACACATTCAGAAGTCAAACTCTTGTATTTGTTGAAGTCCTGTGTGTGTAAGCTTGTAGCCCGTGAAATCAAGTGGGTAAGCTTGTAACCCGTAAATCAAGTGGGTAAGCTTGTAGCCCGTGAAATCAAGTGGGTAAGCTTGTAGCCCGTAAATCAAGTGGGTAAGCTTGTAGCCCGTGAAATCAAGTGGGTAAACTTGTAGCCCGTAAATCAAGTAGTGTTGTAAACCTGTTCCTCCGGGTGAAGAGAGGGTGCTGTTTAGTGAAAAGCCGAAGAGGAGCTTCGGGACTGGACGTAGGACTGGAGGTCCGAACCAGTATAAAAATCCTGGTGTCGTTACTCTACTTTACTTTACTTTACTGCATTTATAGTTATTTGTGATATATATATTGTTTGCGAATATTTATTCGCATAACTATTGAATAGCTTAATTTATCGCATACATTCCGCATAGCCATATTATAGATCATGCACAAGTCGTACACACTCGGACTTTACAGTTAATGTTGAGACACGAGAATTTCGATTGATAACAACAAAATAAAAATCAATGGAAATCATGACATGGAGCTAAGATTATGGATATGTAGATGTTTAAAGGGAGACAGAGCTTATATAGTGGGGGAGATAGCAATAAAGATTAAAATATCAAGCTATATTGTCATCAATCAAAAAGGGGGAGAATGTTGAGTCAACGGTTTCAATGCTTATTTTGATTAATGACAAGAAGGAGCTTCATGATCGACAAAAAGAAGATTCAATGCTTTACAGGTTAGAAGATGGTTATTTAGAGTTATATATGTTAAAATCTATCCTCAAATAATCATACTTCTTATTCTCATCAAAAAATATACATGAAAACTCATTCTTTATGTATGTTGACAAAAAACTGTTGACCTATTCATTTTAACAGGTTGACCTATTAAGTTTAAAAAGCTGTTGACTAGTTAAATTTAACAGGTTGACAGGTTTTTGTCAACATACATAAAAAATGAGTTTTCATGTATATTTTTTGAAGAGAATAAGAAGTATGATTATTTGAGGATAGATTTTAACATAAATAACTCTAAATAACCATCTTCTAACCTATAAAGCATTGAATCTTCTTTTTGTCGATCATGAAGCTCCTTCTTGTCATTAATCAAAATAAGCATTGAAACCGTTGACTCAACATTCTCCCCCTTTTTGATTGATGACAATATAGCTTGATATTTTAATCTTTATTGCTATCTCCCCCTGTATATAAGCTTTGTCTCCCCTTAAACATCTACATATCCATAATCTTAGCTCCATGTCATGATTTCCATTGATCTTTATTTTGTTGTTATCAATCGAAATACTCGTGTCTCAACATTCTCCCCCTTTTTGATTGATGACAACACCTTGGATTTTCTCCCTTTGAATATAAAGCTCCGCCTGAATTTCTGCAACATTTGTTAGTAAATAATCTTACCTTTTGATTCCTGCATTAACAAATGTTAGCACACATATACTTTTACCATATTAAGCACATATATTTTAAATAGTATATGTAAAATATTTCTCCCCCTTTGTCATCGATTAAAAAGAATAAATATAATAATAACCTCAATAATCGAGAGTAGTATAATTTTAAAATAGTATAAGAAATGGTGTTTGAGTTTGGAATTTGAAACGAAGTGTCTTTATAAGAAAAACAGTTTTTAGAGAGACCGGTCGACCAATAAAATCAAGGCGGTCGACCTAAAAAGTTTCGGGTGGGAGAAAATTAAAGAAATAGTACAAACTGGTCGACCTAAATGTTCAACCGGTCAACCGATTTTCTTCTTGAAACAAAACCGGTCGACCTATATTCATGGACCGGTCAACCTAAAAAACTCTCTGGATTGTAGAAAAAATAAAACCGGTCGACCTATATATTTGGACCGGTCGACCTAAAAACTCTCTGGGTTGTAAATAAAAAACGGTCGACCTATATTTTTGGACCGGTCGACCTAAAAACTCTCTGGTTTGAAATTCATCTATTTAGGTCGACAGCTTTTTATTTTAGGTCGACAGGATATGTATAAAACTGTTTTATTTTCGGCTATATTTTGAATGAAATCAATACTCATACATCATTTTATTAAAATAGAAGAATGTAAACTCATAAAAAAAGGAACTAAAAACATTATTAAACGAAATATAAAGAAGTCTCCTTAGACCCAGTATAATTTTCCTTGGTTCCCATGGAGAATATTTTCCGCTTCCACCTTCATTTTTGTTGTAATTCTTATCCCATGAATTTTGTATCCTCGATGACGATGAAATATTGAAATATGTGCTTTTTGATAAGCTAAATTTTCAAAGATATTTAGAGATACCGAATAGCCTTCTCTTTGTTGTGGTGTACCTGCCAAAAAAATATGACATATATACTTTTGGTACCCACTTACTTCATTAGGGTCCACAGGTTAGATGAAAGGTTACCATACCCAAGAGGGTCTAATGGAACCTTTAAAAATATAATTTTCATTATTAACTACTGAATCAAAATAATCATTGATATATTTTTCTCTGTTCTTCCAACTTATAGGAACCCAAATACTTATGCAATCTCTATTGATATTCCTTTTTGTACTTCTAGATTTATTATAAAATTTGTTAGTCATACAAGTATTCGAATTTCTATAATAATTGGGTCTTGGATGTGTATTAGTACTAGCAGTGATATTCTTATTGTACATGAAAGCGTATATATTACTATTTCTAAGACTAGTATTATTAAATTTATTTCCAAAGTCGCTATTGACATTATTCTTTTGAGATTTCACAACCGATTTTGGTTTGAAAGATAAACTAAGATTTTTCTTAGCTTTGTTCTTTTGCACTATTTTCTTCTTTCCATAACCAAGATGCTTCTTAATTTCTTGGTTTTTATATCCCAAACCTTGCTTATTTGAAGTAGATTGTGAATTCTCAATGATCTTTGTCAAATTTTCTCGACCTTTGTTAAAGTTAGAAACATTTTGAGTAATATTTTCTAACTTATTTTGTAAACTAACATTTTCTAGGTCCATAATTTTGATCATTGCTTTAAGCTCATGCTTTTCAGTAGTGAGAGTATCATTTTTCTCTTTTTGAGTTTTAATTTCTTGACTCAAAAGAGATAACTGAGAATTAGTATTAGATGATGATTCTTGAAGTTTTTCAAGTTCTTCTTCTAATATTTTCTTCTCGTCTTTTAACATATCTCGTTCAAACTCTGCTCTACTCAAATAATTTTTGGCTTCTTTTAATTTTCATTTCATGTTTTTAAATCTAACTATCAATTCAACATTAATATCAAGTACTTCATCAAATGTAGGAATTTGTACCTCATCGTCTGCTGCCATGAAACATTTGTTTCCTTGCTCTCTTGATTCTGCTTTGTTGCTCTTCCATTTTCTAATGCCTTGACTATATTTCTTTATTGCCATTTGTTCTAGGATGTTGTTACGATCTCTATAACACCAGGCTCTGATACCAATTGTAAAGTCCGAGTGTGTACGACTTGTGCAGGATCTACAATATGGCTATGCGGAATGTATGTGATAAATTAAGCTATTCAATAGTTATGCGAATAAATATTCGCAAACAATATTTATATCACAAATAACTATAAATGCAGTAAAGTAAAGTAAAGTAGAGTAACGACACCAGGATTTTTATACTGGTTCGGACCTCCAGTCCTACGTCCAGTCCCGAAGCTCCTCTTCGGCTTTTCACTAAACAACACCCTCTCTTCACCCGGAGGAACTGGTTCACAACACTACTTGATTTACGGGCTACAAGTTTACCCACTTGATTTCACGGGCTACAAGCTTACCCAATTGATTTACGGGCTACAAGCTTACCCACTTGATTTCACGGGCTACAAGCTTACCCACTTGATTTACGGGCTACAAGCTTACCCACTTGATTTCACGGGCTACAAGCTTACCCACACAGGACTTCAACAAATACAAGAGTTTGACTTCTGAATGTGTTCTTGTTTCAACACTGATTAGTCAGTAATTGAGTACACCCTTCCTATAATCTTATCCTCAAATATATGAATTGAATGCGAAGATTTGAAGGAATTTAGTTGCTTGTTGAATCAAAATATGGGAAATATTATCAAGGATTCAATAAGTAACTTGAATTTGGGAGCTTTTAGAATGAAAGAGTATTTAAAAACTAAGATCAGAAATTAGAGCAAGAATCGGTGATTTGGATGAATGAAAGATGATGTATTTATAGCAAATGAGAAGTTGTAATTATTAGTGAAAAGTTGCAATCAAAAGGAGTGATTTTTAATGAAGAGAAATGGATGCAACTTTTCAAGAAAGAAGATGACTCTTCATGAAATTCAAAAATAGGTCGACAGGAAAAATTAATAGGTTGACAGGTTTTTGACCGTTATTTCAGAAAAACTGTTGACCTGTTAATTTTAATTGGTTGACCTGTTAAGTTTAAAAAGCTATTGACCTGTTAAATTTAACAGGTTGACAGGTTTTTGTCAACATACATAAAAAATGAGTTTTCATGTATATTTCTTGAAGAGAATAAGAAGTATGATTATTTGAGGATAGATTTTAACATAAATAACTCTAAATAACCAACTTCTAACCTATAAAGCATTGAATCTTCTTTTTGTCGGTCATGAAGCTCCTTCTTGTCATTAATCAAAATAAGCATTGAAACCGTTGACTCAACACTAGTTTCATGGGGATACGATACGTGAGTGATTGACTCTAGTGCAAATGGGAGATTGTTAGAGTTTATGCCCTAGATGCAATCCATTTGATGAGATTGATAACAATGTTGTTGTTATTACTTTATTTGGAATAAAATAATATTATATTATATTATATAAACTGTGTAATATAATTTTTAATACAATAGAAGTCCTTAGAATATTAATACGGAATTATATAGTTCGAGTAAGACTGAACTTGAGATTATATAATGTGATAAGTATTATAATTCTTAAAAGTCCCTAATCGAGTTTTATTGTTTTACAGGACAACAATAAAGCGTTGAGACTAGTATATTGATTAACTGATGATCACATCTCATTGATCATTAATATAGGTGATATTTAAAGTCAAGATATAAATACGTATCAGAGAATAGTGTATTGGGCTGACCCACCGTGAGATAACTACATGGAATATAATTAACAGTATCATAAGTTATTCTCATAGTGACAGTGATGTAATGGTCCTCAGACCTGAAATCATTATAATTTTATTCGAGGATATTTGTGTTTTGATATCATCTAAAGTTATTTCGTAACAGAGTAATGATAACGGTGATTATTGGATATATCTAGAATCGAATATAAATTATGAATGATCTAGATGGAATTTAACCCTACGATATATTCATAGTGATATCCATGGGCCTCTTGATTGAGTTAGACTGTAAAATGCATGGTCGTGCTCAAATATTGATTTGTTTTAAACAGTCTACTCATCGATCAAGAAATACAGATTAAATCACAACGAGGATGATACAATCCATGCCTCTAATTTGATCTTGGATATATCGATTAAAAGGATTATATTATATTGATACACTGGTCATAGAAAGGTTGTATCGAATCGTTGATCTTATTATAACTTGGGTAGCAGCGATGTATTGCTAGATGCCACTCACTGTTTATGATTTTAAATACGATTTAAAATCGTTGCCAACGTTGTAATAACCTATAGGATCACACACTTAGAGTGTTGTAGAGATGAAATCATTTTGGATAAATAAAACGTCAATATGTTGATATTTTATTAAGCATTGAAAAGGTAAAAGGGTGGTTCCATATTTGATGGCATACTTTGTTTTTATAAGGGGCTACACTTTCTTTTAAGTGTGTGCGCCTAACCCTTTTATAGAAAAGGGACGGATCAGACAAAGATACAATACATAACCCTAATTCATTTTCAATGGAAATCAAAAGAATGGCGGCGGCGGGTAGCACCGCTTCATCTCAACTACTCTCCGATTCGATCGAAGAGGCAAACGTTCGTGTGGATTCCTCTAGAGGCTCAGCGCTATGTTGAGCTCCTCAATTCGATGCATCAGTCGTCTTCTTGTTTTCAGATTTGCTTTGAGAATCATGGATTCGCAATAAACAGGCATAAACCCTAATTCATTTAGTTTTAATGTACTATTTTGCAATCGATCTTTGTTTTAAGCTGTTAAAACATTAATCTTGGATGTCGATTCGATCGTTTTTATCCCTTAATATTAGGATTATTTGCATACATGTTGTATTCATGGCACTAACATATATTGCATTAAGGAGGTCAAGTGAATCAGTAGACCGCCTGCTCTTTCGCATTAGTATAGGGACATATACACACACCTTTTCATATGTTCATATAAGCATTAGAAATCTTTTAAGGACAACGGATGCCTGTGATTGGTGGATGAGTAGATGAATGACGAATGTTAGGATATACAATCTTCTTAACTTCGAAATTTCGGGGATGAAATCCTTTAAGTGGAGGAGAATGTAACACCCCATAATTTAAAATACACTGTTAACAATAAACTAAGCAATACTTAATTAAATATTGGGAATTAAGTAAAACGAGCTGCGCCATTGCGTTGACCTCAGGATTCTAGTCAAGATAGACAACTGGCTTGCGTAAATGGACATCGTATGAAGAAGTTATTAAGGTCAGAAGTTTCTATACGCATAAGAGAAATATATATAAATAAAACCATTCCAAAATTTAAAATAATTCAAGATCAAGCGGCTCAAGGGGGCAGGAATTTTCCCGCTATGGGGGTCGGCACCATAACAGGGGTGTCGACACCTATGTCGACCCCATCAAGGGGGTGTCGACACCATCAAAGGGGAGTCGACCCCCTTGAGATCTGGGCAGAATTCAGTTCTGTGTACGTAGACTCCTTTCTTGGCTAGATTTGTTGACCCTATGCAATAAATAGGACTCTATATCCATTATTTTATTCATCTAAATCATGGCGATAATGAGATGCTACCCCGGCTTAGTCTGATCAAGCCTATTTCTTCTTCAACAATCAAGTTATTTATATTTAGAGATTTGTGCTACAACATCTGTGATTAATTCTCTATTCTTTAAGATCCAATCATGGTGATTCAACATTTTTTTTAATATAAACATTTAAAATACAATCTTGATATGTTTATGAATTGGATCTAAGCCTATGACTGTTTGAATCACATCAGATCTGCCATTACTTGTGTTACAACCAAAATTATCTTGCCTCAAAATAGCAGGTGAATGGATGTTAAGTAAATATAAGAAGGGAATAAGAAACTCGAAAGAAATTCAAGCCGATACCCCCTCTGGAGAAAAAGGGACCGAAAACCTACCAGGTATCGGTAAAGGTTTATCCGATGGGGTCTATCAGCCAAGAATCAACTAATGGACACCGACACATTAAAAGAGGAAGAGCATTGGGATGGAGCACAAAGATTATTTGGAACCAGTCCTCGAAGAACGGCTTCATAGATATATAAAGGGGTTATTTCCATAAGTAACACAAATATCACCGAAAGCTACCCTCCTAAGAGCCAAACCGGAAGGTAAAACCGAGACTCAAGCAAGGATACGGGCCACTCATACTAATCCACTTAGTAGTTGAACCATCAACGGTTCTAAATCGGAAGACATGTACATACGGCATGAGGGTGAGCCCCTTCGAGTGTCCATAATAAAGCCGAAAGCCTACATTCGAAATCCTACATCCGAAAGCCCGTAGCAAAGGACCGACACTAAGAGCATTCACAAAGACATCCGAAATCCCCCCGCAATCTGTTACAGCGATGAGCCCTTCCGCTTGGAAGAAAGCCCAATTCACCTGGGACCATCCATTTGAAAGATGTAAATGGCACTGCGAGGAGGATCAACAGACTGATACCCGAAACCAAGGAAAAGGCGGCTGACAGGGATCGCCCAGGCCCAACAACCTAATGATGGAAAGACAACAGATTCTCAATAAATAGGACTTCACATACTCCGTAAAAAAGGACGAACCTTTCATTACTCAATTTTACTCCTACTTTCTTAAGGAGAGAAAATCATCAATTCTTGTAATATATCTGCAATTTATAAATGGAGAATTCGGAGTCTCATACATCCTACGATTTGATAATCTTATAGTATCATAATGATGAAATAGGGAGTTAAAACTAATCTTTCTGATGAGGGGATCAACCGAGGTGTTCCAGCAGCGGAGGAAAGGGATTTTGTAGGAATATGAAAACTCCCTTTTCTCTTCACCTCACAGAACCGCCATGATTGATCCATGTCCTCATGCTGAGCCTAATGCTTCCCCATGCATCGATGTAATGAAATCGCGTATGAATTCTTAGCTGAATCTCCATTGTAAATCTGACTCTTCCCTCAGGAAGGTCTAGTACAAAAGAGTCATCGAAGTTAGCGAATACTGAAAGGCTTTCATCCATGAACTCACGGGAGGGGTTAGCCTGTTTTCTTCTTATTGAAATGCATAAAGCAGTTGCCATGGTCTAGAAACCTGTCCATCCCAGATCTAGGATCATTGCCTCAGTATTCTGAGTCATTGTCGCTGCAAACCTCGTGGATACACATATTACACTCTATAATTTGGTTTTTGACGAAAAATATCGTTAACAACTTCTATGTTTAATCCACTGTTTAGATCTCATCATGCTTGTTTATGATTTCCTTACCATGCTAGTTTGCTTAATAATGTCACCTTATGCCTATTATGCCAGTTTGCCTAATTATGTCTTTATGCCCAATTCTGTCATTATATGCTTATTTAGTTGCTAGGCCTATTTCTGCCATCATACGTCAATTTTGTTATTATGCGTATTCATGTTCTCCTCCTTCTTCTTTTCCCTTTTTATTCTATAGCCAGGCTACCTTCGAGCCTAGGCATACCATTGAAATACGCAAACAAGTGGAATTGGGAACGAGAGGAAAACATTAAATTGCGGCATAACTTGTATTGGGAAATTTGGTTGTAACATGAATTGAAAATATGAATATGGATTTGGTGCATAAACCAAACTATGATTAAAGATTTTAATTTGGGGCATATGGTACATGATAAATATGACTTGGTAAAAGGCGCATGAAAACCTATAATGAAATAGGAATAATGGTTAAAGAATGAATATGCCAAGATTTACAGTAATTAGAATCTGTAAACCGTGCTTAGACACGAGGTTAGATTACAATTGTGGTAGAAGTCTGTCCGGAACCGCCCGGCATAAACAGCATCCACAAGTGGTAAATCTAATGTGAGGGGTCTAATTGCATAAACACATAATGCGACAAGACACGAGGTTAAGTCCGACTTGTGAAAGAAGTCTTCCCGGAACCACCCGGCATATCCAGCATCCACAAGTGGCCGACTTAATGTGGGAGGTCTAGCACATTATATCTATAAATGAATAAATGGTAATGAACTTATAATACTTAATTTGTTTGAATCCATAGGGATTACATGAACTTGTTTAACTTGAGTAGGGGTTAAGTAAACTTGCTTGAATCTTTGAGAGGGTTATGTAAATCTTGGGATGGTGGGTAATATTTGTATATATATATATATATATATATATATATATATATATATATATATATATATAGTCCCACAAACTTAAACCGTTGGGGTTATGCGATCTTGTTAAACTAGTAGGGATAACCTGTGGAAAACCTTGTAGTGGGGATGCAAGCCTAGGGGGAAGCTTGTATCATCTAGTGTGGGATTCGTTTCAGTCAGTAACCCATATAGGTATCATGCGAGTATTCCGAACTTGGTCGGAGTAGGCGCATGCTTACTGAGATGATTACAAGAGGTCGCCTAAGGGACGGTGTGGGCGGCGCATTCTGATGGGGTCATGTGCGTGAATGGGTCCGGACAAGGGAGGCTAGGACGCTGTGACATAGTGCAGATATGGTTGTGCATCTTGTTTGTATCGGGGTTGCCGCCTTATGGAGTGATACATCCTAAGTATAAGACCATCACAGAGAATCTACGAAGGATAGGGAGCTGATTGGTTGGATTAGTAATTGGGGTACATCAAGGCACACTTGTTTTTGGAGCCTGTTATTATCGTTTGGAGGTAACACCCTTAAGTTCTATTGGGCTGCCTGTTATTGTATGGGGTTAAGACCTCTCAGTAGAAGTACACCTAAGTCTACCATCTTGTACTTGTTGGGATCATCATGTTACACAGTTATACTAGTATTGGTGCAGAGAAAAGTATTAAAGAAGCACAATATATTCTATCATGATTATCCTGTTTATTTCTTGTTATACCTACCTTATAAGTTGTTATCTCTCTCTCCAACTCATATGCCTATCACGATGCTTTTACTTATTTATATGTTAAAAGTAACTGGACTTGCCAGATATTATTTCTTACCTATTTTTCTTCTCTTCTTTCTCTTTCGTTCCCCCCCCCCCCCCCATAGGTTCTCAGGGTGGGAAAACTGAAGCTTGACCAGGATTCTTCTCTTCTGCTTAGAGCTACTTGGATGCATTGCTCATTTTCGCTCTTGCTGTACTATGGCTATTTTTTTCGGATTATGCACTTTTTATATATTATTGTACTCTGATGATGATTTTGTACAAGGCAGAAGTTTATGTTTTCAGTATTCCAGACTTACTATGTAATTGGGTTTGAACCAAGAAGTTTATCTATTTATTAAAGTTTTTAATTCCGCTGTAATTTTATATATGTCATGTAATGTTTCTGTTTACCTATAACGCTTCAAGAAACTTAATGCATTCTGATAAAGAGTGACATTAATTGACGAGGGTGTCACATTGCATATGAAATTTGGATAACACTGCAAGTCACAAATGAAGGCACCACTAAATTAAAATAGACAACGATATCTATGTTAACTCTCCAGTTTCAACTCTTCCAAATGAAACCAAATCAGTCTATTTCTAATATGTATTATAGATTTCAAGAGATAGAACATTCCTTAACATCATTAGGAAAGAAAATTACTAAAGAAGACGAAGTCAGAAAGATCTTGAATTCACTTCCTAGTGAGTGGGATCAGAAGACTCTAGCAATCAAAGAAGACAATGATATTAGTACTGTGGCAATAGAAGAATTAATTGGTATTTTAATATCATTTGAAGTAAAATTGCATGTTCGGAAAGAAAATCAGGGAAATGAGATGAAATCACTTGCACTTAATGCTATGATTGACAATGGTGAACCAGATGATGATACTGTTGATAATGATATCGAGTTTATTATCAAGAAGATCAAGAAATTCTTGGAGTATTGGATAATGAAAAAACTTTAGAAAACTAAAAACGATAGTTCCAGAAATGGAAATGTTGTTTAATGTTTTGAATGTGATAAACCCGATCATTTGAAAAGACACTCTCCCAACTTGAAGAAACCAAAGCACAGTCCAAATACTTCCAATAAGGAGAGGAAAACAGCATTTAATGCAACATGGGATGATTCAGATACATCATCAAGTGGTATTTAATTCAGAAACAGAACATGTCAACACGTGGCAATGGATGAACAGGTATGGAGTTTAAATAAAGATAATACTGTTAACCGGCCTGTTGGTCCGGTTCCCAAAAGTACGCAAGACATGCTCGACTCAACATATCGCGTGATATTATGGCCCAGAGGCATTTCTAACATCATTCGTGGACCAGTAACAGAGGGATCGAGCCGAGCCACTAGCGAAATGTCATACCCCTTGGGTGTGACATCCGTCAGCATCCATCAGCAGCCAAGCTGAAGGCGAGCCGTGCTCGAGCCGAAGGAAAGCCATCAATTGGGTCCGAGCGCAGCGCGCGTGGGGGTCCAAGGCCCCATGGTTAGGTCGAAACAGTTGGCACGGCCCGATTCATCCGATTTCCGCCAACAAGCGTGTTGCCCAGAATTACCATATCGACTCAAAGTCAGGTTTCAGCCAGCAACTTCCGTGAACCTCACCGCCCCTCCCGCGGACCTCGAGACACGACCCCGCCTCCTGTGGATCTCGGCCTCGACTCCGCCTCCCGCAGACCTCGGTCGGAACTCTGCCTCCTTCGTACATCGAGACTCGACTCCTCCTCCCGCGGATCTCAGCCTCGACTCCGCCTTCCGTGGACCTAGGCCTCGACTCTGCCTCCTTCGAATACCGAGCCTCGACTCTGCTTCCCACGGACCTCGAGGCTTGACTCCGCCACCGGCGGAGCCTCGACCTCGACTACGCCTCGCTCGGCCTCGATCCCACCTCACTTGGCTACTCTACAACGTCGTCAAATCATCGATTATTCTCGCTCGGCAAGGAAGATCGATAACCAGGACTAAGAAGATATTGTAATTATTGTAGCATCTTGTAATAGTCTTGTTGTACTTTGTTGTAATGGAATAAAATCAGTTTAGCCTTCAAAGTGGACGTAGGCCCCAACGGGTCGAACCACTATAAATAAACTGTGTCCTTTACTTCCCCGCATAGTATTACCGTATTTCTTATGATTCTCCGCTCTAGGAAAAAAAATTAAAATTTTGGAACTCTCTGGTGTTGACGACAATTTTAGGCATCAACATTTAGCGTGCCAGGTAAGGGAGTAAAGATTGCACCTACGATCGAATTTCTGTCACTTCCTTCGAGGTATCATTGAAGCCTCGCCTTTCCATCTACCCAATCACCAAGACTTTGGATGATACTTAGGTTTTCTCAGACTTACGAACCAAGAACATCGACAATGGTGAACTAAGAAAAGATCCTCATTGTCGGACCTTCCACTGTCGATCCTCATTCAGAATTTCCCCCTCAGCCTCCAAAAAACAAGCCTTCGCTCAAACTCGACGAAGCCGATATTTCCCACCAATTCTTAACTATAAGTTTGTTTATACTACTCGGATTCCATCTTACTCACCAATCAGATTTCTCGACAGTGGCGAGAAAGGGGAAAATCCATCCTTGGTAGACCATCTAATGATAATCCAGTCGCTCCGATCCATTAGCGATTTCTTTCCGACATCTTAGCCAATGCTGATGTGGCATTACCACCAAGCCCTGAGGCCTTTGTTGCTCAAGTATAGTTTCTCCGCTTACCCAAAGATCGATAGAAACCGAGCGATGACTTAAATCCCCAGTCAGGCAAAACAGGCAGTCAGTCTAGCAACACTCTCAACAAGGCATTGCTCGTTTCACGACAAGTAGAAGCGCATCATGAACAGAACTCAGATTTGTTTCTTTGTCACAAATTCCTATCTCGACTTCAACGCGCTTTATGTCCCTTCTAAAAACCTGCGGTCGAGTCTGCTCACGACGGCTAAGCAACAAAGAATCAAATGACAAAATGTGGTGGATAAGTTCCTCCGATCCATCTTCGGATTTCATTTTCAGTTCATGGCTATGACTCAGTTACTCGCTTCTCATCATGGTGTTAATCATAGGAATATCGACGCTATAATCAAAGCTCAAATTGTAGAAGGGGGAGGAAGTCAAGAACTATCCTCGATCGGACCACCACCGAACTACGTCACTCTGGAAGGCGTCGATGGAATGATCGAGAATCCTACCATAGATTTGAAAGCTCAACTCGAGCGGTAGGAAGAAGCTTTCAATACCTCCCTCTCCTGAATTGAAGACAGAATAAGAAGTACTTCAAGGCCGACTGGCTAGGCAGACATTACTGGGACGAGTACCAATGTTCCTCCACCCGCTACTCGGGACTTGGGGCAACCCCATAAATTAACCAGCTATTCGACGCAATACTCGGGATGATGCCATCCCCGTTACACTCAAGGGCACATCTGATCCCAATGTCACTCCAAACCATGACACTTCGGTTGATCAAGTGTCAGTCCAGGGTAATTTCGAACCAGGGTGCATACTAGCTTGACCAACCTCGGCAGCCATACCAAAACCAGACCATCCATGACGTGAAAGAGGGCAAGCCGGATGTGTACCACAGAAGACGTTGATAGAATGGAACTCCTGAAATTCGTCAATGCTAATGGGTTGCATTATAAAATTCCCCTCCAGCATATCTCGCTGGCGTGATCCAAATAATCATAAAAGATATGCGAAGGAACGCTAATAACTCAAAAGAAACCAACATGAGGCGTAATCCCTTCACTAGGATCATACACAAAGATGAGTGGCCCCGATGCTTCAACACACCACATGTGGCATTCTATGAAGGCATGACTGACCTCTAATCTTAGCAATGTCAGAATCACCATCAAAATTAGAGTGCATCATCCCGGTTTTTCCCGGCTTGAACCTAACCTCGACTAAGGGAATAACGCTCGAGCCTCCGTGGTGCGGACTCATGCTGCTATGAGTCCAAACTTGTCTCCTACGCTTCTAGCATCCAACTGGGCCCAAGTTCATTTCAGCTAACCTCCCCAGAGTATAACTGAGGTTGAAGACTCATAGAATAACAAAGACCTTCCTTCGAGAAGATACGCTAGGCTCCAAACTCCTTACCTGGATTATAACCGCCATAATGCGGTAGGAGCCCAACCTCCGATCATTGCCAACATGATCCGTAAAATCATGACAGAATCGCGGGGGCACTCCAATGACATTTGGGAAACCAGCCCGAGGTGTAACCCATTTTCTCCAAGTTATCCTTAACACCGTGCGGCGCAAGTACTTCGACATACCAAGATCCATTCCTTACTCAAAGGACTATGATGTTCAAAGCTTCACTAGCCACCACGAATGGCACATGAATTTATCACGTGCCACCAACACTATAAAGTGCAAGTGCTTGCCCGTCCTTATCCAAGACGGCTTTATCCGGGTTCTCTCGACTTCCACCTCAAACTATCTCAACTCTCGACTAACTCGCCAGGAGATTTGTCACGCAGTTCAGGATGCAAATCGTAAAGCCCAAAGGCACCCTCTAAGTCTCGAACATTTACCAAGGCACCCATGAAACTTTCAAAGTCTATCTCATAAGATCCTAAACCGCCTTGGCTAATGTCGAGAAACCTACTCCACGAATCGTACTTGTCCAACTTACAAATGGCATACCACCTTATTACAAACTCATAGCATGGACCGATCAAAAGCAATTAAAGATTCAGGAGATCTTCTGCATGAATGACGACTATTTCCTCGGCCAAAATCTAGCGCAAATGAATCAATCTTCTCACCTTAACATCCTGCCTCGTGGTGGCGCCCAAATACCCAACAACTCTAATTCCACCGCTCTACGCAATCTTGCCCACGCCGTTAAGGTCAAAGGTAGTCACAACGATAAATGGAAGTGTCTTCAACTTCTATCCTTCCGCACCTATACTGCTCTCAGCGAATCCCTGGAGAAAATCTATCTCGCAAACTGCAATTCAAAACCATGCGAAAGGCCAAGACCTGAAAGTCCGATGAGCACACCAAGGGACTCTATGGGATATTGTCGGCGGTTCTACCGCATCTGCGGACACAACACAAACATGTATCGCCACTTGTAGAACAACATCGAGGAACTCATCCGCAAGGGAACTCCGAGCCACTCAATGCTCATCAAAGACTCCAACTGCACGTGATCTCCAAGCCACTCGATGCTCATTAAGGGTTCCCACTAGTAGGAACTTCAAGCCACACGATGCTCATCGAAGATCCGCACTGCATGGGATCTCCAAGCCACTCGCCGCTCATCAAAAATTCCCACTAAAAAAAGTCGATCGACGACTAATCCCTCAAGATCGTCCCCCCTGGCTCGTCAGTACCATGGCAACAATGAGCATCCATGCCTCACAACTCGCCTTACGAGGGTCGCCTTTTGCAATGATCTAGTTGTTATCATTCCCCAAGTTCTTTAGGCCTACCAAATGGCTTATGTCTGACATATATTCAACCTTTATGGCTAATTCGCATACACGAGCGTGCTACACTAGATTAACATTTCAGACCCAGGAACCGGTCACCTGGATCAAGATTTAAATCAACAACGAGTGGGCTAATACTTCAACTCCAGAGTTTGCCATAAGGACCTCAACATCGGTGACCTTGTTTTAAAATGGGTCTTTTCTCCACCATCAGGCCTCGCTCCTCGTTAAGAAGGCCCATACTCGTACAACGGATGCTCAGCGATGGAACTTTCAAACTCTCAACCATGGACGGAACCTAAATCCAAAAGGCATGGAACAACGAACATCCTCGCTTTTACTTTACATAACTTAGTGTACAATTGATTCACACTTTCCAAACGATGTTTTGCTTTCCTGCAATTCGAGGCATTGTAATGGCTACTACTACCAGAGTTATATGTAGAAATGATGTTATGTTTCCAACATCCCTTCCATGTTTGCTCCGTGCATGACATTCATGATGTGTTTGATTAATCCTGACAACTAGCTTGCATTCAAACTTTCGATCGCTGCATCAACGCCCCGAGCACGGGAGCCTGTGCCGCCATCCGAACCTCGATCCAACATCGAGGTCAAACAACACTGGCCACGACCAGCACTCTGAGCATGGGAGTCGACAACGCTACTCGAGTCGCCGGCCCGTGGCGTGATCGAGTATAATTAACCACTAACTCGAACCTCAGCCCCGTTTCGAGCCCGAGTATAAATCGTTCCGCGTCCAAGTGCCAAGCGACTTGGGCCACCCAACAGCCAACCGCTACGGGTGACGGTAGAATCTTAGCGCAGTACCTAGACCGACCTTAAATTGTTTCATCCCCGAATCTCTCAAGGCTTAGGGGTAGCCCATGGCCACAATCGAACCGTACGAGATGATGATCCGGGCTTCTCTTCTAGGAGAATGATGACGCTGTCGCTCGCACCAACCCAATGAACGACGGGAGAGCCACCAACCGGATGGACCGCAAACTACGGGTTTCTTGAGCTGAGGGAAACTTACTAGAAGCTAGCGCTCTATCACACCCCTCTGGAATAATCGACCCAGAGTGCGGTCTCCGATTGCATTTCTGTTAAGTGTAACGACATGTACACTAATGCAAGTACAGACATTGTAAATCATGAGAAGAACATCCGAACACTCGACATAAATCGGGATCTTTACTAATTCATATTTCATTTTCACACACACACCCCAAACAGACTACGTGTCTAACATCTCTTCTCTTTGATGACAGGGTGTACATGAATACCACACCATGCCTTTAAGGACCAAAAGGGAGGACCGCACTCGCATATGCTATCGGTCTACCTAAGCCAAAGTATTTATAATTCCTTTAACAATTACTGATGCTACATATCCTTCTCTTTTCTTTTTTCTCTACAGATTCGGTACTAGGAAACTCTCCAACAGTGATGGGCCTCTTCCTTCCAGAACCGCTTCCTCATCCTCTTCTCTTCATTGGAGGAATGGATTCATGAGACACCGATGCATGCCTCCCACCATCATCCTCGCCGCCTGTAATTATCATAACATCCCCAAGGGTAGTACATGGCCACGGCTCAGGGACGATGTAAGAATAAAGGACTAGTGCACCCAGGGTTTCTCCCCAAGCTTTCTTGGCACCCAGCTCCGCTCTTTCCTCGGCTTCTTCGGCGGCCTTCTGATCAACTGACTCCCTGTCCTGGAGTCACACAACCGCATATGCTTCAAGTTTTCTAAGGGTCCACTCGCCCTCTTTTGGTGGCCATCATCAATGGCTTTCCTTTTTCCTAGCCTGCTAAGAGGCCCTCCCCTTCTCCGCCTCAATATCGGTCTACTTCTTCGCCACCACGGCGACAGATTTCTCCTTGGCTTTCGTCCTAGCCTTTGCCCGTGCATCTTATATGGCAGCCTCATCCAGTCCTTCCCCCACTCCGGCTCTTCAGACTTTGCCACCACCAGGGCTTCTTGATTTTCCACTATAGCTTGAATTGTTGGCACGCTTACACCAGCTATGCTCGTCGCATGAGCACTTCAGCCAACCACAACTTATCCTCCTCCGAAGAGACTCATATGAGTGTGGGATCCCAAAGCCACGGGTTCTCCTACTTCTCCAGATTGTTCCCGCTGTAACTCCAACCGGGACTTGGACGATTAAGGAAGCACGAGGGCAAAGCCTGTTGTCGCCTCCGCACCAAGGGGGGTTGACCATCAAAAGGGGTCACTATTTGACTTCTGAGGGTTCACCGCTCGCATCCTCTTTAGTTGGCAAGTACTCAAGCTTAGGGGCAATCTTCCACCTATCGTTGCACCAACTTAACCATCGCTGCAAACTTCAAAGAAACCATTTATAAGGAGGAACACCCACTTCCCGTCGAGGGTAAATCAGACCCAAAATCTTGGGTCTTGGAAGCTTCTAACCTTTCACCAATACTAGGCAGGCCGTGCATAGAGGCCTAAACCGAAAAATATGGGGAGCAACACAATCACTACTCCCTCAAGGAATACGGGAATTTAGAAAAGTTCTCAGTACGTGAAATAAAAAAAAATATCATATCTTGATTTAAGTTCTCGAGTTCCCATAGCCGGCTCATTGAGTTCCCAAAGTCTCAATACCCTGCCAGCAAACTCATACTTAAGCGCAATGCGAAGCTGACCCGCACCTCTCGATGCCAAAGCTACCTACTTACAAGAGCGTTGAAATGCTATGATGACATCTAGTTTTATTAACTAAAACCATGATTACCGATAACCATCAACACCATTTTCGGATCAAATAATGGTCATGACATAATTGGGTTGGAGACTAATGACTTGACTGTATGTCCACATCTTACATGCATATCCGGGCGGTCAGTGAATAAGTTCATTTCTAGAATCATTCGTCAACCAGCTGTGTTGGGTTCAACTTCAATTATAGACCAGACATGAAACATTAAGCAACAATCCGAACTTTCTAGCTCACGCATAACGTCGAGCAGAATCTAGCGGGTACCCGGGCTTGGGGGCAGCCCTCTACCGATTATCGCACCGGCCTGACAATCACGGGACCCGATCACATCCCCTTCAGTCCTTGCAATGGCGTCATCCTCATCACATCCCTTATAGCCACTGTCTAGAGGGTGCCTCCTCGCAACGAATGCAATCCTAAGCTAGAGTCCGAGCCTTGGAGGCTGTACGGTTCTCCATCGTTGTTTGGACTCCACAAAAGCAGACGCTCTGGAACATGATGACAACCTTCAGCCTCAACAACTAACTCCATGGCCATCACCAACCGACAGCGCAATGACTAAGTCAAGATGAAGCTGCGTCATGGTTGGGTTATTGATCGGATCCCAAAACTAACAACTCAGCTATATGTCTATATCCTGTACACACATTCGAACCGCCAGTCAAAGCAAGCCCATTCCACGAGAAATGCGTCGCAAAACTGCAACTCACTAATCATTGTCCGCTCATCCGACATCATGCAAAGGTTCAAGTTTACTAACTCGAGATCAAAGTCAGGGCTCGACAAAGGCATTGGAGTGTGAAGTTCCATTCGCGCTTCCATACACCGACTTACTAGTCATCTCCTCAAACAAACTTCGAACTCTTGAAGAGTCTAAAAAATTTAACTAGTGTTTGGGATACGAAGTCCAATCCCGTACCCGCAAATACTTGCCCTCGAATCCGTACTTTTTCTTCCCAAAATATACCACTCCATGCTCTTAAGTAACAATCATGGGAATCCCTAGCTATCCATATATCTCTTCCCTTCTCCGGCGACCTAAGGACAACTCGAACGTCTGAAGTCCAGAAGCAGTATTTTGCATCCTCCTCGCTTTAAGCTGGTTTTCTGTCCGGGGAAGAGAAGAAAGGAAGCAACTACAATTAAGGGATCAACATGCTCCAAACGAACATTCCAAGATTAGAATTCGGGATCATACACTAAGCTATGGTTACATCCACTTATCGTCGAAGCCCCAACCACCAAATCAATCATGGCTAAACGACCACGTGTACTCACCAAGTGCCCAATCTTCCAAGTGCAGCACTTAGCATTTGGGTCCGACCTCGCCTCAAAGGAAAAATCCACGCGAATACATGCCATGACATATGCCAAGCATTGTCCTAACAACGACATTCGCATGTAGGAGTTGCTGAAATATTGATTGTTGGAACCACCTTGGATCGTTGAGTGACTTTGGGTTCACAAATCCGAGTGATTCAGCGAATACCCCAACAACCAAGCTCGATCCCAACGATGTTGCAATAACCACTTAGGGGGATCGCGCGCCTAAGCCATGGCAGTGATCATGCATGCATGCTTTTGAAAGCTCAACCGAGCAAACAAACTCGATTCGTTAGCCAAATACGCGCTTCTAAGCCTTAACGATCAAAATGTACGCACCAAAAGGATCGACTCTCGATCAGCAAACTCTTCGAAAAGCAAGATTGCGCGATCATGAGCCCATGACATGCAGTTAACCTTCGTGTTACCCATTCCAATTCAGATAGCACCACATGAAACCACGTGCCGATTTGTGATTGCATACGCAGTTATGACCCGATAACAAACCGGTTGCACTTCAATGCAATCGGGAGTTTGTGACTAAAACTTAATGTCTTTAATGTACAGAAAATAGATGTCGTGGACAAGTTCCAACCCAAGAAATGAGATTCAAGCGAGTCAAAGCCCTTAACAATGCCGGAATCCTAACCCCGTACCAACACATTTCGACAAGGCGTCTCAACCACTCTAAAGCAATTCATTCTCGGCGTACATCTCAAGAGAAAGGTCACGACAAATCACAAAGTGTGGCATGGATATCTTTCTGTCCACCACTAGACTTGTCTTACTTCAAAGCATGCCCCGTTAACACAACACATACTTTGAGGGGGGAAATGTTAACCAGCCTTTCGGTCCGGTTCCCAAAAGTACGCAAGACACGCTCGACTCAACATATCGCGTGATATTATAGCCTAGAGGCTTTACCAACATCATCCAGGGCCTAGTACCAGAGGTATCGAGCCGGGCCACTAGCGGAATGTTATACCCCTTGGGTGTGACATCCATCGACATCCAACCGCAGCCAAGCCGAAGGCAAGCCGTGCTTCGAGCTGAAGGCGAGCCGTCAAGCGGGTCCGGGCGCAGCACTGGTGGGAGTCCATGCCACCATGGTTAGGTCGAAACAATAGGCACCACCCGATTCATCTGATTTTCGCCAACAAGTGTGTTGCCCATAATAACAAGATCGTCTCAAAGTCAGGATTCAGCCAGCATCTTCCGTGAACCCCGTTACCGCTCCAAACATTGCCAAACAAAGGCCTCGAACCCCAAAGAGTTGCGAGCCCAAATCTCGAACCCTTAGGTCGCGATTGTACAATCTTCGTACCCCTCCGGATTTGAATTTTGTGCCCCCAATGCGACACCCCACGTCCGTTAATGTCACTCACTAAGGGAACGCATTAAGTTTCGTGAAACGTTATAGGTAAACATAAACAGAAATATTACAAGACGGATGTAAAACCAACAGCGGAATTTAAATTTTTATTTCAAACACAAATCATAACATCGTGGTCCAAAATATCACAAGTCTGAAACAACATAAAAGCCATTAAAAAAATATAAAACTTTTTGTCTTGTTCCATCAGAGTACGTAAAAAGCATAATTCCCCAAAAAAAACAAAGCCTTATTAGAGATAAGAACTTGAGCAATACTTCAGAAGCTGCTCCAAGAAAGATGATAACCTAGTCCTGACTAAGCCTGAGAATTCTCACCCTGCGAACCGGGGGGGGGGGGAGGGAGGAATGGAAGAAAGAAGAGGAAACAAAAAGGGTCAGGCATAAAGTCTGGCAAGTCTATTTACATTTAGCAAGTAAATAAATAAAAGTAGCATGACAGGAATATAAAGTGGATAAGAGAGAGATAACTACATAAAAGGCAGGTATAACAAGGTAAACAGGATATGGTGTATACGCCTCTAATAATTACTCTACACTAATATTAGTATAACCAGTATGAGATGAAAACCAACATGTATAAACAGTAAACTTAGGCATACTTCTGGTGAGAGGTTTTAACCCCATACAATCCACAGGCAGCAGCAATAACGGATTCCTAAACTTACCAAAGTCTAGATGTACCCTAACTACCCTAATCGATCGGCTCCCTACTCCATAGATACCCTGTAAAGGCCCTGTACTAGGATGTATCAGTTCCTAAAGTGGCAAATCTTCATTTTAAAAATGCGCACAACCATATCTACTGATGTCACAACATCTTAATTCCCATAGCAAGCGGGACCCATGCACGCACATGACTCTGTTGGTTTCCTGCGCTATTGACATCGTCCCTTCTTTTTGGATCTCTTACAATCAGTCCAGTAAGCGTGCCCCTACTCCGACCTAGTTTGGAGTACTCGTTTGATACCTAGATGGGTTACTGACTGAAATGTGTCCCACACACAAGATGTTACAAGCTTCCCCTAAGCTTGCATCCCCATTACTAGGATTTCAATTTGTTATGCCTAATAGTCCAACATGTAAAACAGGTTAAGTTATCGGGCCTATATATGTAAATATTACCCCATGCCACATGATTTACTTAACCCCCACAGATCAAAGCATGTTTAGTTGACCATGTTACATAACCCCAATGTATAAAATAGGTTAAGTTTGTGGGCTTATATTTACAAATATTACCCACCAACCCAAGATGTACTTAACCCTCCCGCTATTTCATTCAAGTTTACTTAACCCTATTCAAACAAACATGTTTACAGAATCCCTATGGATTCAACTAGGTTAAGTGTTTCAATTCATTACCATGTCCAACTATGATTATAATGGGATGGACTTCCCACATTAGGCCTACAACTTATGGATGTTGGATATGCCAGTCGAGTCCGGGCAGAATTATTCCACGAGTTGGGTCTAACCTTATGTCTTAGCCCATCTCTTATTTGTACACTTGGACCTCTCACATTAAATTCAACACTTGCGGTTGCTGGATATGTCGGTCGGGTCCAGGCAGACTTCCACCTTAAGGGAAATCTAACCTCGTGTCATAAGTGTAGTTACTATTTCTAATTACTATAATCTTAGGCATTTTCCATTATTAACAATACCTTTGTTGGTTATCGGTTTTACGCCCCTTTTTCCCAATTATATTCATAATAAATTATATGTCCAAATTCATGTTCTCATTTATTACCCAATTTATGCCAAACTTCCCATCTACAAGTTATGCAAATTTTATCGTTTTCCCTTTGTCCCCAATCTAACGCATTCATATAAATTAACGACATGCCTAGGCTCAAAATAGCCATACTATAAATAAAAAGGTAGATGATGAAGGGAAGGTGAAGAAATGATAACTAACAAGATTTGACATAAACATGTGATGGCATGAACATATAGCGGCATAAAGGGACAAACCTACTTAACATATGATAAAGGAACTAATTTAACATAATAGAAATGTCATAATAGGTATAGTAAGATCTATATAATGATTAAGATGTTCAACTAATGATAGATCCAAAATAACCATAACATGGTAGGTACTGTGACGACCGCCCATAACCCCCGCACTATACGAGAGAAATAATGCGCTGAAAGATGTGCAAGGCTTCATGGACGATCATCAAAGTAGGTAAACACAAGCAGAACCTATCGTAAAAATCACAGCGCAAGGATAAAATATAATAGAACATATACAACAGGTAGTAATAGTGAAGCAGAAACACTGGACTTTCATGCAACTAAAAAGTAATATCCACAAACTTGGAAATAGTGTTTATACAAAGTTGTCTCACTACATCACTCAGAAAAGCAAATAGCGGAAATCCAATTATTGGCTTGCAGTAAAACTGGTACGTGAGCCACCTGCTCGCCATCAATCAACATCGTCGTCCTCACAAAGCATTACCTATCACCTGTTACTTAGTCTGCCCATCCACAATCGGATGAACATCCCAAGGTAATAAGAGGATACATAAAACCTTGAGTCAGACAACAGTCTTAGTGAGCGATAAAACAGCTAACAAGTTCAACAATAAAGTGTATGAGAGGGGATAGATAAACATACTAGTCTACCCATGACACCAGAGAAGAACTCAACCTTATCTTCCCCACATCGGACAGTGATAGCCTTTACAATAATCCATTCAACCCAAGGAACAACAATTCATACATGGAAACCAGAGCAACCATTCAATCATGGAAAAACACACATAACGTCCAGATTATATAAGTCTCACACAGAACAACCAATCATCCATGACTAACTCTGGCTATCACCACCAATCCTGCTTTGAAACCATTGTTAATCGTATGACGGACAACCTTGCCATATGTCAAGGGCTAATGGTAAACCCAGTTCTGACATAAACTCCATATGTCCAACCTTGACAATGTCCAACCTTGACAACTAGGCCTTTCAACGATACCCAAGGTACTCGACCAGCAACCTTCCGGTCTATCGGGTGCCCCCATCGTATCCCTGCTTTGAGCCTACTAGAACTTACGACAACGATTACTTCTCGGCCTTCGCATTTCTAGTCGTCCAACCTTGACGGCTATTTACTGCTCAAGCGACCTTCTCGAGCAACCATTATCCACCAACTCACGACCTTTGAGTTGTCTGCCTATTCGTTGCTTTTCACCGATCAACGAACATACCACATCACTTTGAACATCCCCTTCTGGACTCTTGTCGAAGCCACCACCATCGTTGAACCAAGCAACATCTTTGTAAGGTTCAAAGAAATCCATAACATTATTTCAACACTTCTTAACTTCCTAATTGAACTCACTTTGAAGTCACATCATCACCAGAAAAATCCGACCAGAAATAGCTGACCAGAAATGGTTGTCCAGAACAGCCCGACCCGAGCCACTTTAGTCCGACCAAACCCCCTTTAGGCCCGACCCGACCCCCTTTTGTCCGACCCGACCCACAAAATTGTCTGATTCACTTTAACCCAATCCAAGTGGTCGGACCCGACCCCCTTTAGTCCGACTCGAGCCAAGTTTAGTCTGACCCGACCCAACTTTGACTTGTCCTCCACAACAGAATTTGATCCCGACCCGAGCCACTTTGGTCCGACCCGAGCCACTTTCTGCACATCTTCAATTCTACTCCGATTTCGATCAAAACTTTGCTAAACGACGAATCCGACGAAACCAACTCGATCAAACTCATCAAACACAATCATAAACATATCATAACATTACTAACCACATGAATATGACGATTACCATAAAATTGATGTAAAACTCACCATAAACCATTAAAATGAACCTATGATAAAAATGAGAGATCTAACTAACATAAACCTGTTAAGTGACAAGAAATTATCGAGTAAGACTTGCTAGACAAGATCATAGGGTGATGCATATGAAAATGAACATGTAATGGTGTAAATCCATGGTAAAAAATCCCAATTTGATGAGAAACATGCATAAACAGTCATATACTTCATTGCATTCATGTGACATATGTAAATCACTTACCAATTCTCCAAAACAAGCTAAAATGATAGAATTATGAATCCGGACAGCGAGCAATTCAAACCAATCTCCTTGATCCGATGAATTCACCTTTGAAATGATGTAGACCTAGCCTCCAATGGTGTAGATCTATGATTTCCCCCCTTAGATTTGGATTTTTAATGGTGGAAAGGTGTTAGAGGAAGAAGGAGATCAATGCCTTCAAAATGAGAGAATGGGAAAGTAAACATTTTCCCTCTACTCTCACCCCCTATTTATAGGATTCCACCATCCCACTAATGGGCCTCCCCAATTCAGCCCATTAGGCTCTCCAAATCTGAATAGCCAACTGAAAAACCTTAAAACAGCGAGTTCTCCCAAACCGTTGAGCCAAATCCTTAATGTAACCACTCTACGGAAAGGGAACCATCAATTCCTTTCCAATGGAGCAGGTGCCACCCTCTGATTCGATCCAAGTCAAAAGTTACGCCCTGTACAAGGCTGATAGGGGAAAAATAGTCACAAACAAAATTGGTAAAAATTATGGACATGTCTCACATCCCCATAAACAACATATTAAAAGATGAGAATGATCCAACCCCTAGAAAATGAAATAAAAATATTTTACGATCTTTCGATACGTAAAATGCGGGCTGTTATAGGTACCAAATGATCTATAAACTGAATTAGATCTATAATCAAAACTAGATCTAACATAAATAAGGTTAAGATCCAAAATAACCATAACGTGATAGATACCAAATAATCTAAAAAGAATTAGATTTATAATCAAAACTAGATCTAACATAAATAAGGTTAAGATCCAAAATAACCACAACATGATAGGTACAAAATGATCTAAAAAGAATTAGATCTATAAACAAAACTATATCTAACATAAATAACGTTAATATCCAAAATAACCATAACATGATATGTACCAAATGATCTAAAAAGAACTAGATCTATAATCAAAACTAGATCTAACATAAATAAGGTTAAGATCCAAAATAATTATAATATTATAGGTACCAAATGATCTAAAAAGAATTAGATCTATAATAATAACTAGATCTAACATAAATAAGGTTAAGATCCACATCATAGTTATGTCATAGATTCACAAGTCACAATAGATCTGATATATAAAGATTGAGATCCAAGTCATAGAATATTATAGATCCATAAATTATGATGGATCCAATATGATTCAATCACAGGCATATCCAAATGGCAGTCATATAATGTTTAATTTTAATCATTTAAATCTAAAAGTAACTAACTCACAGTGTTTGGATTTTAGAAGATAGAGAAGAAATTGCTGGTGTTGAATCTCAGATCTATACTTGAAACACTTGAATATTTGAACTTGATTTGTAGAAAAAGAAAGGATTATATTTAGTTCAGGCACTGATAACATTTGGCCTCCATTGTTTTCAGTATGAGAAAACAAGAGAAATGAGGATATATTTATAGCTGTCAGCCTCCAGAATTCGGCTGCCACATCCGCTTTAGGGAGAATCAGGAAATAGGCCAACTCACTTGGATCCGGACGCCCAAAAACTACTATGGGCGCACTATACAGGTGCACCAGCATAAAATGCCTTGGCACACTTATCAAGTGTGCCTGTTGTTCCTCCTTTCATCATCAAACTTCTTCATCCATAACTTCTTCATACGTTATACGTTTTACGCAATCCAAGTGTCTATCTTGACCAGAATTTCGAGACGGACACAAAAATGTAATCCGTTTCCCTTAATTCTGGAGATTAAATTAATTATTCTTTAATTTATCCTTTTAGTGTAGTTGAAATACGGGGTGTTACATTCGCCTCTACTCAGAGGATTTCGTCCCAGAAATCTCCAAGTTAAGAAGAATGTATCCTACCATCCATCATCCGTCTACTCATCCACCAATCACAGGCATCTATTGTCCTTAAAACTTTCTAATGCTTGTATGAACATATGCAATGGTGTGTGTATATGTCCCAACACTAATGCGAAAGATCAAGCGGTCCACTGATTCAGTTGACCTTCTTAATGCAAGGTATGTTACTGTCATGAATCCAACATGTATGCAAATAGTCCTATTATAACATGTAAGTTCTATAATTGTGCACAATCATCCGTCCAAATGCAACATCCATATGATGATCCATCCATTTTCATCCATTAAAGGAAAGAAAAATGCACACACATCCATATGTAGTATGAGAGTGATTGAGCCGATCTAGTGCATAATGTGTGTGTATATGCATCCACGAGCAACCACTAGCAACCACTTGCATTCATCAAACATAACATGTCTCAAACACATGTTTACAATTATGGGATTACCTACCTAAAGGTCGAATATTCGATCGATAGGATATACTCAGACGGTAGAAGAAAATGCGAATAAAAGTTTTGGAAAAAGAAGTTAAGAACATAGTCCTAAAAATGAAAGGGTTTGAAGCGTGATCTTTGTCTTCAGTTTCCTAAGTTGCATCCTCGCTGCCTTCTCCCATTCTACCTCTACTTCTTCATGCATGTTCGGCTCAACTACCTCTGTTGTATCGTGTAGACACTTTGATAAATAAGATATGAGAAAAAACATCATGAATCACACATATATGAAGCGAGCTGTACGCCTTAGTTGTGAATACTAGCGGAGCACCCCATTCAGATATGCTTCGCTTAATGAACCCTTTCTAAAGCTTCTCCCCTACTTGATTACTGATCTCCCTCCTTTCTCTTAGATCCAGATGGCGCACAGGCAGTGCAACTGGCTTTGCATTGTCCACGAAATATACTCGACAATCAATCTCGCTCATTGGGGGTAAACCCCAAATCTCATCAAAGACATCAGGATACTCACGGACTACCACTAAAGATCGTAGATCATCGATAGATGCATCAAGAGATTCTAGGAAACTAAGCATAACAGACCCTTTTGGGTCACAAGAAATCTCGAGGGTCCTACTATGGCAAGTCAAAAGTCTAACGACCCCCTCCTCGTTGCAATCGAGAATGGCACCGTGCGTGGTTAGCTAATCCATCCCTAGAATCAACCCATAGCCCACAAATCCAAGCACATACGCGTCGCATTCGAATTTGACACCTAACACTAATATTCTCAAACCCAAACAAATCATAGATAAATGAGCCGAACCACCAATGGGGTTTGAGACAATAAAGGGATCCACTACCATACTAGTATTTAAGTGCAGAGTTCAACTACAGAACTAGATATAAACGAGTGCGAAGCACCAGAATCAAAAAGGATTCTAATAGGGTAACTGGAAGAGAAATCAAACCTTCCACAGAAACTTTCCTACCTCTATCTGGAGCACTGGCCACGAGAGAATTCGATTGCCCTCTTGAGGTTCCTTCCCTTTGACCTTGTCCTTGCTTCTTCTGGCAATCCTTAATAAGATGCCCGACGTCTCCACAATGGAAACAAGTGTTCTTCCATTTTATGAAATCTTTGCTTACATGACCCACGTATCCACAATTAAAACATTTCTCTTATCTCGAGCTTTGTCATTCTTTCCTCCTTTCTTTTGTGTTTCCTCAACCTTAGCTTCTTTCTTTTCAGCTTTATCTTCCTTATGCATCAAGGCCATATCAACAAGCCTTTCAAAAGTAGCTCCCATTGGAATGTGGGACATAGCCAACCCATGAAGGGGTTCATTTAGTCCTTTAACAAACCACAAAGCTTTCTTATGCGGAGTGTCTACCCTCTCTAGTCCAAATCTTGCCAATTGGTTAAATTTGTTAACATATTCTTTAACCGTCATGCTCCCTTTCTTAAGCGCCAAGAACCTCTCCATTTGCATGCTTTTCTCAGCTTGGGAAAGAAACTTCATTTCAATCCTCCTTCTAAAATCATCCCATGTTTCCATCGGACGACCAGCTTGCGTCACCTCCCACCAAAATGAAGCTTCATCTTTCAGCAACCAGGTAGCTAACAGAATCTTCCTCCAATCTTCCACCTCAAATATTCCAAATAGATCCGCCATCTCTTTCAGCTAGTTTCTTGCCTCTACAAACATCTCAGTACCGCGGAATGGCTTTCCACCTATGGAATACATGTCTTTGCAGATCTTATGAAATTATCTTCTCTTGGAGGAGGAGGACGAACAACAGGTGCGGCTGGGGGAGGAACGTTAGCTTGACCTCCAGTAGGCGTCGTGGCCTCTAGATACCAACGAAACCAGCCTGGTATCGTAACGCCCTATGGGATGTTAGGTTCTCCAGACATGCTGAAAACAAAAGGAAAGAGATTTAGACAATGGATCGAAGGATAATACATACGGTTTTGGGGAATATTTTTTTCAAAATAGACTTTTCTTTTTGAAAAATGCTTTCTTTAAAACATTTTTGAAAATAATTTTCAAAATCTTTTATATAATCTGGTAACCATCAGCTCTGATACCATGTATGACACCCCACATCCGTTAATGTCACTCACTAAGGGAATGCATTAAGTTTTGTGAAGTATTATATGTAAACTGAAACAGAAATATTACAAGACAGGTGTAAAAGCAACAACGGAATTTAAATTTTTATTTCAAACAGAAATCATAACATCTTGGTCCAAAATATCACAAGTCTGAAACTACATAAAAGCCATTACAAAAATATAAAACTTTATGACTTGTTCCATTAGAGTACATAAAAAGCATAATTCCCCAAAAAGAAACAAAGCCATAGTAGAGATAAGAACTTGAGCAATACTTCAGAACCTGCTCCAAGTAAGATGATAACTGAGTCCTGACTAAGACTGAGAAGTCCCACCCCGCGAACCCGGGGGGCGGGGGAACGGAAGAAAGAAGAGGAAACAAAAAGGGTCAGACATAAAGTCTAGCGAGTCTAGTTACTTTTAGCAAGTATATAAATAATAGTAGCATGACAGCATATAAAGTAGATAAGAGAGAGACAACTACATAAAAGGCAGGTTTGACAAGGTAAATAGGATAGGGTGTATATGCTTCTAATGATTACTCTGCACTAATATTAGTATAATCAGAATGAGATGATCCTCAACATGTATAAATGGTATACTTAGGCGTACTTCTGGTGAGAGGTTTTAACCCTATAGAATCCACAGGCAGCCCCAATAAAGGACTGCTAAACTTACCAGAGTCTAGATGTACCCTTATTACCCAAATCGATCGGCTCCCTACTACGTAGATACCCTGTGTTGGTTCCACAGTAAGATGTATCACTTCCTAAAGTGGCAACCCTTCATTTTCAAGATATGAATAACCATATCTACTGATGTCACGGCGTCTTAATTCCCATAGCAAGCCGGACCCATGCACGCATATGACTCCGTTGGTTTCTTGCGCTGTTGACACCGCCCCTTCATTTTGGATCACTTACAATCAGCCCAGTAAGCGTGCCCATACGCCGACCTAGTTTTGAGTACTCGTTTGATACGTGCATGGGAAACTGACTGAAACGGGTCCCACACACAAGATGATACAAGCTCCCCCTAGGCTTGTATCCCCACGACCAGGATTTCAACTTGTTATGCCTAACAGTCCAACATGTAAAACAGGTTAAGTTGTCGGACCTATATATGTAAATATTACCCCACCGCCATAAGATTTACTTAACCCCCACTGATCCAAGCAAGTTTACTTGACCAAGTTGCATAACCACAACGTATAAAATAGGTTAAGTTTGTGGGCCCATATATACAAATATTACCTACCAAGCCAAGATGTACTTAACCCTCCCACTATTTCATTCAAGTTTACTTAACCCTATTCAAACAAACATATTTACACAATCTCTATGGATTCAACTAGGTTAAGTGCTTCAATTCACTACCATGTCCAATTATGGTTATAATAGGCTGGACTTCCCACATTAGGCCTACAACTTGTGGATGCTGGATATGCCGGTCGGGTCCGGGCAGACTTCTTCCATAAGTTGGGCCTAACCTCATATCTTAGCTTGTCTCGTATTTGTACGCTAGACCTCTCACATTAGATACAACACTTGTAGTTGCCGGATACGTCGGTCGGGTCCGAGCAGACTTCCACCACAAGTGCAATCTAACCTCGTGTCATAAGTGTAGTTACATTTTCTAATTATTGTAATCTTAGGAATTTTCCATCTTTAATACCTATGTCAGTTATATGTTTTATGCACCTTTTTCCCAATTATGTTCATAATAAATTGTATGTCCATATTCGTATTCTCATTTATTACTCAATTTATACCAAAATTCCAATTTAAAAATTATGTCAATTTTACCGTTTTCCCTTCATCCCCAATCTAACGCATTAGTATAAATTAACAGCATGCCCAGGCTCAAAATAGCCAGACTGTAAATAAAAAGGGGGTTGATGATGGGAAGGTGACAGAAATGATAACTAACAAGATTTGACATAAATATGTGATGACATGAACATATAGCGGCATAAAGGGACAAATCTAATGAACATATGGTAATGGAACTGGTTTACCATAATAGAAATGTCATAATAGGTATAGTAAGATCTAAATAATGATTTAGATGTTCAACTAATGATAGATCCAAAATAACCATTACATAATAGGTAACAAATGATCCAAAAAGTGAATTAGATCTATAATCAAAACTAGATCTGAAATAAATAAGATTATGATACAAAATAACCATAAAATGATAGGTACCAAATTATCTAAAAAAATTAGATCTATAATCAAAACTAGATCTAAAATAAATAAGATTAAGATCCAAAATAACCACAATATAATAGGTACCAAATGATCTAAAATGAATTAGATATATAATCAAAACTAGATCTAACATAAATAAGGTTAAGATCCAAAATAACCATAACATGATTGGTACCAAATGATCTAAAAAAAATTAGATCTATAATCAAAATTAGATCTAACATAAATAAGGTTTAGATCAAAAAAAAAAACAATAACATGATAGGTACCAAATGATCTAATAGATTTATAGTCAAAACTAGATCTGACATAAATAAGCTTATGATCTACATCATGGATATGTAATAGATTCACAAGTCACAATAGATATGATATGATAAATATTGTGATACAAGTCATAAAATATTATAGATCCACAAATTATGATAGATCCAATATGATTCAATCGCAAGCATATATCCAAATCACAGTCATATCAAGTTTACTTTTAATTATTTAAATCTAAAAGTAACTAACTCAAAATGTTCGGATTTTAGAAGATAGAAAAGAAATTGTTGGTGTTGAATCTCAAATCTTTACTTGAAACACTTGAATATTTAAACTTTATTTGTAGAAGAAGAAAGGATTAGATTCAGTTAAGGAACTGACAGGATTTGGCCTCCATTGTTTTCAGAATGAGATAACAAGAGAAATGAGGATATATTTATAGCTGCCAACCTCCAGAATTCGGCTGCCACATCAGCCCTAGGGGGAATCGGGCAATGGGCCGACACCCACTTGGGTCCGAATGCCCAAAAACTACTATGGGTACAATTTACAGGTACGCCAGTGTAAGAATGCCTTGGCGCACTTGTTAAGTGCGCTAGTAGATCCTGCTTTCATCGTCAAACTTCTATCGTCCGTCGCTTCTTCATACGTTATCCGTTTTACACAAACCAGGTGTCTATCTTCACCAGAATTTCGAGATGGACACCATGATGTAATCCATTTCCCTTAATTCTCGATTTTAAAATTAATTATTCTTTAATTTATCCTCTTTAGTGTAGTTGAAATACGGGGTGTTACACCCAAGGTGTACGAAATTCGTACCCCAAGGAGGGATATGAAGTCTACATTTGTGTGAGGTAGGGGGCAGGTTCGATATTCTGGAGAGAGGATGATTGGGTGTGAAATTCTGGAGAGAGGATGGTCGGGTGCAAAATTCTGGAGAGAGGATGGTCATGTGTGAAATTATGGGTGTGGTCCCCTATTTCTACCTACTCCTACCTACTCACACCGAACCACTACACTATAAATACCCCCTCACTTCCCACTACAAAGGGGTTGGTCTAAGCTCTCTCTCTCTCAAGCTTTAATGGCTTCCATCTTCTTCCCTAAGGCATCTTGGGAACCTCCCTTCATCATACAAGGGAGCGGATGAATATGCTTGGACTCATGAGCATACTCATGAAGGTCCAAGCATGCTTTTGGACATGAAGCCACCTTGGGACTTCATGAAGCTCTAAAACACCATTGACGACCATCACCTTCTTCTCCATGGCCATTGGACATGGCATGGGTCTCAAGAAGAAGAAGAATGCCTCGGCTCCACCTCCTTCGGACAACGAGCCTCGACTTCGTCTCCCGCGGACCTCGAGGCTCGACTTTGCCTCCCGCGGACCTCGGCCGGAAACCCACCTCCTCTGGACACCGAGCCTCGATTCCGCCTCTTGCAGACCTCGAGGCTCGACTCCGCCTCCCGCGGACCTCGGCCTCGACTCTGCCTCACATGGCCACAAATCCGCCTCCTTCGGACACCGAGCCTCGACTCCGCCTCCCATGGACCTAGAGGATCGATCCCGCCTCCCACGGAGCCTTGGCCTCGACTCCGCCTCACGCGGACCTTGGCCTTGACTCCGCCTTACTCGGCCTCGACTCCACCTCAACCGACCTTGACTGCGCCTCACTCGGCCTCGATCCCGCCTCAATCGGCTACGCTACAATATCGATAACTCCTCGACAACTCTCGTTTGGCAAGGAAGATCGATAATCAGGACTAAGAGGATATTGTAATTATTTTAGCATCGTGTAATAGTCTTGTTGTACTTTATTTTAATGGAATAAAATCAGTACATCCTTCAAAGAGGACGTAGGCCCCGACGGGCCGAACCACTATAAATAACTGTGTCCTTTACTTACCCTCACATTATTACCATATTTCTTATGATTCTCCACTCTGGACAAAAAGTTTCAAATTTTCGGAACTCTCTGGTGTTGATCACAATTTTAGGCATCAACATTTACTAATGTCTTAATTGTTATGTATAAAGGATATAAAATGCATAGGAAAGAATTTAGGGCTAGTTTAGCAGAGATAGAGAAGTTAAAAAAATTAGTGAATAGTGAAGTAAAGAAAAACAATGTTTATAATATGAAATTGAAGGACTTAATGATCATAAAAATGGAAAGGATTTAACACTTGGAAGTTTTAAAAATATGAAAAGTGAAAACGAGTCATTAAAATCAGAAAATATATTAATGAAGTCACAAATCACTAATATGAATGAAAAAATAAAATTTCTAGACAATGATATTACTAACCATAGTAAGGATTTTGATTAATGAAAATTGGTATTGATAAATTTAACAAAGGGATGGATAATCTAGAAAAATTATTATCTACATCTAAACACACTAGGAATAAACATGGACTTGGATACACCCCGAAAGCTAAATCAAATAAAAATAGTACTCAAAGTACAAAGTTTGTTAAGGCTACCAAGTTCAGACCTAAACCTAGGAAATTAAATTTAAATCCTCCAAGTAGGTTCATTAACTAATGAGTTCCAAAAAGGTTAGATAATATTGAAAAATAAAAATATATTGATAATTTTATTTATAAGGTTCGTTCATCTAATGATTATATTTAGAAAGGGCAATGAAACTTTTTATGGGTTTGGCATCCCAGAACATAACCTTATGGACCCTGAAATGAAAAGGGTACCAGTGTGCCTATTTTATAATTTTTCAAGTACCAAATAGTAGATACTCAAAGCATATGACAAGAAATCTATTGAACATTGAAAAATATGAAAATGATTTGTTATTGGCATCAACAAAGTTTGCAACTCTATAACTCATCTAATTATTTGATAAAGTCTATTTCAAGTTTTGAATTTATTTGATTTCTCTCTTTTGCTTTATTTATATGCATATACAAACTCCGCATATTATCCAACAGTAAATTAAACAATTCTTTTTACCCTTTTATGTTGATGAAAAAGGGGAAGAAAAGATATAAATATACCAGACAAAATGATAGAGGGAGTGCATAAATTTAGGAGGGGTCAAATATAAAAGTATTATATTTTATTTGTCAAATATATATATATATATATGGTTGTCAACATCAAAAAGGAGGAGATTGTTATTACCCTAGGTATTGATTTTGATGACAACAACCATATAACATTACTACTAATATATCATTGAATTATACAATTACATCAGATAAATTATGTAGACATTTATAGGGATAAACATGAGTACGAAATAAGAATTATAAACGAAGGTTAATCGGAGAAGTGGAAGAATAACAGAAGGAAGGATAATCAGAACAATTGAAGACCATAACCTATTAGAGAAGAATGCCGGAAAACAGACGTGTTTGATGTGATGAGGAGTTGGTAGAATCTTAGAATATCTTTTTAAAGACCGCATGGCAATAATACTTTAAGACAATAGGCCATTGACCTAAACAGAAACAAAAAATACACAAATATAAGGTAATTTGAAATACTAAAAATTTGCAATACTTATAAGTGTTGATGTTCTTATTTTGCAAAACTTATATGTAGACATATAGGTTTTGGTATGTCAACATATAACGGTATTTCTAATTTTCAAATTCAAAATATAGAGTTATTTCCCTCCATCCCTTCACCAAAAGACACATCTCTTCAACCACTACTTAAAGGCTTCTGGAAATGAATGTTAACATCAATTTTTCTCATTTTCTTCTACTTTTTCTTCTCCATACATTTGCGCTACAAATCCATTGAATACTCTCCCACTGTCCTTGCAAATCCACTCTCTTTCACTCCAATTCTTCATTGATTTGCAAGCCATACAATATCAGAAAGTTGTACTTGAATCCACATAATTATCTCTCTGATTTCATCTATTTCCTCAAGGAATTCAAAGATATATTGCCATTAGAGTTCAATAGGACCATTGTACCAAATCTTCAAGAATCTATTTTGAAGATACAACTACTTTCCATTGATTGTTGTTGTTGATAAGGAGAAGGTGTATCTTATGGCCCGTGAAATCAAGATTGTAAAGGTGCTCTTTCCATCATGGAAAGCAAGCGATTATAGTAAAATTTTACATGGTGGAGTACAGGACTAGATGTAGAATTGGTTAATCCGACCCAGTATAAAAATCATAGTTTTATTTACTTTACTACATTTTATTTTATTACATAGTTCTTTCTATTTTCAATCTGAATAGATATAGTAAATACACTTCACCCCTCTTGTGCCTGAATAGCCTTAAGATCCATCCAAACCTGCATTATAGACACCCTAATTCCCAAAAAAAAATACAAGTATGGGTATGATTTTCAAAATCTGAAATTTAAGGGGCTAGAAGTGCATATTCTTCCTTTTGATGTTTAACCTAGTTTGTTGATCAAAATTTTTTTTGAGTATGTTTGGTATGTTAGTAATGCCTATGAATGCTAGAATGGATGCAAATGTCGTTGAATGATGAAATGAGAAACTAGAAATTATTTTGTGAAAGTAGAGATCCAGTTCTACCAGGTTGATTACGTCAAATCGGTATGATACTTCGTACGGATGACAAGGGAGGTCCCAGGAGGCCTTAGGACAAGTTTCAAGTCGTTTGGAGTTCCAGAGACCAAGTTATGGCGCTTGCAAATCTGGTTCAACTAAGGAAGATAAATCTGGTTCGGCTACGGAGGAGTTGAAATTAGCTAAGGAGTGTTGTGGAAGGGAACCTCTAGTTCGTTGGTCGAACCGGATCTTGGTTCGACCAAGTGGCTAAGCCTGAATTGACTATGTTGATCATGATCTGGGCCAACTAGGTGACCAAGCTCGGAGCGACTATGTTGATCTGGATCTGGGTCAAATTGATGACCAAGTCCAGATCGACTATATCAATCCAGATCCGGTTCCACTAGGTTGAGCCAGAGTTGGGTTGACCTGGGGAAATGCAACATGATGGTGGTCTATGTGGTAAAGCAAGACGATGTAGCACTTCTTTGTTGCGACGATCACATTCTTCGAAATACGCG
Source organism: Allium sativum (assembly GCA_030737875.1). Classification (NCBI taxonomy): domain Eukaryota; kingdom Viridiplantae; phylum Streptophyta; class Magnoliopsida; order Asparagales; family Amaryllidaceae; genus Allium; species Allium sativum. The sequence continues at coordinate 661,362,578 of CM060918.1, read as the reverse complement.
CTCCAATACAACTAACTCAAGCCCGAGAGGTCAAGAAAGTCTAAATAGGAAGTTACCACAAAGGCTCCAAATGGAAATCATCGGGGTGACTTCCAAGATGGACCGCCCTGTGGATACGTATGCAAAAGGATTATTGATACACAAGAAATAGTAGTAAGAGCGTGAGTCACTTGGACCAATTAAGGAGATTTGTTCCAGGTTCAGGAACTTAGTCGCATATGGGACCAGGCTTGCTTCCTTATCTAGCGGTACCATAGAGGCTAAGTGAGATAGTATATCCAAGGCATCAAGTGAGTGAACATGAGGGTGGATGATATGTTTGGATGTTGACATCACCATGTCACACAAACTTGCATTTACACTTAGTATTTCGATTACCATAGGCTTGTATAATTATATTCGTAAAATAGTTTAAAAGGTGCATTTAATTTAAAATATAATCAAAGAGGTTTTTTACTAAAACATTGATTATAGTGATTTCATTCTCTTTTTTAGATTAAACCTATTATTTTACAATCTTTACTATGAAAGATTCAATATTATTTATTATATTCAAAATTCAATTCTTAAATATCTTTGTATTTTCAAAACCATTTAAGTGATATTTTCTATCATAAAATATAATCCTATGGTTTAAAAATAAATTTTACTAAAACGTTGTTTACTACAAACCCAAAACCATTTCTCTTGTAACTATCTTTAGAACAATAATTTTAAGTATCCAATTATATGACTAAGTATATTCTAAGAGTTTTAAAGATAAATATTGTGAACACATCATCGCAACAAACACAAAATCATTTAACTTATGCTCATATTTGAAGCAATCATTTAAATAACTATTAACTCCATATGTTTAATAAAAAAGGTTTAATAACAAATGTTATTAACACATTTTCACAATAATCGGGTAACTTGCGTTTATCTTTAAAATATTCATTCTAAATATAAGTTAATATTTAGTCAAGTTATACAGTCGAATGAAAAACTATCCAGTTAAAAATGATTGTTTATACAGATCATAATTCATACACCAAACTTATTTTTAATATTCTAAAACTTAACTACTCCTCGTTCTAGAGAAAAGCAAGATAAGTTAAATCATTGATTGCATATCAAAGCCTTCCCTAGACACTTCATTCTTGAATCTCACAAATGAATAAATCCACCTTGTTGACTTTTGATAGTATTATGACTATTACTCGGCCAGAAGGAAAGCTATAGCTTTAGAGTTCTATTGCTTTATCTTTACTTGAGCATCAATATTAACTCTCAGGAATAGATAAGCTTGTATCATTTTTTATTAGTGTTCAACATTTACGTTACTTTTTTGAAACATATATGCATAAGAAAGTACTCTAAAAACGCATGTAAATATATTAAAAGCATCTTTAATAGATTAAAGAAAAATATTAAATTTCAATATCAATTTTGGACACTTAAAATATTAAGTAGTTTATTACAACAATTAAAATTCTTGTTAATGAGTTAGCATAGAAAAGCAGCTTTGCTACTAGTTTTAACCATCTAGATAAACGAGACTTGAAATTTTTACAGTAAGTACTACCCTTATAGTATTTTTAATTTTTAAAAAAAGCCCTAAGAATAACATTATGTTTATTTATTAGAAAACTCATGAAAACAAAGGGTTTGTAAGTGCACTTATAATGACTATTCCCACTTTAGACACTTTCAAACATACTTCAACTTAACACACAAGTTAAACAACTGTTTAAAAATCAAGTCAACGTCATACAGCATGTTTAAAAGGGCAGTGGAAGTGAGGGAATGCAATACAAATTTGTCAATTTTTTTCAAAAGCAAGTTAGTTTCCGAAGTTTACAATTTTACCGAGTTAATATTACTTAAACTTTATACTTGCATGCAACAAACATATACAAAATATACATATGAGATAACTCACTTAGATCCAAGCGAACCATAAGAACAAATCTACAAAACTCGAAAAACCACGTCCAACAACTATAAAAACCAAAAGACCTAACTTTCAGCGCTTTCAACCATGGCAACATCCCTCCTCTTCTCACCATTGCTCACTGATGTGCAGTTAAAGCGCTCAGTAAATCCAATGTGGCGGAGGTGCAAAAAAGTTGTACCGGGGATAAAGCAATGAAATATCTGGACATAGCGGATGAGTATAAAAGAGCATATAAAACTTGTATTTATTGCTTTTACAAATATATAAATGATAAATAAATTAAAATTTAACATTCGATTTAATTATAATTAGTACATTCTTAATTTCAAATAAAAACATATGCAAATATATGGAAATACATGTAAATTTTTATTTAGCATAATTTAATTTAATTGAATATTATGTTATTTTCTATTATAAAAAATATATGTTAAAAAATTCTATTGAGAAGCTAATTTTATAAATTTTATAATGTACAAACTCAATTTTCTATTCATTTCATTCATAAAAGATATGGTGGGAGTAGTGGAATATAGCTGAAATAATGGGACATATCGAGAATATCAAAGTATAGTCGGGCTTTAAGTGAAAAGTCAATTTCAGAGGTTTTTTGTAAATAGCATAGCGGTAGAAATCCGCTACACGATATAAGGAGGATATGGCGGGGTATTAGCGGGACATTAAAAACATAGGCTCACCGCCCCTTCTAAGATCTTTTTTTCTCTTTCTCCTGCTTGTTACTTGCTTCTCATGCTTCTCATGATGTTTTAGACTTAAATCTAAAGTTCAAAAGAGATTGGATATAATTTATATGAAACTTGAAAAGGTTAGAGAAGAATTAGTGTATTAGTGCTTAGCAATTTCCACTACTTTTATCCTCCCACTTCATCTCAAGCTTAAGTGCATAAGTGATTTATTCCTAAGGCATGCCTCTGCTTATATAAGTTTTTACAAAAGGTTGGTATAACCTCTTACCTTCCATGGAAGACCTCAAAGGAGTCGACTTTTCACGTATTTAACTTTTCACTTAATTTCGTCATTCAACACGTAAAAAGTTTATAATTTTAACTCGTTATTTAATTTACACATAACTAGATAAATTATGAAGCTTCTTAGGGTTTAAGCAAAATAATTTTGGGCATTATTAACGGGAATCCAGTTTTAGATAAAAGATGATGATTTTTTTATTTATCTTGAATTACTATGAGTATACTGTTATAAACAACCATGCCTTAATAATACATTAGGATATGATCAAATTAGCCCTTCTATTTTCGATAAGAAATGATCGTTTACACAATTAATTTTCAATCATATAACACCAAATACAAAACATACAAAACGATCACTCTTCATCATTTCAAATTATTAAACTCGATCAAATGCTATCATACTCCTAAAAGATAATATATTTCGATGGTTTGAGGAAAAAATTAGGTCAAGACCCCTTTTAACAATTCAAAAGGGAGTGGTGTGCCTTTAAAAAATATCCATTGTTAATCTAAAATCAGAGTGTCATTAACAATTAATAATGCTAATAAATTTTCCCCTAATTGATGTTGTATTAAATAAATAAGGATAAGAAAGAAACTTGAAACGACTTCTGGATGTTAAAAGATGTGACTTTTGATTGTTAAAAGGTTGTTTTCTCAACCGAAGAACTATGTGGCATATCTCGTTAACTGTATTTAGTTTCAAGGTACCCTTCCTGGATTTCTGGATCATAACCCCGCTTTGTTTGCATTATGCGCAAATGTACAAACAAATTAGAGTTGGATGAACAATAGAAGGAGTCAGTCTTATGGGCAAACAAGGGCTTGTAAAGAGCTATTGTTGGAGGAAGTAACTACTCAAAAGGAGTCATGACCAGTGAAATTTTGCTAAATATGGTACTCTTTCCTAACGTAGGGTTTAATTTATCTTGTTTGGCTTCTGCTCTTGAGATGATTTTAATGGATACTCTACATGTGAAATTCGGTTGCTTTTTATGTGTTAATTTTTAAATGGTTTGTTAGCCACAAGGCTGAGGCAGAATGTATGTAATCTTGAGAAGTAAATTGGGAATGATCCATTGCTTTTTGTAACACTAAGATTTATGGTTGTAGCATGTACCATGCTTAAAATCCTATTCTGTCAGGGCAAATAAATATCTTGGATCTTCTTAAGGAATTTAAATCAAAGTTTGGAGTGAAAAAGAAATCCAAGCTGAGCTTGTTAAATTAAGGAAATATTATAACTAAACTTAAAAATGCGATCTTTTATAGCTTTATTTTGAAATTATATCATCTTTTAATTGTGTGTTTGCAAAACACAATTTGGACATTGGTATTGTTGGCCATGACTTTCTACGCATTAGTTGCATTAGGCGAACGATTCTGCGACTAGAATATCAAGAGGTGTAGCGGTGTAGGAAGTGTAGGAGCAAATGGTTTGCAAATTACGGAGGAACCCATTTGCTTTTAGGAATAATTGTATTATGCATAGTTTCTTTAGTCTTTTAGAAGGCAGTTTTTCTCAATTTCAAATTACCTTTGCTATAGTGATCCACACTACAGCACAAAACGGATCTCTTTGGCACCTAACATATAAAAATGTAAATGCATGTACATATAGATATACACATATATGTTCATACATACACTCATACACATACGTATGCACATACAAACATTTGTGTATGTGTGTGTGCGCACCTGTGTGTATTTTAATCCGATTTTAGGTTATTGGTTGGTTTCCAAACACCTACTTAAACTGTTTTGATTATTTCCTGATAAATGCTTAAAACTTATTTTCTAGAAACTTGACAAGTATTAGTGTCCATCTTTGAATTTTGAGCTTATTCACTATCAGCGCTGGCCCTATGAATTTGATTGCCCCAGTAAAACTAGAATTTTATAATTTTTGATGCCATTTTTTTAATTTAACAAATCTGTTGGCTAAAAAGATGAATGCTATTGTGACTTGTAACACTGAAGCGCGAAACATTTTCAACTACCCATTCATATTGCACATTTAAAATTTTCAAATGTTAACATGGTATCCCATCATTAGTTGTCGCTTGAAATAACTTAGTAATTCCTTTTAGTAATGTAATTCACAAATCAAATATTATTGAGAATAACACCTTTTATTTTCACTTGCATTTCAAGCTACAAGCCTACAATGACATTTCTGAACCTCTCAAATTTAATTCAACCATTTCATTTTATAGTCCATACCATTACATAAAAAGGCTACATAAGATATGAAGATTTACCAATAGCTCATTGGCTTCTATTTAATAGTAAAATTAGCTATTCTAAAACAACGATAGTAAATGAAATTTGCTAACACTAAAAACACTAACTAGAGCCATAAATCAGTTGAATCAAGGGTTATAGCTTTAGGTTCTCAACATATTAAATATTAAAAATTTATGAATCAATGATATAAATTCTTAATTAGAAAACTTACATTTGAACTTTTCTCCACAAGACATGGAAAGGTTGGATTTTGGAACATTATGTGCTAGTGGTCATGTTCAGAAAATAGAACAAATTGTTTTTTCTTACAATTAAGTGAGGACTTGACTTCATCAAGAAAAAATATGAAACTGATAATAAATTTAAAAATGTAATTTAAAGCATGTTTTGAAGATTTTTGGTGTATCAAGTTTGAAAATAAGAGAAGAATCCAAATCCACTTGTATCTTTTTTATTCGATAATACATAATTTTGCAGTTCTTCTTCTGCCTAAAGCTGCATGTTACGGTGAGGGGATGAGATTAAATTTTCGTGGATAAATCAAAAAGGTACGCAAATATTACATAGCTATTATATTATTTCCTTTTTTTTCCTCACGTATATTAACAGGTGGCAGCTGAAAAGATAGCTTGATCATGGATTACCTTGGTAATAAATAATAATAACTGTTATCAAGCACTCAAGTCACCTAATTAACGAGTATAACGCAGTACCGCACAATGTTGTAAAAATGTACCGATTTTCATATACTCGATTGTACAAGTATCAAAATAGGTTTCACCAACTACCAAACAGCTTAACATCTATATTTACAATTGACAACAGAACTGGTGACTAAATACTAATAGAAAATAATTATTATGTTCTTAATATGATAATTTATCCCCATGGAAAGGTAGATGAAAAAACATGAAATGCACAATTCTACACTAAGTAGATGAAATGGTAGTTGCTTCGACCTAACTTGTGAAAAGATAAATCAATATTGCGTAAAAATGATGGCAACGGTGATCCTTCGTGTGGTTGAAAAATGACAAGAATTACTAGCATTCCCAGCAACCGAAGAATCAAATGTCATTTCAAAAGTTTATAGGAATGCTTGTGGAATGTAAGAGAAAAAACATCAACGAAATGTAGGCTATGGCTAGTTTATTGCTTTTATTTTTCGGTTTTCATCGCTATAAAAGTACGTATAACTTATGTACATTCCGGAAAACGTCCAATATAAAAATTAAAGTTGGCGTACAAAATGAAAACCAACTTGTTTTGTTTTTCATATGTTGGGAAATAATGGAAACACTTCATTCTTTTGCCATCCCAACATTTCATCCTTCATTTGTTCCATCTTCCTTCCATGTCTTTTTTTGTCACTTCACTTTCCTCATATTTCGTAATTAGCTTTGAAAAATTAAAACACAAAAAATTCAAAATTAACCAACCGGATGCGCAATTTTTGTCCACCATTTCTACTAAGACGGTTCTTGTTGTTCCTATTAAGGATGAGGAGGAGAGTTATTAGAGAGGAACAATTGCAATTTTTATTGGTACAAAACATGATACATAGAGCACATATATATAATGCTATGAGCCCAATGGCTAGTACAAAATATACCAAATATGTATGAGCCTAACGGCTAGTATTAAATATACCAAGTATGCATGAGCCTAACGGCTAGTAGATAATGACAAAGCATGCTAAATATGATAAAAACGTGTTCACACACTAACGGCTCTATTGTCTTCGTTATGCCCCCTCAGTTCGAACTAGGGTTTCATTTTTCATTCTGGCTTCCGCCTGCACGATAACGCAAAGTTCCTCTCTCATTCTGATAAAAAATTTGGTCGAAAGGGCCTTTGTGAGAGCATCTGCTCTTTGATAGTATGCGGGCACATGACATATTGCAAGTCTTCCTGATTGCGTTCTTTCTCCATAAAGTGGAGATCAATTTCAAGATGTTTCGTCCTTGAATGTTGAATAGGGTTTAGAGACAAAAATATTGTGCTCATGTTATCGCACCAAATGACCGGCTTTCGTCTTGGAGTGAAACCAAACTCCTCCATCAGTGATTCTATCCACATGATTTCGGGTGTAGCGCTTGCCAGTGCACGGTACTCAGCCTCTGTGCTAGATCTTGATGTGGTCTGTTGTTTCTTCGTACACCAGGAAATGATATTGGAACCGAGGTAAATGCAGTATCCTGAGACAAACTTTCGATCGTCAATATCGTTTGCTCAATCGGCATCGCTAAAGCACTATAAGTTAAGTTCCTTTTCTGAATTTAGGTGTATGCCGTAATGTTTTGTGCCTTGTAATTATCGTAACACTCTCTTTAATGTCATCCAATGTTCTGATAAAGGATTCTGTATGTATTGACTGAGTTTATTGACGTTGTAGCATATGTCCGGTCGAGTAATAGTTGCGTATTGTAACGCTCCTATTATGCTTCTATATTGTTCGGCATTGTCGATAGCTTCTCCTTTATGCTTAAATAGTCTTAGGTTACTAATCATAGGCGTAGGTAATGAGTTTGCCTTATGCATATTTTCCCTTTGCAGTATTTCAGTGATATAATTTTGTTGAGATAATATTAATTCATCATTGTTTTTCCTAATCACTTGTATTCCAAGAAAAAAATTTAGTTCCCCCAAGTCTTTAATGGCGAAATTTTGATCCAGCTTGTGTACGATTCTGTTTATTTCTTCGCTGTTGTCTCTTGTTATTAGCATGTCGTCAACGTATACTAGAATGAACCCAGTTCCATGTATGCCCTTCTTCATATTTAGAGAATTGTCCGATTTAACTTGTGAGAAACCCATGTTAGACAAAGTTGACTTTAGCTTTTCATACCAAGCTCTCGAAGCTGGTTTTAAGCCATATATTGTTTTGTGTAGTTTGCATACTTTATCACCAGTACCATATCCTTCAGGTTGTTGCATGTATACCTCTTCAGTCAATTCCCCATTCAAAAAAGCATTGTTGACGTCCAGTTGCCTCATATTCCATCCTTTGTTTAGAGCAATGGTCAATATAATTCTGATGGTTGTGGGTTTTATGACTGGGGAAAAAGTTTCATTGAAATCAAAACCAAATTGTTGCGCGTAACCTTTTGCAACCAAGCTGGCCTTGTATTTGCCAATAGATCCATCTTCTTTTCTTTTTATTTTGTATGTCCACCTACAACCAAACATATTTTTGTGTTTTGGTTGAGTCACTAAGCTCCAAATGTTGTTTTTTATGAGGGCTTTATATTCAGTGTCCATTGCCTCCTTCCATTTGTTTGATCTTATAGCCTGAGTGAAATTCAATGGTTCGATCTCACTGGCAGAAATATTATATACTTTGGGTTTGAAGATACCTCTCTTTGACCTAGTGATCATGTGATGTCCAGTTGATTGTGGTGGTGTTTGCTGCTGTGTATCATTGTTGCTGGTAGTGTCAACAAGGTTGTTGTTTTCTGTATCTTCACTATACTGCATGTTTTGATTTGATTGATGTATGTATGTATATTTTGAGTCATTTTGTGTCTCATTGGTTTGCTCATTTGTTCGATCCATAGTTTCTTCCTGGGTGTTTAAATTGCTTGTGCGTTGTTGCCCTTCATTTCTATCAATTGAAAGTGGTTCAGTAATGAATGGCTCGAACCGTATGTTATTGTTTATGCTTTGTTCCCCATCCTTTTTGCCGATTTGCTTTTCTGCATAAGGAAACTTGTTTTCATCAAATATCACATGTCTAGAAGCATATATTTTTTCATTTTTGTCCATGCACTTATAGCCTTTTTTGTTTTGTGCGTACCCGATGAATGTGCATGGGCTTGATCTCATACTTAGTTTATGATTGTTATAGTCTCTCAAACATGCAAAACATAGACACCCATAGGCTTTCAGGAAACCATATTCTGGTCTAACACTGTATATCATTTCATGAGGGCTTTTATTGTTTAAGACTTTGGTTGGCAACTTGTTAATGAGGAATACAGATGTGTAGAAAGCTTCATTCCAATATTTCATTGGTAACGAGCTTTGTGATAACAAAGTTAGACCAGTCTCTACTATGTGTCGATGTTTTCTTTCAACTAAACCATTTTGTTCGGACGTATGGGGGCAAGTTAATCTATGTTTGATCCCTCTTTTGAGAAAGTAATTAGTTAGAGGTTTAAACTCAGCTCCCCCATCTGTCTGAACAACCTTAACAGTACTGTTCATTTGTTTTTCGACATGAGTTATAAATTGCATAACTATATTGCAAGCTTCTGATTTAGTTTTCAGCATGTATATCCAAGTATATCTAGAATAAGCATCCACAAAAGAAAGATAATACCTGTGTCCCTGATATGAATTTAGAGGCACGGGTCCCCACAAGTCAGCGGCTATAAGCTCCAGTGGCTCATTATAGCTGGTTTCAGAATCACTAAAAGGGAGCTTGTGGCTCTTGCCGAGTTGGCAGTGCGTGCATGTGTGTTTGATAGGTACATTTTTATAATGAATGTTATTATTACGCAGAATGGTCTTAACAGTTTCCAGATTAGGATGTCCAAATTTTACATGCCAAGAATTAATCACGTTACATTCACTGCTATTATTGTCATAATCAACGTTGTTGCAACTGTTCCTAATACAGTCATTGTCACTACTAGCATCTACATTATTGTACCTGAATTCTCCACTTGAGTTTGCAGTCTTGAATTTGTATAAACCATCGTATAGGTTACCTCGAAGTAATATTTCATGATTTAGGGAATCTTTAACTAAACAAAATTTAGGATGAAATTCAAAGTAAACATTATTGTCGTTGGAAAATTTTGATACACTTAACATATTTTTATTAATCGTAGGTACCCTAAGAAGATTGTTTAATTTGAGTTGTCTTTTCCCAAAGATAGTCCCTTTGCCTATGAGTGTGATACTAGCAGTACTACCATTACCCATATGCAAATTTCTCATACCTGAGTAATTTCTGCTCCCAATGTTTAAATTTTGAAGATTGCTAGTTATGTGGTGAGTCGCTCCTGAGTCAGGGTACCATTGTTCGAAGCCATTGTCTTCATTTTTTACTTCATCATCATCTGCAGCATTATGTCTTCGGTTTGCGTTATTATTATTTTGGGTTGAATTCACTGTTGTTTCCATATTTTCTTGTGCTCTTCTTTGTGAAGAGTAATTTTGTCTTGCATGCTATCTACCTGTGTCTGAATTATACCTGAAGTAACATTTGTTCGCCATGTGATCAAACTTTTGGCATATTTGACATTTCACACGATAGTTGTTGTTATCTCCTTGTATCTGCTTATTTCTGACTGTGGTATAATTGGCAGAGAACTTATTTTGTGCTGTTTTTCTTTGGTCGATTCTGCCTTCATTAGCAAGGAGTGCTGATCGAACGAACTGTAAGTCAGATAAGGTTTGTTGTGTGGCTAACACAGTTACTAGAGATTCGTATTCTTCATCTAATCCACCAATAATAAATAGGATTTGCTCATTGTCGCTGATCTTATGGCCAACAGCATTTAGTTTGTCACACAGATTTTTAATTATTCCTAAGTATTCTTTCATGCTTGCCTCCTTTTTTCTAGAATTTTGTAATTCCCTTCTATCTTGCATGATTCTAGCAGCTGATTGTGAACTGAAAATTTGTTCAACTGTTTTCCATATTTCATAAGACGTGCTACATCCAACTATTTATGATAATAAATTCGAACTTACCGACGATAGGAGCCATGAGGAGAGGAGGCTGTCTTGTTTTTGAAACTTTGTATAGTCTGTGTTAGGCACAATTTCTCCTTCCGATTTGGTTATCGTCACTAGTGGGACTGTTATTATCCCATTAATGTACTGCAGTAAGTCATACCCTCTTAAAGAGATCTCTACTTGATATTTCCATAAAATGTAATTGTCTTCGTCTAGAGATGTGGTTATAATTTGGCTTTTTGGTTTAATCACGTCATGATGGTTAGGTGGAGCGTTGTACCCCATACTTCCTGAAACAGCGGAGGTTACTTCATTGTTGTTGGCCATAAAACAAAAACAACTTTTTGCTTGATGATTAAGCCTTTCAGCAATTTGGCTCTGATACCATATTAAGGGATGAGGAGGAGAGTTATTAGAGAGGAACAATTGCAATTTTTATTGGTACAAAAAATGATACAAAGAGCACATATATATAGTGCTATGAGCCCAACGGCTAGTACAAAATATACCAAATATGTATGAGCCTAACGGCTAGTATTAAATATACCAAGTATACATGAGCCTAACGGCTATTAGATAATGACAAAGCATGCTAAATATGATAAAAATGTGTTTACACGCTAACGACTCTATTGTAACGGCTCTATTATCTTCGTTAGTTCCACCAACAACAATAGAAAGTTTTATCTATTGATTTCCAGGTTTATAACAGACATTATTGGTAGTGCTACGTCCTTCCCTGGGGCTAACAGGCTTATTAGCATGAAATAAAATAAAATCATATGAATGCATTTTCATCAGTTTTGGTTCAAATTGTGCTTTAAGTACCAACGTATTAACTTGCAATCCAAGCGCAAGAGCACCATGGTTTTCGAAATAGTATTACAAAGTTCAAATTTTAAACTGAAATTGCGATAAATCGTATATCAAAAAGGGATTTATATTTTTCTATGTATATATAATTCTGCTAAAGTTTTTGCTTCATATAGAATGGCATCTAAGCATCAAAAAACATCGATGCTTCGTTCCATAGGAAATAAAAATAAATTTGATTTTTGATGCTTTCTACGTGGCAGACTAAAAACTTGGCATTCTCCATTGTTTCATCTACATTATTTATAGAAAACAAACAAAGCTGAATTGTTGATTCAAGTAGGTATCTCAATATTTTCTCTTTCAATATAGATTATTGGATTGAGTGATTTTCATCAATTATAGATTTAATCTATTTTAGAACTGAAATTTGGAAATTGGATTGTATTGGAGATATTCAATTTGCTAGATAATCAAAAACTGAAAATGTTAAGATTGTTGAAATAAATGAAGCAAAAGATTGATTTTTAAATATATTGTATAAAAATTAATTGTTTTCTTTAATATTTTAAATTTGATAGAAAATTATAATGTTTAAAAATCAAATAGATTAAACATTACTAAATATATAATAAATAGTTTCACTTGAATTCCTCATCGACGATGACTAACTTTATTGGGTGAATTATAAGAGATATAAAATTGTAGCAGTCAAAGGGCGCCAATCTACGGGGAAAAAACAATTATCAAACGGTGTATCTTACATGTAGTGCAATAATTGTGCCAAAGATGCAGATAAACATTTAAAGAAAAAGAAAAAGGATTGTATCAACTTGATCTATAACTACTCCAGAACATTCCTAAATTATTATATTGTTTATATTGTATCTTTTCTCATGACAAAGTAAACAAATCATATCAGATCTGAGATCTAGTTTTATTTCTTCACAACCTAAATCGAATCTTCCTAATACAAATTATGTTCGAGCTGGTGAATCACTGGATCGATCCGCTCGAAGCTAATCATATGTTAAACTAACTGTTGATCATGTCTTTATTCCTGAGAAGATCTTCAATAAATCAGCTGAAGCCCGGAACAATACTAAAGCACTAATTCCGATCTACATTAGATTATCATCAATCAAGCTTAAGGATTTTATTTCTGAAGTATGGAAGCCTATTGGTAATTTTCACATTCATGTCTCTCCAACATTTGATTTTGCAGTAAAATTTGAAGAACAATATGACTTTAATTGAATATCTGAAAGTAGTACATATTCTAATTTTGGTAGATTACTTTTGATTGATACATGGAAATCAGGATATGATTACTAAAAAAATCAGTGATTCAGTTCAGATTTGGATTAGAATCATTGATTTTCCTATGGAACTTTGGACATTAGATGCTATACAAATGATATCAAGTTACATTGCAAAACCAGTTCTAATTAATGAGAATACAACAAATAAGAAATATACAAAGTATGCTAGAGTCCTTTTGTCATTTGACACTATGTCAAATCTGAAAACTGTAATTCCTATCATATTGCATGATGGATCAAAAGTAAACATTGCAGTTGAATATGAGTTTGTGCCTGATAAATGTCTTCAATGCAAATTGTTTGGACATGAAGATCAGTTTCATGAAGTTTCTACGGATTCACGTTCGGTTCCACCTGCTAATCAAGATGGTTCTAATGAGATTACCAAGGATTATGAAGCTGAACAAGCTAATACTGAAAATATGAATTCTACTAATGATGTTGGTGGTTCTGGTTCTAATACAGCTGATGATTTAGATTTTTTGAACTCCAAACTACTTGAAGAAGTTCTACCAGATGATTTAAACATTATATCAGAAGCAATTTCAGAGCAAGACAAAGAAGTATTAAGAGATAAAGGCAAACAAATAGATGTGGCTTATATGGTTGACAAAAATGCTAAATATGGGAAAGTTGCTAGTGCAGTAACAAATCCAATAGCAAATCCTCCTTCTAAAAGAAGTACAAGGAGTTCATCTTCGATTAAATGACACTACTTACGTGGAATGTCAGGGGGATGAACACTGTATTTCGAATGAAAGAGGTGTTATCCCTACTGAATTTCACTAAATCAACTCTTGTTGGTTTAGTTGAAACCAAACTATCTTCTAATAATGTATTACTGTTTGCCTCTTTGCTTCCTAGTTCTTGGAAATTTTTAACAAATAATTCATCTGTGTCATCAGGTAGAATATTATTAATTTGGGATACAAATGTATGGGACGTATCAATTTCATCTTTTCTTCCCAATACCTAACAGTAGATGCTATTAATAAAGGAGGATTTGGGATGGTGTTCACTGTCATTTATGCAAGTAATGTGTTTGCTGATAGGATTTCTCTATGGCAAGACCTAGTTAATGTATCAACTTTAATTGATACTGCCTGGATTCTAATGGGTGATTACAATAATATTTTAACTCCTAATGATAAAAAAGGGGGTTCAACTGTTCCTTTCAAACAAATTAGGGCATTTCATAAATTTTTATTGCAGACATCATTAATAGAAATTAAAACATTGGGATTTAACTTTACATGGCGCAGAAAAGGAATAGCTACAAATATTGACAAAATCTTAGTGAATAACCGCTGTCTTCAATTATTTTTGCATATGAAAGCTCTATCCTTCCCTCAGAAATCAAGTGATCATAACCCAATTATGCTAGATTTAATTTCTACTTCTGAGGTAAAGGGTTTTCAATTCAGATATCGTAATGACTAGCATAAATTGGATGGACACAAAGAAGCAGTTCTTAAGGGTCTGAATATATCAGTGTATGGTTTTTATGGTTTTCAGTTCATGCAAAAACTCAAGAATTGCAAAAATGAGTTGAAGAATTGGAACAAATTAAGAGATAAGAACTCAGTAAGCCTTAAACAAGCTGAAGAATCTACCTTACTGCTTGAAAAAGATGCTGATAATGATCCAGAGGATATTATTCTGTATGAAAACTACCTGTCAGCTAAAAAATAATATCAGAATTTGCAACAAGTTCAATTCAATGGGCTTAAACAGCAAGCTAAAGTATCCTGGTTGCAATAGTCAGATACAAATTCTAAGTTCTTTTATTCTAGAATGACAAACAGAAGATTTTTTAACCACATTAGAGCTTTAATTGATCAAAATGGAAATTTATTGTGTAAAGCTGAAGAAATTGAACTGCAAGCTAACAACTATTTTGAAGGAATGTTTAATGGATCTTATAATGTCAATTTTCTAGATTTTCATCTAATTGCTACCATCAACTCATCAGGACAGCAATTTCTTTTGAAACCAGTTGAGCTAGCAGAAATAAAAGAAGCAGTATATTCTATTCATGATGATTCCAGCCCTGGGCCAGATGGTATTAATGCTAAGTTTTTTAAAATTCATTGGGAGAATTTGAAAAATGATTTGTTGTTGGCTATTTCTGATATTTTCAGAACAGGTAAATTGCCAAAATCTTTGAATCATACTTTTATTACTTTGATCCCTAAAAATGATAGACCTTCCAAAATTTCACACTACAGGCCAATTGCATGTTGCAATGTTTATTACAAAATTTTCTCTATGGTGATGTGTAATAGACTAAAACATTTTCTACCTCATTTAATCTCAGAAAATCAGAGTGCTTTGATATATGGTAGATACATTGGTGATAATATATTACTAGCACATGAATTACTGAGGGATTTTAAGAAAAAAGGGATGCCAAAAATATGTGTAAAAGTTGACTTGCAGAAGGCATATGTAACACCCCACACCCGCTACGGTCACTCACTAAGGGAATGCCATAACATCGGTGGAGTATTTTAAGTGAATATAGAACAGAAAAATTACGACAAGACAGATATAAGTAATACTTGAGAATTTAAAACATCATTTCATTTCAGCGGAAAGTAAAACATGTTAGGTTACACCAAAACCATAAATAAGAGTCAAGTACATAATATCCATCCTGATAAAAACAAAAGTACATAATCCCACTACATAACCTAATAGCCATAATAGAAAAGATAAACTGAGCTTTACATCCACGGTCCAAGCTCCAAAAGATAGATAAAGCAGTCTGATCAAAGCCCACTAGTGTTAGGCCCACTCTGAAAACCTGAGGGTTGGGAAAAAAGATAAAGAAACAACGGGGTCAGACATAAGTCTGAGTGAGTCCTATAACCCTAACAATACAATCATTAAAGTAATTAGGGTATGATATAAACAAGGTACGGTACCTCTGGGGATAATGACTACACTAAGTAGCCAACTAAACACAGGATGTACTAAGATAACCGAAAAGACGCATTTATCCACCCAAGGATAATTACTAGATTGCACCACCCCAGATCTACCCACCCAAGGGTAATTCCTACACTGCACCACACCAGTTCTACCCACCCAAGGGTAATTCCTACTTAAAGGTTGATCCCACTAAGTGTACTTAGTAATTTTACCCAGTAGTTTCTTGTACCCCTAGCTGACTACATAGGTGCCGTCTGCCCCTATCTCCACTAGGTGTACCCACTACCCCCAAGCGATCGGCTCCCTACCGTAGATACCCGTGCTGGCCCCACAGTGGGGTGTATCACTCCCCAAAGTGGCAACCTGATAATCAATGGTGCACGGCTTATACCTACACGACGCAACAACGTCTTACCTACCAGCCCGGGTCCACACACGCATATGAAACCCGTTGGACTCGCGTTGCCACCGCTACCCCGTTTTGGCCTCTTATAGTCAAGCCCAATATGCGTGTCCCGTCCTCGACTTGGGTCAAGCCCACAAAGATACGTTTGGGATATTGGTTGAAATGGGCCCCCACAAGCTACTACTTAAGCTTGCCATTTTATCTAGTGCGTCCCACTTAACCCCTTTTGTAATCATGCCCACTTACATGTTAAGGTTTGGTTAAGTCATCTAATCATATTTCAATTGCCACTTAAGGCCCCCACAAGCTACTACTTAAGCTTGTCATTTAATTATATTTCAATTGTCACTTAAGGCCCCCACAAGCTACTACTTAAGCTTGTCATTTAATTATATTTCAATTGCCACTTAAGGCCCCCACAAGCTACTACTTAATCTTGTCATTTAATTATATTTTAATTGCCACTTAAGGCCCCCACAAGCTACTACTTAAGCTTGTCATTTAATTATATTTTAATTGCCACTTAAGGCCCCCACAAGCTACTACTTAAGCTTGTCATTCAATTATATTTTAATTGCCACTTAAGGCCCCCACAAGCTTTCCACATGCCACCCAAGGCACTTACTTGATTCCCACATGCCACCCAAGGCACTTACTTAACCCTTTAATCATGTTTAATTACATGTTCCACTTTGGTTAAGTATTCTAATCGTATTTCCTATTGCCACCCAAGGCAACCCACTAGTTTCCTCATGCCACCCAAGGCATCCCCACTAGTTACTACATGCCACCCAAGGCACCCACTTAACCCCTCATGCCCCTCTACATGCTAATTTGGTTAAGTGTTTCTTAATTAATTAAGATCGTAACCTTTGTAAAGACCTCTCACATTAGACTGTCTTTTATGGCAGCTGGATATGCCGGTTGGTTCCGGGCAGCCTTACACCATAACAGAGTCTAACCTCGTGTCTTTACACTTGTCACGTATTTAGTTTGTGTCTAAGACCTCTCACATTGGGCCAATCATTTGTAGCCGCTGGATTTGCCGGTCGGTTCCGGGCAGTCTTATGCTACAAAAGGGTCCAACCTCGTGTCTTAGTAGATTAATTACACCTAATTAATCACCCCCATAATTTGTATTAATTATCCCTAATTAATTACAAATATTTTAGAATATGGGTAGACCTAACTCAATAGGTAAATTCCCAATTCCATAATATGGGTAGACCTAACTTAATAGGTAAATTCCCAATTATGTCCATCCACTTTACGGTATGTTTAATCATACCCACTTTACACAATTTATGTGTTCATTAATTTTTACCCCATCGTCCCCAAGTAAATACGTTAACATGACATACTTCAAAAGAGAAGATTCATCATACACACAATGGGTTCAACTTAGCATTATCATGGGTTTAAAAGGTGTCAACTTGTATATATGACCATAAACCCAACTTGCATAAATAACCAACCCCAAACTTGCATGAATCACATATGTCATGAAGATGGTAACTTGCTTAAATGTTCATGTCATAGACCTATCATAAAAGGTGTCAACTTGCATACATGTCATAGGTCTAAAAGGGATGAACTTGCACATGTACTTATGTCATACATAGAGGCGAACTTGCATATTAACTTGCATCATAACTTGCATATGAACTTGCATCATAACTTGCATATGAACTTGCATCATAACTTGCATATGAACTTGCATCATAACTTGCATATGAACTTGCATAACATGCCAAACTTAGAGGCAAACTTGCATATATATTATGCATATCATAAAAAGAGACAAACTTGCATAAAACCAAACACTTAGTATGCATAAAACCAAATACTTAGCATGCACAAAACCAAATACATAGCATGCATAAAACCAAATACATAACTTGCATATCATGTTACATATAACTTGCATATACTCTCACATATAGTTTGCATAACATGTTACATATGCATAAATGTTCAACATAGTGTTTTGCATAGTGAGCATCATAAAACATAGCATTAAACTTGCATATAGCATAAAACTTGCAAAACACACAACATACACTATACTAAACTTGCATAAGCACATTTATCCACAAACATAGCCATATCTTATCATATCGTATCATAATCAATTTAACAATTGATTATTAGGTCTATAGAAACTCACCACTAAACTCCCATAAGCAAACCCTTGCCAAAAACCACCCAAAAACTCTAGCCTTGAAAATAAAGCTTGCAACTTGATGATGAATGCAAGCTAATGATCACTTATACAACCCAAAGATGCTTGTATGCACATGAAAGCCTTCATAGAAATGGTTTAGAAATAGGATGGAGGCTAGCCATTTGAGTGGAGGCCATGATCATAGAAAATTTTGGAATAGTTTAGTTAGGAGATAGGATTATGATCATTTAGGGCTAGCTTAGGGTCTTATTTATAGGATTAGGTTGTGTTTTAGACCCTTAGATTAACCCTAGGTTAGTTTAGGACCATCAGATCTCGGAAGCTTCCAGAAACTAGCCCCAAAACACAGCCCAAACACTAAAATGGTGCACTAGGCCATACTAGCCGAGCACCCCCTGTCGACACCCAAGTCGACAGGGCTGTCGACTTGGTCTAGCCAAGTCGACTGCCCGGTCGACAGGCCTGTCGACTTGGGTAGCCAGGCGGGAATTTTCCCCGCCTGCGCCCAATGGCCCAATTTTGAAATTTGAACCTGAATTTTTAAATCTGTTTTAAACTTTGAATTTTCTGCAAACTTCATTGGGCCATAACTTGGCCATACAAACTCCGATTCTCGAAAACTCGGACTCTATTTCGCGTATTTTTCCGAGACGAACGCAATGACGCAGCCCGTTTCCCCCAATTCTCAAACCTGAGATTATTTATTTTGTAATTAGTGAATTTTAACATTAACCGTAATTCGGGGTGTTACATTCTCCCCTCCTTAAAGGATTTCGTCCCCGAAATCTCTAAGCTAAGGAGAATGCATATCCTACCATCCAAACAACCATCTACTCAATTCATCAAACACGGGCATCCATTGTCCTTAAAACAATTTCTAATGATGTATGAGCATATGCAAAAAGTGTGTGTATATGTTCTCTATCTAATGTATGAACATATGCAAACCATGATAGTGCCATGCATCCTTTATGTATGCGAGAGAACCCTATCGACACATACAATATCTACGTGAGTGCACAATCATTCACCAAAATGCATCATCCATATGATAACACAATCATTATACATCCATAAATATAGCTACCAACACACAATTATATGCAATATGCAATATGAAGTGATTGAGCCGATCTAGTGTCTAGAGTGTGTGTATATGCATCCACGAGCAACCACTAGCAATCACTTGCATCCACATGCATCCATCAAACATAACATGTCTCAAACACATGTTTCAACCATAGGTTTACCCTATCTAAAGGTCAAAGGTACTAATGAGAGGACATACTAAAGATAAGATAAGCACTAGACAAACGATAAAGGAGACGTTTAAAGGACATACCCTTAAAAAGGAATGGGTATAACGAACGCATCTTCGCTTATGTCTCCCAAGTAGCATTGCTCTCACCTTCTCCCCTTTTCACTTTGACTAGTCGAACCTCTCTGTTTCTCAACTTCCTAACCTCTGACCCAAGGATGCGGGTAGGAGCTCGTCGAATAATCACATCACGCTCTACCTTTACTTCTTTAAGCAAGCTCGGCTCTACCGCCTCTGCAGTCTTATGTAGGCACTTCCTCAAATGTGACACATGGAATGCGTCATGTTCCTTATGCAACCGAACTATCTCTCGAATATAAACTGAAGCTAGACTTGGAACAGTCCTCTTGCTCTTCACGGGTATGAAATGGGCATTCTTAGAAAGTCTATCTACCACAACCCAAATTCCCGTATTACCCTTCCTCAATTTCGGTAATCCATCGAGACACTATCCCACTTCCATAGCGGAACCTCCAATGAGTGGAGCAACCAACCGGGTTTCTTTTGCTCCGCTTTTACTTTTTTGGCACACCAAGCATCTAGCGACATACTCGGCCGCGTCTTTCTTCATACCGGCCCACAAGAAAACTCGCTTCATGTCTTGGTATATCTTGTCCCCACCGGGATGAATGGTCATCTTCGACCGATGTGCATCATCAAGAATAGCCTTCCTCAAACCCTCGTCTTGCGGTACACAAAGTCTACCGTCTCTACGCAACCACCCCTTACCATCTAGGGTGTACCTACTAAAATGGCTGGACGACTCCCCCTCCTCATGAGTCTCTCTACTAACTCAACCAACCGCGGGTCATCTCGCTGCGCTCTGCCAATCTGGCCCAAAGAGTAGGCCTAACCTCCAAGGAGGCTATCAAACCGGGTATAAAGTCAACGGAAGGTCAAAAGTCAAACATCGAAATAAATTCCAAGCTCAGTCGTTCAACGAACAATGAACTCAAGGACAACCTTTTTCTACTTAAGTCGTCCCCCACCACGTTACCCTTGCCATGGGTATACGCTATCTCAAACTCATAGGATGCTAAGAATCCCATCCACTTTTGCTGCCCTAAGACTATGCGCCCGAAGAGTCTACAACACTTCCCTAAGATGTAGGGCATGCTTTTCTCCACTTCTAGAGAAAACCAGGATATTACCCCCATCCAAAATCATCACAACTGTCCATCTCTCACGCTGACCATCCTAGTCGAACTTGACATCCCCCATGTGCATGCCCCAAAGGCCTAAACCAATATCAGACAAACACCCAAGGGATACCTCCTTCCAATTCAGACGACCTACGTGAGATGATACTAGTAAAAACGGCTAAATAACTAACCCCTTGTCCAACTCTGGGTGTCCTTGCCGGTCTCGGTCCAAAACCACCGTTTATCCCATAACTAGTTTTGCCCAACCTATTGAGCTCATACGAAAACTTATTTCGCTCCTAGGAAAGACCAAGATGTCATTTACAAAGACCATCACGAACTTATTTAGGTACTTCCTGAACACCCTTCTCATCAAGTCACTAAAGTATGCGGGGGCGTTCGTCAAACCAAATGGCATCACCAGCCACTCATAAAAACCCATCCGTAGTCCTAAAGGCAGTCTTCTCTATACTATCCTCAACCACTCTCAACTGACGAAACCCCGTGGCTAAGTCCAACTGCGAAAATACTGAGGCGCCCACTAATTGATCAAAGAGATCATCAATCCTCGGCAATGGGTGTCTATTCTTCTTTGTGAGTTTATTTAGTTCTCTTTAGCCTACACAAAGTCTGAGGGACCCATCCGCCTTCGTGGCAAAAACTACTAGAGCACCCCCTCCGATATACTTTGTCTTATGAACCCCTCCTCAAGCAAATCGCCTACTTGCTTATGGAGTTCCCTCCTCTCACGAGGAGACATGTGGCACACCGGCCAAGATACTGGTTCGGCATTGTCTACCAGATATATTCGGAAGTCAATCTCCCGCTCCGGAGGTGAGCCCTTCACCTCCTCCAACACATCCGAGTATTCCCGGACCACTCTAACAGATCGCAAACTCTCGACCGACATGTCAAGCGATTCTAGATAACATAGCATAACAGATTCCATGGGATTACAAGAGATCTTGAGAGTGTTACCCAAGCGGGCCATAAGCCTAACAACTCTCCCTTCAAAATCAAGAATGGCACCATTACTGGATAACCAGTCCATGCCCAAAACTAACCCATAGCCCGTGAAGCCCAAAAAGCATCACATCTAAACTCAACGCTAAGTATAGAAACTTTCAAACCCAAACACATCATAGAGCCCCAATTGGGTTTGAAACAACTAAGGGATCATCTACTAAACTGGTGTCTAAGTGCAGTGACTCAACTAACAATGGTGAGATAAACGAACTCGATGCGTCAGAATCAAATAAAGTTCGAACCGGATAATAAAGAAATCCAAATTCCAACCTAGACGGTCCTATCCCCATCTAGCCGTGTGGGAATACAACTACCCTCCAGGAGATTCCGTACCTTGCCCTTGCCTCTTCGGACAATCCTAATAAGGTGTCCTATTCCTCCCAAAAGGATAACTACTAGCCCTCTCCTTCCCATTCTCCACTCATAACCTCCCACCAATGAGGTTTCATCCTTCATTAACCAAACAACTATTTGAGCCTTCCTCCCATCGTCTATCTAATAGGTACCTACCAGTCCTCCTCCTTCTTGAACCAACTTCTAATCCGACTAACGTCTAAGTCCCTTGAAGTGGTTTTCCATTCTTATCTATCTTAGAAAGATCATCTACACACGGAGGGGAAACTCAAAACGAGAGAGGAAGAGATTCAAAACGGAGCATTTGAAAGATATAGATATGGCTATTGGGGATTATGCTTTTCTTTCAAAAACTTTTCTCTTAAAAGACATGTTTTTGAGAATACTCCTTTCAAAAATATTCTTAGAAAATAGTTTTTCTAAAATTTTTATCTGTTCTGGTAACCTGGCTCTGATACCACGTGTAATACCCCACACCCGTTACGGTCACTCACTAAGGGAATGCCATAA
The DNA here is from genome assembly GCA_030737875.1 of Allium sativum. Taxonomy (NCBI): domain Eukaryota; kingdom Viridiplantae; phylum Streptophyta; class Magnoliopsida; order Asparagales; family Amaryllidaceae; genus Allium; species Allium sativum. Next base: position 661,339,699 of record CM060918.1, on the reverse strand, counting down.
CATCGGTGGAGTATTTTAAGTGAATATTGAACAGAAAAATTACGACAAGATAGATATAAGTAATACTTGAGAATTTAAAACATCATTTCATTTCAGCGGAAAGTAAAACATGTTAGGTTACACCAAAACCATAAATAAGAGTCAAGTACATAATATCCATCCTGATAAAAACAAAAGTACATAATCCCACTACATAACCTAATAGCCATAATAGAAAAGATAAACTGAGCTTTACATCCACGGTCCAAGCTCCAAAAGATAGATAAAGCAGTCTGATCAAAGCTCACTAGTGTTAGGCTCACTCTGAAAAACTGAGGGTTGGGAAAAAAGATAAAGAAACAACGGGGTCAGACATAAGTCTGAGTGAGTCCTATAACCCTAACAATACGATCATTAAAGTAATTAGGGTATGATATAAACAAGGTACGGTACCTCTGGGGATAATGACTACACTAAGTAGCCAACTAAACACATGATGTACTAAGATAACCGAAAAGACGCATTTATCCACCCAAGGATAATTACTAGATTGCACCACCCCAGATCTACCCACCCCAGGGTAATTCCTACACTGCACCACACCAGTTCTACCCACCCAAGGATAATTCCTACTTAAAGGTTGATCCCACTAAGTGTACTTAGTAATTTTACCCAGTAGTTTCTTGTACCCCTAGCTGACTACATAGGTGTCGCCTGCCCCTATCTCCACTAGGTGTACCCACTACCCCCAAGCGATCGGCTCCCTACCGTAGATAACCGTGCTGGCCCCACAGTGGGGTGTATCACTCCCCAAAGTGGCAACCTGATAATCAATGGTGCACGGCATATACCTACACGATGCAACAACGTCTTACCTACCAGCCCGGGTCCACACACGCATATGAAACCCGTTGGACTCGCGTTGCCACCGCTACCCCGTTTTGGCCTCTTATAGTCAAGCCCAATATGTGTGTCCCGTCCTCGACTTGGGTCGAGCCCACAAAGATACGTTTGGGATATTGGTTGAAATGGCCCCCCACAAGCTACTACTTAAGCTTGCCATTTTATCTAGTGCGTCCCACTTAACCCCTTTTATAATCATGCCCACTTACATGTTAAGGTTTGGTTAAGTCATCTAATCATATTTCAATTGCCACTTAAGGCCCCCACAAGCTACTACTTAAGCTTGTCATTTAATTATTTTTCAATTGTCACTTAAGGCCCCCACAAGCTACTACTTAAGCTTGTCATTTAATTATATTTCAATTGCCACTTAAGGCCCCCACAAGCTACTACTTAAGCTTGTCATTTAATTATATTTTAATTGCCACTTAAGGCCCCCAAAAGCTACTACTTAAGCTTGTCATTTAATTATATTTTAATTGCCACTTAAGGCCCCCACAAGCTACTACTTAAGCTTGTCATTCAATTATATTTTAATTGCCACTTATGGCCCCCACAAGCTTTCCACATGCCACCCAAGGCACTTACTTGATTCCCACATGCCACCCAAGGCACTTACTTAACCCTTTAATCATGTTTAATTACATGTTCCACTTTGGTTAAGTATTCTAATCGTATTTTCTATTGCCACCCAAGGCAACCCACTAGTTTCCTCATGCCACCCAAGGCATCCCCACTAGTTACTACATGCCACCCAAGGCACCCACTTAACCCCTCATGCCCCTCTACATGCTAATTTGGTTAAGTGTTTCTTAATTAATTAAGATCGTAACCTTTGTAAAGACCTCTCACATTAGACTGTCTTTTATGGCAGCTGGATATGTCGGTTGGTTCCGGGCAGCCTTACACCATAACAGAGTCTAACCTCGTGTCTTTACACTTGTCACGTATTTAGTTTATGTCTAAGACCTCTCACATTGGGCCAATCATTTGTAGCCGCTGGATTTGTCGGTCGGTTCCGGGCAGTCTTATGCTACAAAAGGGTCCAACCTCGTGTCTTAGTAGATTAATTACACCTAATTAATCACCCCCATAATTTGTATTAATTATCCCTAATTAATTACAAATATTTAAGAATATGGGTAGACCTAACTCAATAGGTAAATTCCCAATTCCATAATATGGGTAGACCTAACTTAATAGGTAAATTCCCAATTATGTCCATCCACTTTACGGTATGTTTAATCATACCCACTTTACACAATTTATGTGTTCATTAATTTTTACCCCATCATCCCCACGTAAATACGTTAACATGACATACTTCAAAAGAGAAGATTCATCATACACACAATGGGTTCAACTTAGCATATCATTAGCATTATCATGGGTTTAAAAGGTGTCAACTTGTATATATGACCATAAACCCAACTTGCATAAATAACCAACCCCAAACTTGCATGAATCACATATGTCATGAAGATGGTAACTTGCTTAAATGTTCATGTCATAGACCTATCATAAAAGGTGTCAACTTGCATACATGTCATAGGTCTAAAAGGGATGAACTTGCACATGTACTTATGTCATACATAGAGGCGAACTTGCATATGAACTTGCATCATAACTTGCATATGAACTTGCATCATAACTTGCATATGAACTTGCATCATAACTTGCATATGAACTTGCATAACATGCCATACTTAGAGGCAAACTTGCATATATATTATGCATATCATAAAAAGAGACAAACTTGCATAAAACCAAACACTTAGTATGCATAAAACCAAATACTTAGCATGCACAAAACCAAATACTTAGCATGCATAAAACCAAATACATAACTTGCATATCATGTTACATATAACTTGCATATACTCTCACATATAGTTTGCGTAACATGTTACATATGCATAAATGTTCAACATAGTGTTTTGCATAGTGAGCATCATAAAACATAGCATTAAACTTGCATATAGCATAAAACTTGCAAAACACACAACATACACTATACTAAACTTGCATAAGCACATTTATCCACAAACATAGCCATATCTTATCATATCGTTTCATAATCAATTTAACAATTGATTATTAGGTCTATAGAAACTCACCACTAAACTCCCATAAGCAAACCCTTGCAAAAAACCACCCAAAAACTCTAGCCTTGAACATAAAGCTTGCAACTTGATGATGAATGCAAGCTAATGATCACTTATACAACCCAAAGATGCTTGTATGCACATGAAAGCCTTCATAGAAATGGTTTAGAAATAGGATGGAGGCTAGCCATTTGAGTGGAGGCCATGATCATAGAAAATTTTGGCATAGTTTAGTTAGGAGATAGGATTATGATCATTTAGGGCTAGCTTAGTGTCTTATTTATAGGATTAGGTTGTGTTTCAGACCCTTAGATTAACCCTAGATTAGTTTAGGACCATCAGATCTCGGAAGCTTCCAGAAACCAGCCCAAACACTAAAATGGTGCACCAGGCCATACTAGCCGAGCACCCCCTGTCGACACCCAAGTCGACAGGGCTGTCGACTTGGTCTAGCCAAGTCGACTGCCCAGTCGACAGGCCTGTCTACTTGGGTAGCCAGGCGGGAATTTTCCCCGCCTGCGCCCAATGGCCCAATTTGGAAATTTGAACCTGAATTTTTAAATCTGTTTTAAACTTTGAATTTTCTGCAAACTTCATTGGGCCATAACTGGGCCATACAGACTCCGATTCTCGAAAACTCGGACTCAATTTCGCGTATTTTTCCGAGACGAACGCAATGACGCAGCCCGTTTCCCCCAATTCTCACACCTGAGATTATTTATTCTGTAATTAGTGAATTTTAACATTAACCGTAATTCGGGGTGTTACAGCATATGACAGTGTTAATAGAGAATTTATTTGCTATATCATGTCATTTATGGGATTTCCTATTCACTTCATAAACATCATTTTTGAATGTATGTCTACTGCTACATATTCAATCATGATTCAAGGGGTTCCTAAAGGATTTATAACTTCAAATAGGGGTACTAGACACGGTGACCCTCTATCCCCTTATCTTTTTTCTATAGCTATGCAAAACTTTTCATTTATGATGGAAGAAGCAACTCTACAAAAGAAATTTCAGCCAAGCGGTACAGTTAATCCTACTATTTCTCACCTACTGTATGCTGATGATTTGATGATTTTTGGCAAATCATCTATTATAAATGCCCAAGTTTTAAAGAAGATATTTCAGAACCTCAGTAACTATGCTAGACTTAATGTTAATGCTTCAAAGACAAAAGTTTTTTTTAGTGTATCAGTCATAAATTCTGAACAGTTGCCACATATCCTTCAATTTTAACAAGGCACATTACCTATAAAATACTTGGGGGTACCTCTTTCAACCAATTATTTACAATATTCAGAATGTAATTCTCTCATTCAAAGGATTCAAGGGAAAATAAATGGTTGGGAAACAAAATTACTAAGTTTTGCAGGGAGGGATGAGTTGATAAATACAGTCATCACCCCCATTATTTTATATTGGATTTTCATTTATCAAATTCTAGAGTTTACAATTGATAAGTTGAATTCACTCTGTGCTGATTTTTTCTAGGGAGAGGGGGCATCTCACAATGTGTCATGGCATAATTTATGTAGACCAAAAGCTGAAGGGGGTGTTGGTTTAAAAAAAAATTCAGATCTTAAGAAAGCAGCCTGTGTGAAGTTGCTTTGGAAATTTTTAGACAACACTTCACTTTGGAGTAAGTGGATACATAACAAGTATTGTAAAAAAGATTTTTTTTGGACAATGACTCTAGATAATAATTCTTCTTCAACATAGAAGTCTATGATAAGGCTAAGAAGAAGATCTAAGCAGTTGTTTAAGAAAGTCACTGCTAATGGAGATGACACTTATTTATGGCATGAACCGTGGATAAATTGCAAAAGTCTGGTTGACTTATTAGGATATGATAGATTAAATCTAATTGGTTCTTCAGATCAGAAAGTAAGTAACATTATCAGGAATGAGATGTTAATACCCGATATTCATCCAGCAACCAGGGAACTGATTGAAGAAATCTGCTCTATATCTACATATCCAAATAAAAGACAGGACTTTTATGAATGGTGTGATGGCAGCCAGTTTTCCTTTCATAGAGCTTGGGGTTATCTGAGAAATCATGATAAAAAAGAAGACTTTTTTTCAGTTATTTGGCATGGTAAAAATAGTAAAAAAATGTCTTTTATCACTTATCTTGCTAGTATTGGCAGGTTGAATACGAAGGACAGGCTGCAAAGATTCAACAACATCACGGATCCTCTTTGTTCCCTTTGCAATAATCATCCTGAGACTATTCAACATTTATTCTTCATGTGTGACTTTTCAGCTTTTATCTGGCTTTCTTTGAAGCAAAAATTGGATCTTGCTCCAAATCTTTCAGATCTAAAGAAAGAAGCTTTGATTATTTTCAACAATTTCAAAAACAAAGGTCAATTGGAGGATCTGGCGTGTGCTACCTTTACTTGCGCTATTTATTCCATCTAGAAAGATAGAAACTTGAGAGTTTTCCATGGCAAAAAATCGAGCTCGTTGTCAGGTCTCTGGAAGATCGAGATTGAAGTCAAATGGTTGTTGGTGAATAATGGAAGTAAATGTTCTAGAGACAGAAGAAGAGAAGCTATAATTGGTAGATGGGGTATCGAGCTTAATGATACCGGTTAAAGGATGAGCTGTCGGTTTGAAGTTATGAAGTGTGTGTGGGCCTGGTTGGGCTTTAGTGTGTTGGTCGGTTTATGGACTTTGTTGTTATTTGTGTTGTATTTGCTTTGTTATGATTTTATGTTGTTCCCAAATTTATAAGTACTCTTTTCCCTTGTAAGGTACCCATCTAGGTTAGGGGGATTAAAAGGTTTTAATGAGGCTTATAAAGGAGGGCTATTGGTTTTTCAGAAATAAAGTTAACCAATTTTCAAAAAAAAAGTAAACAAATCATTATAAAATCAGATGTGATTTGATATTCAACAAAAAAAATTTGAACTAAAATTTAAAATATGACCAAGTGTTAAAAATATATTTGATAGACCATGATTTAATTCTTTTAATTTGAAGTTGCTATTCAAATGTCACATTATCAGGGTTTAAAACTATTTAGACTCAGTATTTATGTTGAAAATACTACCATAATTATTTAGTTCTCTGATCAAAGGAAGAACAACTCTGATTTTTGATTTAGAAATGCGAAATTGACGAAGAAAGTTAAATACATATATTATTTTATTTATTAATCAACCTTTGGTACTGTACCCTAAGCCTCATAAGCATTTAGATTTGGCTATTTCTTCTTTCCATTATGCAGCCTTAATTTCTTTACAATATGTAACGTCACTCTGAGGACCAAAGAGAAAGAGAGAGGAGAGAGGTTGTAAAGCCCTTGAAAGCATTAGAGGATATACCTAAATGAGATTACCTAAGGGAATGTGAATGGAAGAGGGTTGATGAAGGTGAAGCATAAAGAAGAAACCTAAAGCTATGCATGGAGCATCAATGAGTTTTTGGATTTCAGAAATGGAAGCATAGGACAATGAGATGTAGCGACAAAGCAGAAATTTGACAGATTTAGTAATCGCTTCAGAAATGCCAAAGATTGGGGACAGATGGAATGAAGGCCATTTATTTACTAATATAATAAAAACTTGGAATGACCATAACACCAAAGGTGTTATTAGAACACTTCACCAAAAGGTAAGATTCGAAGTTATGGAACCAAAAACACAAAATAAAAGGAAAATGTAGGGACTAAAGAATTTTTAGAATGGTTCGGTCAATTTAGACCTACGTCCACTATAGAAGCTGTTTTCATTATCACTCCAGGATTTACAAAGATCATGAATTCACTCATATCTCTCATTTCTATCCTTTATAATGATCTTCTATTTTTTTCTCTCGTTCCGCTTTAGATTTCACTTGAATTCGCGAAGGAATCATTTAGATCTCTTGATTTGTAATGATGTTTCTATAGATCTTCAATCACTTAAACAATTAGATGATCTTCATTAGTTCCATGGTGAATTTGTGTCGGATCTAAGCTTTATCGAGAAGTAATGGTAGTTAGAGATCACTTGGGTTGAGTTTGAGCAATTTCTAATGGAGTTTGGAGAAGAATTAATCGATTTGTTCTTAAAGGAAGATGGATTGAGCTTGAGAAGCCATTAATGGAGCTTGGAGTGCTTGAGAGTGTAGAGAAATGGTTTGGACAGCCCTTCAGGGTAGAAAAATCGGTCCCATGAGTGGTTTAGAAGTGGGGAATTTATAGTTGTAGTTTGGGGGTAATGGAAGAGTTGTAATTATGTTGTGTAGGGTTTGGGTTGGTCATAGAAGTATTAATTTACGGCAATGCCACCGGGTTACAGCTGTACACACCTGGCATATATGAACTTGAGACCGACCAGAACATGATGTAACGCATGACCAGACTACGTATGAGCGACCAGAAAGGTATACATGACCAGGATTTTGATGTGCAAGCAGGGAATAATGCACGATCCATTATCTTTATTTGCAACCGCCCCCCTTGTCTGTCACATGTGCCACATCAGAGCTGAACCATCCTCTCTGAAGTGTTGATCCATGCATTTGTATATTTACCACTGTATGTTTGCTCTTATATATGCTCTACCCATTCTTCTAGATGCTGCTCGACCCCTCGCAAATGTTGCTCGACCCTCCAGGCCATTTGCTGCTCGACCAGTGTACTATAGGCCGCATGACCAACCAGCTTGAAGGTTGCATGACCGGTGGTGCTTGACCCGTCATTGAAGAATACCGCTCGACCATGTGTTTCTCGACCGGCCAAACCTTTAGCTGGTGCTCGACCATCATCGTCGTGTTGCTGATCTTGAGCGTGATCTAACCATGGACATAGGTAAACTCATTAGTTGTTTGTCTTATTTGATATTATTCTGGTCGTTTGCACTTATACTGTTCGACAGAATGCCTGAATGAGTTTTTGATTAGTTAACAATTGCCCCTCGGAGCTTGTATTTTTATATAAAACACGGGCTTCGATATTCGATCGGTCCTTGTATTGACTTGTATCCTTTCATTGGAATCAGCAATAACTCGAGTCTAGTTTGTTCATGTCTTAATGTTGCCAGGTACTTGAGTGCTTCAGATTTTGAATTTATTGCGCGTTGACAGTCAATCGCGGCTTTTGATTCGCTATGGCAAATCATGCTTTGACCCTTTGACTCATTAATTCCAAATGATCCAAGCACAGAATTTGTTTGTTGAATTTATATGCTTCACGCCACCTGTTCTGTGATTAAAACATGCACTTGCACGATTTTGGACTTATACTTTATTATGATCGTCCACATCAATAACATATTAGTTAATCATTAAAAATGAATTATAGTGAATTTTGTGACTTGGGTTGAATAACATTCCTATACAGAACTATTTTTTGTTTAACTGTTTATAATTCGTCAAACATTGTCTGTATAAATGCGATATCCTAATCCAAATTCACAATGACACTGGAGTTCTGCTAATCGATAAGTATACAGAATATAGATTTCAAGCCTCACTCTTTTATATAATCTTGTACGATGGTTCATATTTTATGAAATGTGTACCTGTTCAAATTGGAACTTCGACTTGATTTTCCAAGGCTGGAAAGATTGCAGCTTGAATCAGTTTCTGGTTATTCCTTGTCCTCTTGGCAATTTGCCAAAGAAATGCTATTTTGTGCTATCCCAATATGTTTTTAATCAAGCATGCACTTATTTTGGTATTCCCAAATTTGTCTCAAGATTGCCAGGAAAAGAAGAATTTGCTGATTGTCTATTTTTAGGCCTACCGCAGTAGCTCAGTTAGATTTAGAAATATGAATTTGAATAATCTTTGACTCCATGGATCATCCTGGGATATATATATATAGAATTTTGAATCTCTGTTTCAAGACGGCTTGTCTAAGTACTTAATTCTTGCTCAATCTCCTTTTATATCTCTTATTGAAACTATTAACATGTATTAGCTTCAATTCTTTGAGAAGCATTACTACTTTATTAGATTCGAATTATGCCACATTCGCACAATTTCTTTCTAAGCATCGCTTATCTTCATATTTGAAACAAAATACCGTCGGGTGTTTGAGTTATTTATGGTTGGAGCTCTGCAGACGAGGAAGCCTTTGCGTTAACAGATTCTAATTGGGTTTCCCAAGTTGATCTTTATTGATGCCGCGAGTATAATCAACATATCGAGCATATTGATTTTGCCGAATTTTACAAGTGCCCCATTTTTTGAAGGCAAGATCAAGCCAAGTGTATTCGCTTCCTTGGTGAAAGTATATTGGTTTTTGGCTTGTTACAACGTCATGATGGACCAGTTGTATTTTCTTTGGACATTATTCAACTCTTATATGGTTGTTTTGCCCTATTACCGTGGATCGTCACCAGTCGCAAGAGCTCGGTGTGATCCGCTGGTGAAGTTTCCTTGATTGTGGTTGACGCGTTGGAAGCTTCTACTTTATTGGCCGAAGTTATTTAAACTTTTCGATCATGTGTAGAACCTCTGAACTTGTCAATTCAATAGGAATTCTGACTTCGCTGATTGGTTTGGTGCTTCTAATTGGAGAAGTTTCTATATCTTTATGTCCTCTCTAGGGAAGGATCTATATTTGGTGCCTCCGCTAGGGGATGACTTTTATTTGGTGCCTCCGCTAGGGGAGGTCTTTGGATTTAGTGCCCCCCTTGGGGAGGTCTTTATATGTTGTGCCCTCGCTAGGGGAGGACTTAGGATTTAGTGCCCTCGCTCGAGGAGGTCTTTATATTTTGTGCCTTCGCTAGGGGAGGTCTTTGCGCATCACTCGGGAAGCATTTGATTTATAATGGATGGTTTTTTCTTGTTATAATGTTTCATGGTGTTGGTTCCAGTTCCTTTGTCGAATGCTTGACTTGGCAGGCTATCTCAATTCAGGAACCGGAGCCTTCGACCTCTTATTCGGGAAAATTCCCTTTCGACAAAAGTTACAACCCTCTCGTTTGTTTGTCATGGAGCTTGCTCGCTATTTGAATACTTGCGACTCTTCTCGTTCACTTTTCAAGGCGGTTCTTTTCTATTTTTGCATTTGTGCATGATAACATTTACAGCATTCGGCGCTCGAACTAATCTTGTTAGGGTCGCTATGTTTCGCCAGATTTTAAAGGAACAACACTTGATAGATAGCCTGCAATAAGGAATCATTACTTAAGCAAGTTTTGATTTGACATAAATTTTTGCAAGCAAGGAATTTATTTTGGTAGATATGCTCTTAGTCACTGAGCTAATGTTCAGTACAGCGTTTGTAGAATACAACATGAAGTAAAGCATGAAATCAAGAATGAAATAAAGTTCTGGTGACAATGATCGCTTATTACGAGCCATTTAGATTGAAGTGCCTATCAATGGTAGTCAGTTAATGATCGGCCTTGTATTAACCCGTGCGGGAGTTTCAGTACTTGCCCAGGTTGGTTTGTTGGCGCACTTTGCCCCTGAAGCGCTGAAGCAGAATTTGAGGATTGCGGATCCTTTACATACTGTTGTAGCCTGTTTTTCCTGATCATCTCCTCATTGAGGTTCTTCAAGTGTCGGCATTCATTATGTCATGCCCGGGTTGATTGTGAAAACGACAGAATTTTACAGGATTCGCAACTCTCTTAGAGATATTCAGCGATGGTGGTTCTGTATAATGTTTTGCATCTTTGGTAGCAGGGTAAATGTTCTCCGGAGTATTATTCATAGGGGTGAAATCAGCGGATTTAAAGAATCGAGTTTTCTTACCATCTCGATTATCTTTCCCATTGTTTCCTCTCTTTTGGCTTCCGGAATTCTTCTGATTATACTGAGTAGCAGCATTTTTTGGAGCTTCAAGAAACTGGTTTGCATCAATAATCTAAAGAGGCATAGGATTATTGTCCACTCTCATATACTCCTCTAACTTTTTATAGAATTTTTCAAGCATGTCTGATTCTTTCATTTTAATCCATTTACCAAATTCGCTCTTCTCATCTATGGCGCCGATTAGAGACATTAAGATCATGCGGGGCTCGGAATTCCCCTCTTCGGACAAAGCAGTGTTGAATCTCTTGAGGAAAGCTTTAACAGACTCTCATAGACTCTGCCTCATTGATGTTGGAGAAATAACATCCTTAGGCTTAGTAGCTTGCATCCTGAACTGCTCCTTGAATTTCAAAGTCAGATCGTCAAATCGGTCAAAGGATTTGAGCGGCAGCCTTGTGAGCCATAATGATGCCATGCCTTCTAGATAGAGAGGGAAGCACAGGCACTTGATCTCGTCTATCGCTTTGGCTGCTTTCATATGCCATTCATATCTATACAGGAAGTGATTTGGATCAGAAGTCTAGTTGTACAGAGGCAGAGTAGGATGAGTGAACTTTTATTGAACTCGGCTTTGCGAATCCTTTTAGTGAACAGATTTTCGTTACGGGAGGAGTCCCATTTTCTTTCATTGTCATTGCGAGCCTTGCTATCTTTCATGATTTGCTTTACCATATCCTCGATATACTCCTTCGAGTTGTGTTGTTCCATAGATCGGACATCGATCTCTTTGCCAGATGCCTATCTTGGCGAGCGATCACAATTAGAGGATCTAGGTCTTTTACCTGCACTATGGGGAGGTGCCCCCTTGGCGAGACTTGCAACTCGTTGGGTATTTCGATCGGAGTGGCTTTTGGCTTTCAGCTATGAATTTTGAACTTTAGCTTCGTTCCTATCGCTTTTCCATCTATCGAGGACTTCCATATTATCATTACGATTATGATCAAAGGCTGCTGAATTCGATTTCTCTTCAAGGTCGGCATAAGCCTTTTGAGGAGAAGCGGGATTCGCTTGAGCTTTTAGAACAACGTTCATCTTCTCGACAAGAGCTTGATTAGCATCCATTAAAGTTTTCATGGAGGCTTCCATGCACTGATTTAAATGGGCAATGGCGGCATCCAGTTCATTCCTAGTTACACTGGTTCCGCCTACCGAGTTTTCGCCAACTTCGAAGCGGTTAGTAAGTAGTGTAGCTTCGTCGTTAGCAACGTTGTGGGTTTCTCCAATGGATTTACTTGCAGTTTACTTAGATTTTTCCATTAATTCGGACAAAGCTTTGAATTTTGGAGAGAACTCGTGAGAGAATTCGTCTATTGGCACGAACCTTAGATCTGGAGAATCTATAGTCGAAACGGGCTTTGCACTTCAATGTAGTCACAAAGCAATTAACCTTGAGAGAGTTATCGTAGCCCACGTTGGGCGCCAAATATTGAAATAAAAAAATGACCACAACACCAAAGTTGTTATTAGAACACTTCACCAAAAGGTAGGATTCGAAATTATGGAGCCACAAACACAAAATAAAAGGAAAATAGTAGAGTGCAAAGAATTTTAGAGTGGTTCGGTCAATTTAGACCTGCGCCCATTATAGAAGATGTCTTCATTATCACTCTTGGATTTACAAAGTACATGAATTCACTCATATCGCTCATTTCTCTCTTTTATATTGATCTTCTTCTTTTTTTCTCTTTTACCGCTTTAGATTTCACTTGAATTCGTAAAGGAATATGTTAGATCTCATGATTTGTGATGATAGTTATGTAGATGTTCATTCACTTGAACAATTAGATGATCTTCATTAGTTCCATGGTGAATTTGTGTTGGATCTAAGCTTTAGAGATAATTAATGGTAGTCAGAGATCACTTGAGTTGAGTTTGAGCGATTTCTAAAGGAGTTTGGAGAAGAATTAGTCGATTTGTTGTTAAAGGAAGATGAATTGAGCTTGAGAAGCCATTACTGGATCTTGGAGTGCTTAAGAGTGATGGAGAAATGATTTGGACAACTCTTCGTATAGAAAAACCGGTCACTTGAATGGTTGAGAAGTGGGGCATTTATCGGTGTAGTTTGGGGGTAGTGGAAGAGTTGCAAGTATGGTGTGCATGGTTTGGGTCGGCCCTGGAAGTATTTATGAGAATGTCACTGGGTTACAGCTATATACAACCGGCCATAACATAATGTAACGCACGACCAGACTACGTATGAGCGACCAGAAAGGTATGCGCGACCAGGATTTTGATGTGCGAGCAGGCAATAATGCACGAGCCATTATCTTTATTTGTAGCCGCCCCCTTGTCTGTCACATGTGCCACATCACAGATGAAACCTTCCTTTCTGAAGTGCTGATCCATGCATTTGTATATATAGCACTGTACGTTTGCTCTTATATATGCTCGACCCATTCTTCCTAAGACCATAACCAACCATCCGTTCTGTTCACTTTTTCTCTTTCATCCAAACAAGTCACCAAGCAACCAGCAATACAAAACCAGCCACAAACCACTTAAAAAATATATTATATAATACAAACAGTACAAAACACCAAACACCCCTTCCATCCAATATATCTCTTTTCACCGCACCAAACACCGTTTGCATGTTTTTTTATTATTAAAAGTTTATAACGGCAAAGTGTTTGCCGTTATAAACTTATAACGGCAAAGACTTTGCCGTTATAAACTTATAACGGCAAACACTTCGCCGTTATAACCACTAGCCTCTGTTCACTCAACTGAACACGAACGGGTTCCAAACTAGCCACGGGGAAGTAAACAAGCCACACCTGGTTGCTCCGTGGCTTATGGTTGGTTATGCTCTAATGCTGCTCGACCCCTCGCAGATGCTGCTCGACCCTGCATGCCAGATGTTGCTCGACCCTCCATGCCAGATGCTATTCGACCCTCCATGCCAGATGCTGCTAGACCAGAGGAATGTAGGCCGCATGGCCGACCAGCTTGGAGGTTGCACGACCGGTGGTGCTCGGCCCGTCATTGAAGAACACCGCTCAACCACGTGTTGCTCAACCAACTAACCCTTCAGTTGGTGCTCAACCATTAACGTGGTGGTGCTGGTCTTGAGCGCGATCTAACCATGGACGTGGGTAAACTCATCAGCTGTTTGTCCTGTATTGAGCTTAGTCTGGTCGAGTCCACTTATACTGTTCGACAAAATGCCTGAATGGGTTTTTTCTAGTTAACAAGTATATATCATATCGTTATGCTCAACTGGTGTGTGAAGAAATGGTAAACAAAGTGGAAGACACCATGGAACAAAATGATGTGTGGCTATACCAATCACTGTTCCATGTTAGCAGGATAAAAGAGACGGACATTAAAACCGTAAATGCATATTCAATCAAGTCCAAATAGAAACCATGTCTACAATGAATTACATCTTCTAACTGCCATCCTATAGCTTTCATGAGACGGAAGACGGTAAATAGGCAGCTATATACTACATATTCGAAAGAAACATTGCTTATTTCATCCTTGGGTGATCTGACCATTTTAAGTAGAATATTCAATAGATTGGCCGAACTTCCTTTTGCATTTGATAAGACTTTTTTTAAATAGCAACGGGAAGATGCGTGTCCAACGTCCGTTGTGGACAAACACTATGCATGAGAATGTAATTAAAATATTTAGAGTTAGTTTAAATAAATTGACCCGTAATGGCATAAGTCAAAAATATCTGGTTGTTAAATAAATTGACTTCTAATGTCATAAACTCAAGAATACATAGCTATATATTGAATATCATTTGTGGACACCAACACCTAGTTAAATTATCTCTGTAATATTTCAGGGCACCTGAGATATTAATACCCATTGTTGATATTCATCACATTGGTATAAAGATCACCAACAGGCACATCTAAATCCAGACCGTGAAGTCTGTAACCTCCTTAGGCACTCCTGTAGTCCAGTCGTAGAAAGATCCATGATCTCTTAGTCAACTATGAACTGTTATAATTGCAGATAATTTGAGGAAAATAATGAATTGAAATATTTATAAATATTTGCGAATAAAATTCTATCACAAAGCAAAGTTTTTGTTATCCTGGATTTAAATGAAAATAAGATGAAGTTAATAAAAATTAAATAAAATATTCATTAAATAATATTCAAAGAATATATATATATATTATTATTATTATTATTATTATTATTATTATTATTATTATTTTTTGGCAAAGCATATATTCAAAGAAATTGTTACTGAGAAAATATTCAAAGAAACAAAGGTAGAAAATTGTCATAAAATCTTCATTAAATACTACATATTCTGTATGGTCAACAATGAAATCTGCTTAACAAATGCTAACTGAGGCAGTATAAGAAGTTAACAATACATTAGAATTCCATGTAACTATAGTATATCTTTCAATGGTAGTTGAGTCAATCCTCGCAATGGGGCTACTAAGGTTACTTTGATTCATTTTTATTATCATTTCACACATGACCGAATGCAATAAAATTATGAACCCTGGTTATATACACGTTCTTCCCTTGTTTACAATCAATTATTTATTAATATGATGGAGGTGTCTTCTTGTAAAAAAAAGTCCGCAAAAAATCTTGAAAACCAATCAAACTTTCCAGTCGGAAGGGAAGAGAAAGCCCCAAATCGGTTGCTGATTTAAAGTAGGGTGACTGGCATGTTTCTTTGAGCAATGAATGCTGTTTGGCACTGTTGCCTGCTCATTCCATTAACACTACCTGTGCTTATTGTTGCTGCATATTTGCATTCACTTAGTATGAAACTTTTCAAGCATGTGTGAGTTGTGCGTATACGGCATCTAATTGATACCGTCAAGCTCCAGCTGGTACACGGCACATCTTTTTTGATTGAATTGTATTTTATTCTAGGTGAATTTTGTTGATTGCTTGGTTTCATTTCAAAGTTCAGGCGTAAGATGTTTATATGGTAGGGAAGAAACCAATGGATCCACGGTGGAAGCATAAAACCTTCGACGAAATAGCCAAATCAAACCCAATATCTCAAATCACCAAACAACTTAAGTCTCCCTCGCTCTATCAAATTCACCAGCCTTTCTATCTGGTCGCACCATACTATTCGAAGCCACCTCAGAGATCTCAAGCCTTCTAAAATGCTTGTGCTTTGGCCAGACCATATTCAGCAATCAGCACTTGTTCGAATTCAACTTTGAAGAAGCCTTTTACCTTCATCACAGCCTCAAATCTTTGAATATTGCACCACCTGACAGTAGGTCTGCACTGACTGAAGATGAACTGTGGGACTACATGAGGTCTAAAGAACCTACACATCTACGTGACAAGAATTGGGTTGTGAAGAAGATGACCAAATATGGTGGTGATTTCGTTGCTTACAGTTACAGACATCATCCTAAGCTTATTCATTCAGAATACGCAGTTCTTGTCATGATGGAAGATGATGACAATGGTGGGGGGAGATTCATGGATTGGTCGGATTTTCAATGCAGGTTTCAGTTAGTGGAACCGTTGCTAAGGTGTTAGTGCTGAACGCGATTAAAAACACAAGTGATACTAGTACGCCTTTGTGTTTGGAGAAATTTAGGGTCGAAGAGGGTGGGATGTAATTTGACATATCAAGTAGCAATGATATGTAGGGAGGATGCGAATGCTGATGAGAAGAAAGTTCTGCTTTGAAGCGTAATGATGACTTTTTGTGGTTAATGCGGTTGATTTAATTTGACATATCAAGTAGCAATGTAATAATATTTCTACTTTTTTTGTTGCGATAATCCAGTTTCATAATATTAGTTGTAGTTTGTTCTTCTGTAAATTTTATTCTGTCATGAACTGCTTAGTGTTTGGTTTTACAGCACTTCTTCTGAGTTTGTTTACATTACTTGCACTCTTATGTAGTTGTGACGTTTGCCTTGCATTGTTGTAAAATAAAGTCTTATCTGCGGTGGCATTAAATTTGTATGAGATATAAACGTGTCCGTATAAATATATTAATTATATGCAAATTGGGATACAAATATTTTTTGTTGGTATTTTTCTAGATTTTCCTATGTTTAAATAACGTTTATTTAACAACACAGTAAATGCCTTGGAAGTGACCACGAGTTTCATATTTGATTTCGTAAGTACAAGAAACAAATTTCAAAGTATTGGTATTTACAAAATTTTGAATGTTTTACCAGTTGTTAGTAGGGCTGACAATTAGAACCAAGAATCGAAAATCCGATCCGAAAAGATCCGAACCCGAACCGAATTCGATGGGTCTCGGGTCGGGTCTAGATGATGAAAAATACCTATAAACCCAATCAAAAACGACCCGCACAGACCTGACCTGAAAGACCCGACCAAAAAATATTGAAATATATGTATTTTTAGTGTTATTATTCAACTGGACCAGACCCGACCCGATCTTCGACCCGACCCGAACATAAGCTCGGGTCGGGTCAGGTCCAGATTTTCAAAAGGTATAGTTTAAACCCGACAAAACCCGACCAGCCTAGAACCGAGACCCGACGGGTCGGGCCTGGATCCATCGGGTCGGGTCTAATTGTCACCGCTAGTTGTTAGTCAAATTCTATTTAAAACCTTTAAAACGTCTAATTTATAAGAACGTATTATATATATATAGAGAGAGGAGGGTGGGAAGAGAGAGAATGAATTGGGAAATGGGTGGTGGAGATTAAGGGGAGAGTTCACGTGCAATATAAAAGGTGTAGCGGAACCCTCCTTATATATATATACACACACGCGCGCGCACACGCACACACGCACATACTCACACAAGCATCACGGGACGCGCTTCGCGCGTGGTCGTGGCATTCCTTATATGTTATGTATTTTACATATACAAGGAAAAATAACTTATACTAATGTTGTGTATGGTCAATAAACTATTACTTCAAGAAAAAATAATAGGCAATATAAATAAATTCAAATGTAATGATCACACAATATCATTCGATTATTTTGTCGTTTAGCAATGTTTGAATTGTTAGTTCGAGCGTAATGGCATGCGTTTCGCGCGTGGTCATGACGCCTGCTTCGCGCGTGACCATGATACACACTTCGCGCGTGGATTGTTATTCATCAAACATTGTGTATTTTACATATGAAAGGTTAAAATGATTTGTACTAATATTACATGATCAATAAATTGTAACATCGTAATTAAAAAATAGTAAATAAATTCAAATGTTTTTTTTAGTAAATTTAGTAAATAAAACAAATGAAAGAAAGAAAAAAGAAAGTAAAGAGGAGAGGTGGAAAAAATATTGGAAAACAACTGAAAATTTACTGTTAATTGATAGTTTTCATTTCAAAAGGCGTCGAGCTAACAATTCAAAAAAATAAATAAATAAATAAAAAAAATTCAATCAAAAGCAAGGGAAACCAACGCCTTGATCCAAATATGCGGAGCATTGCAAGTTGTGCATAAAGAGTCTTTATTCAAATGGATTGGTAAAATAAAAATACAAAAATTTGAATAAGAAGAATCTATATGTTTTTGGTTGAGAGATCCATAACTACAGTATAAAAAATGCATCACGATATCTACCTTACAGGCGAAGCAGGTAAAGGAGAAGATATGTCATTTTCAAGCAAACGTGGAGATCAATAACAGAAGGAAGGTGAATTGAAGAAGCGTGAGAAGATATGAATGAGATAACAAGAATGGGTAGATATCTAAATGTCCCTGTAGTACGTTCTAGAATGCAATATTAAAGGGATATTTAAATGTCCTAGTAGCACGTTCTACTATTTATTAATTGCTAATTTATATCATAATGCGCAATAATAAATGTCATTATTCAAATTTGAATGCCTATTCAAATTCTCGTTGAATATGGAAAGGGCAATATAATTATATTAATTGCCTATTTATAAACGTTACAACACTTATTTATAAACACATATTATTTTTTAAATAATTTTAATTAGAGAGTAACAGGTGACAGTGAATAATATTGGTAATGCTAATATAAAAAGTCATAGACCAACCATAGAAGAGATGAAAGATGAAAGAGTTTGACTGAATTAGTTAGTGAATCTTAAAGTGTAATAATTTATTTCCTTTATAGATTAACTGATAAAAATGAATAGTATCAATCGTCAAAGTTTTATATTTATGGCTAATAGAATAAGCAGTGAAACATTCAACGAAAAATATTAAGAATTTTTTTTAATATCTCAATTAACATTAAATATAAATGTAACAATTCTCGGATATGTTAAGGTAGTTAAATGACATTCATTGCCCTTCCTTTTAACCATGGAAGAATAACTAAGTAAAGGACATTTTCATCAGTTTAGGTGTACACCAAAAAAGTGTGACACCAAACCTATTCCGATTATTAGTGTACGAGACGTATAGGCACGCGCTTCGCGCGTGGTGATGGTACACGCTCCGCACATGGTTATGGCACGCCCGGAGCTATTCAACAAAATAAAAATATATCATTAGTACATGGTCTGGTATATTTCTTACCCATTTTATTTTTCTGCATATTTATTTGCTCGATATTTTCTTTTTATTTTCCTGTTCTCATTACTGCGCATTAATTTTATTCTGTTTCTAATTCATGCATGTTAATTCATGTGATCGTTATTCAAAACATTTATTTTTATTTCTAGTTTTATTAAAAAAAAATCCATTCTTAATACACGTGCACATACTCTTGAAATAAATATTTCCGGACATATACGTGATTTAATTCCATTTACGATACACATTTATTTTCGAATTCAAACATCTGCGTGATTTGATTCAATTTATGTCACCCTTCTAGATTTAATTGTCTGTTTTTCTAATGTTATTCTCATTTACGTCTCTATTAATGTCATTAATGACGCACATGGCTAATTAAAGGAACACTGCTATTTAACTTTAATTACTTTCTATTTCTTTCTTGATTTAATTCTTTTATCATATGTGTTTGTTTTAAGTAAAGGGCATTTTTGGTAGTTTGCGTGTACACCAAAAAAGTGTGACACCAAACCTGTTCCAATTATTAGTAAAAGATATTTCTAGTTTTATTGAAAAAAATTCCATTCTTAATATGCGTTCACATACTCTTGAAATAAATATTTCCAGACATACGCGTGATTTAATTCCATTTACGATGCGCATTTATTTTCGAATTCAAACATATGCATGATTTAATTCCATTTATATTACCCTTCTAGATTTAATTGTCTGCTTTTTTTAATGTTATTCTCATTTACATCTCTATTAATGTCATTAATGACGCATATGGCTAATTAAAGGAACACTACTATTTAACTTTAATTACTTTCTATTTCTTTCTTGATTTAATTCTTTTATCATATGTGTTTGTTTTTAGTAAAGGGCATTTTCGGTAATTTGCGTGTACACCAAAAAAGTGTGACACCAAACCTATTCCAATTATTAGTAAAAGATATATATATATATATATATATATATATATATATATATATATATATATATATATATATATGTGTGTGTGTGTGTGTGTGTGTGTGTGTGTGTGCGCGTGTGTGTGTGATAGGATCAAGAGCATCCCATATAGTGCATTACCCCTTTAGCCTCCCTGGTTTCCATCACACAATTTTTTTTCTCTCATCTCACTAACTGTCTCCCCCAACTAGCTTATTTAATAATAAATGAGTGGCTCATATTGAGGGGTTTTAGAGGTTCCATGGAAACCTCTTCTCTCTCTCTCTCTATACACACACACACACACACACACACATATATATATATATATATATATATATATGTGTGTGTGTACTAGCTAGGTTACTATATTTTAATTATATTACCGCGTTCGCTTTCCAAGGCTCATAATTACTTAGTTCGCTTTCCAAAGCTCATAATTTCTGAGTTTTCTTTCCAAGGCTAAGAGCATCTCCAACAGAATTCAAACCCTGAATATTACAGATTGTAATATTCATGTTGAATTCCTTTGTCTTGCCCAACAGACGTATGCCAATTTTATTGGCGTGCATTTGTATTTTGAACGCGCTCCAATTTTTATCGGTGCTTTAAGATAACGCGTCGATAAAATTGGCGCGCGCTCATAGCGTGCCTATCAATAGAACGCTCTAGGCCCAAACTCCCCATCTTCTACCAAAAACATTTTTTTAAACTATTTTTTATTAGTCGGGACGTCGAGATGCCTCCACGCGTGACGAACATTGGTAGACGTATAGTTCGAGCTCAGTTGGACGACGCAGCTGGTCCAGCGCATCCTTCTCCACCTGCAGAAACGACGATTCAGGACTTACAGATCCTGCATGAGTCACCACTAGGTTTCACTCACCGTTCATTTACTGTGATCGATACCATTCAGGTATAAATCCTAAATTTAACATATATATTTATTGAACTGTTAAACAGTTTACAAAATTACATAGGTAGCATGAACTATTGTTTTTATAGTTATAGTTTATTTACCGACAAAAAAATTGTTTTGAATAGACATGATACATTTGCGTTTGAAGGAGTTGGGTGAAGTTTAGTTCACAGGCCCTTGACATATTACCACTAATTATTCGAGAGAGGCTATTGGCTAGTCCGTTCGGTCTATTCTTACAGATTATACAACCCCAGTCCTTCGATCAACCGTTGCTGGATGCTTTACTAGAGAGAAGGTGACCTACAACACACACTTTCCACTTCCCAGATTTTGAGCTAGGTATCACCCCAGTCGATTTTCACGTGTTTACGAGGATTGTGATAGGCCTCCCTGATAGAGTCTCCTGTCCATTTGACTCCTCCTATGAGTCACCCGAGTCTTACTTACAGTATTTGGCAAATTTGTCCGCGGATCATATATCCAATGGTGTCGTTTTCATCGCATATTTACTTGACTACATTATAGCGCGTATCGATGTAGTGGATTTGCAGGACACAGTATTTCGGGCTACCTTTTTATATCTATTTGGTTTGACATTCTTTTCAAATCGAAAGAATATGATACGATTGGGCTATCTAGCAACACTAGATGATTTAGAGCAGCTTCATATGATTGATTGGGGCTTAGCTATATTGGGTTATCTATATACCGCTCTTGACTCTTACGCTTTTGAAGAGGTTCAGCAGATGTTTGGATTTGGTACATGTTGCTGTGTTGGTACTACGAGTACATGGCCAACATGCATCCACGCATAGAGGCCACTGCCAGTCATACCGCCGAGTCGTTTTTCCTACACATGTGTAGATGGGAGACTAGTCACGCAGTCCATCGTGTTCCTGTTGGTGCGAGACACGACTTGACGGAGGCCCATTCTCAGATAGATTTGAGGTCGAGGGCCAACATATTACGGGCACCTTGGATTTCTTATTGGATGTTACTAACCATGGATGGCCCGCTACCTGATGCACGCCCATTTGTCATTACATGTCGTTTATTTGTGCATCATGTCGTCTTGCTCCCATCGGCTCAGCTTCCTATTTGGTACTTGGGAGATCGCTGTTATTATCATGGTCCCGGTCAGTTGCGCGTACCCGGAGATCCACTACCTCCTGATGATATGTTCTGGCCGCGTCGTTATATAGGAAGACAATACATACAGGGTCTGAGACAAACATGATGGTTTGATACGCATGATTTTTTATTACCCGGAGCAGATTTTGATGCCTTTTGGCATCGAGTAGCTCCTTGGTGGTACACGTTGCCATATTATATTCGAGGTGTGAACTCCGATCACATTGGTCCCCGAGTGGCTACCGTTAGAGTTCATCCTCTACCATTTACTTTTGACCCGATCCTTTCACAGTACTCTGACTAGCCTATGGATTTTGCTCTCGCCGACACATTTCAGGCATTTCATCTTAGCAGTACATAGCTATCCCTACCTATTGTCTACCCACCTAATCACATGGTTGTCAGTATCCTTGCAGCTGGATTATATCCGGCACATGAGGTAATATTCGTACTTGTAATTTTTTTAGCATATACGTTCTAAGGTATAGAAACTGAGTTTATATGTTCTATATTTGCAGTTTGCACCCAGGCTAGACCAACATAGACAACATATAGCCTGTATTCAGGAGATGGACCTGCTACATTCTCAGTTGTTATATCAGGAGCACCAAGCGATAGTGCAGGGTTTGCACGCCCAAATCGATGAATTACAGGCCTGACTAGCGGCAACAAGGGGTGATGGTGATACAGTAGCATCAGGTACCGCTGGAGGATCGTGAATTGTGGAGGATCAGGTGGTGCTGGCAGACCAGGAGGAGATGGAAGATCAGGTGGTGCTGGCGGACTGGGTAGGGGTAGTGACAATGATGACCTTATTCCGTATTATAGCGATAATGATGTGGAGAAGGACGATGATGAGTCTGAGCACGATGATGACGATGATGCCGCAAATTTAGGCTGACTATCATGAGGATCATAATGATGATATGGTTTTTTTTTGTTATCATGATGTGTGTGTGTGTGTGTATGTATGGCTTGATGTGCTAGGCTTTATGTTATTTTTCCATGTTTGCTCGTGTTCATATGTCAAATTGATGCATGTTGTACTATATTTTATTATCTACATGTTATGTTTATTCATGCTGACAACTAAATTTTATGATGTTCTGTGTTATGGACCCTTTATGTTTGATTTCGAATATAAATTAACAACTGCAGTTCACTTATCCAAAGTCCAATTTCGATCCAAAACTCCTTTAAATAATTATTCGTCTAATTAGTTAACTCTATTTAATAACAATTATCGTATTGTTTTTCTGAAAATTTGATTTTGACATAAATCAAAATGTATTAGAAGAAATCCATATTTTCTCTTGTAATAGAAAATTATTATTCAAATGGTCCTGACGATTCTTATTTCAAAGAATTTAGGCACAATTGAGTTATATATACTTAATTGAAGTTCGAAACATCAAAATACGAACTACCACGTTGCGGTAAGCTCATTTTAATTATATTTAAATATAAATGTTTAAACTTCGTTTATTAATAAAATTCAGTCTCATTCGTCCATATTTTAAATATAAAGTAAACCAATTTTCCAAATCTAACTTAATCATGTCGAGCAGTTCATAACCCAGTTATAAATTTATTTCATAACTCAGTTATAAATTTATTTCAAAACCGAGTTATAAATTTATTTCATAACTCTGTTATAAATTTATAAACGATTATATAGCGACCATTTGAGATTTTTGGTTTGACTTAACTCGAAATCTACAATGCCAAAATCCGCTATTTCCTTTTCATTGGCATTCCATAATCAATTAGAACATGATGGTTTTTTTCGAAGAATTCCAACATATTTCGGACCCTGTACATACGATTGAAGTTCAAAACGTATAATTATGAACTACCACGATGTTACGAGCTTATTTATATATAATTTATAAATTAAACTTTCAAATTTCGAATAATTTAATTATTCCTTTCAAAATTTCCTTTCGAGTAAAAGATTGTATCGACTTAAATAAACTGGACGACCCTAACCGCTCGACTCATCTTCGATCAAAAACAGGGGATGACCATTCATGTCCGACTCCTTTTCAAATCACGATATTGGACGACCCTTTTCGATTTAAAAATACGGGACGACCACTAGTGTCACTGTTTCCAATTTGCTTTATGGGCTGCGATTTCCAAAGCAATTTCTAGCCGAATGACAAGACATACCACTAGTGCTTGAATTAAAGTCAAATCTACCAATTGCTTTGACATTTTTGTATGGTAAATAGAGTAATAGATTTAGACTCGGCATTGGATACTGTGCCACTATGTCCTATATGCTATTAACTGTACCACTGTATATTGCAACAACTGTTTTTTAGGGATGACCCTACTTGTTAAATTCCTTGGTTATATTATGTGGATTACCCTACTTGTTAAATTCCTTGGCTATATTTCGGGCGACCCTACACACTGGACCAACACAGGTACCAATAAAGGAGCACTCAAACCAATAAAGGAGAATCATACCAACAAAGGAGCACTCGTACCAATAAAGGAGCACTCTGTCCAATAAAGGAGCACTCTGTCCAATAAAGAAGCACTACATTTACGCACATATCGACAAAGGGACACTAAAACCCATAAAGCTGACACAACACAATGCACGCTCCAACCAATAAGGATGCACACAATTTAATAAAGGACCACAGAAAACAATTAAGCTACACAATAACCAAAACCTTATACCTTATATACAACAACAACATTGCAAACCCTATTTCATACCCAAACATATTCACAAACAAAAATGGATTCCTATTTTATGAAATGCATGGTGGCTTTTAATAGAGATTCGGAGGAAGAAGAAATCTTTCAACAGGAAGCAGAAGACATACAAGAAATACGGGACTTATGCAATGAAGCCTATGGTTTATCATCCACAACTCGAAGGGGATTGGTTCCTGGAAGGAAGTTTATACATCGAAATCATGCTAAATACCATAAGTCAATGATGCAAGATTACTTTTATGACAACTGCACTTACATGCCCGATATGTTTCGTAGAAGATACAAGATGTGGAAAAATCTGTTTCTTTGATATTGGTGGGTATTCAAGATAACGATGATTAATTTAAGTATAAGAAAATACATCAAAGACATAGGGGTTATCCGATGAATAGAAAATGACGGTCGCTATGAGAATGTTAGCTTATGGCACTCCTGCAGATGCATTGGGCGATGCATACCAAATTCTGGAGAGCACAACACTTGAAACACTTGAAACGTCTACAGAGAGGAGTACTTTAGGTCTCCGAACGAAGCTGATATAGTGCAAATCAGAGAGATGCACGGAGGCAGGGGATGGTCGGGCATGTTATGAAGTCTGGACTGTATGCTTTGGGAATGGAAGAACTTCCCTAAGAGTTTACAAGGTTCTTATGACGGAAAGGAAAGGCGACCAACAATCATTTTGGAAGCTGTATCATCGTATGATTTGTGGATATGGCACGCTTTCTTTAGAATGTCCAATTCGAATGATGACTTATATGTTATAGAAAGGTCCCATCTGTTTAGTGATCTTGCTTTAGGCCAGGTACCTCCTTTAACATTTACCATAGACCAAAATACTTACAACCATGGCTATTACCTAGGTGATGGCATTTACCTGAGATGGAGCATCATTGTTAAAACATGTCCAAATCCGTTGACTACTAAACAAGCCAAATTCTTGGCGATGCAGGAGGGACAAAGAAAAGATGTAGAACAAGCATTCAGTGTTTCATAATCTAGATTTGTAATGATAAGTAATCCATGTCGGTTGTGGTTTAGGAAAAAGATGTATACAAATATGTTTGCCTGCATTGTTCTACACAACATGATTATAGAAGATGATGTTGAAAACAAGAATTTTGATTAATGTCAACAAAGAGAAGAGCAATGGAAATCATGTCATGGAGATAAGGTTATTTATATATACGTATTGAGTCGTGTTAGAATTATATTAAAATCTATCCTCAAGTATAACACGAATATACAAAAAAAGGTGTATATATATGTATATATACTATAAGGCTTTTTAAAAGCCATGACTGTATAGACTCAGCTGTACCAGTCGACTTATAGAAATATGACCAATCGACTGATCAACATGCCTTCGTACAATAACGACTAGTTTTAAAAGGTTTTAAAATCCAAATGTTTTACTATTATTCAATCAGTCGACTGATGGTTTTAAGACCAGCTGACTGATTCAAACAGAAGCCTTTATTATGAAGAGTCACCTTCTTTTATGAAGAGATTTCTCTTCAATTACGAATAGAAATGGACGCAACCTTTAGCTGAAACCTTTCATGAAGGAATGCTACTCTTCTACTATTGTATAAGTACTACAAACATGTTTTCCAAATCACCGATTCTCATTCTATTCTATCTATTTTCTGATTTGTACTTCTATATTCATTGCATTCTAAAACTCTCTTAAATTCAAGTTACTTGTTGAATCCTTGATAACATTTCACATCTCTTTGTTCGACAAGCAACAAACTTCCTTCAATCTTCACATACGCTTCAATTACTTGAGGATAAGATTATAGGAAGGTTTACTTCATCGTGACTATACCGTGTTGATTAGAGAACACATTCAAGAGTCGAAAACACTGGTAAATTGTGAAGTCCTGTGTGGGTGCTCAGGCAAGGACATTCTTGTCGGTGCTCGGGTGTATTATGACCTATTACTTTGGGTTAAGAGAGGGAATGATAGTGAATTCCGAAGAGGAGCTTCAGGACTGGACGTAGGGCGGGAAGTCCAAACCAGTATAAAATTCCTGGTGTCTTTACTTACTACATTTTATTTATTCGTGATATATATGTATATATCTATAGTTAATTTTATTTACATAACTTTTGTAAATTATCCAGTTAGTTTATCATTTACATTTTCGTTATATCCAATATAAAGATCCAGCTTAAGTCACACCGACTTTTCAATTGGTATCAGAGCAAGGTCATCATTTAACCGTAAAACCATTATCTGATACGTAGTTAATATGGATAACAACACTAGTACTAGCAATAATACTGAATATACTGAAGGCCAATCAACTGCAAGACCATTCTTTTTTAATGGCATGAACTATAGCTACTGGGCTACACGAATGAGAATATATATGCAAGCAAATAGTTTTGATGCTTGGAACATTACACAAAAAGAGTATACACAACCTACTGCTTTATATACTAAATGGTCTACAAATGAAAAAGCAGAGGCTGCCGCCAATGCTAAAGCCTTGAGTATGTTGCATTGTGCCTTAGGGAGAAACGATTTTAACTGGGTTTGTATGTGCAACACAGCATATGAAATCTAGAGAACACTCAAAGTTACTCATGAAGGAACTAACAAGGTCTAACAAAGCAAGATATCCATGCTTAATAACTAGTTTCAAAATTTTAAGATGAACGAGGATGAGTCCATAAATGACATGTATTCACGTTTTCAAAACATTTATCATTCTTTGTTAGGATTAGGAGAAAAGTACTCTAATTTTTATATAGTCTCAAAAATTTTAAGCTCTTTAACGGATGAATGGGAAAGAAAGATGTTAGCTATCGAAGAAGCTAATGATCTCTCTACTACAAAACCCGAAGAGTTAATTGGTAATCTCATGTCCTATGAAATAAATTTGCAGGCAAAGAAAGCACATGTACAAGACAAGAAAAATTTAGCTTTCCATGTTGAGAAAGAAGATTCAGATTCAGGTGAAGAGGATATTACTTTTGTAGCAAAGAATTTAGAAAGTTTCTGAAATATAGAAAATGCCCAAACAAGAATGTGAAAAGAAATTCATCAAAAGAACCTAACTCTGCATTAGTGGAATGCTTTAATTGTCACAAAACTCAACATTATCAAAAGAATTGTCTAGAATTGAAGAAGAATCATAACAAAAAGGAAAATTCAAAAAGACGAGCATTCTCAGTCACTTGGGATAATTCTGATTCATCAACTTCCGACAGTGACAGCGATAGTGACAACGAGCAAGCGAATGTATGCTTCATGGCAAAGGATACTGAGGTCCCACTCAACAAAAACAAAGGAAAATGGATACTTGACAGTGGTTGCTCAAAACACATGACAGGAGACAAAGAGATGTTAACAAACATTACTTATTCAAAAGGAGGAATTGTCATGTTTGGAGATAATTCCAAAGGATATATCATCGGCAAAGACGATGTAAGCAATTACAGTATATCTAATTCACCTCTTATTTCTGATGTTTTATTAGTTAAAAACTTAAAACATAATCTGTTAAGTATTAGTCAATTATGTGATAAAGGTTTTAAAATATCATTTTCCGAAAATAAATGTAGTATATTAGATTTAAATCAAAATCTTATTTTTGAAGTAAATCGAGACAAAAATATTTATATTTTGAATATGGCAATTAATAATAATCCAAGTATGTGTTTATTAGCCAAAGACAATGATCCCTGGCTATGGCACAAATGATTTTGTCATATTAATTTTAAAACAATAAACAAGATTTCTAAAAATGATCTTGTAAGAGGATTACCCAAAATAAAATTCAAAATTGAAAATTTGTGCGATGCATGTCAACTTGGAAAACTAACTAAATCTTCTTTTAAATCTAAGAAGGTTATATCAACATTACAACCCCTTGAATTACTGCACGTTGATTTATTCGGACTAACTCAAGTTCATTCCATTAATCATAGCATATATGTGTTTGTAATTGTTGATGATTTTTCAAGATATACTTGGACCACGTTTTTAAAGAATAAAAGCAATACTTTTGATATCTTTAAAACTTTTTTCAAACAAATACAAAACTTAACTAATTTAAAAATAAAGAATATAAGAGGTGATCATGGAGGAGAATCTGAAAATGAGAAATTTGATTTATTTTGTCAAAAGAAAGGAATTTATCATAATTTCTCTTTTCCTAGAACTCCACAACAAAATGGAGTTGTAGAATGTAAAAATAAAACTTTGCAAGAATGTGCCAAAACAATATTAAATGGAAGTATACTGCCAAAACATTTTTGGGCTGAAGCAGTTGCAACGACTTGTTATGTTTTGAATCATGTTTCTATCCGACCTCTTAATAAAAACACTCCATACAAACTTTTTAATGGTAGAAAACCAAATATATCAAATTTCAAAGTTTTTGGTTCAAAGTGCTTCATTTTAAATACAAAAGATCAGCTTGGAAAATTTGATTCAAAATCCAATGAAGAAATATTCTGAGCGTAGCACGGCTTATCGTATCTATAATAAGAGAACCAATAAAATAGAAGAATCACTTCATGTTTCATTTAACGAAAATTTTATCCAAAATTCTTTTAATACAAATATTGTAACAAATAATTCTTCCCAAGATGATGATTTTATAATATATAGAGAAGATGAAAATGTTATTCAAAATAACATAGAGAATAATACTACAGAAATTCACAATAATATTTATAATAGAAATGTTCCTGTTAATGAAGTTAGATCTCCACCAAGGATATTACGAGATCATCCAACTCAAAATATTATTGGATAAATAACTTCAAATGTAAGAACAAGACGTCAACTTAATTTAGTAAATAATGTAGCCTTCTAATCAAATATCGAACCCAAAAATCCTAAAGAAGCATCTACAAATGAATATTGGGTAATTGTAATGCAAGAATAATTAAATCAGTTTGAATGTAATGAAGTGTGGGAATTAGTTCCAAGACCAACTGCTCAGACTATTATTGGTAAAAAATGGGTTTACAAAAATAAAGGAGACGAATTAGGTAAGATTACTAGAAATAAAGCTAGACTTGTTGTACAAGATTACAATCAAGAAGAAGGCATAAACTACGCAGAAACATTTTGTAACACCCCATGATTTTGAATATTAGAATTAACAAATTAAAGAATACTTAATTTCAAATGTGAGAATTAAGGGAAACGGGTTGCGCCATTGCGTTTGTCTCGGAATTCTGCTTGGGATAGAGTCCGAGTTTATGTGAACTGGACTTCGTATTAAGAAGTTATGGCCTTCCGAAGTTTCAAAATTTTTATAAAACAGTTTAGAAAATTAAATACCACGGTAGGTCGACCTACCCTAGGCCAGGTCCACCAGGGGGTCGACCTCCCTATATACAGGTCGACCTGGGGGTCGACCTCCCCCTTGGGTCAGATATGAAATCTGGCGTTTCTCTTTGTGTGACGATTCTGACTCTTTGCTAATTAAGTCATTTAGGGCTGATGTGACTATTATATCTTGTCTGAATGACTTTGATTTGCTCTAGGTTAATCCAACGGTTTCTATTTAATCAAACTTCTATATAAGCAACCTAAATCCAAACCATAAAGCCATACAAAAATATTCCCAAGACCGTCATGCCGCCAATGGTAAACCTAGAGTAGCCGCCGCTCTCTTTCAACTCAAAAGCAAGATATAAGCAAGAATCCAATTAAATCAAATCTAATTTAGAACAACGATTAATCTGCATCAAAGGCGAGCAATTCAGTTTCAGAATACGGATCCTAGAAAAACAAGACTGTTCTTTTGTTTGTGAGTGCTATTTTTTTCATAATATAATTAGTAAATTAATTATGATGGGTTGTAATTGGATTATGAGAACATGTCTGCTGAAACATGTGATGTTATTGTCTGTTTGTGAACGTATGACAATTTTGTTGTTGTATGATTGGTAGATCTATTTATGTGTACAATTATGCATGTTTAACTTGATTCATTTTATGCAAGTTTACATATGTTAATTTGTGAATCTTATGCAAGTTTATGTTATGTGAATCTTATGCAAATTTATATGTTAAATCATATGAGAATCTTATGCAAGTTTATGTTATGTGAATCTTATGCAGATTTGTGTGTTAAATCATATGCGAGTCTTATGTAAGTTTGCGATGTTAAAACATATGTATGCAAGTTTAGGATGTTGAAACATATGTGAATCTTATGCAAGTTTGGGATGTAAAACATATGTGAATCAAGTATATACATGTGCTAGTTTGTATGCAAAAATATGTGACATTAATTTACATGTTTAGATCCATACGCAAGTTTGTAGGAATCTATATGCAAGTTCACAATTTTTTTATTAGATCTATATTTAGATCCAAGGCAGTAACATACTTATGTAAATTTATGACCATTTCCTATGCTAGTTTCGTATGTGAATCATATGATAGTTTGAATGTAAGTTTGTATGAAATTCGTATGCAAGTTATAGGAAAACCATATCCATATATGGAAGTTCACGATTACATGTTTAGATCTATACATTTAGATCCATGACAGTACATAGTTTATACAAATTTATGTTTTATGACTATTGCCTATGCAAGGGTTGACCATGCAAATTTAAGCTAATATGAATCATAATCATGCCAATTTTGATTCATGTTATGCTAGTTAGATCTATTTTGTGTGTTATGCAAGTTGTGATGTTTCTTTCTCTTTTATGAGTTAGACTATTTGTGAGTCTAACATATTTCACGTTCAATGTACGAACGACGTGGGGATAATGGGAAAATATTAAATACGCATAATTGTGACTTGGCATAAAATGGCCTTAAAAGGCATATAATTAATTTAAGACATTAATTTGCCTAATTCATATGCGTAGTAATTATGGACATAATTTAAGTGACAATTATGGACATGGATTAAAATTGGAAGTTATTGGCAATTTAAAATAGGGATATTAATTCAAATTGGGGTTGAATAATAATAATAAAGGCACAAATTAAATGAGAAATAAAGGCCTAAGACACGAGGTTAAACTCGTTTATGGTGTAAGACTGCCCGGACCCGCCCGGCAAATCCAGCAACCGCAAACGATAGTCTAATATGAGAGGTCAAAGGCATAAATTAAAAGATGCTTAGACATGAGGTTAAGTCTTGCTTGTGGTAGAAGTCTGTCTGGAACCGCCCGGCATATCCAACGGCCACAAGCAATCGACTTAATGTAAGGGGCCTATGCATTAATAATTAATTAATGCTGATCAAAGACGAATATGAATGACAAACAGAAGTTTGGTTTAGTGAGTGATTCTCTGAGTAACAATCTGATGTTGATTTCGGTCTTCGTGGTTGGTACTTAGGGAGTTACTCTCTTAACCAATGTATCTGTGAATTAAGATGTACTTAATCATAAATTAAGTAAAACATGGTAAGTGGATAGGGTTAAGATCATCTTAACCAATAATATATAAGTGGGTAGGGTTAAGACCAGCTTAACCAATAAGATATAAGTGGATAGGGTTAAGACCAGCTTAACCAATAATTTGGTAAGTGGGTAGGTTTTTTTTTTTACCAATAATATATATTGACTTGATAAGCGGATAGGGTTAAGACTAACTTAACCAATAAGATATAAGTGGATGGGGTTAAGACCAGCTTAACTAATAATATATTGATCTAATAAGCGAATAGGGTTAAGACAAGCTTAACCAATAACACATGTTGATTTGTTTAGTGAATAACATGGGTGACATGTGGGATATAATTATAAACACTTAACCAAGTTGAAAACATGTAAGAAGTCATGAATAAAAAGGGGTTAAGTGAGAAATTCTAGTGGGGACCAAGCATAGGTGGAAAGCTTGTGTGGGGACCCTTTTCAAACTAGTAACCCATTAAGTATCTTTGTGAGCTCGACCTAAGTCGAGGACGGGACACGCTTACTGAGTTTGATTGTAAGAGGTCAAAACGGGTTAGCGGTGGCAACGCAAGTCCAACGGGGTCATGTGTGTGCATGGGCCCGGGCTGGTAGGTAAGACGTTGTTGCATCGTGTAGATATAAGCCGTGCATCTTTAGTGGTATCGGGTTGCCACTTTGGGGAGTGATACACCCCACTGTGGGACCAGCACAAGTATCTACGAGTTAGGGAGCCGATCGAATGGGGAAGGTAGTGGGTACGACTAACGGAGATAGTAGAAGACGACACCTATGAAGACAGCTAGGAGTACAACTACCATATTATGAATAAACATTGTAATTAGAATGGGAGGGTAGTGGGTACAACTAGTGGAGATAGGGGCAGGCGGCACCTATGAAGACAGCTAGGGGTACACGAAACTACCATTATTATTATTTTGTTTAGTGGGCGGGATCAGCCTTTAGGGTGACTAGTAATGGTGCGGTGTGATTAACATTGGTGCAGTAATCATCCTATAGTGATTAGGAGCGCCATTAATGCCAGAATATTCCTCTATTTGCTTTGTCTTGCCCATTTGTTTCACAGTCATTCCTTGTTTTACCAGTTTATGCCTTATCCTAATTACTTTAGTAATTACATTGTTAAAGTTATGGTACTCGCCAGACTTTATGTCTGACCCCCTTTGTTTTCGCCTCTTTTCTTCCTTTTCCCCCCATGTTCTCAGGGTAGGACTAGTACTAGTGTAGCTTGATCTTGGATCTCTTTCTCTCTCTTTTGGGAGTGCTTGGATTGCTGAAGGTAAAGTCCATCTCATCTCTTTTATAGCTACTTATGTTAGGGTTATGCTTCTTACTTTATGTATTCTGAAAACAATTTGTCAAGATGGATATTAAGTGTACTTGGTTAATGAAGTTGTTGTAATCAAACTTTTTCTCCACTACAATAAAAGTTGTTTTAAAATTTTCAAGTACCAATATATGCATCTATCTTGTTATATTCTGTTCTATACACTAATAATACTCTATGAAAATTAATGCATTCCCTTTGAGAATGACACTAATGGACGTGCGGTGTTACACATTTGCTCCAGTCGCACGACCACACGACTAGAAGCAATTCGAACTTTATTAGCATACGCATGTCATCATAACTTTAAACTATATCAGATGGATGTTCAAAGCGCTTTCTTAAATGGTTATATTAAAGAATGAGTATATGTTGAACAACCTCTTCTATTTGCTCATGAAAAATTTCCTAATCATGTTTTCAAATTAAAAAAGGCATTATATGGTTTGAAACAAGCACCTCGTGCTTGGTATGTACATCTCAAAAATTATTTATTAGATTCACGATTTCAAATTGGAAAAGTTGATCAAACACTTTTCATTAAGAAAGCTAATAAAGATATTTTAATAGTACAAATATATGTCGATGAAATTATTTTTGGATCAGCAAATGATCAATTATGTCAGGAATTTTCAAAAATAATTGCCAGCGAATTTGAAATGTCATACATGGGAGAACTATTTTACTTTCTGCGCTTGCAAATTAAACAATTATCAAATGCAGTTTTCATTAACCAAGAAAAATATTGTACTAATCTAAGAAAATGTTTTGGAATGGAAAACACTTTAAGTAAACCTACACCAATGAGCACGACGACACACCTAGATAAAGATGAAAATGGTAAAAGTGTTGACTAAAAGTTATATCGAAGCATGATAGGTTCACTTCTGTATTCAACTGCTAGTAGACCGGATATTACGATGAGTGTTTGCTTATGTGCTCGTTTTCAAGCTAATCCAAAAGAATCACATTTAAGGGTAGTAAAACGTATATTATGTTATCTTACCAGTACCAAAGATTTTGGATTTTTCTATCCGAAAGATTGTTCCTTCAAACTAGTTTCATATAGTGATGCTGATTTTGGAGGATCATGGACGAATCATAAAAATACAAGTGGAAAATGTCACTTTATCGGTAAATCACTTATATCTTGGTTCAGCAAGAAACAAAATTGCGTTTCACTGCCAACTTGTGAAGCTGAATATATATCTGCTGCACTAGCTTATGCTCAAGTAATATATATGTAGTAAACACAAAAAGATTTTAACAGTAATTTATCTAATTCCACAATTTATTGCGACAATGCAAGCGCAATAAATTTATCTAAAAATCCAGTAAAACATTCTAGAACTAAACACATTCATATAAGACACCATTTCTTGAGAGATAATATTGATAAACAAATCATCAATTTAGAGTTTGTAAACTCAGAAAATCAAATTTCTAACATATTTACTAAACCACTTTTAGAGAATTCTTTCATAAGACTTTGACGAGAATTAGGAATTGTGTCCTTCAAAGATCTCTGAAAGATTATTCAACTACTTTGTGCTCATAGTGTTTAAATGCTTGTTAATCGATGACAAAGGGGGAGAGTTATATTTTCCATGATCACAATGATGAATCTATTTCTTTATTGAAAATATATACGCTAACATTTTGTTGCAGGAATCAAAATGGTAAGTTTATAAATTTATGAACTAACAAAATTTTGTAGAAATTCAGGGGGAGCCAAATACTCAGGGGGAGAAATTCAAAAAAATTCAACAAGAATGCATTATGTTGTCATCAATCAAAAAAGGGAGAGAATGTTGAAAACAAGAATTTTGATAAATGTCAACAAAGAGAAGAGCAATGGGAATCATGTCATGGAGATAAGGATACTTATATATACTTATTGAGTCATGTTAGAATTATGTTAAAATCAATCCTCAAGTATGACACGAACATACAAAAAAGGTATATATATATATATATATATATATATATATATATACTATAAGGCTTTTTAAAAGTTATGACTGTACAGACTCAGCAGTACTAATCGACTGGTAAAAATATGACCAGTTGACAGGTCGACATGTCTCTGTACAATAACAAATAGTTTTAAAAGGTTTTTAAATCCAAACTTTTACAGTGTGATTTAATCAGTCGACTGATGGTTTTTAGACTAGTTGACTGATTCGAAATAGAAGCCTTTATTATGAAGAGTCGCCTTCTTTCATGAAGAGATTTCTCTTCAATTACGAATGGAAATGGACTCAACGTTTTGCTGAAACCTTTCTTGAAGGAATGCTACTCTTCTACTATTATATAAGTACTCCAAACATGTTTTCCAAATCACCAATTCTCATTCTATTCTATCTATTTTATGATTTGCACTTCTGTATTTATTGCACTCTAAAGCTCTCTTAAATTCAAGTTACTTGTTGAATCCTTGATAATATTTCACATCTCTTGATTCGACAAGCAACAAACTTCCTTCAATCTTCACAAACACTTCAATTACTTGAGGACAAGATTATAGGAAGGTTTACTTCATCGTGACTATTCGGTGTTGATTACAGAACACATTCAAGAGTCAAAACACTTGTAAATTGTGAAGTCCTATGTGGGTGCTCAGGCGTGGACATCCTTGTCGGTGCTCGAGTGTATTGTGACCTATTCCTCCAGGTTAAGAGAGAGCGTGATAGTGAATTCCGAAAAGGAGCTTCGGGACTGGACGTAGGGCAGGAAGTCCGAACCAATATAAAATTCGTAGTGTCTTTACTTACTACATTTTATTTGTTCGTGATATATATCTAGTTTAGTTTTATTTACATAACTATTGTAAATTATCCAGTTAGCTTATCAACTACATTTCCGCTATATCCATATAAAGATCTTGCTTAAGTCACACCAACTTTTCAGATGAACGAGATATGGATGAAGGGCAACGCCACTACAAATACGAAGTTGCTTCGCAAGCTCCCGAAGTATTCTGACAAAACACACAAATAGCAAAAAAGGAATTCAACATTCATTTGGATCGTCATATTATGTTTAGAGAGGCACAACTCCATAACCAACTGCTAAAAGATCTTATGAATCATTTATGGAACCGCTATGGCGATACCTAGTTATGAAGTTTGCTTGTCCGAACTCGTGTTTTATTTTATGATTGAACGAATTTTTGTAGTAATGACGATGTTGTTATTTATTTTAGCATTCACATTCTATTGTATTTGTACTTGTTATTAACCAGCTTTTATTAAGATCTGAAGCTAAATTATTTTATTCCGGTCTAAGTAAGCAAAATTGTTTTATACGAAAACATGAACAATTTTATTTTGTCATAGTAAAATATGAGTTAAGAAAGGAAAAAGAACAATAAAATATTAAGGCAGAAATGCGCTGACTTAATCGGATCCTCATGAAGCGTACCGATTTTGTCGATGCACGTCGAAAATATCGACGCGCTTCATGAGGGGCCGATAATATCAGCACATGGGACCAATTCAGAATTCTGAATTAACCCCGTAACATTTTTCTGAATATTACAATCCCCAACATTTGTTCGGGACTATTTCACCCAAAAGTCTTCAATTAAGCGGATGAAGCATCCTTTGTTGGAGATGCTCTAACAAGCCTCCACAACCTTTCGTTCAGAAAACTTTAACCAAACCCTGGATCCGAAACTAGGGTTTTGATATTTGAGATGGATTCTACGATTGGAGTAGATAATATGTCGCCCTAGGAGCAGAACATTCCGTATAACGGTGGCATGAAGCATAAGCGGGAAATGAAAACACCATATCAACTGAAGATACTCGAGCAAGCTTACGTAGGTTCAATTTTAACTAAAATTGATATCTATGATTGTTTTGTTTGTTAATTTAGCAACTGGGTTTCTGTTATGGCATAATTGTTGCGATTAGCCGAGGCTTACCCGCTTGAATCAACAAGAACTTAGCTTTCTGAGAGGATGGGGATTTCTGAAAGGCAGATACAGATGTGGTTTTGTCACAAAAGGCTTAAAGATCGTAAATTTGAATCAAAAATAAAAATCCTTAACTCAACATAAATTTAATCCTGAGGAATAAAATTAAGTACTTAAGGGTTCCTGACGAGGTAATGTTAGGCAATATAATGTTGTTTTACCTTTATTATGTAATTTACATTTTAGCTGGTTTATAAATTATTTGTTCATTTATCTTTTGTTATAAGTAGAAACTACAAAATGCATTTCCTTGCCATCATTCTCTTTAGATATACCTCTTTTAATGTCGATGTTCTAGTTTGTTTTCGATATTTTTCGAATTTAATTTGCCATTGTAGAGAAGCAAAGCTGTATAGGTTTAATAAGGAAAGGAATCAATGAAAGGAGAGAGGAACGGGGAGTGTTAAGTTTTTAAAGAATAAGGAAACTGCAAAAGTTCGATTGGTTATGAGGCAGGCAAAAACTCATAAGATATGTGCCAATCACTATGATATGTTCTACCTTCTAATTTTATTTGATTTTCTTTCCATGGGAATTACTATGGGTTATTTGATTCAAATTTGGTTTTTTTGCAGTATTTCGGGAAATCAAAGTGCAAGAGCACACTGGAAACGAAAAGTCCTATATTTGATATGCACTTGATTATTCAGATGGAGAGGTGAAAGAAAATATGTTTTGTATTCGCTTAGGTTTTGTTGAAAGTAAGATTATTACACTCTTTTACATAACTATGTTAATGTGTGCTTACATTTGATTTATAGTTGTGCTAACGCATAAATCAAAGCTTGATATATATACTTCACATGGGTGATTTTGTTTGCAACTATTTCGTAGGAAAATTGGGCATCGTGCATATCACTATAGAGATTCTATGAACCCCATATTATTATTATTATTTAACTTTTCTTTAATTTACAAAAACTTGTCTCTTGATCTGCTAATTCTTTTTAAAAGTTCATTAAACAACAAGTAAGGATAATACAATGAATATGCATAAAATGGCAAAGATTCAATTTTTTTTCCAATGACTGATTCCACCGTTTGATGACTGCGAGGTTCGGATATTTGTTGCATTCCAGATTTGGGTGAAGGGAAGTGCATATTGTTGTCAAAATATTTTGTTAAATGTATTTTCATTTATGGTACCCTGTAGGTTTGTTTAGACGTTTTAATCCATATATATATATATATATATATATATATATATATATATATATATATATATATATATATATATATATTGAATGAATAAGTGTACTGTGTTTTTGCTTGAGTTCTTTCATTTTGATACATATGAAGTTTGGATTGTGTTTTCGTTCAAATGCGGTGTCATAAAAATGCTGGATTTGTGCTTTCTAAAATGCACCGTATTTGTTTGTAATAGATTATGATTTTTTCTTCCAATTTATCGAATGCGGTGTCAAATGGCTATTTCATTTAGATGCACTATTTTGCACTAATCTTATTCTCTTTTTGTCTTTGGTACTAACTAAATAGCACACCTCATCAGTCTAAAATTTTAGAATCCACTATTTTTGTTGTTGCTTCAATTGTGTCTCCACTATCAAACACTATATGAAATCTTCCTTTTAAACAATAACTCAAATATTTATTCATTAACATGGACAACTATTAATATAGTTAAAACTATATTTTCACGACATTAATTCAAATAAACTTTGATTTGCAATGCTTTGCATAAGTCTTCTTTCAAATATGAATTGATGCAAAATCCTATCTAATTGTAGTTGAGCGCATTAAAGGATAGTCAATTTAGCTGTACAAAAGTTTCTAATCGATTTTTTTTTATTCTAGTTTTTAATTGTTAATAAAGATAATAGTTACCAATTTACAAGTCTGTTGAAATATTGGAATTTGGATGCTTAAATTTTTTGGTTATCTAATATATGCATGTATTTAGTGCTTAAGCCAGTATTCCGCTCCTATATGATACCAATATCACAGAAGAGCACCTACCATTTTTGTTAAACACTCACAACATTTAATATAAGCATTTTAATTCTTTGTACTAGATGGACCTAATTCAACTATTTTTTATAATGACTTTGCCAGTTGGTTATGTTTCTTAAAGTAGTCATAATTTTCTATGATGGGTTTGTACCATGTTAAGAATAAATTGCGGCTCCTTATGATTTTTTGGGTTGTTGCTTTAATGGCGAAATAATTACAAGACTGTGACAAACGGCAACGGGTATACACAATTTCATAATATATTTATATGTTGTAGCCATTTATCTACACAAATGAACAAATTATACTTATTCTCAAACAACATTTGGTCATGTAGCACTAACATACGATGACACTTTCTATCGTCTCTCTTAGTCTATTTCTTATAGTATGATATATTATGTAATTTTTTCTTTGCTTTATATTTTATGAAATGAATTTCATATTATATTAGATAGCTTGGAGTGTGTGGATTCAAGTTCATAAGTGGTACCGACGATTTGGGAACCGTTGGCACTGATGAATGAAACATTACTCAAAATTTATGTGGTACAAGTTTGCATCAATCTTGAGTGGTATGACTAAATTCATTGTAATCTTGCACTAATTTATATATTATGTTTTGTTTCACTATTTAACCATTTATGTGTTTGCATGTTGCATCCACTATGTAGCATTGCAACTTATACTTCAAAACATTTATTTTTTTACAAGCAATTTTTTATAATATCAATTTCCTTCTGTACACTTCAGAATGTTCAACCTGCTTTCCCAAAAAAAGTTTACTATATTACCCTTTTGTTCAGATCTGTTAGTTTGCTTCTAAACTATGTATGAGCTAGAAAAAAAAGTGCATTAACTGATTTATGTCTTTAGCTAATTTGCATTGAATATTTCAGTGCAAAAAAATGGAGTTTTTAATAGTGAATTTGATGCTATTGTTACACTGTACGGTGACCATCCTACATCTCAAATTGAGAACAACCAGAAGTATTTTGAAGCACAACTACAAGATATTAATGATGAAACTGAAATAAATATGAATTTTTTTATGGATATTTCAGTCAAGCTGGGTCCTCATGCCACTGCTGTCAAATAATGCTTTTATATCCTACAATTGCGAATTTTCCTTTACTTTAGATGCTTGTACCAACGAAGCCTATTTGATTTTTAATGCATATTTTCATCACTAGTTCATGCTTCAAATATGACCATTAAATATATTAGTATCAAATCCTTTTCTACTCGATATACTCTAAATTTTGGATCACGTAAAAACTGTAACTAGGCTTCTTAAAATTTGGCTGGATCATAGCGGTAGTTTCGTCATTCCCATTTACCATGTTCTTGACCATTATCTACAACATAGTGAATGGATATCTTCTCATTGTTAGGTTACTTTATCTTCTCACACTTTGCAGGTAGGATCATCGGATTTGTGCATCACCAAACTCGATTTTAAAAAGTAAGTTTGTTCTACAATGGCACAATGGACTATCTCAATCTTAGAAGTAATGGAGTTCATCTAAATCGTCTCAGTTATAGACCGATTAGACTTGGATCTCAGATTGATTGATTTATTTAATTATGTGTCAGAATTTAAGCCTTGATAAACTGATATGTAGAATGAACACTAAATTTCTTCTCATGTTTACTTTTTTCCAGCTTGTCTCCCTTTTTGACTTCTTGGCGGTGACATTAGATAACGTCTAACCAGCCCAAATCAAAGTATAAAATTAAGTCAATTGACATTGGTTTAAGTCAAAACTTTCTATTTCCAGGTATCGTTCTTCGTTTCACTAATCTGCTCTATTATTGATAAGTTTTATGTTGCAATTTTCATTGTACTTTTTATTTCAATTAACTTAGTGCCATAGATTTCTTTTGCCAGTTTTCTATAAATTAATTTAAGGTTGCGTTTGTTTTTTTACTAAAAGTTCTGAATGTAAGTTCTGATTTATAAATCAGAACTTCCTAGGTTGTTTGTTTTCTATCTTTGTTCTGAATAAAGTCATCTATTCAGACAAAATAATTTAGTACATTTTTAGTGCTTATTCTTTGTTTTGAATGCTGAATATTTGTTTTTGTTCTGAATGCTGAATGCAAACAAATAAGTAATTGATTATTCAGAATTCAGCATTAAGCAATCAGTATTCAGCAATCAAAATTTAGAATTCAGCGTATTAAGCAAACGGCGCCTTAGTCTTATGTTCATTATGAATTGGTCAAGCAGTTTTTGTGCTCTTATTATAACTTTTTCCTTTTAAATATTTGTCATTGGGGTAGAGAAGTTCAGTGAGTGCTGTTTATTTCATAAGTGCTTGTTTTATACAGTAAAACGTCAACTATTCTGAAGCTCATTCTTTAGCTGTAGTCATATTGCATTTAGAATTATATAAACCATGTTATCTCTCAAACTATGTTTTGATTATTTGGCCAGGTTGTAAAATTTTGATCTTCATTACGTTATATGTTATTTTGGAAGAAATATGTGTCCACCTTGTTGATTTGTGTAGATATAAGAAACCAACCACTGTATTTCTTTCTGCAGCCTTAATTATAGTAAGCTTGGAGGTGTATGGACATAACAAAATTAGACAACTTTATTTTAACTAGAATTTATTAGTGGCTTTAGTCTGTGCGAGGTGTTGTAACAGTTGTAATTTGATTCAAGACCACTCGAATCTGATATCTAAACCACAATCCGCTAGCGGAAGACTAGACCATTATTAGACTTGCAAAAACAACCAAAGTAATAACTCTAGCCACAAACAAAGATCAACCAATTACGAACAATCCAAAACTCAATCACAAGCAAGAAACTAATGACGAAGTAGCAAAAATAAAACACACAAGGATTTATAGTGGTTCCACTAACATCTTGTTAGTGTACATCCACTTTGGAGAGAGTGTTTTATTACCACGATGAAAGGAACACAAGAGATTGATCCAATGATCACCATATTTTAATATAGAAAAGAGTTTGAGGAGAACAGAATTGAAGAATTTGAATTAGGTTGTAAACCCTAATTCTCCCTTGAGAATAAACCCTTGATCCCAAACCAAGTTTTCCAAGCCCCTCCTAATCCACATCAGTAAATAGCTTATATAGAGGTTTGGCCAATTACCCAAATTGCCCTCGAATTAATCATAAATCTGCTTGCTAATTTCCAGCCTGAAATATCCCAATACCCGATCAGACGTCTGTCGTCCACTCAGCACAGACGTTTGTCCCTCATGTGTCAGACGTCTGTCTGAGCTCTTGCGAAACCAATTCCCTGCAGTTAGACGTCTGTCATCCCATATGACAGATGTTTGTCCCTATTCTCAGCTGACAACAAACACCATTCTGCTCATAACTCCTAGCAACGAGCTCTGATTTGCGAACGGTTACCTCTGACTCGAAGATGTCTTTGACCTCTTCAATCCAACATATAGTATCGCATACTTCAACGCTCTACCTCGATAGTATAACCAACTCAACTCCAAACTCCAATGCCCCTACCATTTCCTTCTACCTTCGACCAAGCAAACTTGAATGTTTTCCCAATAAACCCCGGCATGACCACCGCCCATTGCACTACACCAATGAGTTCAGACAATGCCCCCGCCCGCCAAACTGCTGTTGAAAACATTCAAACCAAAACTGTCTCACCAAAAGACAATGTACTTGGGAGTGTAACAAGTACTTACCATGAAGATAGATTTCCAATCTCTCACCACTATTCCTTTTCATCAAAGACAAAATCACACTCTCCACCTCGTGCCACCCCGTGGCACTTAGCAACTCAACAAGTGAATTAAGTTTGAGAAATGCTCGAACTTCCGATACGGCGATGCCTTCGTAAACTTATCCGCCGCGTTATCCTTTGTGTGCACTTTCCAAATGTATACTAGCTTACCCTCATCCATGGCCAAAAGAAATGACTCCCTCACCTCAATATGCTTGGTCCGTGAGCTAAACGCCAAATTCTCCGCCAAATGGATAGCACTTTGGCTATCACATTGAACCTCAACACTCTCATGTTCGATACCTAAGTCACACAACAATCACTTCAAGCAGAATGTCTCCTTGGCCGCTTCCACAGCGGCAATCAACTCTGCCTCCATTGTGGATAAAGCAACTACAGTTTGCAATCGCGATCTCTAAATAATAGTTGTCCTGCCAAGTGTGAAGAAATACCCGAAAGTTGATTTCCTTCGATACCTATCACCAGTGTAGTCCAAGTCACAATAAACAACCAACTTGCAACTCCTATCATGACTACCGCCAAAGACAAGTCCATGAGATGCTGTGCCTTTCAAGTATCTCATAATAGCCTTCACGGGTTCCCAATGCGATTTCCCCGGATTAGCCATATACCGACTAACCACCCC
Source organism: Allium sativum (assembly GCA_030737875.1). Lineage (NCBI taxonomy): Eukaryota > Viridiplantae > Streptophyta > Magnoliopsida > Asparagales > Amaryllidaceae > Allium > Allium sativum. The sequence goes on along the minus strand of CM060918.1, from coordinate 661,295,703 downwards.
GACGACATTTGCAATGTCGGGCCTTGTACGCACCATTGCGTACATCAAACTACCAACCACACTTGCATATGACACCTTTGCCATGTAAGCCTTGTCTTTATCCCTGAAAGGTGATCCCTTTTCCGAAAGCTTCATATGCAAAGGTAAAGGTGTATTTAACGCCTTTGCATCCTCCATGCTAAACCGGCAAAGCACTTTCTTAACGTATTCCTTTTGAGTCAATCTTAACTCAAAACGATATTGGTCCCTTTCAATTTCCATGCCCAAGATTTTTCTTGCTTCTCCAAGATTTTTCATTTCGAATTCCGATTTCAAACGCATCTTTAAATTGTTGATTTCATTTTGATCATTGGAAGCAATGAGCATATCGTCCACATACAAGAGTAAATACACCCAACAATCATTTCTCAACCTCTTGAAATATACACAAGCATCCTTGATGCTTCGATGGAAGCCACTTTCAAGCATGAAATGATCGAATCTCTTGTACCATTGTCTAGGTGATTGCTTCAACCCATATAGTGATTTCTTCAACTTGCAAACCAATTTAGACTTACCATCTACAACAAACCCTTCCGGTTGCTCCATGTATATGTCTTCATCCAAGTCTCCATGCAAGAAGGCGGTTTTCACATGAAGTTCCTCCAACTCCAAGTCATGGATAGCAACTATCGCTAATAAAACCTGGATAGAAGTATGGAAAACCACTGGTGCAAAAATTTCATCATACTCCTTTCCTTTCCTTTGTGAGAACCCCTTTGCCACTAAAATTGCTTTGTACCTTCCATCATCCTTCACCTTGTAAATCCATTTGCACCCTATAGCACGGTTTCCTTGAGGAAGTGGAACCAACTCCCAAGTTCGGTTCTTCATAAGCGATCACATCTCTTCCTCCGTGGCACAAATCCAGTTCGAGCTCTCTCTCGACTCCATGATGTCATCAAGGTCCATCGGCTCATATTGGACTACATTGAGAGCATAGTCCATATGATCACAAAAGTTAAGGTAGTTCCAATCACCATATCTATCGAGAGGCCTTATTGCACGTCGACCAACCCAAGTAGCAATATTATCACCCAAACCCCTTTTGGCTCCACCTTGAATCGAAACTTCTCTAGTATCGTGTACATCACCAGCATCACTAGAGGAACCATGTGGACTATGTGATGTTTCATCAACCGCTTGAACCCCACGAGCTTCTTCAACTCTACTACCACTTGGACGGAGTGTGGGAATGACTTCCTTCTCCTTTGATTCGCCATGAACCAAATCCGAAACGTCCGATGAGCTCTCATTCACCTTGAATAAAGCTGACTCATCAAAAGTGACGTAACGAGAATTAAAAACCTTCTTTGTTTCCGGATTCCAAATCCGATAGCCTTTCACGCCATCCATGAAACCAAGCAAGACCTCTTTGAATGCTCTAGCTCCAAGCTTATCATTCCCCGGATCATGCACATAAACCGGGCTACCAAAGCACACGAAGATATCTCAAGTCAGCACTCTTCCCTTTCCACACTTCCTCCAGAATTTTGTTACCAATAGCAGAGCACGGAATTCGTTTCACAATATGCACCGCGGTTGACAAAGCTTCAGCCCAAAATCCCTTAGACAAACCCGATGTCAATCTCAAGCATCGAGCTTTCTCAAGTAGAGTTCAGTTCATTCTCTCTACTACTCCATTAGATTGTGGATATCCCGGTGTAGTAAAATGTCTCTGGATTTTGTGATGCTTACAATACTCAAAAATTCACGCGAAACATATTCTCCGCCATTGTCTATCCTTAACACCTTCAAATTCTTGCCACTCTCATTCTCAACAAGACCCTTACACACTTTGAACTTAGCAAATGCCTCCGACTTGGCCCCCATTACATACACCCATACCTTTCGAGACAAATCATCAATAAAAGAAATATAATACCTTGCTCCTCCCAAAGAAGCAACTGGTGTTAGTCCCCAAACATCCGAATGAACATACTCAAGAACCTCCTTTGAGTCATGCTTGCCTTCATCGAATAATACCCTTGTTTGCTTCCCTATGACACATTCCTCGCAAAACTCTAGTTTGTTGAAACTCTCACCCTCTATCATCCCCCGCTTCCGAAGAATATCCAAACTCCTCTTCGAGACATGACCCAATCCCAAGTGCCACAACCGTGTCGCATCCAAGTCATGAGAACTATCAACACCCACACAAGTCTCACCTCCTACAGTCAAACCTTGAAGCAAATATATACCATGAGTCCTAGCACCCTTCCTAGCCACAAATGCTCCCTTCAAAACCCTCAAGCAATCCTTCTCGATAGTGATCTTGCATCCTAGAGAATCCAATTGCCCCAAAGATATAACCAACTTTCTAAGTCGCGGAACATAGCTAACATTGGTGAGCGTGCGTACAACTCCATCAAACATCCTTATTTGCACGGAGCCACTACCCATCGACTTGCAAATAGCACCATTTCCTATAGCAATTACATTTCCCTCTTTGACCTCAAAGGATGAAAAACAAATTCTATTTTACATCGTATGATACGATGCACCCAAATCGAGTACCCATTCATTACCCAAAACACCCGTTGCTACCTCTATCAACATATTCTCATCTATCTCACCATCCCTACTCTCCACCGCCACGGATGAAGACGCTACTTCCTTCTTATCTTTGTCCGGACATTCATTCTTCCAATGTCCTAGTTTCTTACAAATAAAGCACTTGCCATTTCTCTCTTTCGATTTAACGCTTCCACTAGGTTTTTTTGATTTAGAACGCCCTCGGTTTCCTTTCTTCACATTCTTTTCTTTCTCCACAAACAACCCGTGACCACTACTAGCTCCACTACAACCCTTAGTTATCTCCTTCATTTGATCTCTCAACTCCTCACTAAGAAGACCCGTCTAAACATCATCTAGGGTCAAGGTATCCCGACCATAGATCAAACTATTTGAGAAACCCGTATAACGGTCCGATAACGAACACAATAATATCATCGCCTTTTGTTCTTCCTCAATCTTCAAATCAACGGCCTTCATCTTCATGAGCAAGTCATCAAAGGCATTCAAATGTGTCTTAAGTGAATTACCCTCCTTCATCTTGAAGGTGAAAAACGTTTGCAACAAGATCAAATGGTTAGTGAGCGACTTCTTCATATACAGTTCTTCCAACTTGTCCTAAATACTTTTAGCGGTAGTCTCACCACTAATTTCAGAGATCACATTCTCCCCCATAGCAAGCTGAAGAGTAGTGTGAGCCCATTCCTCCATCTCCTCTCTCTCAACATCTGAGATATCACTTGGCAATAAGTGAGTATCAAATACTACTCGGTGCACCTGATTCCGCCTAAGAACCTCTTTCATTTTGCATTGCACTTCTCAAAGTCATTATCAGCATTCCACTTGTCAATAACCAATTGAGAACCTGATGCCGCATACAAACTTTGTACATAAGGCGCCACACTTTTTGGACTTCCGGTTGAAGGACTTACTGAGCTACTATTAGTCTCCGGTATTTTCACAAACATCTAACAAGCACCAAACAACTCTGATACCAACTATTGTAACCATTGTGATTAATCCGATTCAAGACCACTCGAATTCGATAACTAAACCACAATGCGCTAGCGGAAGACTAGACTATTGTTAGACTTGCAAAAACAACCAAAGCAATAATTCTAGCCACAAACAAAGATCAACCAATCATGAACAATCCAAATCTCAATCACAAGCAAGAAACTAATGATAAAGTAGCAAAAATAAATCACACAAGGATTTATAGTGGTTCCACTAACATCTTGTCGGTGTACATCCAATTTGGATAGAGTACTTTATTACCACGATGAAAGGAATACAAGAGATTGATCCAATGATCACTATATCTCAATACAGAAAAGAGTTTGAGGTGAATAGAATTAAAGAATTTGAATTAGGTTATAAACCCTAATTCTCCCTTGAGAATAAACCATTGATCCCAAATCAAGTTTTCCAAGCCCCTCCTAATTCACATCAGAAAATAGCATATATAGAGGTTTGGCCAGTTACCCAAATTGCCCCCGAATTAGTCACAAATCTGCTTCCTAATTTCCATCCCGAAATAACCCAATATCCAATCAGACGTCTGTCGCATCACCTGAGTTACGTCTGTCAACTTCGTGAGATTAATTGGGCACATCCACTCAGCATAGACATATGTCCCTCATGTGTCAGATGTTTGTCTAAGCTCTTGGGAAACCAATTCCCTACAGTCAGACGTCTGTCATCCATTATGACAGACGTCTGTCCCTGTTCCCTACCGACAGCAAACACCTTTCAGCTCATAACTCCTACCTATGAGCTTCGATTTACGAACGGTCACCTCCAACTCGAAGCTATCTTCGACCTCTTTAATCCAATATATATTATCGCATACTTCAACACGTGGAAATTGATCTGTTTGACAACCAAATCACAACATTGGTGCTTTGTTGATTGGTGTAATTCTTATGCATATTTAGTTGATTATGCTTACTAAAATTTATGGGAGTAGATCATATCACCATAAAAAAAGAATGTATAGAGCTTTCTCTATTTATGTTTTCATGTTGAGGTTTTTATTCAACAATGCATATTTGTTCTGGAAATCAAGGTGGCAATATTGCATTCTGTCTTAAGGTAAAAAGTTTGATACACACAGAATTTTTACAAAACCATATATTTGTTTGTGGCCAAAATAGAGTAGTTAATAAAATTATAAAGGCTGCATCCCATACTTTTCAACTTACTTTGTGCTTTGTCATCTCTCATTTTCTTTTTTTGTACCTATAATACAAATACAAATGTAGACTAATGTTTTGTGATTGTTCAATCATAATAAAGTTTTGGGATATTTAAAAGACTAGAAAGAAAGTAGCATTTAGTCTCTAGAACCATTCCAGCTAATGCAAAGAAAGCTTTGAGCAATAAGGACGAAGAAAGCCAAGGAAAAGAGATGAGAAAATGTTCAATTCATCTTACACGGAGGATGAGTGCCGCCCTCTCTTCATTGGGTTTGTTATATAGCTTATAAGTTATAGATCATTGATTCTTTGTGTTCCTTGAGAAAATTTTTGGCTACAGATTTTGATTGCTTTTTTACATTGTAAAAGACAGCTAACACTGTACTCATCACGCTGAGTGGGAAATTATTTGTTTTGGGTGACCAGACAATAAGCTTCTATACTATGAGCTTGGCACATAGTACATGGACTGGCTATGGCATAGGAATCTACAATGGAATGATGTAGTATGGTCATCTTCATGGTTTCTGGTTGTTCAAGTACTTGATTCCCTTATTTTTATAATTAATGTCTAGATCGGCAGTTCTTAGAGGATAATGGGTTTTTGTTATGAAAGATGCAGCGTATAGGTGTACTCAATGTACTCATTTACTCCAAGCATACTTGATTATTCAATATATGTACCTGTTTTGTAAAAATGTATATATTTATAAACATATATATGACTTAACTTTGAACTGCAAATGAAATAATGTTTTACCATATTGATTTCGTTCTGGTAATGCGCTTTCTGTTAACATATTTAGGGCTGCTCATATATTGAACAAAAAATTCAAACTCTGGCATATCCAGACAATTTGCTTGGAGAGTCTCCAATTATTTTGGAATCAATAAAGGTGGATAACCAGTGCCAAAGGCTCCCATACTCAATCGCGAGGACTTACTAGACCAGTCTCTCGTTCTAGTACTATTCTCACGGCATTTCGGGCTTTGAAGTTGGTCAGTTAGAGCGCCCAACCTTTCCCTCACATTGTGTAGAGTCCGGGCTCGAACCTGAGCGCTCCAGATAACCAGTCACTTCAACTTCACATTAAATAAACAAAGAAAATAAAGAAATAAATTTCCCTATATTGAAATGTGGTTTAAGTATTTGATGAAATATTATATATTTTGAAAGGTGTAGGATGTCATGCATTCAATTGTTAAAAATACTGAAGATAATGTAGCATATATAACTATCCGATGTATAGGTATTTTTATGTTCATTGAAATGTTGCCAAACATTTAATTTCTAGAATTTAGACAAACCAATCTGGCATTCAATAATCTCGACAAGCACAATACTAAACTCGACAAATATGAAACAATGAAGATTTTCCTAATTTGGTGTACGACACCATTTGTTTTAATTTTATTACACTATGCATAATTTGGTGTAGGGCACCATTTGTTGTTGTATACATGCCTTTTTAAGTTGTATACATCCATATTTTTTTATTTGTTGTCGTCACTATTTTAGTTGTAATTTATTATAATATGGTTTAATAGTAGTCTAGCTTGATGATTTTCCTAATGCAATTGTTGATTGCCTAATCCAGTACTATTTTTATCCATAGTTCATTTAACTTATTCACTGTTATATTTCAATTCTGTCATGCTTTCCATATTAGCTTTCTCCGTTGTGCTTTTGATGTGGCTACTCTTCGCTTCGCATTTGTTTCAGGTAATCATATTTGAATTAGATATGTTGTCATCTTCAAAGATTGCCAGCTTGATGATTTGTTCTGTTTGTAGTGAAAAAATGTGTGTGATAGATGACACTATATCAGTGTTGCTGGTGCTGTTTTAGGTTATCTGAGGCAACAACCTTATTTGATTCTTTAATTCCTTTATTTGATGCCCTGCTTATAGTTCATTTCAAGTTACCTGAGGCACTATGCACGAATGCACAATAGCTTTATTTGGTTGAATGCTTAATAAATGCATGTCAAACTCCATTTAACGTTGATTGCTTAAAATTTTGTGGATAACATAAATAAAATAACACATATTAGGAAGTTCTTAATTTCTGTAATAAATCAAAATAAGAGATCTTGATAAATTTATCAAAATTTTGTAATACAACCTTGTTTAATGAGGAAATGAAGTCAAAATAAAACCCACTCGTATCATATATTAGCAGTTATAAAATAGGGGTTTTTAGCCTCAAGGACAAAACGAACAAAAAAGTTTTCTATAAGGACAAGAGGATAAAATTTTATCCATAAGGAAAATTTTAGTGTAAAGAGAGGAATTCAGGGGTCCACTATAATTCCTCCCTTTACACTAAAATTTGTCCTTATGGACAAAATTTTAGCCTCTTGTCCTTATGGAACAATTTCGTTTGTTTTGTCCTTCAGGGTATATTCCTATATAAAATATAAAAATTTTGATTAGCTTGAATCATATTAAAGTCTATATATGTAACATGAAAAGCATTTTTCTTATAGCCCTTCACGTTATCAATATCATATGAATTTGATTTTAGGATTTACTCCATGTTATTGTTTATTAGGTTAGAAGCAATGTACAATCTGCCAATTACTTGGCATGGTCTGCAAGGATGTCCAATTGAAGACAGTCGCACATCTGCATGGGGACTAACCTAGTGTGTGTGTATATATATAAGAAAGCCTATTTAAATACGATTGTTTACCAAAGTAAATGAGCAGTGTTATTTTTTCAGCATGCAAGATAAGTGAGCGATTCATAATACGATATCGCAAATGATCACATTATTCGAATGTTCGGGGAAGCTAGTCAATGCCTACCTTTAAAATTTTTTCTTACATAAGGGTTAGTCGTATATGGGATAGTCGATAATTTCGCTTGAATCCCAGTGTCGAGAATTCCAATTTTTTCTTATGTATAAGATAGTCACATCCCTTCAACGGTTTCCTTTCTTATATGGAAAATTCTTCAAGATGGTATGTCTCTAGATGTTAACCTCATGTGGATTGGTGTCACTCTTGCATCCCGGTGCAGGTGTCACTAGTCTGTGAACTTGGAGTCGATTGATCTATTTGTTCTTTTTCGGGACGTGTGCTCGTGCAATCTGGTCTTTCTTTGGGGATTTGGTAGGTTTTACGAAGGGTGCTACTTCCCTGCTTGACCTGTTAAGTTTCTAGTGGGTTGGAAGGACTGGTAACATTCTTAGTTCCATTATTTATCGTCTCCTTCTTATCTCATCTACTGGCACCTATGGTGTTTTCAAGACAGGGATGTTTTCGAGGGGTCACCAATGATGTCGTCTTCTATCATTTGAAAATTTAAAGATGATGCCTTCTTTGCGTTTAAAGGTAGACCCTTCTTGGGAAACCTCCATACCAACTCTTTACCCTTGTCTTGTGCTTTTTCTATTTCTCGAGGTTCTCGTCCACATGCGGGCCTAGGATGAGTTTTTTTTCTTTATGTCTACACTTTGTCACTTATAGGATTATTCTGCCAGATGGATTTTGGGATGAAGCTGTTTTCTCCTTCACTCTGGGAGCTCTGGTTGATTGGTCGCTTATTTCTGCTAGCTTCGTGGAACTGGCTACTGGAGAGGGTGGTCGTTGCTAGGTGGAGCGGGCTGAGGGAGTTTCTTTGGATGACGCTTTACAGCCAGAGTAGTGTTTAGGTAGCGACCAAGAGAGTGTGTTGGATGGCTTTCTAGGAGGCGTCTAGAGTTAAAGCCTTTGTCGACTTATACTACATGGTTTTCGAGTTGGTTGTCGCCAATTGGTTTGTCTGCTTCCTCCAGCATTAGGGGCCGTTTTGTTTCAGTTTTCGTGTATTTGTCTATGTTTTGTTTCTTGAAGTATGTTTGCCGTTTTTGCTATTTTGTTACTTTTGATAAGATAATTAGGAAAGATTTAGGTTTTTCTATTTTCTTTCCAAAATGTGATAATTGATACATAAATAATGAGTATCTAACGATGTTTTATTATGTAATCATTTCATAAAACTTGGTCTGCATAATTTCATTTTGTTTACTATTGTAATACAATTGTACGTGCATCAAATATTTTTAGATAATTTTTTAATTAATAAAAAAATGAATTGATTAATGTTTGTAGTGCAAAAGTTTTGGTAGTAACAACGCTTTAATTTCAATTTTTTTGTTGGAATGTTGATGGCAAATTGATAGTAAAATTCTAATTAGGAATAATTAGAATATAGGTACCAGTGGAGGTTGCAAAGTGGTGGTGAGTTTCCGTTCATACATGGAAGTATTTTCGGATTTTAAAAAGACATTTTGTAATTCTTATTCATTGAAATTTCTTTAGCTTTTTCAAAAAAGTTGGAACTTGACATACAAGTTTCAAATGGTATGTAACATACATCACACGTAGATTCAACGTCGCAAGCTAGGATTCGAACCCATGACATTATGTACCATGCCCAAGTGTGTTAACCAGTTAGGACAAGATCTTTGAATTGAATTTTCTTCATTAATAGTAGAGATATAATCATATTGAGCATTTGGTTGGTTTGGTTCTTCAAATATTGAAAATTGTTAAATGAAACTAAAACCAATAAAAATGAAAACCAAACCAACTAAATCAAGTTTGGTTGGTTCGGTCAGTTATCCGATTTAAGCAAAATAAAAAGGTTATATACCTTATATTTGGAATATTCATTATAATTTGAAATATATTTTGAATATAAGATTAATGTATTATTATTAATGGTTCTTATCTTTCTAAAAGTAAATTTGACATATATTCATGTTACGAAAATACCTTGATCAAGACCACTCAACCTTTCCCCAAGATTTATAGTGGTTCCACTAACAATATATTAGTGTACGTCCACTTGAGAGAAAGGGAGCCTTTTATTAATTCCAAAAGAAGAGTACAAGAGATTTATTACAATGGTCACTTAATTCAGTCAAGAATTTAATTTGTGTAGATAAGAATTGAAGTAAACAGATTTAGGTTAGAGATCCTAAAACTTGATTGAGAGATAATTGGATGTCTTTCACTCTCTCTTCTATGCTTCTTTTATAAGATTAATTACTTCATACTCAAGTTTACTTTACCTCCAAGTCAAGTAAACTTTACATCAAAGTTTTATATATATGGCAAAAGATCTTATTAAATAGGCCACGAAAGAGAGAAATAAATATATAACCAAATACAACTAATTAGGAAAAGCTATATTTACTCTTTCTCCCCTTTAAAAAAAAATTCTCCCTTTTAATGTGATTTAGCGTCATCATATTTAACAATCCACCTTAATGCACAACCACCTATCTCCAACTCCATCAACTAATGGTACCCACACCATCACACATAATCGATAGCTCCAACCATCACCATATCTACCTTCACCAAGCTTGAATGCTTTCCCAATGAGTTCCGACAAAGCCACCCCGCATTGTAGTTCAGGAAAAGCCCTCACCCGCTAATAAAGTGTTGAAAGCACCCAACTCCAAAATTGTCTCAACCAAAGACTAAAGTGCTTAGAGATGTAAAGTAGCACTTATCACGAAAGTAGAACCGGAATCTCACAATAATACTCTTCCACATCAAAGAACTCCTCTCTCACATGTTCAATCTAGTGGCGCCTAACACTTATCCAAATGAATCAAATTCGAGCAATGCTCGAACTTCCCAACCGACAACGCCTTCGTGAACATATACACCGCATTATTATTTGTGTGAACTTTTCATATATATATTTGCTTATCTTTATCCATGGCTACCAAGAATGACTCCCTCACCTCTATGTGCTTAGTTCATGAGCTAAACTCTAAATTCTCTACCAAATGGATAACACTTAGGCTATCACAATACACATAGATGCTATCGTGTTCATACCTAAGTCACACAACAATCTCTTCAAATAGAGTGCCTCCTTTGCCGCTTCACCACAGCTATCAACTCCTTCTCTGTAGTGGATAAAGAAACTACGGTTTGCAATCTCTCCCTTCAACTTATGGCCATACCACCAAGTGTAAAAATATATCTGGAAGTTGACTTTCTCCGACCCCTATCACCGGCATAGTCCAAATCGCAATAACCAATCAAATTGCAACTCTTCTTCTTACTACCACCAAAAATAAAATATCTCAAAATAAGCTTCACCGCTTCCCAATTTGATTTCCCCGGATTAGCCATGAACCGGCTAACCACCCCGATGACATTTACAATATCGGGACTTGTACACACCATTGCATACATTAAACTACCAACCGCACTTGCATATATGGCACCATTCCCATATAAGCCTTGTCCTTTTCTTCGATAGGCGATCCTCAACTCAAAAGCTTCACATGTAAAGGTAAAGATTATTAGACGCCTTTGCATTCTCCATGCTAAACCGACAAAGAACCTTCTTTATGTACTCCTTTTGACTTAGCCTTAACTCAAAATGCTTTCGGTCCCTTCCAATTTCCATACCCAAAATCTTCTTAGCTCCACCAAGGTCTTTCATTTCAAATTCCGCCTTTAATCTCAATTGTAGCTTGTTGATTTCCATTTTGTCCTTTGAAGCTATAAGCATATCGTCCACGTACAAGAGCAAATCTGCCCAACAATCATTTCCAAACTTTTTTAAATATACACAAGCATCTTTTATGCTTCGATGGAAGCCACTTTCAAGCTTGAAATAACCAAACATCTTGTACCATTACCTAGGTGATTGCTTCAACTCATATAGTGATTTATTATACTTGCACACCAAATTTGACTTTTCATTTACCTCAAAACCTTGCAGTTGCTCCATGTAAATGTCTTCCTCCAAGTCACCATGCAAGAAGGTTGTGTCACATCAAGTTTTTCCAACTCCAAGTCGTGAATAGCAACAATGACAAGTATTATTCAGATAGAAGTATGATGCAAAACCAGTGTGAATATCTCATCATACTCCTTTCCTTTCTATGTGCAAACCCATTAGCCACTAGCCTAGCTTTGCACCTTTCATCATCCTTTATCTTGCATATCCATTTGTATCCAATTGATCGATTTCCTTTAGGAAGTGGAACCAACTTCCAATTTTGATTTTTCATCAATGATTGCATTTCTTCCTCTATGGCACTAATTCATTTCGAGCTATCACTCGACTGCATGACATGATCAAGTTCCATCAGTTCATCTTGGACTACGTGAAGCGCATAGTCCAACCTATCACAAAAGCTTAGGTAGTTCCAATCACCATTTCTCTTGGTTGGTCTTATATTGCGGTGACCAACCAAAGTAGCAATACAATTGCCTGGGCTCCTTTCGGCTCCACCTTGAGTCAGATCCTTTCTAGGCTCGTGTGCATCACCAACACTACTAGAGGCACCACGTGAACTATGTGTTGTTCCATCAACCGCTTCTTCCCCACAAGCATCTCCAACTACTCTTCTCTTCATCCTTTGAATGAAATATGGTAATAACCTACTTCTCCTTTGGTTCATCATGAATCAAAACCAGAATATCTGATGAGCCAACATATTCTCGAACATAGCTAACTCATCAAAAGTGACTTGACGTGAAATTCATACCTTCTTCGTGTTTAGATTCCAAATCTGGTAGCCTTTCACTTTGTCTTCATGACCACGCATAATCCCTTTGAATGCTCTAGGTTCAAGCTTATCTCCTGGATCATGCATATATGCATGCGGGACATCTAAAAATACAAAGATAACTCAAGTCAATGCTCTTCCTTCTCCACTATTCCTCCGAAATTTTGTTACTAGTAGCCAAGCACGAAATTCGATTCACAATATGCACCGTGGTTGATGATGCTTCGGCCCATAATCCGTTAGACAAACCCAATGTCAATCTCAAGCATCAAGCTCTCTCTAGTAAAGTACAATTCATTATCTCTGCAAACCCATTTGATTGCGTATCTCCCGGTGTAGTAAAATGGCTTTGAATGCCATTTTGCTTGCAATAATCCAAAAATTCTCCAGAAGCATACTCTCCGCCATTGTCAGACCTAAGAATCTTCAAAGATTTTCCACTTTCCTTCTCAACAAGAGCTCTCCTTTCTTTGAATTTAAAAATGCCTCCAACTTGTCTTTCATTACGTACACCTAAAATTTTGAAGAAAAATCATCTATAAAGGAAATACAATACTTCTCTCCACCCAAAGAAGCTACCGGTGTTGGACCCCAAACATCCGTGTGCACTTACTCAAGAACTCCTCTTGAATCATGTTTCCCTCTACCGAATGCCACTTTAGTCCGCTCTCCCATGACAAACTCCTCGCAAAACTCCAACTTGTTGAAACTTTCTCAAGCAATCATCTCCCTATTTTGAAAAATCTCCGAACTCTTCTCCGAGACATAACTTAACCTCAAATGCCACAACCGTGTCACATCAAAGCCAAGAGAATTATCAATTCCAATGCAGGTTTCACTGTAACAATCTGAATTCCGACAAACCCATTTTTTTCAAAAATCCCAATCTGTTGAAACCTGAGTTGGCTTGTCTGGTATCCTACAGAGAAGACAGAGATATAAAATATATCAGAGCACAAAAAACATCACACTAGAATGGAATAAAATATAATATAATCAAATAAAGCCTTACCAAAGTAATAGTACTGCCTAGCCAGTATCCAAAGCTATCATATCTCTGCCAAAAGCCTAACCTATGGGTATGTTATGAGGAGGGGATCAGAACAAAGGTTCTAGTGTCTGGACTTTAATTACACATTCAGATCTAACCCTACATATATTGTTCAGTTACATTTTCTTGTTTATTAGGTTAGTTAGGGTTAATAGCACTCAAGGCTTTACATACACATCAAACTCCTAGTAGATTAACCTAATATAGTATATGTAGCTACCCCCAATACCAAGGTACTTCCCATGGTACCCTCCTCGCATTGTCTCCAACATCATACCACGGAAGCGTCTGCAACTCTCATCCTATGCTGGAGCGACGTACAGATCATCATAAAACTACGCCATGTTACGCACAGAACCACCATCGTTATGCCGCGTTAGCGTACGGACAGCCATATCCAATCTCCTTGATCAAATCTAGTCTCGACATGGAGTAATGCCATAGCATCTGCGATACACCACCCGGTGCGGCGTGCATTTATCCAAATCCTCACACGTACATCCTGTCTATTGTACCCCGAGTTCCGTAATAGGGCTGTATCTGAATGCATAGAACTTGGTCGGGAGCCTTTTTCATATCTATATAGGTTTGTTAAAGAGGCATAAAGTACAAATATCTAAACTATGGTCTGCATTTCTACGGTGGCTATGGTCCCACCTCAACCCCTCCCCCAACTAGTGAAAGACCACATCAAGAGCTAAGTGACATGCCCCTAACAATCAATCTATCATCCAATTTGGCGTGTCCCGAATCCAACGTCTCAATAGTGAAAGATCGATGGTCTCTTGATTTAGTTCTTGTCTTTTCGCATCGCACTGACTATCGATGACAGGTACCCAACGATTACTATCCTTTATTTGGTCCTGACCAACCTCTCTATAGGAAAATCACCGAATCACCCCATTGCCACCCAATAGCCTTTTGACTACCAAGCTACCATTGTAGTCAAGGTATACCCATTGGGTGGTTTCACGTAGACCCAACCTTTGCGAGTACATCCTGAACGCTGACACCGCACAGAGGACCACCATGGGGTATCCTTCCACGTCCCTCGGAAGCCGCATACTTCCTTACAGTCCTACAGATCCTACAAGTAGAATATTAGCAGAATAATCTGATGGACGTGCTCCTCTCGTGCCTCTAGATACCATATGATCTACCTTGTTAGGTTCCTCACCTTCAGGCATGCAGACTAGTCCTAGCACATCATGTTAATGTGTTATTAGACCATATGTCTAAACGTTTAATTACCCGTTTCCTCTACCTCATCTGATTTCCAGTTAACTTGGTTATTTCCAATAATATTAAATTCTTATTTAAGTAACCAAGTTCTCTCCCAGCCCCTTAAATCTCTAAGAAATGGACCCCTCTCGCTTATTAATTTCAGTTATATAACTTAACCCATTTAAGTTCATTAATAAGCCCCAACATGTTATTCTCTAGATTGTAATTAAAGGTCTATAATCTACAATCTTCTTACATTATTATCATACTCATTCATTGTCCAATTTCAGGTTTTCAGGATACAATAACATGATCTACTTAACGTATAATTAAGTATATCTTATCCACATTCACATGTTTTCTGTCATCATGTTACATTAATATATACATATAATTAAATATAACTTATTTCATTCCATAAGTCTGCCTCATTCTTTCTCATTTAATCATAACTTCATCTTACCCTGTCGTTACAACTTGTTGTTGTTTACTTATTAACTTAGTTCGCTTAACTAAGGTTTATCAATAAGTTTCCTTTCCATTTTATTATAACCTATGTTATAATCTCCACTTGTCTCTAGGACAAGCCTACCTATTATAATCCATTCTCATTCGTGTAATTAATTATAATAGGTTATATTCCCCGCTTATCACATTTTTCTTGGTTCTTTAACGTTATCCAAACTCTTATTGTTGTAACATTTACCTCTTTACTGTCTTGTCATTCTTTACACATACCTTTTATTTCCATTAATTACAATTAATGTCATTTACATATTTATTTATTTCATGTTGCATGCATATATTATTATATACGTTTATGCATTAGACCTCTCACATCAATTTGACCATTTGTTGATATTGGATTTGCGGGCGGTTCTGGACATGCTTCTACCACAAGTTGAACTTGACCTCATGTCTAAGTGCATTTATCTACAATATAAATTATTGTAAATTCTACATGCAAATTAGTCTTTTTCACTATTCTTAATTTTTTCTGTAATTCTATTTACACTCTTTTGACTAAATAATACTCCTAAGAAAATATACATGTTTAGTGTAAATTCTATAATTACATTGTTTACAGTAATTCCCAACTCAGACTGGTGATCAATGGAAACATGCTCTATACCACAAAAATGTTCTCAACGTGTTCTATACAGAATTAATTTCACAATTATCCCCAATTTCACTGTAGTTTGATTTACAATATCCAATTTGACATTAACACTTTTTTCTACAACATATTCCCTTTTATGTGTAAATCTCACAAATTCATTATTACAACAATTTTTAATAGGTTTGTAAAACAATTCTATACAATGGTAATATTCATAAAATAACTGAGAAATGAATTATTCCACAATTATCACAATTCACATTTATTTAACATGTTAAGAGTGACAGGGAATGTAAACGGTAAATATACCATTATTTAAATAGGTATAATTTGAATCCACTCATCCAGCAGCTTTCCAATCTTTGAGTCTGATCCAAATCTATTATTTCATGACCTTCCAAACATAATCTATTATCCAAATAACCATGGATTCACAAATCTGATACTAAAAGAAGAAAGAAAAAGGAACAAAAATTTATATAAACCAGATTTAAGGACTTACCTTACGTTGATCAGAATTATAAACACTTATTTGTAGACTTATACTCTTTTATCTTCGAATCTTGAATCTGAATTACCTAAAACTAATATTCTAATCTTATGAAAAGTTTTGAGGAGAAAAGAGAATGTCAAAACCTGGGTAGCATCTCAGAAAATATGAGATTTAGGCTAAGCCCTGCTAGTCTATGTATAGTGTGTGGGAAAGTCTGAATCATCAGATTTAACTCATAAAAATATGAACTGTACACATAAGCAAAACCACGTCACAAAACAGATTTGGACCCCCTGGGTCGACCCATAGTCGACTTGGTCACCTTGGGTTGACCCAGGCATAACTTGGGTCGACCAATCTGGATCCAGACGCGACATTAGCTAGTGTAATTAACGTTTTTATTTAAATGTTTGATTATTTGTCCATTTTTTTCCTTTGATTTATCTTATGCCTTTTATATGCCATTACTAAGTTTAAATTTCATATCTATGCGCATATATACATATGCAATCTTTAAATTCCTAGCCTGTAAATTAATGTAATTAATACTACCACCAATTAGTTGTTTTATACCTTGTAATGCACTCTAATTTCGAAGGTAGTTAGCTTCTTTGTTCATTTTCCATTTATTATGCATTAATTATTTTCTACACTTATCTTCTACATTTTATCTCAACATTCGAATTTGTATGTATATATGTATGCGCAACTTTTATTTCATTTACAAAATTCAAACGACGTTATGCGATTATTTATTTCTTACCTATTTTCAATGATTGCATTTTTATTTTTGATTTCTCTTTGGTGTATATATTTTTTCACACACATATGCATGTAGACATATATTTTTGTACTAGCTTTTATGTATAATTTTCCTTATATGTGCATTTATACATATTTTCCTCTTAGAATATGCATTATTTTAGCAGTTCCTTCAAAATAAAAACATGGCACCAGCAGGACTCGAACCTGCACCACTCACTTGGGAGAGACATGTCTTTACCAACTGAGCTACACAGGGTTTTGTTAACATGACTAGAAACAATGGTGGTCACTGTTCTTTTCTTATACCTTCTTTTCATGTTTGTTGCATTTTTTTATTTAATTAAAAGTGCGGGGGTATTACATTCTAGCACCCTTAGGAAATTTCGTCCTCGAAATTTGGTAAGGGTAGAATTAAGTTATTCCTCGCATATTTCTCAACAATCATGTGTGCATCCAAATTTTCAACCATTTGTCCACTTGTGCAAAGTGTAATACGACATGGTAATACATGGATGTAATGAATGCCTAAGCGGTACCTCCTATATTAACACAATTTTTTCTTGAAAATCTTTTGAAAACACGATGCATGCATCATAAATGTACCGGCAATTTGTAATGGCGCGTTTTGTTAGCTGTCGAATAATTAATTTATTTAATTATTTATGTATCGATTTGGCGATATCGACAACTTATAGTAAAACGTTCGAACTTATAATTTATAATTATAATTAAAACGAACCTGAAACGTCACGGCAGTTTGCAACGATTCGAACTTCAACTGAATGTACATGATTCGTTTTAAGTTGGATTTCTGTGAAACAAGAAACGTGTGGAGCTGGTGGAGTATATCTTTCTAGTGGAAGAGAAATATCGGGGTTTCGTCGTGTAGATTTTGAGTTACATTCAAATCAAATTCTCAGAAATGCAGCGCCTTGACCATAATGGTTATTTGAGAATATTTAAATATCGGACTCGAATTTCGACAGGGTTCTTTGGGAAATAGCGATAATTTAATTTTTAGAATTTTACTGTAATTTTTAATTAACTAAATAAGCAACTTTTTATTTGGAGTATTTAGCACCCTGTATCGACATTTTGAGGTTTCACAAAATAAGGTAATCTACCGATATTATTATATTTCTGGAGTCGGGACACCTCGCTCATCACGATGGTGTTTTTATTTCTGTCCATAAAGAAACTTACATACGCAATTGTACGTTACGAACACTAGACTCTATGAACCCTTACACACAAATATCTACATTCCTTAACAATGTTTCTGGACCAAACAAGGTCCACATCTTTTGAGTGGCAACCATCAGTCACCCTTGGCCTATAAACAAACTCGTGTTCCTCTCAAACCCACATACAAATTCCAACTAAAACCTTATAAATAATCTTTTCCTCCCAACCCTCATTGACAAATTCCTATTCACCAATTTTGTGAGTCGCCACCATAGTTCTTTCAACAATCAAGAAAGAAAATTCACCAATTCAAAATCAAAATGGATCCATACAAGTTTATATAAATTACAAAAGGGTATAGAAACAGAATCAACCACAATACAGCTTCGTTTCTATCCATGTTTTTCCCAACTCGACGTCCTCTACTGTTGAAGATTTCGAGCAGCACCTAGGGCGTGCCGGCGTTGAACTTTGAAGGGGTCGGAGGGGTTTCCGACTTTGGGGCTGGGTTCGGTGGGATGGATGCGCCGATGAAGACCCAAGCTCAGGTCAAAAGGTCACAATCTTGTTCGCCTCCTGTAGCGGTGAGGCAGGGCTGTTCGATGGATTTTGGGTGGCGGGTTCGAGTTCAGGTCTGAGGGGTCGAGCAGGTGCGGTAGGAGATGAGGAGCGCAGTGGTGGTGATGACGTCGCCAACGTATGGCCGAGGTGAAAGCGGAGGGTGGTCAAACGTCAGGTCAAAGGGGAATTGGGAGGAGCGGTTTTCTGTAGTTTGATTTGGGGGAGAAACAAATGGTTACGGCCTGGTATTAAACGGTGGTATTGGTGCGGTTAAAGTCAAGTGGGCCGGTACTTTGGTAAAGCCCAATTCATTTAGAGTTGTGTTTAATTTGTTTTAATTAACTGTATAACTTGAAAAATACGTATCTAATTCATACTTAAATTAAATCGAACAAAACAGGATCGTTCAGGATCGTATGGACGTACACTCCACAATGAGACTGACCGGGAGTGGATCGGAGACAGTTACAATTTATGGCGAAATAAATTGTCCGATTGAATCAAATAACGCAAACCGTTATTTAAACGGTTAATGCGCAAATGTGAGTAAATCTCACAAACTTTAAACAGTTTTATTTTCACGTTGTATTCTTAGAACTGTTAAAATATTGTCTGTTTGACTGTGTGTGGATTGTTTGCTTGAACTGCTAGTCAGTTAGTAGAGATTTTATATATATATTTACATATGTATATATATATATATATATATATATATAAACCGTCAAATAGTTATATGTTGATTCTGTTTATCAGAATATTATACTGGTGTTGTTTAACATCTGTGTATGCAGGGAAACAGGTTGGAGGAATCCAACTGGATTCCTCAACAGTTATTTTACTGTGATTTTTATATTGTGATATATAATGTGATGTATATAATCTGTGTGATTATGTGTGGTGGGACGATATTTATCGTTGTTATATGGTGTGTTAAATACCAGAATGTAGGAGAGGGGTTTTCAAAGTATATTTTGAAAATAGTTTAATTATATAAAATCAAGGGATTATATATATATATATATATATATATATATATATATATATATATATATATAAGAAAAAGGATTTTGAATATAAAGGAATATAGTTGGTAAAAACAAATATAAAAGAATTATATTTGTAAATCAAATACAAGGGAATATATATGTTAATCGAATATAAGGGGATATATTTGTTAATCAAAATATAAAGGAATTATATTCGTTAAAAGAAATATAAAGGATATTTATTTAGAAATTAAATAAATAGAATTAAACTAAAGGAGATATTAATTTGTTAAATAAATAGGAGTTAACCAAGTGAATTGGTCGAGTTAACCAAGTGAATTGGTCGAGTTAATCGAAGTGAATTTGTTAAGTTAAACTAAGTGGTTAATCGATGTGAATTAGTTAAGTTAAACTACGTGGTTAATCGAAGTGAATTAGTTAAGTTAACTAAGTGGTTAATCAAAGTGAATTAGTTGCGTCAAACTAAGTGAATTAGTCAAGTTAAACTAATTGGTTAATCGAAGTAAATTAGTTGGGTTAATCAAAGTGAATTAGCTGAGTTAAACTAAGTAAATCGGTTAGAGTCAAACTAAGTGAATTAACTAAGTTAAACTAAGTGGATTAGTTCAGTTAATCGAGACAAGTAAATCAAGTTAGGTTAAACCATTTGAGTTAACCAGTTAAAGTTGACCAGTTAAAGTTGACCAGTTAGAGTTGATCAGTTAGAGTTACTCAGTTAGAGTTGACCAGTTAGAGTTGACCAGTTAGAGTTATCCAAGTGGAGTCAATCGAGTAGAGTTGCCAAATATCACTTATTCGAAGTGGAGTTATCGAATATAGTGTATTCGAGGGAAGAGTAATCGAATATAGTTTATTCAAGTGGAGAAATCAAATGTTATTCATTTGAGAAGAGTTACCGAATATTATTTATTCGAAGAGTAGTTATCGAATATTGGTTATTCGAAGTTAGTTAATCCAAAGGAGTTATTCGAAGTTAGTTAATCCAAAGGAGTTATTCGAAGTTAGTTAATCCAAAGGAGTTATTCGAAGTTAGTTAATCCAAAGGAGTTATTCGAAGTTAGTTAATCCAAAGGAGTTATTCGAAGTTAGTTAATCTAAAGGAGTTATTCGAAGTTAGTTAATCCAAAGGAGTTAGTCGAAGAGTTAATTGAATATTAGTTATTCAATTTGAGTTAATCGAATTTAGTTGTTCGAGAAGAGTAAATCGAATTAGTTATTCAAAGGAGTTAATCAATTAAGTTATTCGAATTAGTTATTCGAAGGAGTAAATCAAATTAAGTTAATCGATTAGAGTTGAGTTAATCGATTTCGGTTAAGTTAAGAAATCGAGTTAAGTAATCGAGTTAAGTAATCGAGTTGAGATAATCGAGTTAAGAAAATCAAGTTAAGTTAATCGAATAAGTTATTCGATAAGAGTAAATCCATTTAAGTTAAATCGGATGTTAGTTATTCGATAAGAATTGACACATTTAAGAAAATCGAATATTTGTTATTCGATAAGAGTTAATGAAATAGAGCCAACCAAGAAGAGTTATTCGAATATTAGTTATTCGATAGGAGTTAATCGAAATAGAGTTTATCGAATATAAGTTATTAAAAAGGGAGAGTTAATCGAATAGAGATTTCTCGAAAGAGAGTTATACGTCGAATTCGATTATAGCGAATTCGGGAAAGTACTATTTACTTTCCAAGGTTTAAATCAAGATTTAGTTATTGATTTAGAAATTAGGTGTCTGTTAAATTATTCGAGTTAGGAAATAAATTTATAATTTAGGTTAGATATTTTAGGGGTAGGAATTATAACGTTATAGTTATAATCAAACACTGTCATATAAGAAGTGGATTCGTAACCTGAATCCGAGAATTTGCGTAAACAGATGATTGTAAAAAAGTGAGTGATGAGCTTCATCTATTTCACAGTAAAGGACATTGTTCAATTAAGGTCTGAGAGGTAATTATACCCCAACTTGATTGACTTTAGAATTGACAAAGGAATAGTTGTGGTTCGATCTAAAAGGTTGATTAGGAATAAAGTTAAGGAATAAGCGATAAATGGATTAAGCGAAACGATGTTTTATACAACGTTCATTGGAAATCCGTAAATGCGTTTTCGAAACGTTTTCCAAATATAGTCAGATATGTTTTCTAAACATAGAAAATGAAATGTTTTCATGATAAGAATTTAAGAAATAGAGTTAAGAAAATTCAGAAACTGACTGGAGAGGGTAAGTTGAACGGTTTTCTAAGTGACGATCTAATGTTGGTTTCGACCTTCTGGATTGATACTTAGAGAATTGTTCTCATACTAGTTACAGTTAGGGACTGACAGTTGCGAAATAATAGTGATGTGAAAATAAGCTATGGAAATGTTTTCCAATGATTAATAACATATATTTTCTATATATGAAATAAGGAAATATGAACATATGATGATTGATCGGTCGAATTCCCATTTGGAAATAAGATCGTTGTTTGTACACCGACATGTTTTCATTTGATAGTTGAATCACAGACTATCAAAGTTTTGACCATATTTACGTTGTAAATATGGAGAGATCGGTTGGATTATTATCCGAAGAACCACTTCGTATTAGCATAAGCGTTGTGAATCAAGTACGCTGAAGATAATTGAAGACGGAGTGAAGTGCAAGGGCTATTGTGAAAAGCCTAGGTAGGATGGGTTCACTGAATAGTGCCTTCGGTTTATTCAGTCCCAGAACAACGTATATGGATGAGTGTCTGACAAAGTATTCTTAACGAATCATATGTTGATCTCTTTAAACGTATTACGTTGGTGGCGGAGAAATTCATTTCTCTTAGCTTTTATACCCGTGATTCCTTGAGAAATCGATAATGATTCGGCGGGTATGACGATGTGGCATTCAAAGTAATTGAAGCAAAAATCTGTCAAAGTGATAAACGTGACCTCAAACCTCACCACCGGGAAATAACAGAAGTTGGGCTAGGCAGCATGGCTAGTTGGGCCATATCCAAGCAGGGTGTATTATCACCATCTAGAGAATATTCAATTGTACTTCTTTATAATCTATTTCAATGCTGTCCCGTATCGGGAAGGATGGTTGCTGATCCCAACCATCGGTGATAATATATTCGTCACACTCAAGCTAAATGAGTGGACGATCATGTGTGGCCGGGTTGCAAGACGTTCTTGTTGAACCCTAGTGTATCTCCTCTAGAGTACACTGATCGGAAGGTGCTCCCATACCTTGTCTGTTGGAATCCAATCTCCAATAAGCGCTCACGGTTTTATTTGTATACTATGAATGTAGAACGTGAGATGCAAGCGTTCTGCTAGATTGTTATCTATTTGTATTTAGACATTATTATAATACCAGAAAGATATCCTTTATTTAATCAAGTGTTGGAGTTTTATTCACACCAGTCCCATGACTGACCCGGAGTTTATTTTGTTTTGTTTTCCCTAAACTCTTGGGTGCCTAAATTTGTACGGGCAGTCAAGTAGTCGGGATTTTACAGATACACTTGGAGTGCTTGGAGCAGGATACTTCAGTATTATAGCTATTATTATTCCGCTGTGTTGTTAAGTGTTGTACTTTGAAATGGTATGTATATACGAGTACTGATTTGTATTTCAAAGTTGTGTTATATTTTATTCGTTCCGCTGTGAGATTCGTGTTTACTCTGATGATGTAAGTTCTTCTTCTTCTTCTATTCTATTAGTTCTATCTTTTCTTCCTCACCCTCTACTTTATTTCACTAACGTCTCGGAATTTTCGACGCTCGAGAAGTCGAAAATTTCCAGCCGTTACAGTTGGTATCAGAGCTTAAGTTAAGTGATTACCTTGGCTCTGTGGCATAACTCGATAGAGATGGGATTAGTAATATCCTAGATTGAGTTTGAGTGTATATATATGAGCGCGTAATTGTTATTCAATATAAAATGGTTTTATATTGTGGAGACTCATTGGTTGAGTGGCTTATGAATTCTGGTCGATCAGTTTGATCCACTGTATCGATAAGGGTTACTAAACACTCGAATACGATGAACCGACACGGTATGTTTTGAAAGAGGGTAAATGAAATAATTTTTCCCAAAATATATTTGTTTATAGAAGAAATATATAACTTGAAATTATTATAGTATATTGATTGTGTTGGTTGTTATTATAATCGAATAAGATTATAAAAGGGTGAAATGGTTATAAATGACCAATCAGAATTCATACGAATGTAATATATGAAATAGTTTGAATTAAATATGAATTTAAATCAGAATTTGGAATTTAAAATAAGGAAATTTTAAGTTCCTGGGAGATTTGAAAATGTTTTTCAAATTTAAAACGATATAGTATTGAACTCACTTCGATAGCTGGAAAATAGATTCTGATAATGAATCTAGACATCATCAGTGTTCATTTTCGAGTTCTAAGTGACGGATTTCTACCAAAGGTTTTGTTTTTGAATTGTTTTGAGAAAACAAGTTGTTTAGAAATTCAAAGGTTTTGAATTGGCATTATGATTTCAAATTGATTTGAAAGAAACCCAGGAACTTAAGTTCTGGAATTAAAATTTAACTAATGAAGTTAAATAAAATGAGATGGTAAAAATAAATTGAAATTTAACTTGAACCGAGTTAAATAAAATTGAATTGGATTAGAGATAATCTAGAATGGAACCAAATTGATAAGTCAATAATTTAGAATTTGATATTAGAGTTTGAATGAAATTCGATTTGGATTTGAGGATATGAACTGATTGGAGATCAATTGAAATGGATAACATTGGTATATGTTGAAGTGGTAGCAGATGAAAGGGATAGAGTTAAATGCCCGACAAAAAGGTACAAGTTTATATCATATATGAGTTTGGATTTTATGAGCCGAATTGGCAAGCCGCTTGGCTATTTTGATTTCTTTTTTTGGATTGGAGGAGGCCTAGAGAGGCGAGTTGTGGTTTGACGTATTGAGCCGTACAAAGGAGGTTATGGCGAAATTTTTAGAAAATTTAAGGTGTTAGAATTTTTTTATAATTTTTGAAAATTTTAGTTGGTCGGAAATGAATTAATAAATTAATTAAAATTAAATGGGTCCAGTCGAAACTGAAATTTAGAGGCAAAAAAAAAAAAAGATTTTTAAATCTAGTTAGTAGAGATAGTAGCATTTTTCTAACTTAGCAATTTCGAGGACGAAATTATTTTAAGGGGGGGAGTCTGTAATGGCGCGTTTTGTTAGCTGTCGAATAATTAATTTATTTAATTATTTATATATCGATTTGGCGATATCGATAATTTAAAGTAAAACGTTCGAACTTATCATTTATAATTATAATTAAAACGAACCTGAAACGTCGCGGCAGTTTGCAATTTGGCGATTCGAACTTCAACTAAATGTACATGATTCGTTTTAAGTTGGATTTCTGTGAAACAAGAAACGTGTGGAGCTGGTGGAGTATATCTTTCTAGTGGAAGAGAAATATCGGGGTTTCGTCGTGTAGATTTTGAGTTACATTCAAATCAAATTCTCATAAATGCAGCGCCTTGACCATAATGGTTATTTGAGAATATTTAAATATCGGACTCGAATTTGGACAGGGTTCTTTTGGGAAATAGCGATAATTTAATTTTTAGAATTTTACTGTAATATTTAATTAACTAAATAAGCAACTTTTTATTTGGAGTATTTAGCACCCTGTATCGACATTTTGAGGTTTCACAAAATAAGGTAATCTACCGATATTATTATATTTCTGGAGTCGGGACACCTCGCTCATCACGATGGTGTTTTTATTTCTATCCGTAAAGAAACTTACATACGCAATTGTACGTTACGAACACTAGACTCTATGAACCCTTACACACAAATATCTACATTCCTTAACAATGTTTCTGGGCCAAACAAGGTCCACGTCTTTTGAGTGGCAACCATCAGTCACCCTTGGCCTATAAACAAACTCGTGTTCCTCTCAAACCCACATACAAATTCCAACTAAAACCTTATAAATAATCTTTTCCTCCCAACCCTCATTGACAAATTCCTGTTCACCAATTTTGTGAGTCGCCACCATAGTTCTTTCAACAATCAAGAAAGAAAATTCACCAATTCAAAATCAAAATGGATCCATACAAGTTTATATAAATTACAAAAGGGTATAGAAACAGAATCAACCACAAAACAGCTTCGTTTCTATCCATGTTTTTCCTAACTCGACGTCCTCTACTGTTGAAGATTTCGAGCAGCACCTAGGGCGTGCCGGCGTTGAACTTTGAAGGGGTCGGAGGGGTTTCTAACGTTGGGACTGGGTTCGGTGGGGTGGATGCGCCGATGAAGACCCAAGCTCAGGTCAAAAGGTCACAATCTTGTTCGCCTCCTGTAGCGGTGAGGCAGGGCTGTTCGATGGATTTTGGGTGGCGGGTTCGAGTTCAGGTCTGAGGGGTCGAGCAGGTGCGGTAGGAGATGAGGAGCGCAGTGGTGGTGATGACGTCGCCAACGTATGGCCGAGGTGAAGGCGGAGGGTGGTCAAACGTCGGGTCAAAGGGGAATTGGGAGGAGCGGTTTTCTGTAGTTTGATTTGGGGGAGAAACAAATGGTTACGGCCTGGTATTGAACGGTGGTATTGGTGCGGTTAAAGTCAAGTGGGCCGGTACTTTGGTAAAGCCCAATTCATTTAGAGTTGTGTTTAATTTGTTTTTAATTAACTGTATAACTTGAAAAATACGTATCTAATTCATACTTAAATGAAATCGAACAAAACATGATCCGTCAGGATCGTATGGACGTACACTCCACAATGAGACTAACCGGGAGTGGATCGGAGACAGTTACAATTTATGGTGAAATAAATTGTCCGATTGAATCAAATAATGCAAACCGTTATATAACGGTTAACGCGCAAATGTGAGTAAATCTCACAAACTCTAAACAGTTTTATTTTCACGTTGTATTCTTAGAACTGTTCAAATATTGTCTGTTTGACTGTGTGTGGATTGTTTGCTTGAACTGCTAGTCAATTAGTAGAGATTATATATATATATATATTTACGTATGTATATATATATATATATAAACCGTCAAATAGTTATATGTTGATTCTATTTATCAGAATATTATACTGGTGTTGTTTAACATCTGTGTATGCAGGGAAACAGGTTGGAGGAATCCAACTGGATTCCTCAACAGTTATTTTACTGTGATTTTTATATTGTCATATATAATGTGATGTATATAATCTGTGTGATTATGTGTGGTGGGACGATATTTATCGTTGTTATATGGTGTGTTAAATACCATGAGAAATACCAGAATGTAGGAGAGGGGTTTTCAAAGTATATTTTGAAAATAGTTTAATTATATAAAATCAAGGGATTTTATATATATATATATATATATATATATATATATATATATATATAAGAAAAAGGATTCTGAATATAAAGGAATATAGTTGGTAAAAACAAATATAAAAGAATTATATTTGTAAATCAAATACAAGGGAATATATATGTTAATCGAATATAAGGGGATATATTTGTTAATCAAAATATAAAGGAATTATATTCGTTAAAAGAAATATAAAGGATATTTATTTAGAGATTAAATAAATAGAATTAAACTAAAGGAGATATTTATTTGTTAAATAAATAGGAGTTAACCAAGTGAATTGGTCGAGTTAACCAAGTGAATTGGTCGAGTTAATCGAAGTGAATTTGTTAAGTTAAACTAAGTGGTTAATCGATGTGAATTAGTTAAGTTAAACTACGTGGTTAATCGAAGTGAATTAGTTAAGTTAACTAAGTGGTTAATCAAAGTGAATTAGTTGCGTCAAACTAAGTGAATTAGTCAAGTTAAACTAATTGGTTAATCGAAGTAAATTAGTTGGGTTAATCAAAGTGAATTAGCTGAGTTAAACTAAGCAAATCGGTTAGAGTCAAACTAAGTGAATTAACTAAGTTAAACTAAGTGGATTAGTTCGGTTAATCGAGACAAGTAAATCAAGTTAGGTTAAACCATTTGAGTTAACCAGTTAAAGTTGACCAGTTAAAGTTGACCAGTTAAAGTTGACCAGTTAGAGTTGATCAGTTAGAGTTACTCAGTTAGAGTTGACCAGTTAGAGTTGACCAGTTAGAGTTATCCAAGTGGAGTTAATCGAGTAGAGTTGCCGAATATCACTTATTCGAAGTGGAGTTTTCGAATATAGTGTATTCGAGGGAAGAGTAATCGAATATAGTTTATTCGAGTGGAGAAATCAAATGTTATTCATTTGAGAAGAGTTACCGAATATTATTTATTCGAAGAGTAGTTATCGAATATTGGTTATTCGAAGTTAGTTAATCCAAAGGAGTTATTCGAAGTTAGTTAATCCAAAGGTGTTATTCGAAGTTAGTTAATCCAAAGGAGTTATTCGAAGTTAGTTAATCCAAAGGAGTTATTCGAAGTTAGTTAATCCAAAGGAGTTATTCGAAGTTAGTTAATCCAAAGGAGTTATTCGAAGTTAGTTAATCCAAAGGAGTTAGTCGAAGAGTTAATTGAATATTAGTTATTCAATTTGAGTTAATCGAATTTAGTTATTCGAGAAGAGTAAATCGAATTAGTTATTCAAAGGAGTTAATCAATTAAGTTATTCGAATTAGTTATTCGAAGGAGTAAATCAAATTAAGTTAATCGATTAGAGTTGAGTTAATCGATTTCGGTTAAGTTAAGAAATCGAGTTAAGTAATCGAGTTGAGATAATCGAGTTAAGAAAATCAAGTTAAGTTAATCGAATAAGTTATTCGATAAGAGTAAATCCATTTAAGTTAAATCGGATGTTAGTTATTCGATAAGAATTGACACATTTAAGAAAATCGAATATTTGTTATTCGATAAGAGTTAATGAAATAGAGCCAACCAAGAAGAGTTATTCGAATATTAGTTATTCGATAGGAGTTAATCGAAATAGAGTTTATCGAATATAAGGTATTCAAAAGGGAGAGTTAATCGAATAGAGATTTCTCGAAAGAGAGTTATACGTCGAATTCGATTATAGCGAATTCGGGAAAGTACTATTTACTTTCCAGGGTTTAAATCAAGATTTAGTTATTGATTTAGAAATTAGGTGTCTGTTAAATTATTCGAGTTAGGAAATAAATTTATAATTTAGGTTAGATATTTTAGGGGTAGGAATTATAACGTTATAGTTATAATCAAACACTGTCATATAAGAAGTGGATTCGTAATCTGAATCCGAGAATTTGCGTAAACAGATGATTGTAAAAAAGTGAGTGATGAGCTTCATCTATTTCACAGTAAAGGACGTTGTTCAATTAAGGTCTGAGAGGTAATTATACCCCAACTTGATTGACTTCAGAATTGACAAAGGAATAGTTGTGGTTCGATCTAAAAGGTTGATTAGGAATAAAGTTAAGGAATAAGCGATAAATGGATTAAGCGAAACGATGTTTTATACAACGTTCATTGGAAATCCGTAAATGAGTTTTCGAAACGTTTTCCAAATATAGTCAGATATGTTTTCTAAACATAGAAAATGAAATGTTTTCATGATAAGAATTTAAGAAATAGAGTTAAGCAAATTCAGAAACTGACTGGAGAGGGTAAGTTGAACGGTTTTCTAAGTGACGATCTGATGTTGGTTTCGACCTTCTGGATTGATACTTAGAGAATTGTTCTCATACTAGTTACAGTTAGGGACTGACAGTTGCGAAATAACAGTGATGTGAAAATAAGCTATGGAAATGTTTTCCAATGATTAATAACATATATTTTCTATATATGAAATAAGGAAATATGAACATATGATGATTGATCGGTCGAATTCCCATTTGGAAATAAGATCGTTGTTTGTACACCGACATGTTTTCATTTGATAGTTGAATCACAGACTATAAAAGTTTTGACCATATTTACGTTGTAAATATGGAGAGACCGGTTGGATTATTATCCGAAGAACCACTCCGTATTAGCATAAGCGTTGTGAATCAAGTACGCTGAAGATAATTGAAGACGGAGTGAAGTGCAAGGGCTATTTTGAAAAGCCTAGGTAGGATGGGTTCACTGAATAGTGCCTTCGGTTTATTCAGTCCCAGAACAACGTATATGGACGAGTGTCTGACAAAGTATTCTTAACGAATCATATGTTTATCTCTTTAAACGTATTACGTTGGTGGCGGAGAAATTCGTTTCTCTTAGCTTTTATACCCATGATGCCTTGAGAAATCGATAACGGTTTGGTGGGTATGACGATGTGGCATTCAAAGTAATTGAAGCAAAAATCTGTCAAAGTGATAAACGTGACCTCAAACCTCACCACTGGGAAATAACAGAAGTTGGGCTAGGCAGCATGGCTAGTTGGGCCATACCCAAGCAGGGTGTATTATCACCATCTAGAGAATATTCAATTGTACTTCTTTATAATCTATTTCAATGCTGTCCCGTATCGGGAAGGATGGTTGTTGATCCCAACCATCGGTGATAATATATTCGTCACACTCAAGCTAAATGAGTGGACGGTCATGTGTGGCCGGGTTGCAAGACGTTCTTGTTGAACCCTAGTGTATCTCCTCTAGAGTACACTGATCGGAAGGTGCTCCCATACCTTGTCTGTTGGAATCCAATCTCCTATAAGCGCTCACGGTTTTATTTGTATACTATGAATGTGGAACGTGAGATGCAAGCGTTCTGCTAGATTGTTATCTATTTGTATTTAGACATTATTATAATATCAGAAAGATATCCTTTATTTAATCAAGTGTTGGAGTTTTATTCACACCAGTCCCATGACTGACCCGGAGTTTATTTTGTTTTGTTTTCCCTAAACTCTTGGGTGCCTAAATTTGTACGGGCAGTCAAGTAGTCGGGATTTTACAGATACACTTGGAGAGCTTGGAGCAGGAGACTTCAGGATTATAGCTATTATTATTCCGCTGTGTTGTTAAGTGTTGTACTTTGAAATGGTATGTATATACGAGTACTGATTTGTATTTCAAAGTTATGTTATATTTTATCCGTTCTGCTGTGAGATTCGTGTTTACTCTGATGATGTAAGTTCTTCTTCTTCTTCTATTCTATTAGTTCTATCTTTTCTTCCTCACCCTCTACTTTCTTTCACTAAGGTCTTGGGATTTTCGACTCTCGAGGAGTCGAAAATTTCCAGCCGTTACACAATTTCTACATGAATGCAATATTTTGAAAACGAAAATACTTTTTCATCCACTTTTTCCTGCACTCTTACAGAGCAATAATGTAGTTCATCCAATTTTTGCATCCAAACCCTACCAAACAACTATAAATTTGCGAATAACAGAAAAATCTAATTTCTTGAATTCTATTTCTTATGTTATAAAATGGTGGAAAATGGAAAAATTCACATCTTCCGTTTTTCTTTTATGTACATTTTTCTATCTGTACTTGGATTTTATGCAACTATTATATAAAGATTCCTTATCTTCCTATCTAAGCACAGTTTACATAATAAATTTTCTTTGTTAATGATTTTCCTTTTCAACTAACTTAGGAAAAATCCATTTTTCTCAAATATCATGTCTATTGCTTTACTGGATTTGTTGTTTTCCTTTTAGTTATGTCATTGCTCTTTTCTTAGCTTATTTAACTTAATCCACTTATCAAAGCTTGAATTTTTAAACAAGCCTTCTTATCCTTTAACTAAATCAAGAAAATAAGCACTCTACACAGGTACTACCAAGGGCTAAGTATACTAGGACCTTGTCCCCTGTGACAAAGAAAAGTCCAAACTAAAGGATCTAAACACTTACTTACAGTTTACCATCTAGTAGTCACCACTAGTCCTTGCTATGTACTAACAGCCTTTTCCAAGGAACAATATAGGTTCTACAATGCTTACGCATTCTATGAGAACTTACCATTATTTTTAAAATAGTCCTTGCAGTTTACTTCATTGCCTCAAAATATTTCTCACCTTCCCTAGGTATTAAATGTGGTTTGGCTTTCTCATTTCATTTTTATTTCAAAAATTAAAAGTGTCATAACTTTATTTTTCCATATTAAAACTTTCCTTTGCCAAACCATAAAAAATGTTATCCTAAAAAAAATGCAAATCATTTTTTCTTTCAAATCACAAATACCGGAGTAGACAAGGTCAACTACTTCTCTGCTAGTTTCACTAATGTTAGTTCAATAACTTACAACTAGGTGCAAACATATACTCTATTCTTAATTCTTACAACTTATTTTGTCCACCAAAAAAATTTTAATGTCAAAATAATTAAAAAAATTGTTGTCAAAAGAATAGAGAAGTTCAAAATTTTCTTTACGGAAAATTTTAGTTCTTAACAAAAATGCAGTCTTTTCTATGCTTTGATTTTTAATCCTTTCATACTTAAAACTTGAAAACTAGTGAGCTATACATGCTCTATAATGTGC
This sequence comes from Allium sativum, assembly GCA_030737875.1. Classification (NCBI taxonomy): domain Eukaryota; kingdom Viridiplantae; phylum Streptophyta; class Magnoliopsida; order Asparagales; family Amaryllidaceae; genus Allium; species Allium sativum. Next base: position 661,263,638 of record CM060918.1, on the reverse strand, counting down.
ACCTTTTTCTAAAAAAATTCATTTTAGAAAAAAAAAATCACAAGAAATCACCTCTTTTAAAAATATACGCCCATTTTATTTCAAAACTAGTATGTACTTTTCAAATATATTACATTTTTTTCTCAAACAACAAAAATACCTCTTTTTGTTTAAAAATTTGTTTCTACACAATTAATCTACTTTCAAAATTTTAACTTTTAATGTCAAAACTTGAAAGACACCTTAAACTATTACCTAAATGTTTTCATAATTTCAAGTTCTCAAAAGTTAACAATGGGGCTAAACTCAAAGTGGGTTTGCAACTTACCCAGACTTTCCTAGATATGATCACAAAGTCATTTCTCTCAGATATATGTATTCCTAATCCAATTTTTTTTCCAAATGTATAAGGCTCCACGCTAAACCCACTAATCGAAAGTACTAACATATGAGATACAATTTCTCCAATGCTAAGCACATTGTACACTTTTCACTCAAACCACCTAAGGTACTAATATTTCTATAACCATTCCTTTAGTGTACATAACTGATATCCTGAATCATTGCTTCAACGGATCTTCCTATTTAGTGGGTTCCTTTATGGATCTAAGTGTGTGTATAAATATGTTTCTATTTCTTAAAAAAGAAATACAAATACGATCACCCACTATCTATGCAGGAATCCTAAACCTAGGCTATGATACCAGATGTAACAACCCAAATTCCGATAATCCGATATTTTTTTTCAAAAATCCCAAATTGCTGAAACCTGAGTTGGCTTGTCTGGTATCCTATAGAGAAGATAGAGATATAGAATATATCAGAGCTTAGAAAACATCTCACAGCGGAATGGAATAAAATATAATATAATCAAATATAGCCTTACCAAAGTAATAATACTGCCTAGCCAGTATTCAGAGCTATCATATTTCTGCCAAAAGCTTAACCTATGGGTATGTTATGAGGAGGGGATCAAAACACAAGTTCTTGTGACTGGACTTAAATTACACATTCTGAAATAACCCTACATATACTATTCAGTTACATTTTCTTGCTTATTAGGTTATTTAGGGTTAATAGCACTTAAGTCTTTACACATACGTCGTACCCATCCACCTCCTAGTAGATTAACCTAATATAGTATTTGCAGCTACCCTCAATACCAAGGTACTTCCCATGGTACCATCCTCGCACAGTCTCCACTTTCACGCCACAGAAGCGTTTTCAACTCTCATCCTACGCAAGAGCGACGTACAGATCCTCATAAAACTACGACACGTTATGAACATAACCACCATCGCTATGTTGCATCAGCTTACGGACTGCCATATCCAATCTCCTTGATTGAATCTAGTCTCAACACGGAGCAATGCCCTAGCGTCTACAATACACAACCAAGTGCAGTGTGCATGTATCCGAATCCTCATACGTACATACTATCTACTGTACACTGAGTTCCGTAATAGGGTTGCATCTGAATGCACGGAACTCGGTCGGGAGCCTTTTCCCTTACCTGTATAGGTTTGCTAAAGAGGCATAAAGTAGATATATCTAAAGTATGGTCTGCATTTATAGATTGGCTATTGTCCCACTTCGACCCCTCCCTCGACTAGTGAAAGACTACATCAAGAGCTAAGTGACATGCCCCTAACAACCCGTCTGTCATCCAATTTGGCATGTCTTGCATCCAACATCTCGATAGTGAAATATTGATGGTCTCTTGGTTTAGATCTAGTCTTTCTGCATCACACTGACTGCCGATGACAGGTACCTGACAATTACTATCCTTTATTTGGTCCGGACCATCCTCTCTGTAGGCAAATCGACGAATCACCCCAGTGCCACCCAGTAGCCTTTTGACTGTCAAGCTACCATAATAGTAAAGCTATACCCTCTGGGTGGTTTCGTGCAGACTTAACCTCTATGAGTACAGCCTGAGCACTGGCACTGCATAGAGGTCCACCACGTAGTACCTTACCACGTCTCTCGGAAGCCGCATGCTTCATTCGATTCCTATATAGCCAACAAGAAGAATCAACATAATAATCATATGGACGTGCACCTCTCATGCCTCTAGACACCACGATGATCTACCCCGTTGGTTTCTTCACCTTCAGACATGTGGACTGGTCCAAGCGCATCATGCTAACGTGTTGTTAGACCCTATGTCTTAACATTTAATTACGCGCTTTTTCTACCTCATCCGACTTCCAATTACCTTGGTTATTTCGAACCATAGAACTTCTTATTCAAGTTACCAAGTTCTCTCCGAGCCCCATATATCTCTAAGGAATGGACCCTTCTCGCTTATTAATATCTATTTTTTAACTCATTTAAGTTCATTAATAAGCCCCTAACATGTTACTATCTAGATTGTAATTCAAGGTTTGTAATCTACAATATTCTTACATTATTATCTTGTCATTCATCATCAAATTTCTGGTTTTCAAGTTACAATAATATGTTCTACTTAATGTATAATAAAGTATATCTTATCCCCATTCACATATTTTCTATCATTATGTTACATTAATATATAAGATTAAATATAACTTATTTCATTCGGTAAGTCTACCTCATTCTTTCTTATTTAATCATAACTTCATCTTGCCTTGGCATTACAACTTGTTGTTGTTTACTTATTAACTTAATTCTCCTAACTAAGGTTTATTAATAAGTTTCCTTTCCATTTTATTATAACCTATGTCATAATCTCCACTTATCCCTAGGACAAGCCCGCCTATTATATTACATTCTCATTCATGTTATTAATTATTATGGTTATATTTGCCGTTCATCACATTTTCCTTAGATCTTTAACGTAACCAAACACTTACTGTTGAAACATTTACCTCTTTACTATCTTGTCATTCTTTACACATACCTTTTATTTCCATTAATTTTTTTTGAAGTAGACGGTTGTGTAGAGCGGATCTACACACCCGATTAATTAACATAAAATAAAGATAGTTATAAGCGATCAACAGGCCTGATCGTTGGCCATAAACGACAAAATGTGCATGCAAACTACATGCGGGATTCACGTATTGCGCCCAACGCAAGCACAGCCACAAGTTCACCAGAATAAACTTACAAACACTACCAACTACCAGAGTAACGACGTAGAAAACCAAAAACAACAAGCATAAGACCTGTTTATCAAGACAATCCACCAAAAGACTATAACGTGAAGATGGCTTACAATGCGATTGGAGGTTGGAACGGTTACCAAGGTCACGGGTACTGGGCTGCTGCTGATCGCCATGGAGCTGAACGCTACCTACCGATTCCTCCCAAAGCTGTGTGACATCCAGAGTCAGAGGCGTGAAGTGCTGATCCTGGGTACCTGTACAAAGATGGTAAAGGTAAGTGACTTTGCTGACTAACCCTAAAAGAGAGCTGGCGCATCTGTTGAAACATCTGTTATTCCTCTGTCGCCAAGTATCCCAGGCGAAGGCCACAAAGAGGATGTCTACGGATTGTGAAGCGGAAGTGTACTGCCAATGGTTGAAGTGGTGTGGAGGTGATGAGAAGTTCCCAAGCACATGACTGGAGGAAGTGACCCAAACGTAGAAGCTTGTTTCGCAGTCATTGAAGAGGTGCCTTACATTCTCGTTGTCGAGAAGACATAAACTGCATGTTGGGGAGACTGGGATTCCTTTCTTCATCAGATGATCCTTCGTGTTCACCCTGCCGTGCGCCAAGCTCCAGAGAAAAAAACGAACTCTAGGGGGGACTTTGACACTCCAGATTTTGGTAAAGGATAATTTTCATCCAGAAATAGCTAAGAAGTGGTAGCAAGAAATAACCGAGAACACAGGAGATCTATTTAAAGACCAATAGACACTGTCAGGAGCGTCATTTAGGTTTATGTCATGAATAATGTCCAGGAGTTCGCGGATCTCTTGAATGACGTTGGGCTGGAAATAAGTGTTGGGAATGATAGCGGCACCTCCTTGCAATTTAGCATCATGAATTGAAATGTTTGGGTGAGGGAAAATGGAGTAGAGGTTAGGGAAGAAGTGGGTTAGGCGAAAGCTATAGATCCAGATATCCAGCCAAAGACTACAAACATATCCATTACCCACCTCGAACGCGAATAGATTTGTTATGCGGGGAAGAGCTCTTAGGACTCCCGCCTAGAAAGGGGACGGTCTATTAAGAGGGTGGGAATGAAGAATGGCAGGAGGATGCATGTTGTAATAGGAGTAAAGGATGAGGTACTTCCAGAGGGCATTGCAAAGTGTAAGAGCCTTCCAGATCCATTTAGCGAGCAATGCAAGATTCAGGATGCCAATATCTTTAATACCAAGACCATCTGCATTGATTTCCATGCAAACGGTTCTCCAGTTGATTAACGATTTGGCGGACCCACCATTCCAAAGGAAGGAGCGTCCGGCGCGGTCAATATGATTGATAACCCATCTAGGAGCTCTGTGAATGAAGAGTCAATAAATAGGGAGGGCTGACAAGACAGCCTTCACCAGGACAAGTCTGCCATCTCCCGACAAGGAGGAGGCCTTCCAATGCACTATACAGAGGTCGATTTTCGAGGTAAGGCTAGATTAATCGCTGTAGTGGAGTTTGCATGGCCTGATGGGGACTCCAAGGTAATGTAAAGTGAAATGATGTAGTTTGCAGTTGAGCATGATAGCCACCAATGGCCCTAGGTGAGCAGTGTTTCCAAGCATGTAGATCGAGCTTTTGGTGAAGCTGATGGAGAGGCTAGAAGCCAGCTCGAAGAGGTAAAGAATGAACGTGAGGCAGTGGAGGTTCTAGGGGGTGGGGGTGGAGAACAGGATAGTGTCGTCAGCAAATTGGATGTTGGTAGTGGGATGGGGGAGGGGGTGAGAGGAGAAAGATGATTTTTGAGAAGGGCGAGTCTGACCATTTAGTTGAGGGTGTCAGCAACAAGGATAAAGAGATAAGGGGAAAGTGGGTCCCCCTGACGAAGCCCTCTCCTGGACTTGATGAGGCCGCCATCAATTCAATTAGTATGCACATACGAGAAGCTGGAGATAAGAATAGCTTCAATCCAATGACACCAACGGTTGGGGAAGCCACGTGTAGATAAAACATGGAGAATAAAGTCCTAGCTCACAATATCAAAAGCCTTCCTGAAGTCCATATTGAGAAGAAAACCCTTTGTGTTTGTCCGATGGCAGAAAGAGTCTAACTCTTGGACAAAGGCAATACAATCGTGAATGTTTCTGCCCTCCATAAAACCGGACTGCTCCGATCAAGTTATGGAGGAAGGGTGGGAGTTGGTTGGCGAGGACATTAGTGATGAGTTTGTAGGAGAAGTTAAGGAGGCTGATAGATCTAAAGTTGTTAGGATGGGTCGCCCCTTCGTGCTTAGGGAGGAGAATGATCTTGGCATAGTTGAGTCTACTGATCATACCCGGGCTAGCGTAGAAGACCTGGAAGAGATTGTGGAGGTCAGGCTTGAGGGAATCCCAGAAAGCAATGTAGAAAGCCGGGCCAAAACCATCAAGTCCACAAGCCTTATTAACATCCATGCCTTTGAGAGCAATCAAGATTTCCTCTTCGGAGAAGGGATAGTCAAGAGGTAAAAGGGTTTCGTTAGGGTATAGGAGCATCCAGTCAATAGGAGGCGGGGGGAGGACCTGACACCAAGGAGGTTTTTGATGAGAGCAGTGAAGTGATGGTTAATAGCAACAGGGTCTGAGGAGTGGAAGTTGGATTCGTCTACATGCAGCTCCGAAATGATCATCTTACGACTCCTTCCATTAGCAAATCTGTGGAAGAACGCTGTGTTAAGGTCCCCTTCAGCAAGCCACTTAGCCAGATTCCTCTAAATGTTAAACTCTTGAATATTCCTTTGCATATAAACAATGCACCTAGAGATAGAGCTCCAGACATTGCAAGCCCAGGGTTTGATGAGGCGATGGAGGCTGCGCAGTTTGGTAACCAAAGTGGCGAAGGGTTCAGATTGCGACGAGAGGCAGTGCCAAGCATATTTGACGAAATTAGAGAATCCTGGCTCAAGAAGCCAAAATCTCTCAAAGCGGAACTGCTTAGGATAAGGAAGGGACCCATCAGTGGTTAAGAGGATAAAGCAGTGATCCGAAATTGTCGTGGCGAGCCCTTTCACAAAAGAAAGAAAGTAGGGATCATCCTATCTAGAGTTGAAGAGGAAATGGTCAAGCTTGACAAGAGTGGCTCTCTCTGTTACTGGACCAGGTAAATCTCCTATTATTGATAGGTGGGTCAAAAAGCGCACAAGAGTTGATAAAATCGTTGAAATCAGCAGAGTCAGGCGAGTGAGAAAAATTATTGCACTCCAAGGAACCCCTGGTGATGTTGAAATCCCCACCAGGCAGCCAAGGACCAAAGTGGTCTGATCTGACGAAAGAGCACGAATCCCAGAGATTCCTCCTTAGCGAACTATCAAAAAGGCCATAAATGTTGGAGAAGAGGTAGACATCATCAGATGGGACACGTTTAAGGAAAACGTGGAGAGCTAAGGTTTAATTAATGGAGTGGACTCGCGGCCAACAACCACCATTCCAGGCAGTGATAAGGCCCCCACGCGAGCCATCAGCGTTAACAAACTCGCAATCAGTAAAGCAACGGGGTAAGAAAGAGGCAATGAACATTGGATCCACGAGCTTAGACTCTTAGATAAGAAGGACATCCAGATACACGGACCGCAGGAGGAATTTAACAGCAAATCCCTTGGAAGGATCTCCCAGTCCCTAACATTCTAGGAGAGAATCTTCCTGGGTGGGCGGTAGCATTCTCAAGTTCCAAAGTTTGCATGATTGCGTAGATATCCAGAGAGAGGTTGACCCCTAGGCTACGAGCAATCTTCTTGTTCAGGGAGAAATTATCACTTGAGAAAATAATAGGTTGGAAAAAGCTGCCGGAGTCAGGTGAGGGTTTACCAGAGTTGGAAGCGTGGAACCTTATGCTGTGCTTGAGAGCGGACGAGGAAAGAGCTGAAGCAATGATGGGTGAGACACCTTTGTTTAACTGAGGAGGTGAAGGTGGGGGTGTTATTGCTCGAGGGATCATCTGCATGTCGGGATTTGCGGAAGCTGTCGGCAAGGGTAAAGGCTCGGAGAGGTCAAGGTCATGAAATGGGTCCCACCTGGGTTCTTCAGCAGGCCAGGGGTCCTACCCCCTGGGATCGACGACTTCTGCATGAAGGACAGGGGGTTCAGGAATCGAGGATTCAACAATCATCGCATCGAAATGGTCCTCTACATCGTTTGAGTTAGCAGTCAAAGGGAAGGGAAGCTGAAATGTTCCATCATGAATTCAGTGGAGTTCTCCCATCGATTGCTAAGGAGCATGTCATAGGGGTTCAAAGTAGCGTGGAAATGGTCCCAATACTCCACAAAGATGACGAAGTGGTTGCCATAGAGGTAGACGGAGTAAGTACAAGGTAAAGACACCACCTTTTTAAACCGAACCCTATTAAAAATGAACCTAAAGTCCACCTGGGCCCAGTTACAATCATCAGCACAGAGGAAGAGGCCAACTGGGTAGATAGCGACGGTGAGACAGTCGTGGAAGTGGCAAAGGTGAACGGGGAAACCTCCAATCCTGATCCATGTGGTTGGCCAGAAGTCTCTGTCATAATTTCCAACATGGGGTTCCAGGCTTCCAAGGAAAGCACAGAACCAGGCTTCTTAAGAGTTCACCTCCCAAGAGCAACGTAGTAAAGATCCACCGAAGGAAACTGAATTAGGAACTCCTGGTCTCTGATGATGTAGATATTCCAGTCGAAGTGGCCATAGAAGTCGGAGAGGGTGGCTCTAATGGAGTTGATGGTCCAATAGCCGACGAGGATGGAAGCTTTTACCATGTGAACAGCGTCGTCAGGGAGGGCCATAGCAGGAAGAGGTTCTTTAGAATTTTCAAGAGATGAATGGTCAAGTGGGGAAGGAGCAAGGGTTTTAAATCGAGAACTCGATTTGATGGAGAGAGTTGCTGGGCTTCATTGCAGGCACGTGTGGAGAGAGAGGTTGCAACGTGATTGTTGCAAGATTTCCTGAAGAAGAATTTGCAGAGGTTTTCGCAGAGCACAAAGTAGCATTTTTTTGTTTCTTTTTAACCGTTCTTGAACAACTTTTGCTGTCATGCCAAAAAAATCCACATCTATAGCATATCCTTGCATTCCTACAGTTGGAGGCCATGTGTACCTTAGAGGCACAGTGGAAACATTGGCGGTTTAATTTCCAAAATTGAACTGTTTTAGCGAAGGAGCTGAAGGGAGGTAGCAGTCCACCTCTGAAAGCCGAAGCCGGCTTCAGCGCGTGAGGGGTCTTGGTTGGTTTTCTAACATGACACGATAGCACCGCCGCGAAGAATAAGCACCGGGAGGCGGGAGGCATTGGAAAAAGTGGCGGGAGCTTAACTGAAATAATTGGAAGCGGTGAAGTAGGAGCGGAAACCAGAGGAGGTTCAAGGGAAGCTGCTGGGTTGGGGGTTGGTAAGGATGGAGCAAGACATGGCTGTGGTGGCGGAGGGATAAGAGGCTTGTAGATGATGAGGGATTCAGCTACCATCGGATCAGGAGGAGGTTCAGCATTAAAAGAAATGGAATTGGCGGAAACGGAAGGGAACGAAGAAGGAGGAGGAGGCGGAGGCAGACAGACAGAAGGCAGAATGGGTGGCGCGGATGGCGAAGCCGCGGTATGGAGGAAGCCATTTTTGAGAAATATTAGCGGAAGCCATCTTTTAAGGGACATTGGAAAAAAATTTATTTCCATTAATTACAATTAATATCATCTGCATATTTGTTTATTTCGTGCTGCATACTTATATTTTTATATATGTTCATGCATTAGACCTCTCACGTTAAGTTGATCACCTGTGGATGCTAGATTTGCCGGGCGGTTCCGGGAAGGCTTCTACAACAAGTTGAAGTTAACCTCATGTCTAAGTGAAATTATCTACAATTTCAGATATTGTAAATTTTACATGCAAATTAGGCTTCTTCATTATTCCTTATTTTTTTTTGTAATTCTATTTACACTCTTTTGCATAAATAATACTCTTAAGAAAATATTCATGTTTAGTGTAAATTCCATAATTACAGTGTTTACAGTAATTCCCAATTCAGATTGGTGATTGATGGAAACTCGCTTTATACAACAGAAATGTGCTACACATGTTCTACACAGAATTAATTTCACAATTTTCCCTTATTTCCCTATATTTTGATTTACAGTATCCAATTTTCCACTAACACTATTTTCTGCAACATATTCCCTTTTGATTTATACATCTCACAAATTCAATATTACAACAATTTTTACTAGGTTCGCAGAATAGTTCTATACAACAATAATATTTTTAACGTAACTAGAAAATGAATTATACCATAATTATCACAATTCGCATTTATTTAACATGATAAGAATGACGGGGAGCGTAAACGGTTAATATACAATTATTTAAAAGGTATAATTTAAATCCACCCTCCTAACAGCATTCCAATCTATTATTTGATCCAGGTCTGTTATTCCATGGCCTTCCTAACCGAATCTATTATCCAAATAACCATGGATTCTCAAATATGATACTAAATGAGTAGGGAAAATGGAAGAGAACCCTATATAAACTAGATTCAAGGACTTACCTTACGCTGATTAGAATTCTAAACACCTATTTGTAGATTTATACTCTTTTGTCTTCGAATCTTGAATTAGAAACCTAAAACTAATATTATAATCTTCTGAAAATATTTTAGGAGAAAAGGGAATGGCAGAGCCTGAAACATCTCAAAAAATATGAGATTTTGGCTAGGCCCTGCTAGTCTATTTATAGGTGTACGAGAAAGTCTGAACCATCGAATTTACCTTATAAAAATCCGAACCGTACATATTAGAAAAACCACATCACAAAACAGATCTGGACCCACCCTGGATTAACCCTTGGGTTAACCCATAAATCGACCCCGCGACCTTGGGACGACCCAAACAACCTGGGTCGACCCTTCTGGGTCCAGGCGCGACATTAGCTGTTGTACTTAACGTTTGATTATTTGTCCCTTTTTCTTCTTTGATTTATCTTATGGCTTTTATACACCATTACTAAGTTTAAATTTAACCTCTACGCGTGTATATACATGTGCAATCTTTTAATTCCTAGCCCATTAATTAATGCATTTTATACTGCCACCAATTAGTTGTTTTATACCTTTTAATGCACTCTAATTTTAAAGGCAGTTAACTTGTTTGTTCATTTTGTAGTTATTATGCATTAATTATTTTCTGCTTTTATCTCTTACATTTTATCTCAACATTCGAATTTGTGGTTATATATATATACACATATACGCGCAACTATTATTTCATTTTCAAAATTCAAACGACATTATGCCGTTATTTATTTCTTACCTATTTTCATTGATTGCAGGTTTGTTTTTTATTCTCTTTTATATGTGTATATTTTTGCACACCTATATGCATATATACATATATTTTTATACTTACTTTTATGTATAATTTTCCTTATATATGCATTTATACATATTTTCCTCTTAGAATATGCATTATTTTACCCGATCCTTTAAAATAAATATATAGCGCCAGCGTGACTCGAACCTACGCCAATCACTTGGGAGAGGCATGTCTTTATCTATTGAGCTACATAGGATTTTGTTAACAAGACTAGAAACAGTGGTGGTTATTGTTCTTTTTTTATACCTTCTTTTCATGTTTGTTGTAATTTTTTTATTTAATTATGTGACATTCTCCCATCCTTACGAAATTTCTTCCCTGAAATTTGGTAAGGGTAAAATTAAGTAATTCCTCGCATAATTCTCAATCATCTTGTGCGCATCTTGTAACGTCCCGAATCTTTTGTCAATTTATTTGAACATTTAAATTGTTTTAAACATGGAATTAGAAATATAAATGGATTTTGATGGGGGATTTATCGATTTAATAATCGATATATGACTTAATATTGAACATATCGAATTATCACAATACGGAAATGATAATAACTGAATTCAAATGTTAAAACTGAACCAAAAACAACCCCGTCGATTTAAAATAAATTCTATTCAAAATAGGATGATAATAATAATTTTTTTATCGATAAATTTAATTGTTTGAATTTGATTTATAATTTAATCGAATTCAATTTAAACCGTTAATTTAAATTGTAATCTCTTTAGTACAGTTAAATTTAATTTTAGCAAACTGCTCTGCTATGTTTAGAATAGCAAATATTGTTGAAAACGTTGGTCGTCACGGTTGAATAGTGGTTCGGGAACCACGAGATCTTTTTGAAGTTGTTAATTAAATAAATAATCATTTGTTTTAAACCAAAATAAAATAAAGAACAAGAAAAATAAAAATAATAATAAAATCAGATATTAATATCAGGCCGACCTATACTTCGTACCCAAAGCCACCCTAAAACTGAAATCGCGTAGCTATTTTCCTCGAGCTGTATGAAAAGCTCTGTCTCTTCATAACGAAGTAAAATAGGATTTAATGGTTTCTGTGTGACCTATTTCCTCATTTCGCTCTATATATTTTTCCCATTGCTGAAAGTCCAACCCGTAAGTTTCGAAAGCAAAACCCTTTTTTAGATTTCAAAACTCCACAAATTTAAAAGAAGGAGCCAATCAATAAATAATGGTCGCTCATCTTATACGTTTTAATCCAACTGCAATATCAAAGTAAAACATCATTCACTTCCCTTTCTTCATTTGTTGAACCAGAAACCAACCCAAAGCATTCCTTTTGTTTTCTTTCCTCTCTACTTTTTTTTAAATATTTTTATCTTCGAAATCAATTCATTGGAAAAAGGGAAAAGGGAAAATCGTGAGCCTCCACCGTAAATCAATTCGAACTATTCTCATGGAAAAACGGAATGGGTGACCGCGATTCTCTGGAGCTAGATCCAAGCTCAACGCACTCGTGTACAGGAAGGATGTTGCAATGGATTTTTAGGATCGATCACAGGAGGCGCGATGTGTTTTCGAGAAATCGAAGGTGAGAAGGGCGACGAGATTAGGTTTCGATGGCTGTGTTTGTGGAGTTTTGATACTCGATGTTGATGTACTACGACAGTATTGGGCGGAAGCTGTGAACGATTTGGGTAGGTCAGTAGAAGAGGATTTCTGGAGTGAGGGAAGTTTGCAGTTATGTCATTGACAGTGGGTTGCATGTTCGAAGGAGCTGAGGTGGAGTGAAGCCGCTCGACAGTGGAAGTTTTAGGGTGCAAGTGTACGGTACGACCGAACTGGTCACTTTTTAATTGTTAACTAGGATGAGTTTTTGAGACAGTGGAGTTCGGGGATAGTGTTGTGTCACTTGGAGAGAAATTTGATTTATGGCATGGGACTCTTAAATGAAAGAGGAGATGCAGTGACAAAAGTTTGCGATTGAAAGTGCTGTAAGTGGAAAGAAGCAAGATTGTCCCTAAGTGTGACAACAAATTTTTGTTGTAACACTTTGAAGGAGGGGGAAGAGCTATGAAAAATCGGCCAAGGGAAGTCTATAGCAAAGGCAACAGGTTATTGTGTTGATTCGGGGAAATGCACCGTAGTTGGTCGATTAAATTACAAGGCAAATAAGGTATATGTATTACTAAATTTTAATTCATAAAATGTTTTATTTATTAGTAGTTAATCAAAGTAAATAGTCATTTAATCGTTAAATAAAATCGATAATAGCAGGTATTGAAAAGATGATTCAAGACGATTCGTAGTCGGGAAATCTGGGATTAAAATGGGTATTCAGAAAAATAAGTCAAGGTGAGTAAATCTCACTCACAATTTTATTTTAAAAATAAATTGTTGGTTTTTTGGTTGTTTTATGAATTATTGTGGTTGCATATATATTAGTTATTTAGACTTGATGGTTAAATATATACATATATAGTACTAGTGATTGGATATTTCCCGCAGTACCATTAGTTGATACCCGCAGTACCATTATCGGATGATTTCCCTATGCGCCCCATAATATATGGATGACCTTCATACTGAGATATCCTACCTTGAAGCAGGATTGCTATTATTATTACTGTTGACTAACATCTGTGGATGCAGGGAAAATAGGTTGGAGGAATCCAATTGGATTCCTCAAATATATTTACTATTGTTTACATATTTATATATGTGTGTGATGTGTGAATTGAATGAATGATTTGTGTTTTTGGATATTAGAATACCACTTGAAACGACCCGAACTTCCCCGGTCTCCGAAGAGAAGAGAAAGAACGAATTGTTTTGAGAACAGGACAAAACAGAACGCAAACAGAAGAACATTTCACTGTATATCACAACAATGCATCCGATTACAAGAATATACAGAGTATAAATGAATATTAAACAGGAATATCAGAGATTTAAATTACATTTAAATACATCGCAGCGGAAAATAATACAATACACAACTAGAAGTAGATATACGGATACTAAGCTTTCCGGATATCGTTCCAGCTGTAAACCAGGATCCTGTGAATATAAATCTGCAAAAAAAAAAAACCAAAACTACTAGCTGCCCGTTTCAAAATAAGGGCACCCAGAGTTTAGGTTAAAACAATAAACTCCAGGTCAGTCATGTGACTGGTGTGAGAACTAAAACAGTTAATCTTTATTTTTAAAGCTAGGTAAATCAAGGGACCACGCCGTATAACACGGAACGGGTTTCCTCCCAAGAATACCGGTGCATAAAACAAACAGCGCAATGCTAAATAAAGAAAAATGAAGCTGTTATAAGACCCAGGTCCTATCACACAATGCAACGCAAGACGGGGGATAGGGTTTTTCCATTATAACAGCCAAAGAATGCTTGATACGTTTAAAACAAATCATTTGATACTATTATAAGTGCATAGTGTATAAAACAACTTCAAATCATAAGTATCAATCATAGGCGGCATGAGCGCCCCATCCCACTATGTCGCCATACTAGGCTCTACAAATAAAACCGCAAATGTCACGTATTTGGAAATTGGATTTCCGTCTATGAACCGAGGCCAGGGATCGTCCTCTACCGGTTCGTGACTCTCTAGCCCGAGCCACCGGAACAGCCGCAACTGCCCCTTGGAGCGACAGGGCCGGTCCACCGATGTGGATTATAGTGCCTGAACAATACGTTTCCCCGCCCTTTGGGGCGTAAACGAGCCAACGAATGACTCCATCGGACCCGGATCGTCCGATCAAACCGAGGCGCCTCGCAACAGTAACAACCACACAGGTGAAAAGTATATAAATGTCAGGGCTGGTAGGTCACTGACACCACCCCAGCTAGAAAGAAACGCATGCCCTCCCTGAGGTCCTCTCCCGTTTTTGGTTCACAACCGGGGTGCGAGACTCGCGAATTCACGTTACACAAAGCTGTGCCACACAGGCTGTGCTTTGATCATCACCACAAGACTTTGCTTTTCAACAGAAGCCTCGATCAATTGCCACTTAGGCATGCCACACAGGCAATTCACTCCATGCGTTTGATATCCATCAATATATAACCCCTGAGCTCGTATGTCTCAGAGAAGGGCGTTAAGCAAGAGAATAAATCCTCCGCCGCCAAACAGATATATATTTAATAGAGATCAATCACACGGACTAAAATCCAATGTCAGACACACAGTCCATTTACAAGTCCGTTCTGGGTCTGAACAAAACCGGAGGCACCTAGTACCCCGCATATCCATCGATCTCCAAGTACGTCTGGACGATCACCAACTGTTTCCATCTTCTTGGGTGTACAGCCCAACCAAGATCATCAGTAATTACCCAAACGACGTGAAGACTTCCGGTCTTCGACCATCGTCTTCTTCTTCGACACCACGTCGAATCAGTTATTCAGAATGGGATAAACCCGGTCTTTCTGAATAACTCGCGTATATATATTATAAAAGTGTTACACAAACACAACATACGCCTCATTCCAATTCGGAATATTCTTTTATTTAAATATTCTTATACTTTGGGAAAAGTTCCCATTAATTTTATCCAAGATAAATTCTTTAAATTTATTCTTTAATCACCTTTGAATTTCAATTCAAACTAGTCGGGATTAGCGAACCACACCGAAGTAATCATTTATTTTATTTCCCAATCCCAACCTATTCATCCCATGAAGTAAAACTGGTAGTACTTCATATCTAACACCACAGTGTTATCGGTAATTCAATTACCATTTCACGTTCAAATCTAATTAAAGATTTAATTATCGCCTGGAGTAAAACTGGTGATACTCCATTCTCGATCATTTCAATCTAATTAAAGATTCATTAAAACTCCACTTAGTTTTAATCTTCAATTGGGTTAAAGAATCAGTGTCATTTAAAACACGGTTCACGAGAAACTCAAAATCACATTCATTAATTATCGGGTTAAAGAACGAGTGTTATTTAAAACACTGTTCACGATAAACCCAAAAATCAATATCGATTCAATTCCAATTAAATATTATTTAATTGGTACACTTCATTAAATCTAAATAAAAAGATTTAATCTTTTCTCAACTGGGTTCAAGAAGAGTGTTAGTGAAGACACCATTCACGACAAACCCAAATCACATTTGATATTCAATACAAGGCTCTGAATAGAAAATATATCGGCTTATATTCAATATCAAATCCTACGACAAACAAATGTCGTATTGGAAATAACGATATAAATATATATCTTTCAAATTTCCATAACAACATCTGTATAATCACGAATTCCAACATCGAAATATTCCGACGACAATTTCGATTCAAATCCACTCCAATACAATCATTGGAAATTTTGGTTATTTTCAAAACCCTTTTCAAATTCAATTTATTTATTTAAAAATAAATAGAATTATAATTCTAGTTCAAAACTAGTTCATTTCGATAAAAATCTATTTTTATCTTTTCAAATATGGAGTTTTTCATCCCAATTCTTCACAAATCATTTCTTATGATTTTACACAAATTATTACTATTTTTAATAATTTTATCAAGGCCTGTACAGTCGATTTCCATCAATGGCCATCGAACTGCACTTACAGCGACCTTTTTCAAATTTTATTTGGACATAATTCCAAATCCAACCGTTAGATTTCAAATTCCTAACAGTCGTTAGAAAGCTCTTTTCGATACGAACCCAACGGTTCCGGTTTTAGGAGAATCCGACGGTCGGATCTCCCGTAATGTCCGTTTGAAATAAATGGTCGAAATTCACGAACAGCCCCGGCGCGGCGTGTTCTATTCAGGCCATTATATTATATATATAATATATATAATATATACTTCGTCGATTTTCTATTCAAAACGAATTATATAAATAGTTTTAAAATTCGTTTCAAAATCTATTTCAACTTCCATTTCAATTCAAAGCAAAATTGAATTCTTCTTTATAAATTCGTTTCAAAGTTCATTTCTATTCAATTCAAATTTCAATTCAATTTGAATTCAATTCAATTCGCTTTCAATTCAATTTTAATTCGTTTTCAATTCAATTCATTTCGAAATCGTTTTCAATTCAATTCATTTCGAAATCGTTTTCAATTCAATTCATTTCGAAATCGTTTTCAATTCAATTCATTTCGAAATCACTTATATTCAATTTCAATTCGAATTCATTTCTATTCAATTTCAATTCGAATTCATTTCTGTTCAATTTCAATTCGAATTCATTTCTATTCAATTTCAATTCGAATTCATTTCTATTCAATTTCAATTCGAATTCATTTCTATTCAATTTCAATTCGAATTCATTTCGAAATCGTTTTCAATTCAATTCATTTCGAAATCACTTATATTCAATTTCAATTCGAATTCATTTCTATTCAATTTCAATTCGAATTCATTTCTATTCAATTTCAATTCGAATTCATTTATATTCAAAATTTCAGATTTTGAAATCACTTTCGATATTCATTATAAAATGAATAAAATCGATATATATATATCGTTCACGTCAAAATGGCGTCAATCTAATCAATACGGCTTCATATATTCCTATTTTCAAATATTCTATTTCAAATATTTCTTTTTCAAATATTTCCTTTTCAGAACTGGAATGAGGCCCAATCAATTACCATATAATGTTAATTATAGGGATTTTCTACCACACATGTATATAATAGCATTGAAAAATAATCAACCATCAACCAAAGTGCACTACACTGTATAAGCATCAAATATAAATATCTAACGCTTATAACAGCCTGTCAATCAATCGATCGACATATTTAATCAATCAGGATGAGTGAACTTCAAATTTCATCCTAACACCCGTGTGGGGTTTCAGACAATCAAACACAGATTTTATTTGTGCAGTTGGGCGATGTGTAAAATTTATCGTCCCAATCAATGTCCTTCAAATAGGTGTACATAAACAAACCGTCTGGTTTATAAATGAATATTTTATTTTATTCACTTTCACTATATCCATATTCACGTTAAAAATTATATTTTTAACGATAAAACATTTTATTCCAACATATGAATTTCTATTATTCATTTACACAATAAAATGATATTTTTATTTTCTAACATATTTTAGAAAATTTCGGCGGCATAACGGCACGATACTAGAAACGGGACAAGGCCTAGCCTTATCCCCGGTCTAGTGAAGGCCCACGCCATTCACACATCAATCATATCAATTCATTTCACCACACAATTCAATTTCAATCAAATAATCTAACTAATTTTTGCAATCAAACAAACAAGTCCAGGGTCTGTGGACGATTGTGTCGGGTGCTACTAAGCACCGTCTGCATCCTAGTATATGTATATTACTAGAAAAAGAAATTGAAAGGTGAGAAATTCTCACAGATAGCTATCCTAGCTCCACGGCACTTCATTGATAGAAATCTTCATCGCTATCGTATCTTCATCGTCTTCGTTGCCCGTAGCCACTACATATGTAAAAATCGAATTTTTACTTCGTTATTCAATTTATAAAAATCGAAATTTTTCTTTCGAAGTTCAATATATAATAATCATATTTTTAATTCGAAGTTCAATATTTTAAAATCATATTTTTATTTCGATGTTCAATATTTAAAAATCATATTTTTATTTCGCTATTCAATATATAAAAATCGAATTTTTACCTCGCTATTCAATATATAAAAATCGAATTTTTACCTCGCTATTCAATATATAAAAATCGAATTTTTATTCCATTCAAATATTTTTTTTTTTAAAGATCATATTTTTATTTCAAAGTTCAATATACAAAAATCATATTTTTACCTCGAAGTTCAATATATAAAAATCATATTTTTACCTCGAAGTTCAATATATAAAAATCATATTTTGACATCTTTTACTTAATAAAAATTCCGTCTTTTCTATTTTAAAGATCACATCTTTTTCTTTTTAAAGTCAGTTTTAAATCTTTTCCCTTATATAGTTTAAATCTTTTCAAAAATTAGTTTCTAAACTTTTCAATAATCAGTTTTTAAACTGTTAAAATAAAAACAGTATTTAATCTTTAAAATAAAAACAGTTTTTAATCTGTAAATATAAAACACTTTTTAATCTGTAAATATAAAACAGTTTTTCATCTGTAAATATAAAACAAAATAAAATATTAATAATAAAAAAAAACAAAAACTTACAGCCGAGGGGGGGGGGGTTTCTTCCTGCGTCGGAGGAGGATGGTAGGGGGGAGCGCGAGTCAGCTGGGAGGAGGAAGAAGAAGGTGGAGGTGGGGAAGATCGGAGGAGGGGGGGTGTTTGCTCGCGGTGGGGGCTCGTCGGAGCTGGAGGAGTGCGGCCTGGGGATGTTGGGGGGGGGGGGGGGGGGGCGGAAGGGTTTTCGCGGCGCCTGGCGCCTGGGGGGGGGGGGGTTCTCCGATTCGACGAGGAGGAGGGGGGGTTCTCCGATTCGATCGGCTTCTTTTTTTTTTTTTTTTTCTGAAAAACGATTTGAAAGATAAGAGGGGGTGGCAGCGTAATAAGGGGAAGAAAGGTTTTTTTTATTATTATTATATTATTTAATTCAACCTAAAGTTGACTTTTTCATACGACCTCGAAACGAGGCCCACCGCCTGTCGCCCATAGCGTTTTACCCCCATTCCGAACACAATGGGATATGTATCGCTAGCTGATTTGATCGTTTCGATCAGTTTCCTTTAAATCTACATTTAAATCGTTATATTGAATTTTAAACGTACATTTCAAATTACCGGGGTCACATACTAACTCTAAAAATTCTCGAAAAATATTTTCTAGCTTCGTATTGACGATACGGTCCTAACAAAACTAGTTTCGTCGAATTCTGAGACCGTTAGAAAAATGGCCAATTACCAGTCGATTAAAATCAACTGAAACTGGTCAAACGCGTTTTCCTATGCCACGCTCACATATTGATTCGAAAAATTATGAAATTTGGAATCTAGCAATAACTTGACACTGCGGACCCAACAAAACTGGTTTCGTCGGAATCCGAGGTCGTTTGCAAAATGTCCATTTTTAAGGGCCTGAATTCCATAGCGACTATTCAGAATTTTCAACTGGACATATCTTTTGATCCCCGCTATGAAAATTTGATTATTCGGATTCGTTAGAAAGATATTCACAATTAGATCCCAATGTTTTTGGTTTCACTAAAATCCGGATTGTTTTGCACCCGGTACATTCAATTGAAGATTGAAATCGAATTATCGAACTACCGCGCCATTTTCAATTCTATTTATAATTATATATAAATATTTATATTCTAACGACGACGCGTATAATATATACGTTCTAAATATATTCAAAATAAATTTCTCGTCGATATTATTTAAAATAATTCATTTTAAATATCCAAATTCGCTAAAATTGCCAAAATAAAAATTTTAAACTGGCCCAGATTTTCCGGGTTATTACACCACTGGCCCTAGATATTGATATTTATATATATTATGCAAAAGAAATTTTTAGTTTTTCTTTAAATTAATTAATTTTTGAAATAGAAATGGAATTTCAAATGGGGTAGGAAATCTTTACTTGTTTAAATAATATAAGTAAATAATTGAATTTATAAATGATGTTTATAATTGGAAAGAAATATTATCGTTTGTTAATATTAAATTTTAATTTCAAGTAAGAATTTAAAGGAGAAAAATTATTTTTCGAAGTGGAAATTCGATTTCAAATGGAATTTGAAATTGAGGAACTTGTTTTAATATTTAAACAAGAATCTAAATTTGTAAACGATATTTTTATATAAAGAAAATATCATTATTAGATAATATTAAATTTTAAATTCAATTTTAAAAGAAGAATTTATTTTTCCAAAGTGGAATTAGTTTCAAATGAAATTTGAAATAAGAATTTGATTTTAATATTTAAGGCAAGAAGTTTAATGTATAAATGATAGTTGTGAATAAAAGAGAGAAATTGTTATGGGATAATTTATAGATTTAAATTCAAGTATGAATTTAAAAAGGGGATTAGAAATCACTTAAAAGGGAAATGATGAAATTTATTCTGATGTTTGGAATATAAAATGAATTGAAATAAATCCATTAGGATTTATGATTGGAATTTGACTATGTAAAATTTATAAATAAATAAATTATTCTTTGGAATGATATTTGAAATTTAATTTGTAGAAATGTTCATTTAAAAGTTAACATTTAAGGAAGTAAATATTTCCAGTAATTTAAAATACGGAAATAGGTTCTATGTTTTTAAAATAAAGTTTATAACGATAAAATATCACCGAATGTAAATGAATGTTTATGTGTGGATCGGTCTTACTATTACCCTTTCTTTGAAAGGATTTTCAAAGTTAAACAAAATTGTTGAAGTTTACTCACACCAGTCCCATGACTGGACCAGAGTTTATTTTGTTTGTTTTTTCTAACTCTTGGGTGTCCAAATTTGTACGAGCAGTCAAGTGTTTCAGGACTTTATAGATACACTTGGAGGAGCTCGAAGCAGGAGGCTTCACCGTTAGATATTTAGAATTATTTTCCACTATGTTGTATATATGTTGATCTCTGATAATGGTATGTATATATGATACAAAATTTTGTATTTCAGAAGTTATGATATTGTATTTTATTCGTTCCGCTGTGAGGTTCTGTGTTGTTATTTCTATTATTCTTCTATCTGTTTCTTTTTTCTTTAACCTTAATGACTCGTAATTCTGTGTTATTTGAGTTGAACATGTGTTGTATTAGTCAGCTCAGATAGTACGGATTTGCGGGCCACTACAATTGGTATCATAGCTTAGGTTGAGCAAACACATAGGCATTGTTGGGGGTTTACTCGTTAGAGATAAGGTCAGTAGTACCCTAGAATGAGTTGAGTGTATATATATATGAGAGAGCGTATTTGTATGTTGATATAAAAATTGTTTTATATTGTGTTGATTGGTTTGTCGAACTGTTTATGAATTTTGGTCGATATAGAATGTACAACTGTATCGATAGGTGCTTCTAAGCACTTGAGCAAAGCAACTCGACACAGTATGTTTTAAAAGCTGGGAAATGAAATAAATTTTCCTGAAATTATATTTTGACATAAAGTGAATAATTTTCTAAAACAATTTATACATGGATGGGATGGTTGCTATTATTATTAAAATCAAATGAGAATATAAAATTGGAATGGTTATATATAACCAAATAAAATTTGTATATGAATATTGTATATACAAATGAGATGAATAATAAAAACTGGATTGAAACCACAATTTGGAATTTGAATCCCGGAAACTTGGTAAATATTTTTCCAAAGTATATTAAGATAATATACCCTGTTTTGGAAGGATTTTTAAATAAAAATTGTTTTGAATGGATTTTGAAAATGAAAAGCACTGAATTCACTTTGGACACTGGAAAACAATTCTGATGATGAAGCGCGCCATCGTTAGTGTTCATTTTTGAGTTTCTAAGCGATGGACTGCTACCTTGGAAAAGTTTGTGATGAAAATTGGTTGTAGGAAACCAAAGTTGTTTGAAAAATTCAAATGTTTGAATTTGGGATTATTTTAAATATATTTATATGATTTCGAAAAGATTTGAAATAAAAACCCTAGGATTTGAATTCTGGTTTTTAACTTATGTTAGCTAAATAAATCAAAAGGATGGAAACCAGTTAAATGAACTGAAATTGAATATTGCCATGAAAACTTAAAATTGTATGAGACTTGAGTTATAGAATTTGAAAAGCTTAGTTATAACAAAGTGGGCTTTTGAAAAGTTAAAGGGTATGTAGTATTTCTTCTGCCTTAGTAATTTTGGGGATAAAATTCTTTTAAGGGGGAAGGAATGTAACATCCCGGATTTTTAGTCAACTTATTTGAACATTTAAATTGTTTTAAACGTGGAATTAGAAGTATAAATGGATTTTAATGTGGGATTTATCAATTTAATAATCGATATATGATTTAATATCGAATATATCGAATATTCACAATACAGAAAAGATAATAATTGAATTCAAATGTTAAAACTGAACCGAAAACAATTCAGTCGATTTAAAATAAATTCTATTTAAAATAAATTCTATTTAAAATAGGATGATAATAATAATTTTTTTATCGATAAATTTAATTATTTGAAATTGATTTATATTTTAATCGAATTCAATTTAAACCATTGATTTAAATTGTAATATCTTATGTATAGTTAAAATTAATTTCAACAAACCGCTCTGCTAAGTTTGGAATAGCAAATATTTTTGAAAACATTGGTCGTCATGGTTGAATAGCGGTTCGGGAACCTCGAGATCTTTTTGAAGTTATTAATTAAATAAATAAGCATTTGTTTTAAAGCAGAATAAAATGAAGAATAAGAAAAATAAAAATAAAATTCAAATCAGATATTAATATCAGGCCGACCTATACTTCGTACCCGAAACCACCCTACAACTGAAATCGCGTTGCTATCTTCCTCGAGCTGTAGGAAATGCTCCCTCTCATTATAATGAAGTAAAACTGGATTTAATGGTTTCACTACGAACTATTTCCTCTTTTCGCTCTATATTTTTTCCCCATTGCTGAAAATCCAACCTATATGCTTCGAAAGCAAACCCCCTTTTCGATTTCAAAACTCCACAAATTTAGAAGAAGGAATCAATCAATAAATAATGGCTGCTCCTCTTATTCATTTTAATCCAACCGCAATATCAAAGTAAAACATCATCCACTTCCCTTTCTTCATTTGTTCAACTAGAAACCAATTCAAAGCATCCTTTTTTTTTCTTTCCTCTCTACATTTTTTTAACTACTCATCACCGAATTCAATTCATTGGAAAAAGGAAAAAAAATGAAAATCACGAGCCTCCACCGTAAATCAGTTTGAGCTATTCTCATGGAAAAAAGGAATGGGTGATCATATCTCTGGAGCTAGATCCAAGATCAACGCGCTCGCATATAGGAAGGATGTCGCAATGGATTTTTAGGATCGATCACAGGAGGCACGATGTGTTTATCGTGAAATCGAAGGTGAAAAGGGCGACGAGATTAGGTTTCGATGGCTATGTATGTGGAGTTTGGAAACTCGATGTTGATGTACTATGACAGTATTTGGTGGAAGCTATGGACGATTTTGGTAGGTCAGTAGAAAGGATTTCAGGAGTAGGGGAAGTTTGCGGTTTTGTCATTGACAGTGGGTTGCGTGTTTGAAGGAGCTGAGGTGGAGTGAAGCAGTTCGACGGTGGAAGTTTTAGGGTGCAAGTGTACGGTACTGGGAAAAACTTTGCTTTGCCATTTTTTTCGACAAGTTTGATGACCGAACTGGTTGTTGTTTAGTGGGTAAATGGGATGAGTTTTTGAGACAGTGGTGTTTGGGGATGGTGATGTGTCACTTGGAGAGAAATTTGATTTGTGGCATGAGACTCTTAAATGAAAGAGGAGATGCAGCGATAAAAGTTTGCAATTGAAATTGCTGTAAGTGGAAAGAAGCGAGACTATCCCTAAGTGTGACAACAAATTTTTGTTGTAAATCTTTGGAGGAAGGGGAAGAGCTATGAGAAATCGGCCAAGGGAAGTCTATAGCAAAGGCAATAGGTTATTGTGTTGATTCGGGGAAATGCACCGTAGTTGGTCGATTAAATTACAAGGCAAATAAGGTATATGTTTTACTAAATTTGAATTCATAATTTTATTTATTTATTAGTAGTTAATTAAAGTAAATAGTCGTTTAATCGTTAAATAAAATCAATAATAGTAGCTGTTGAAAAGATGATTCAAGACGTTTCGTAGTCGTGAAATCTGGGATTAAACTGGGTATTCAGAAAATGAAATCAAGGTGAATAAATCTCACTCACAGTTTTATTTTAAAAATAAATTGTTGGTTGTTGGGATGCTTGCTTGAATTATTGAATTATTTTGGTTGCATATATATTAGTTATTTAGGCTTGATGGTTAAATATATATATATATATATAGTATTGGTGATTGGATATTTCCTGTAGTACCATTAGCGGATGATTTCCCTATGCGCCCCACAATATATATAGTGGATGACCTTCGTACCGCGATATCCTGCCTTGAAGCAGGATTAGTATTATTATTACTATTGACTAACATCTGTGGATGCAGGGAAAAACAGGTTGGAGGAATCCAATTGGATTGCTCAAATATATTTACTATTGTTTTCATATTTATATATGTGTGTGACGTGTGAATTGAATGAATGATTTGTGTGTTTGGATATTAGAATACCACTAGCCCTAGATATTGATATTTATATATATTATGCAGAAATTTTTCAAATAGAAATGGAATTTCAAATTGGTTAGGAAATATTTACTTGTATAAATAATAAAAAGAAGTAATTGAATTTATAAACGGATGTTTATAAATGGAAATAAATATTATCATTTGATAATATTAAATTTTAATTTCAAGTAAGAATTTAAAGAAGAAAAGTTAATTTTGGAAGTAGAAATTCGATTTCAAATGGAATTTTAAATCGGGGAACTTGTTTCAATATTTAAACAAGAAGCAAATTTGTAAATAATAATTTTATATAAAGGAAAATATCATTATTAGATAATATTAAATTTTAAATTCAATTTTAAAGAAGAATTTATTTTTCCAAAGTGGAATGGATTTCAAATGAAATTTGAAATAAAAATTTAATTTTAATATTTAAGGGAAGAAGTGAAATGTATAAACGATAGTTATGCGTAAAAGAGAGAAATTGTTATGCGATAATTTATAGATTTAAATTCAAGTATGAATTTAAAAAGGGGATTAGAAATCACTTAAAAGGGAAAAAATGAAATTTATTCCGATGTTTGGAATATAAAATGAATTGAAATAAATCCGTTCGGATTTACGATTGGAATTTGACCATGTCAAATTTATAAATAAATAAATTATTCTCTGAAATGAGATTTGAATTATATTTAGTAGAAATGTAAATTTAAAAGTTAACATTTAAGGAAGTAAATATTTCTAGTAATTTAAAATATGGAAATAGATTCTATGTTTTTAAAATAAAAGTTTATAATGATAAAATATCACCGAATGTAAATGAAACGAAAATTTGAGATTTAGAAGAGAAATAAAAATGCTCTGTAAAGACCCGAAAATCCCCACCTTTTGAATCGACCATAAACCACACAGGTCTGAACCAAAAGTTGGAAATCTTCGAATACTTTAACTTTGGGAATACAACACATCAGAACAACAACAAAAGACTTTAATAAGATACTATAACAATGTTACATCAGAGTACAGAATATCAGAGTACATCGATAAATAATAATACAGCGGAAGATAAATTACAATGAATTCAATACATTGCAGCGGAAGACTATAAATGCTCTGGACACAGCTTTAAGCTTAAATCCAGAATCCTGCTCAAGAGATAAATATCTGCAAAATAAGCTATTCAACTGCCCGTTTGGAAAATATGGGCACCTGTGTTTGAAACAAACTACATGTCAGTCATGGGACTAGTATGATAAATCTAGCTTAACTAATCTAATAATAAGGATAATCACAGGACCACGCCGCTAACGCGGAGCGGGTTTACTCCATTGGATTGCCGGTGCATAAATAAATCGTTAAACACCACAATGCTTTTTAGAAAAATGAAACCATTATAAGACTCACGTCCCATCACATAAAGCAACGCAAGTCGGAGGATAGAGTTTTACTTTATAATGGTCAAAAGTGCTTGATACGATAAAAACGGATTTGATATTATTGTTAGTGTATATATGTTTCAAAAACAATTTCAATCATAATGTAGCAATCCTAGATGGCATGGGTACCATATATCATGTCGCCATACTAGTTATACAATCAAAATCGATGGTGTCGTATTGTAAATTGGGTTTCCATCATGAGTCGAGGCTAGGGATCGTCGTCTCCGATTCGAGACACTCTAGCAAATGCCTCAGGATTACCCGCAGTGAAGCCTTGGATCTTCAGGGTCGGTCCACACATAAGTTAGTGGATTAGTTATGCCTGAACACATGCTTCTCGGTTCTTTTGAACCTCTAATATGGCCACTAACAACCTATAAAACCGAGGTACCACATAATCCATTATCGGCATAAGTAAAAATGTCAGGGCTGGTAAGTCGTTGAAACCACTTCTTAGATAGAAAGAAATGTGTGCACTCCCTGCAGTCTTGATCCCGTTTTTGACTCATACCGGGGTGTGAGGTTCACGAAGTCACGCTATACACAAAGCTAAGCCTAAACAGGCTATGCTTTGATCATCTACCACAAGGCCCTGCTTTTCAACAAAAGCCTTGATCATTTGCATCTTGGCGTGCCACATTGACAATCCACGTCATGCGATCAATCACTATCAATATATACCCTCTGAGGGTGTTAAGCATAAGAATAAATTATCCGTCACCAAACGGATATATTAATAGAAATCAATTTAATTTACATGGAATGAAGTCCAATGTCAGACACACATCCATTTACAAACCCGTTCTGGGTCTGAACGAAACCGAAGTAACCTTGTTCCTCCCCGTATGTCCAATACGCAGGACTGGCGCTCGCATATCTGGACAATCGACAAGTACGTCCGGGTAAACTACCACTACTGGAAGCTACCCAATGCCGGACATTAGTAGTCGTCCATTCGATGTGAAGATCGCCAGTCTTCAATCACTGTCTTCAATATCTTCGACTTAAAACGTCGTATCATCATTAGAAATGAGATTGAACTCGGTCTTTTCAAATGATTCTCGCATATATATAATTTTAAAAACCATTTCTTATCATCCATATTATTTTATAAAGATTTACCGCTATTTTTATTTAAAAAAAATAACTCAAATTAATTTAACGACGCTTCAGGTCGCTATGCAACCTTGGCGCTGCTTTTATCAAAATTTGATTTACACATATCTCGAAATCCAACCGTTAGATTTTAACAAACTTTATATCTTGGAAAGATCTTCCCAAAGCGGTCCTAACGGTTCCAGTTTTGGGAAAGTCTGACGGTCCGATCTTTCGATATAAGCGTTTAAAGTTATGACTTCGAAACGCGAACTACCGCGCGCGATTAGTTTAATTTTAATATATATATATATATATATACACATACATACATACATACATACATACATACATATAAATATAATTCGCTCGACGACTTTAAAATCATTAATCGATCAACTAATTTATTTCCACTATGCATTGTTCTAGCGAATCATCCATTCAATAAAAATGTAATTTTTATTGATTAACCAATTTATTTCAACTATGCATATTTTTAGCGAATCATGCATTCAATAAAAATGTAATTTTTTTATTGATAAACTAATTTATTCCAACTATGCATATTTTTCACAATAAAAATGTAAATTTTTATTGTTAAACTTTCCTATTTCAACCGGTGATCATTTTACATGGATCATGCCTTACATTAAAAATGTATATTTTAATATTTCCACATTATTATTAAAATATGAATACTTTACGTACCTTCTTCTTTTCATCAAAAATGTGAATTTTCATGTTTCAACCATTTTGTCTATACAATGAATATTTACATATATTTTACCTTTACATTAAAAATGTAATTTTTAATGTTTCAAACATTTTATCTTTACATATAAATTCTAATATATGCATTAACAATAAAAGTGATATTTTATACTTACATATAAATTCTAATATATGTAAGTACAATAAAAGTGATCCTTTCACTTCTGATGACAATTCTAGTTTATTTTTGTTTAATCCTTTTTAATTGACAAAAATGTATATTCTTGTTTCATCCCTTTTAAATGAACAGAATGTACATTTTGGTTTGATTCTTTTTAATGATCAAAAATGTAATCTTTCTTCATAAGGAACAAAACGTATTTTTTTTTAATCCTTATTAATAATCAAAAATGTAATATTTCTTCTTAATGAACAAAAATGTATATTTTTGTTTAGTTCTTTTTAATAATAAAAAATGTAGTCTTTCTTCTTAACGAACAAAAATGTATATTTTTGTTTAATCCTTTTTAATGATTAACATAAATGTTAATTTAAATAATCTAATAAACAAATGATAATTTCAATTTGTATAATGACCATTTTTTATGTTAACATATTTTTATTTCAATGAATCATATTTAATGATTCATTTACACAAAAAGTGAATTTTTATGTAAATACGTTTTCAAACCATGAATCATATTTAATGATTCATTTATATTAAAAAGTGATATTTTTGTTTAACTTGACATTTCAAAATCAAATGGCATTTTCATATTACATGATGACAATTTTATATATATTAACATAACATGATTCTAATCTACCAAAATGACAATTTTATATATTTTATCATAACATGACATATTTTTATTAACATATGTTTTCTAACACAAAAATGACATATTCTTATTTTGTCAATTCTTATTCAACACAAATGATGTTTTCTTATGGCAATTTTTATTCAACATAAAAACGATGTTCTTATATGACATTCTTATTTCAATATAAATAATCGTTTTTATTTGGCAATTCTTATGTCAACATAAATGATATGATTTATTTTGATACCTTTTTCCTATGTACTATAATGACAAATAAAAGAATATTTTATTTTTTTAACTTTTTCTATGTGTTCTAATAACATATAAAAGAATATTTTATATGTAAACGTTTTCTATTCTAATATCATATAAAAGAATATTTTATATGTAAACATTTCCTATGTATTCTGATATCATATAAAAGAATATTTTATATGTAAACATTTTCTATGTATACCAACTGTGATAACTACATATGTTCTTTTTTAACTAAAGAAAATGATAACTACGTATGTTCTTTTTAACTAAAAGAAAATGATAACTATATATGTTCTTTTAACTAAAAGAAAATGATAACTATGTATGTTCTTTTAACTAAAAGAAAATGATAACTACATATGATCTTTTTAACTAAAAGAAAATGATAAATACATATGTTCTTTTTAACCAAAAGAAAATGATAACTACATATGTTCTTTTTAACTAAAAGAAAATGATAACTACATATGTTCTTTTAACTATAAAAAAAGAAATGATAACCAAATGTATTCTTTTAATAAAAAAATGATAACTAAATATCAATAAAAATTTCACTTTTTATCTAATCTTTTATTTACATCTAAAGTGTAAACAAAAATGTAACTTTAAATCTATTCTTTTTTATTTACATCTAAAATGTAAATAAAGATGTAACTTTTTATCTATATTTTAATTTACATCTAAAATGTAAATATAAATGTAACTGTTATTTCTATGTTTTTATTTACATTTAAAATGCAAATAAAAATGTAACTTTTATTTTTATGTTTTATTTACATCTAAAATGTAAATTAAAATGTACTTTTCTAATTCATTTTTTTTATTTGTATGTAAAATACAAATAAAAATGTATTTTTAATCAATGTTTTTGTTTGCATGTAAAATGCAAATGAAAATGGACCTTTCTAATTCATGTAACACTTTATAAATAAAATGTTATTTTTCTCTTATGCTAACATTTTAAAAAAATGTTATTTCCATTTTGTATACAAATCTAACATAACATGATAATAAAAATGTTTACTTTCATTTTGTATACAAAACTAATGTAACATGACATTTAAATTTAAATAAACAATTTCAACTAAATATGTTATTTTTAATTTTAATAAACAATTCTAAATAAAATGATGTTTTTAATCTAAATGAACATTTCTAACAAAAAGAAATTTTTAAATGAACATATGTAAACATTTTCTATGTATTTTAATATCATATAAGGGAATATTTTATTTGTTTACATTTTCTCCGTATTCTATAAAACAAATAAAAGAATATTTTATTTGTTTACATTTTCTCATTATCTCAATGACAAATAAATGAATAACTTGTTTGTATACAATTTTCTATATATATTAATGACAAATAAATGAATATTTATTTGTTAATCTAAATTTAACAAACAATACTTCATGTTAACGATAAAAGTGAAAATTTATCGTTAATCTAAGTTTAACAAACATGATATAATTGTTTACTACAATCTTATTTTAACAAATATGAGACACACAAATCAATTCATTGATTCATCGGAATCATAAAAAAATCAACACTGAAATAAATATATACACAACATCAACATGAATTTTAAATAGAATGAATATAAATTACATAGTTAAATAAATAATTAATTTTATTTTAAAATAGAAATCTCACATTGGGGGTTTTGAATTCTGATTTTCATTTCTGTACAGTTCAGATCTGAATTTCCTTTTAATTCTGATTTGTTCCTTTTCAGTTCCGGTCAGTTTCATGTTGTAGTGTTCTTCAATACGATCGTCACGCATTTCGTTTCGTTGATTTCTGTTTCTGTTTGAGAAAGTTACGTTAGTTTAAACATTAACGACATTAATATACTTAAGAATATTATTAAATAAGTGAACTAACATCTTAATTACTTAACCCTTCTTCTTCTGTTCGTTTTCTGGAATTGAGAAACCCATTTGTTCGACGTCTTCGAAAACCACGCGCCGTCACCAGACTGGATCGGACCACCATCGGGGAGCGCCACATCATCGGACTTAGACCCGCCACCCTGTACTATAAAGGGCTCGAAACTCGGAGGCCCATGCAGCTCCAGGAAACGCACGGAAGTCAGCTCCTTTGGGTGCTGAGATCGCTCAATATATCACAAGATTTCCGATCATAATCCTATGATTTTAAAGAGCTTGAAAATCTTGATGATTTGGTTTTGCTGTTGGACTGAAATTCGAAGAGGTAAAGGAGAGATTAACGATTTGGAATGGAAGGATATCGGCCATAGGAAGAAAGGGGCGGCGGCTATTGTTTCTTTCTAGGGTTAGGGTTTCTGATTTTTAATCTATATTTATAATAATATAATATTAATTGAACCCTTAAGGCCCATTTAGCCACTAACTCCAATTCAGGCCCAACGACAGTAATCCCCAGCTAATTACCCATATTCCGGACCCAATGAGCTATGTTTGGTGAGCCCAAATGACTATTTCAGCCACCTTTTCTTTAATTTAAAAATAAATACATTTATTATTTAATTTAACCATATAAATCAATTCACCGGGGCTACATATGGCCTCTAAAAATTCAAAAAATAAATATTTGGCTTTGTTATGATGATACAGTCCTAGAAAAATTATTTTCGTTGAATTCCGAGACCGTTTGAAAAATGGCTATTTTCCAGTCGATTAAACTTGACTAAAACTGATAAAAACACATTTTCTTTTGCCACGCTCACATATTAATTCGAAAAATTATGAAAATTCAATCCTGGCAATAATTTGACATTCTGGTTCCAACAAAAGTGGTTTTGTCGAAAATGGAGGTCATTTATAAAATGGTTATTTTTAAGGCCAATATACTATATTAAAATATATATAAATTATACAGCGACTTTTCTAAATTTTAAACTGGCCACAACTTTTAATTTATATTATGAAATCTTAGTTTTTCACATTCGTTGGAAAGATATTGTTAAACAGATTCAAATATTTTTGGTTTTACTGAAATCCGATTTATTTTGAATCATGCACATTTAGTTAAAGTTTAAAATCAAAATTTCAAACTACAGCGCTATTTCTAACTCCTTTTCTAATTAAATTAAATTTATTCGTTTTAACTATGATTAAAATAAAATATTCATCGTTATTATCATTTTAAATTCTTAAAATCCCTTAAAATTTCTAAAATAAAATTTTTAAATTGGCTCTAAAATACCGGGTTGTTACAATCTCCCCCACTTAAAATCTTTTCGTCCTCGAAAAGGAACGGAGCTAAAAGTTGTTTAATTAACCAACTCAACTTTCATTCTATTATTGGTTTCAATAATTTTATTAGTTGATTAACGTTTTAAAATATATAACCTTTAAATATTCAAAAATCACATTTTCTAAGATCGGATTATACAAATACATTAATTATAAACTTGTCACTCTCCACTCATTATAGGGCACTACTAACCCTATCTCTAACGAGTTTTCTCATTCTTAGATACTACTGATCCTATCTCTAATAAGTATTCTTATTGGATATTACTAATCCAATCTTTAATGAGTCTTTTATTCCGTTCTAACGAGTTGTACCCCAAAGATTTGAGCTAACCAGAGCTCTGATACCAACTATAAAGACTCGAAAATCCCCACCGTTTGAATCAACCATAAACCACACAGTTCTGAACCAATAGTTGGAAATCTTCGAATACATTAACTTTGGGAATGCAAAACATCAGAACAACAACAGAAGACATTTATAAGACACTATAATAATGTTACATTAGATTATAGAATATCAGAGTACATTGATAAATAACAATACAACGGAAGATAAATTACAATAAATTTAATACATTGCAGCAGAAGACTATAAATGCTCTAGGCACAGCTTTAAGATTCAATCCAGAATCCTTCTCAAGAGATAAATATCTGCAAAACAAATAACTCGACTAATCGTGTGGAAAATATGGGCACCCGAGTTTGCCAGTGAAACAAACTACAGGTCAGACATGGGACTGGTATGAGAAATCTAGCTTAACTAATCTAATAATAAGGCTAATCATGGGACCACACCGCTAATGCGGAACGGGTTTACTCCATTGGATTGCCGGTGCATAAACAAATCGTTAAACATTGCAATGCTTTTTAGAAAAATGAAACTATTATAAGACTCAAGTCCCATCACACATTGCAACTCAAACCGGAGGATAGAATTTTACCTTATAATGGTCAAAAGTGCTTAATACGATAAAAACGGATTTGATATTATTATTAGTGTATATATGTTTCAAAAACAATTTCAATCATAATGTATCAATCCTAGACGGCCTGGGCACCATATACCATGTCGCCACACTAGTTCTACACTCAAAACCGATGATGTCGTATCGGAAATTGGGTGTAACACCCCACCTCCTCTAGGGTCACTCACAAAGGGAATGCCCTAGTTTTGGAGGGGTATTATCTAGTAAACAGGCACAGAGATAACACAAGACAGAACATAGATAAAATAGAGTATATAAAGCAGCGGATATAAACTTTAAAACCAAATCTCATTACTGAAAAAAACAGTGAAAACCTCTTACATCAAAATGCCAAGTCATTATTTCATTACATCAAGTTCTAAAGAAGCAAAGTACTTAAAACAACATAAGTAAAATATTATTACCCAAAAAGTGCATGAGTGCAGCCATAGCTTAGCTCAAGACCAAACCGTACATTCGCTGTCAGAAAGCAAGCAAAGTCCAAGCTAAGAGCTAGAGTTTCCTCCCTGAGAACCTTGGGGGGGGGGGGGGGAAACGAAAGACAAAGAGGCGAAAGAAAACGGGTCAGTCAAAAAGACTGGTAAGCCCTAGTGACTATCAACATATAAACTAGTAAAGTTAACAAGACATGAATAAACTGGAATTAAACATAGGAATGATGATAAGTCTGACAGGATAACTAAGCTAACAAGATAACTCAAGTCTAACATTGCATATTCAAGGTTCGCCATACCAACTATACTGGTATACTAATCCCGTGTCAACTATAAATCAAGAAATAATCCCTTGGCCCAATATCGTGAAGTGACCCAATTCGGGGTCCAACGGTATGATCTAATCGATCGGCTCCCCACAAGTCTAGCTCGTCGTGTGTCTGTGTCATACGGCCCTATCACGAATGTAGTCACCTGTGCTAGGTCCACCATAGGGTGTATCAAGCCCTAGGGTGCCAACCACCGACACGAATCAAGAATGCACATGTAATCCTACTGATGCCCAATGCCTGGTTTTTCAACTCCGGACTAAGTGCACGACCCTAGTCCGCCTGAACCTACAATGGCTCACCAACTCAGTCGTCGTTCTGGTCGCTTACAATCAGCCCAGCAATCGTGCCCCACCCTGCCTAGTCCCAGGGTACCGTGATACATCTAGTGGGTTACTGCTGAAAAGGACCGCGTAACTAGGGTTTCGTTCAACAGGTTAAGTTGTCATTTAAAATCGAGACTTAACCCCATCTACGTGTCATGTCAAATTGACTAAGTGTGTCGTTCTAGTTAAAGACTTAGTCCTACGAATAAAGTGTCAGGTTGGTTAAGTGTGTTCAAGCGGTTCATGACTTAACCCTATCAAATCAACGTGTCAAATTGGTTAAGTATATTCAAATGGTCCATGACTTAACCCTATCCAGTGGCATTAATTTACTTAATGCACCCCTAACCTCTCACATTAGACTTGGTTATGGTTACTGGATGTGCCGGGCGGGTCCGAGCAGTTTTACACCATAACCTAGTCTAACCTCGGGTTTTGAGTGCGATATGACCAACTACTCACATTGGGTCCTATTGTTTGCAGTTACTGGATTCGCTGGGCGGTTCCGGGCAGATTTATACTGCAAACTCAACCCAAACTCGAGTTGGCCACGTTCAAGTTATCTAAGTGTCATGCCCCAAATTCATATTTTCAAGTATAATTTCATGTCAAGTTCATGGTCCTATCCAAGCTCAAGTTATAACGATATTCATGTTTTCAAGTTCATACTAAATCAGGTTTTCCTAAACTACACAAATCGCATCCCCAACGCTCGCGAATTATAATCAAGGCAATAGATGTAACTAGGGAATAACATAACAAGGATGGGTATAAAGTGGAAAAGGTGATTTCAAGGCAAGCATGGTGTAACTTGATATATGATCATAAAATCACCAGCATATGAAATAGGGTGATAAACAACAATAAATGACATAAGATGATAGTCCTAAACTTGTGACCAGCAATAGTTTCAACATCACAACATCATAGGCATGTTAAAATAATGATAGGGTTTAGGTTATGACATGAACATGCCCCTAAATCAAGTTCTTATCAGTATTCCACAAATCAAGGTTCAATATGAATGGTACTAGGTTCAAGGTGAATAGATCTAGGGTGAACAAGAGTAGATCTAAAATAATAGATCAAAAAGGAATAGTCATAGATCAAAGATATACAAGAGTAGGTCCCAAGTAGTTATCATGTTTATGTTCAACTTCAAATTACACATGTCCATATTAAGTTTAGAGTTTAGATCTAAGAGTAACTGGGGCTTACAGATCGTGTTTTTGAGAACTAAGAACAAAATTGTCGTAGGATCGTTGTTGAGATGTTGATCTATTCCCTTGAATTGTTGTAGAAACGTTGGCCTTCGATTTGGATCTAGTTTGAATGTTTAAGCTTCAAGTTGGAGGTGGCGGCCATGGTTCAAGAGGAGAGTTAGCAGCATAATGTTGTTAGAAAGATTTGTTGTGGATTGGCTAGGTCTTAGGGTGTATTTATAGTTGCAACAACTAGTTTAGGCCATAGGATAAATCCTAGAATCGATCTGAACCGCCAAAAATCGTCATAGGCCCTCAAACAAGCCAACAGGGTCAAGCAGGAGCAACCAGGCCCAAACCAGGTTCGGGGACCTGGTCGACACCCAAGTCGACTGCGCAGTCGACCTAGTCCTGGGGGTGTCGATTGCCCTGTCGACTCCCCCATTGACCTAGGGTGCTGGGCGGGAAATTTCCTGCCTAGTCTGTCTGGGTTTTGAAATTCGAATTTGAACTCGAATTTGAACTGTTTTGAACTCTGACAATTTCTGAAACTTTGGGGAGCCATAACTTGGTCATACGGACTCCGATTTTTGAAAACTCGGACTCGATTACATGCAGAATTCAACGCAATGGCGCAACCCATTTCCCTTGGTTCTTATTTTAAAATTTAATTCTGCCTAGATTTATGGTTATAACACGTTATCAAAATACGGGTTGTTACATTCTCCCCTCCTTAAAGGATTTCGTCCCCGAAATCTCTAAGTTAGGAAGAACGTATCCTACCATCCATCATCCATATACTCAAAACATCATCCACAAGCAAACATTGTCCTTAAGAGATTTCTAATGCTGTATGAACATATGCAGAAAGTGTGTGTATATGTTCCTTATCTAATGCAAATGATCAGGCATGATTGATCTTTCTAATGCAAAATATGTTTAGTGTCATGAATCCAACATATATGCAAACCATCCTAGGCACGTAAGCACTATATGTGTGCACAAACATTCATCCATATGCAACATTCATATGATAACACATTCAATTTCATCTATAAATAAGTATACACACGCATGCATATGCAATATGAAAATGTGTCTAAGCCGATCTAGTGCCTAATGTGTGTTATGCAACCACGAGCAATCACTTGCAACCACTCGCAAACATCAAGCATAACATGTTTCAAATTCATGTTTACATTCATAGGATTCTACCTAAGGTTCTCAAGACAGGATCAAAAGGATATACAAGATAAAACAGAATATCTAGGGAAAAGAAGTTAAAGATGTACCCCTAGAAGGTCCTTCTTGCGGGGCTTGCCCTTGCTTCTTAGGGCAGTTCTTGCTGATGTGTCTAGTTTCACCGCATTGAAAACATGCTCATATCTTCATCTTCTTCTTCCTACAGTCCTGGACTATATGCCCGTCAATACCACAGAAGTTGCATTTTCTTTTCTCACGTGACTTGTCATTCTTGTTGTTGATGTTCTTTCCTCCTTTCTTGGAGTCTACCTTCTTGTCTTGAGACTCATTCGCCTTGACCTTCTTCTTTCCATTCTCGTCTTCTTCATGAAGTAAGGCCATATTCACCAAGCTTTCAAAGGTCGCCCCCATGGGTACATGAGTCATGGCCATAGTGTGGAGTGGCTCGCTCAATCCTCGAGCAAAGCGTAGAGCCTTCTTCTCAGCCGTATTGACTAAGTCCAAACCAAACCAAGCAAGCTGATTAAAATTATTCACGTATTCCCTAACTGACATGTCCCCTTGCTTGAGTGCCAGGAACCTCTCCATCTGAAGACTCGCTTCTGCGGATGATAAAAACTTAAGCCCAAACCTCTCTCTAAAGTCTGCCCAAGTCTCAATTGGCCTGGTAGCGTTGGTGACTTCCCACCAAAATGCAGCTTCCTCTTTCAACAACCATGCTGCCAACTGAACTTTCCTATGATCCTCCATATCGAAAATAACAAACAAGTCTTCAGTCTCTTTTAGCCAGTTTCGTGCCTCAACGAAGGTTTCAGTTCCAACGAAGTTCTTGCCGCCCATTCCTATAAAGTCCTTGCATATTTTGGCGAAGGCGGTACCCGGAGGAGGAGGAGGAGGAACCGTGGCCACCAGGGGATGAGGAGGAGGGATATCTACCGGGCCCGCGCCGTTGGCCCTAGCTTCAAGTATCTTTGGACCAGCCAGGTATGGGTACTCCCTCAGGAAGGTTAAGATCAGACATGCTGAAAAGCGAAAAGGAAAAAGATTCAAACGAGGAAACAAAGGAAAGTGCTAATGGCTTTTGGGGAATAGCCTTTTCTTTAAAATAAAACTTTTCTTGAAAAATTCTTCTTTATAAACGGTTTTGAAAATAGTTTCAGAAGGTTTTTAAAACTTTTGGCCAGTCTGGTAAACTTCTGCTCTAATACCAAATGTAACACCCCACCTCCGCTAGGGTCACTCACAAAGGGAATGCCCTAGTTTTGGAGGGGTATTATCCAGTAAACAGGCACAGAGATAACACAAGACAGAACATAGATAAAATAGAGTATATAAAGCAGCGGATATAAACTTTAAAACCAAATCTCATTACTGAAAAATATAGTCAAAACCTCTTACATCAAAATGCCAAGTCATTATTTCATTACATCAAGTTCTAAAGAAGCAAAGTACTTAAAACAACATAAGTAAAATATTATTCCCCAAAAAGTGCATGAGTGCAGCCGTAGCATAGCTCAAGACCAAACTGTACATGAGCTGTCAGAAAGCAAGCAAAGACCAAGCTAAGAGCTAGAGTTTCCTCCCTGAGAACCTGGGGGGTGGGGGGGTGGGGGGAACGAAAGACAAAGAGGCGAAAGAAAACGGGTCAGTCAAAAAGACTGGTAAGCCCTAGTGACTATCAGCATAGAAACTAGTAAAGTTAACAAGACATGAATAAACTGGAATTAAACATAGGAATGATGATAAGTCTGACATAATAACTAAGCTAATAAGATAACTCAAGTCTAACATTGGGTATTCAAGGTTCGCCATACCAACTATACTGCTATACTAATCCCTTGTCAACTATAAATCAAGAAATAATCCCTTGGCCCAAAATCGTGAAGTGACCCAATTCGTGGTCCAACCGTATGATCTAATCGATCGGCTCCCTGCAAGTCTAGCTCGTCGTGTGTCTGTGTCATACGGCCCTATCACGAATGTAGTCACCAGTGCTAGGTCCACCATAAGGTGCATCAAGCCCTAGGGTGCCAACCACCGACACGAATCAAGATTGCACAGATAATCCTACCGATGCCCAATGCCTGCTTTTTCAACTCCGGACTAAGTGCACGACCCTTGTCCGCCTAAACCTACAATAGCGCACCAACTCAGCCATCGTTCTGGTCTCTTACAATCAGCCCAGCTATCGTGCCCTACCCTGCCTAGTCCTAGGGTACCGTGATACATCTAGTGGGTTACTGCTGAAAAGGACCGCGTAACTAGGGTTTCGTTCAGCAGGTTAAGTTGTCATTTAAAATTGAGACTTAACCCCATCTACGTGTCATGTCAAATTGACTAAGTGTGTCGTTCTAGTTCAAGACTTAGTCCTACGAATCATGTGTCAGGTTGGTTAAGTGTGTTCAAGTGGTTCATGACTTAACCCTATCAAATCAACGGCTCAAATTGGTTAAGTATATTCAAGTGGTCCATGACTTAACCCTATCCAGTGGCATTAATTTACTTAATGCACCCCTAACCTCTCACATTAGACTTGGTTATGGTTACTGGATGTGCCGGGCGGGTCCGAGCAGTTTTACACCATAACCTAGTCTAACCTCGGGTTTCGAGTGCGATATGACCAACTACTCACATTGGGTCCTATTGTTTGCAGTTACTGGATTCGCCGGGCGGTTCTGGGCAGATTTATACTGCAAACTCAACCCAACCTCGAGTTGGCCACGTTCAAGTTATCTAAGTGTCATGCCCCAAATTCATATTTTCATGTATAATTTCATGTCAAGTTCATGTTCCTATCCAAGCTCAAGTTATAACGATATTCGTGTTTTCAAGTTCATACTAAATTCAGCTTTTCCTAAACTACCAAAATCGCATCCCCAACGCTCGCGAATTCGAATCAAGGCAATATATGTAACTAGGAAATAACATAACAAGGATGGGTATAAAGTGGCAAAGGTGATTTCAAGGAAAGCGTGGTGTAAGTTGAGATATGATCATAACATCACTGGCATATGAAATAGGGTGATAAACATAGCAATAAATGACATAAGATGATAATCCTAAACTTGTGACTAGCAATAGTTTCAACATTACAACATCACAGGCATGTTAAAATAATGATAGGGTTTAGGTTATGACATGAACAGACCCCTAAATCAAGTTCTTATCAGTATTCCACAAATCAAGGTTCAATATGAACGATACTAGGTTCAAGGTGAATAGATCTAGGGTGAACAAGAGTAGATCTAAAATAATAGATCAAAAAGGAATAGTCATAGATCAAAGATATACAAGAGTAGGTCTCAAGTAGTTATCATGTTTATGTTCAACTTCAATTTACACATGTCCATATTAAGTTTAGAGTTTAGATCTAAGAGTAATTGGGGCTTACAGATCGTGATTTTGGAGAACTAAGAACAGAAATTATCGTAGGATCGTTGTTGAGATGTTGATCTATTCCCTTGAATTGCTGTAGAAACGTTGGCCTTCGATTTGGATCTAGTTTGAATGTTTAAGCTTCAAGTTGGAGGCGGCGGCCATGGTTCAAGAGGAGACTTAGCAGCATAATGATGTTAGAA
This sequence comes from Allium sativum, assembly GCA_030737875.1. NCBI lineage: Eukaryota > Viridiplantae > Streptophyta > Magnoliopsida > Asparagales > Amaryllidaceae > Allium > Allium sativum. The sequence continues at coordinate 661,223,435 of CM060918.1, read as the reverse complement.
AGATTTGTTGTGGATTAGCCTAAGTCTTAGGGTGTTTTTATAGTTGCAACAATTAGTTTAGGCCAAAGGATAAACCCTAGAATCGATCTGAATCGCCAAAAATCGTCACAGGCCCTCAAACAAGCCAATAGGGTCAACCAGGAGCAACCAGGCCCAAACCAGGTTCGGGGACCAGGTCGACACCCAAGTCGACTGCGCAGTCGACATGGTCCTGGGGGTGTCGACTACCCAGTCGACTCCCCAGTCGACCTGGGGTGCTGGGCGGGAAATTTCCCGCCCAGTCTGTCTGGGTTTTGAAATTCGAATTTGAACTCGAATTCGAATTGTTTTGAACTCTGAAAATTTCTGAAACTTTGGGGAGCCATAACTTGGTCATACGGACTCCGATTTTCGAAAACTCGGACTCGATTACATGCAGAATTCAACGCAATGGCGCAACCCATTTCCCTTGGTTCTTATTTTAAAATTTAACTCTGCCTAGATTTATGGTTATAACACGTTATCAAAATACGGGTTGTTACATTGGGTTTCCATCATGAGTCAATGCTAGGGATCGTCCTCTCCAATTCGAGACACTCTAGCAAATGCCTCGGGATTCCACGTAATGAACCCTTGGATCTTCAGGGCCGGTCCACACATACGTTAGTGGATTAGTTATGCCTGAACACATGCTTCCCGGTTCTTTTGAACCTCTAATATGGCCACTAACAACCTATAAAAACGAGGTACCTCATAATCCATCATCCACATAAGTAAAACTGTCAGGGCTGGTAAGTTGCTGACGCAACTTCTTAGCTAGAAAGAAACGTTTGCACTCCCTGCAGTCCTGATCCCGTTTTTGACTCATACCGAGGTGTGAGGTTCTCAAAGTCATGCTATACACAAAGCTACTCCTAAACAGCTATGTTTTGATCATCTACCACAAGGCCCTGCTTTTCAACAAAAGCCTTGATCATTTGCATCTTGGCGTGCCACATTGAAAATCCACGCCACACGATCAATCGCTATCAATATAAACCCTCTGAGGGTGTTAAGTAAGAGAATAAATTCTCCGCCACCAAACGGATATATTAATAGAAATTAATTTAATTTACATGGAATGAAATCCAGTGTCAGACACGCATCCATTTACAAGTCCGTTCTGGGTCTGAACGAAACGGGAGTCACCTTATTCCTCCCCGTATGTCCAATATGAAGGAGAGGTGCTCGCATATCCGGACAATCGACAAGTACGTCCAGGTAAAATGCCACTATTAACCCTTTACCGGGAGCTACTCAATGCCGGGAATCAGTAGTCATCCATTCGATGTGAAGGTCGCCGGTCTTCAATATCTTCTACTTGAAACACCGTATTGTCATTTGAAATGAGATTGAACTCGGTCTTTTCAAATGATTCTCGCATATATAAAATTTTAAAAACATTTCATATCGTCCATATTATGTTATAACGATTTATTGCTATTTTTGTTTATATAAAAATAACTCAAATTAATTTAACGATGCTTCTGGTCACTATGCAGCCTTGGCGCTGTTTTTATCAAAATTTGATTTACACATATCTCGAAATCTAACTGTTGGATTTTAACAAACTTTATATCGTCGGAAAGATCTTCCCAAGCGGTCCTAACGGTTCTATTTTGTGGAAAATCCGACTGTCGGATCTTTCGGTATAATCGTTTAAAGTTACAATTTCGAAACGCGAACTACCGCGCGCGATTCATTTAATTTTAATTCATGTATATATATATATATATATATATATACATATAAGTATAATTCTCTTGACGACTTCAAAACCATTAATTGATCAACTAATTTATTTCCATTATACATTGTTCGAGCGAATCATCCATTCAATAAAAATGTAATTTTTTTTGTTAATTAACCACTTTATTCAACTATACCTATTTTTAGCGAATCATGCATTCAATAAAAATGTAATTTTTTATTATTAATTAACTAATTTATTCCAACTATGCATATTTTTCATCATTTCTATGTACAATAAAAATGTAAATTTTTATTGTTAAATTTTCCTATTTCAACCAGAGATCATTTTACGTGGATCATGCTTTACATTAAAAATGTATATTTTAATATTTCCACATTATTATTCAAACTATGAATACTTTACATAACTTCTTCTTTTCATAAAAAATGTGAATTTTCATGTTCCAATCATTTTATCTATAAAATGAATATTTACATATATTTTACCTTTACATTAAAAATGTAATTTTTAATGTTTCAAACATTTTATCTTTACATATAAATTCTAATATATGCATTTACAGTAAAAGTGATATTATATACTTATCTATAAATTCTAATATATGTAAGTACAATAAAAGTGTTCCTTTCACTTTTGATGACAATTCAAGTTTTTTTTTGTTTAATCCTTTTTAATTGACAAAAATGTATATTCTTGTTTCATCACTTTTAAATGAACATAATGTACATTTGGGTTTAATTCTTTTTAATGATCAAAAATGCAATCTTTCTTCTTAAGGAACAAAAATGAATATTTTTGTTTAGTCCTTTTTAATAATTAAAAACGTAACATTTCTTCTTAATGAACCAAAATGTAAATTTTTGTTTAATCCTTTTTAATAATCAGAAATGTAATCTTTCTTCTTAATGAACAAAAATGTATATTTTTGTTTAATCCTTTTTAATAATAAAAAATGTAATCTTTCTTCTTAATGAACAAAAATGTATATTTTTGTTTAATCCTTTTTAATGATTAACATAAATGTTAATTTCAACAATCTAATAAACAAATGATAATTTCATTTTGTATAATGATCATTTTTATGTTAATATATTTTCATTTCAATGAATCAAAATTAATGATTCATTTACATTATAAAGTGAATTTTTATGTAAATACATTTAAAAACCATGAATCATATTTAATGACTCATTTATATTAAAAAGTGATATTTTTATTTAACATGACATTTCTAAATCAAATGGCATTTTTATATTGCATGATGACAATTTTATATATATTAACTTAACTTGATTCTACTCTATCAAAATGACAATTTTATATACTTCATCATAACATGACATATTTTTATTAACATATGTTTTCTAACACAAAAATGACATATTCTTATTTTGTCAATTCTTATTCAGCACAAATGATGTTTTCATATGGCAATTTTTATTCAACATAAAAATAATGTTCTTATATGACAATTCTTATTTCAACATAAATAATCGTTTTTATATGGCAATTCTCATGTCAATATAAATGATATGATTTATTTCGATACCTTTTTCCTATGTACTCTAATGACAAATAGAAGAATATTTTATTTATTTACCTTTTTCTATGTGTTCTAATAATATATAAAAGAATATTTTATATGTAAACATTTTCTATTCTAATATCATATAAAAGAATATTTTATATGTAAACATTTCCTATGTATTCTGATATCATATAAAAGAATATTTTATATGTAAACATTTTCTATGTATATCAACTTTGATAACAACATATGTTCTTTTTTAACAAAAGAAAATGATAACTACATATGTTCTTTTTAACTAAAAGACAATGATAACTACAAATGTTCTTTTTAACTAAAAAAAAATGATAACTACATATGTTCTTTTAACGAAAAGAAAATGAAAACTACATATGTTCTTTTAAACTAAAAGAAAATGATAACTACATATGTTCTTTTTAACTAAAAGAAAATGATAACTACATATGTTCTTTTAACTTAAAAAAAGAAATGATAACCAAATTTATTCTTTTAATAAAAAAATTGATAATTAAATTTCAATAAAAATGTCACTTTTTATCTAATCTTTTATTTACATCTAAAGTGTAAATAAAAATGCAACTTTAAATTTATTCTTTTTTATTAACATCTAAAATGTAAATAAAGATGTAACTTTTTATCTATACTTTTATTTACATCTAAAATGTAAATTTAAGTGTAGCTGTTATTTCTATGTTTTTATTTACATAAAAATGTAACTTTTATTTCTATGTTTTTATTTACATCTAAATGTAAATAAAAATGTAACTTTTATTTCTAGGTTTTATTTACATCTAAAATGTAAATAAAAATGTACTTTTCTAATTCATGCTTTTATTTGTATGTAAAATACAAATAAAAATTTACTTTTTAATCAATGTTTTTGTTTACATGTAAAATGCAAATGAAAATGGACCTTTCTAATTCATGTAACACTCTACAAATAAAATGTTATTTATCTCTTATGCTAGCATTTTAAAAAATGTTATTTTCATTTTGTATACAAATCTAACATAACACAACAATAAAAATGTTTACTTTCATTTTGTGTTTGTAACATGAAATTTAAATTTAAATAAACATTCTCAACTAAAAATATTATTTTTAATTTTAATAAACATTTCTAAATAAAATGATGTTTTTAATCTAAATGAACATTTCTAACAAAACGAAGTTTTTTAAATGAACATATGTAAACATTTTCTATGTATTTTAATATCATATAAAAGAATATTTTATTTGTTTACATTTTCTCGGTATTCTATATAAAAAATAAAAGAATATTTTATTTGTTTACATTTACTCTGTATCTCAATGACGAATAAATGAATAATTTGTTTGTATACAATTTTCTATATATATTAATGACAAATAAATGAATATTTATTTGTTAATCTAAATTTATCAAACAATACTTCATGCTAACGAGAAAAGTGAAATTTTATCGTTAATCTAAGTTTAACAAACATGATATAATTGTTTACAAGAATCTTATTTTAACAAAGACGAGACACACAAATCAATTCAATGATTCATCATAATCATAAAACAATCAACACTAAAATAAATATATACACAACTTCAACATGAATTTTATACAGAATGAATATAAATTACACAGTGAAATAAATAATTAATTTTATTTTAAAATAGAAATCGCACATTGGGGGTTTTGAATTCTGGTTTTCATTTCTGTACAGTTCAGATCTGAATTTCCTCTGAATTCTGATTTGCTCCTTTTCAGTTGAGGTCAGTTTCATATGGTAGTGTTCTTCAATACGATCGCAACACATATCGTTTCGTTGATTTCTGTTTCCGTTTGAGAAACTCACGCTGGTTTAAACATTAACGACATTAATATACTTTATAATATTATTAAATAAATTAATTAACATCTTAATTACTTAACGTTTCTTCTTCTGTTTTTTTACTGGAATTGAGAAACCCATTTTCTCGATGTCTTCGAACACTACGCGCCGCTACTAGACTGGATCAGACCACCATAGGGGAGCGCCACATCATCGGCCTTGGACCCGCCACCCTCCGCCATGAAGGGCTCGAAACTCGGAGGCTTGTGCAGCTCCACGAAATGCACGGAAGTCGGTGCCTTTGGGTGCTGAGATCGCTCGATATATCACAAGATTTCCGATCATACTCCTATGATCTTAAAGAGCTTGAAAATCTCCATGATTTGGTTTTGATGTTAGATTGAAATTCGAAGAGGTAAAGGAGAGATTAACGATTTGGAATGGGAGGATAACGTCTATAGGAAGAAAGGGGTGGTGTTTGTTGTTTCTTCCCAGGGTCAGGGTTTCTGATTTTTAATCTATATTTATAATAATATAATATTAATTGAACCCTTAAGGCCCGTTTAGCCACTAACACCAATTCAGGCCCAACGACAGTCATTTCTAGCTAAGTAACCCTATTTTGGACCCAATGCGCCATGTTTCGTGAGCCCAAATGACTGTTTCAGCCAATTTTCATTAATTTAAAAATAAATACATTTTTATTTAATTTAACCATACAAATCTATTCACATGGGCTACATACGACCTCTAAAAATTCCCAAAAATATATATTTGTCTTTGTTATGACGATACGGTCCTAAGAAAATTAATTTCATCAAATTCCGAGACCGTTTAAAAAATGGCTATTTTCCAGTCGATTGAACTTGACTAAAACTGACAAAAACACATTTTCTTTTGCCACGCTCACATATTAATTCGAAAAATTATGAAAATTGAAAGCTAGCAATAATTTGACATTTCGGTTCCAACAAAAGTGATTTCGTCGAAAACGGAGGTTGTTTGTAAAATGGTTGTTTTAAGGCCAATATATTATATTAAAATATATATATAAATTATACAGCGACTTTTCTAAATTTTAAACTGGCCATAACTTTTAATTTATATTATGAAATCTCAGTTTTTCACATTCGTTAGAAAGATATTGTTAAATAGATTCAAATAATTTTGATTTTACTGAAATCCGATTTATTTTGAATCCTGTACATTTAGTTAAAGTTTAAAATCAAAATTTCAAACTACAGCGCTATTTCTAACTCCTTTTCTGATTAAATTTAATTTATTCATTTTAACTTCGATTAAAAAAATATCATCATTATTAATATTTTAAATTCTTAAAATCCTTTAAAATTTCTAAAATAAATTTTTTAAATTGGCCCCAAAATTCCAGGTTGTTACGTGCTTCCAAACAGGGGATCGAGTATAAGTCAACTATTAAAATGGAAGTTCATTTTAATATATGAAATAAGGTAGTTCATTTATAAACAACATTTATAACTAAAATGAAGTAAGTTTCATCGTGTAATTAGGAAATGAATTTCCAATTATAAGAAATGACATTTAAAAATAATCATATTTTAAATGAAATAGAAAAGAAGATTTTATCAATAAGTGATGTCAGTTTTGTATTACAAACTCTTATCCATCTCGAGATAAGAACGTTGTCAATCAAGGTCTGAGAGGTAATTAAAATACCCTAACATGAAAGACTTCACTATTATCAAAGGATGATATTAGTTTGTAATGATAAATAATGTTGAATTATTTGATTTCCCATAAAAGAAATTTATAATTGAATTTCGATTATATTGAATTTTATAAATAATTATATATAGGAATTGAGTTTTAAATAAATTCATAATCAAGTTAAGAACGTGGAATAAATTAATCGATGAGTTTTAATAGTCTGAATTGTTAAGTTAGTTTTGGAAAATGGGTTCAATTTATTGAAAATGGAGTTGGAATTATTTTACAACGAAGTTTTTAAACGTTATTTTTAAATTTAATTAAAACGAACTCATCGCAGCGCGGTAGTTCATAAATTGGCATTATGAACTTCAATTGCGCATATAGAACTCGATATTAGTCGGAATTTGATGAAACCAAAAGCGTTTGGACCTATTGAATAATAATTTTCTAATGGAAGGGAAAGATCTGGATTTCGTCTTAAATATTTTGAGTTACGTCAAAGTCAAATTTTAGAAAAGTCGATGTAAATTCGTTTAAAAACCATAACGATTTAATTAATTAATTTAAGGGATTTTTAATGAATAAAGATCCGGATTTCAATTAGAAAAATCCATATTTGAGTAATAAAATAGATTTGAACTCAAGTGGGCAAGTGGATCGATTTTTGGAATAAAAATCAAATCTTTAATCATTGAATAAGACTAACTAATTATAACAATAATTAATTAACGGAATTTTGGAAATGAAGTCGACTTTGTGTAAGTGAATAAGTTTGAGAATTCAAATACAAAACTAGATTTAGAGATGGCATGCAACTTGTGTATAAGTGAACTAAAATATATTTGAATATGATGTATTCAAATCAAAGTGCATTAAGCAAAAGAACTAGTTAAAAGAGTGGCTGACGAATTTTGGTTAAAAAGATTGGATCGATTGAAATAAAAGGGGAATAATGTATATATGTTAACAGGCATGTGATGAAAAGGATGAAGAGAGCATGAAGACTTTAATTTAAGTGCCCGACTAAAAGGTACATGTTTAAATTTCCATATAAGGTTTTATGCGCCGAATTTGCAAGCCGCTTGGCTTTTTGATTTTCTTTTTGAATGGAAAAGGCCTAGAGAGGCAAGTTGGGGTTTGAACGATTGACCGGTACAAGGGAGGTGCTGGCGAAATTTTTCAGAAATTTAAGGAGTTAGAATATTTTTAAGAAATTTTTGATAATCGATATAACAATATATATATATGTATATATATAATTTGCTAAGAAAAATAGAAAGGGCCAGTGATTATGTAATTGTTTGATGGATATTTATTTTTCCATTGATAGTTAAGTCATCGGCTATCAAAGATTTTTGACCATCTTTGTCATTACCGAGAGACCTGTTGGATTTATTATCCGAAACCGCTCCGTATAGGCATAGGCGTTGCGAATTAGATTATACTGAAGATAATCAAAGACGGAGTAAAAATGCAAGGGCTGTTCTGTTTGTCCAAACCTGTGACAACTTGTATGGATGAATGTCTGACAGAGTATTCCTAACAGATCACATAAGACGATCTTTTTATGGTATTACGTTTGGTGGCAGATGAATTCGTTTATCTTAACTTTTATGCCCATAATATTTTGGGAAGATCAATTAGTGATTTGACGGGTTTGACGATGTGACATTCAAAGGGAAAGGTGGCCAAATGTTCTAAGAAGTAAACGTAGCCTCAAGACTCACAACGGGGAAATGACAAAAATCGGGGCAGGCAGCATGACTATGTGGGTCATTCCCAAGCAAGGTCTATTTGTCATCGATCCAGATAAAATTCATTATTTATTCTTCTTTCGATTCTATATCTTACGGATTACATTTGGATGGCCGACAACCGTATGTGACAATATATTCGCTACACTCAAGCTAAATGAGTGGGCAGTCATGTGTGGGCCGGGTTGCAAGACAATCTTGTTGAACCCCAGCGTATCCCCTCTAAAGTACACTGATTGGGAGGTGGTCCCATACCCTGTCATAGTAGGAATCCAATCTCCAATAAGCGCCCTGCGGTTTTTGATTTTATACTACATATGTAGAGCGTGAGATGAAAACATTCTACTATTTGATTATTTTTTTGAATAGACATTATTATAATATCATTGGATTATGATATCAAGAAAGTTTTGGTTATAGTAAGGTAAAAACCAGCCATGTTTATCTGTGGGCCAGTCTTACTCTTACCCTTTCTTTGAAAGGATTTTCAAAGTTAAACAATATGGTTGGAGTTTACTCACACCAGTCCCATGTCTGACCCGGAGTTTATTTTGTTTGTTTTTCCTAAACTCTTGTGTGCCCAAATTTGTATGGGCAGTCAAGTGTTTCAAGCTTTTACAGATACACTTGGAGGAGCTCGAAGAAGGAGGCTTCACCATTAGATATTTAGAATTATTTTCCACTGTGTTGTATATATGTTGATCTCTGATAATGGTATGTATATATGATACAAAATTTTGTATTTCAAAAGTTATGATATTTTATTTTATTCGTTCCGTTGTGAGGTTCTGAGTTGTTATTTTTGTTCTTCTTCTATCTGTTTCTATTTTCTTTAACCCTAATGACTTGTAATTCTATGTTATTTGAGTTGGACATGTGTTGTATTAGTCAGCTCATATAGTACGGATTTGCAGGCCACTACATATCCATTTTTTCAACCATTTGTGTACTTGCGCAAAGTGTAATACAACATACAATTCGTGGATGTAATGAATGCCTAAGTGGTACCTCCTATATGAATGTAATTTTTTCTTGAAAATCTTTTGAAAACATGACGCACACTTCCTAAATATATTGGCAATTTCTACATGAATGCAATATTTTGGAAATCAAAATACTTTTTCAACTAATTTTTCCTGCACTCTTACAGAGCAAGAATGTATTCATCCAATTTTTGCATCCAAACCCTACCAAACAACTTTAAATTTGTGAAATATAGGAACAATCTAATTTTCTGAATTCGATTTCTTATGTTATAAAATGGTGGAAAACGGAAAACTTTGCATCTTCCGGTATTATTTTATGTACCTTTATTTATTTGTACTTGGATTTTATGCAACTATTATATAAATATTCTTTATCTTCCTATCCAAGCATGGTTTACATAAGAGATTTTTCTTTGTTAATTATTTTCTTTTTCAACTTTCTCAGGAAAAAAAATCCAATTTTCTCAATTGCCAAATCTATTACTTTACTAGATTTTTTTGTTTTCTTTTTAGTTATGTCATTACTCTTTTCTTATCTTATTTAACTTAATCCACGGATCTAAGTTTAATTTTTTTAAATAAGTCTTCTTATCCTTCAACTAAAACAGTAAAATAAGCACTCTACATAGCTACTACCAAGGGCTAAGTATCCTAGGACCACGTCCCCTATGACAAAGAAAAGTCCAAACCACATGATCTAAACATTTACTTAACCATTACCATATAGTAATACTAGTCCTCTTTGAATATGCATTATTTTAGTTGTTCCTTTAAAATAAAAATATGGTTCCAACGGGAGTCGAACCTGCACCACTCACTAGGGAGAGACATGTAGTAACAACTGAGTTATATAGGCTTTTGTTAACAAGACTAGAAACAATGTTGGCCATTGTTCTTTTCTTATACCTTCTTTTCATGCCATAATTTTTTTATTTTATTAAAAATACGGGGTGTTACATTCACCTTCGATGGGTACTTTATGAAGCAGATATGTTCCATCAGCCCTTGCATCTTTCATGATCACAAGCACCCCATTAGAAACCGGCGAGCTATCACTATCATTAGTGATCTTACATCTGAGAGAATAAAGTTACCCCCAAAGAGATAAGCGATTTTCAAAGCTCCAAAACATAACGTACATTGGTGAGAGTGTGTACAGCTCTGTCAAATATCCTAATTTGCACGGAACCAATGCCTCTTGTCTTGCACATAGCACCATTACCTATAACAATTACATTTCCACCCTTTTGAGCTAGGCAGAGAAGCATTCCTATTAGGCGTCATATTATAAGACGCCCTCGAATCAAGCACCGAATCATTGCTTGAAACCTCCAATGTTACTGCCATCAAAACATCAACATCTACCTCCCCACTATCCATCGCTACCGATGAAGAAGCTACTTTCTTCTTTCCCTTCTCCATGTCCGGATACTCATTCTTCCAACGTCCGGATTTTTTATGTATATAGTGTAACACCCCACGTCCATTAATGTCACTCACAAAGGGAATGAATTAACTTCCATGGAGCATTTTAAGTGTGTATAGAACAAAAACTTAACAACAAGACAGATATAAACAGTAATTAAAACTTTAAAACTTTATTCATTGCGGCGGTAAACACATAAGTTTGATTACATCATCAAAAACCAGAGTCAAAGTACATAATATCCATCTTGACTAAATCAAAGAACATAAATTGAAAGACATAACCCCAGTACAAAATAGCCATAAATAAGAGAAGCTGAACTTTACTTCAGCAATCCAAGCAACTTCTAGAAGCAGAGATACAGTTGTCCAAAATCAAGATCCACTGGTGCTGGTTCCAACCTGAGCACTTGGGGGGGGGGGGGGGAGGTAGAAAAGAGGAGGAAACAAAGGGAGTCAGACATAAAGTCTGGCGAGTGCGATAACTTTAACAATATAATTACCAAAATAACTAGGCTAAGGCATAAGTTGGAAAATAGGGAAATGACTGTGAATAATTGGGTATAACAGAGTAAACAAGGAAAAAAAATGAACAAAGGCAACGTTAAAGCGCACCTAAACCACTATAGGATAATTACTATACTGCACCACCACTACTATACTGCACCACTACTAGTTACCCTAAGGTTGATCCCACCTACAGAACTTAATAACGATAATTGTAGTTTGGTGCACCCCTAGTTGCCTTCATAGGTGCCGCCTGCCCCTATCTCCACTAGGTGTACCCGCTACCCCCAAACGATCGGCTCCCTAACGCGTAGATACCCGTGCTGGCCCCACAGTGGGGTGTATCACTCCCCAAAGTGGCAGCCCGATATCACCAATAATGCATGGCTTATACCTACATGATGCAACAACGTCCTACCTACCAGCCCGGGCCCACAAACTCATATGAACCCGTTGGACTTGCATTGCCACCTCTAACCCGTTTTGGCCTCTTACAGTCAAGCCCAGTATGCATGTCCCATCCTCGACTTGGGTCCAACCCACAAAGATACATATGGGTTACAGGTTGAAATGGGCCTCCATTACTTGACACAAGCTATCCACCTAAGCTTGGTCCCCTCTAGTACATCCCACCTAATCCTCTTCTTATTCATGTTCACTTACGTGTTTCAATTTTTGGTTAAGTGTTTCTAATCGTATTTCAAATGCCACCCAAGGCACCCACTTAACTCCCCCGTGTCCCACTACATGTTTATCTGGTTAAGTGTTTCTTAATTCATTAAGACCGTAACCTCATAAAGACCTCCCACATTAGACTGGCATTTGTGGCAGTTGGATTTGCTGGGCGGGTCCGGGCAGTCTTACACCACAAAAGAACCTAACCTCGTGTCTTTACAACTGTTACGCATTTAATTTATTCCTAAGACCTCCCACATTAGACTGGTATTTGTGGCAGCTGGATTTTGCCAGGCGGGTCCTGGTAGTCTTACACCACAAAAGAGCCTAACCTCGTGTCTTAGATGATTAATTACTCCTAATCGATCTTTCCCCAATTTGAATTAATTTCCCTATTCAAATTATCAATCAATTCCAAATTTAACTATGGTCATAATTGACTCAATTATGTCCATCTATTTATGGTATGTAAAATCATACCAATTTTCATTACAAATTTATTTTATGCCTTTTAAGGCATTTATGCCAATTCTCAATATTAAATCTTTTAATATTATCCCATGACCCCATGTTGTACGTTCGTTCATTTAACGAAAAATATGCGTTAGACTCGAATAGTCTAACTTATGGAATAAAGAGAAAATATCACAACATACATATAGATAAAACTAGATCTAAACATAAGGGCTGAACTTGCATGTGTGAATGAGGTTTTACACCTAAAACTTGCATAGGCCAAAGTCACAAACTTGTATATAACTAAATATGTCATAGATCCAAATCTAAAGGGGTGAACTTGTTTAGGCAATAGTCATAAACTTGCATAAATCATGTATGTCATAGATCTACATATAAAGGTGTAAACTTGCATAGGCAATAACCACAAACTTACATAACCTGATTCATACTCCAAACTCATATATTTATATAAACTTGCATAAGTGATTCATGCGACATAACAATGGTGTAAACTTACACTAAACATGTAAACTAGCATGTAGAATTTAGCATATAACGCACACATGTCATAGCCTAACTTTAGATCTAAAATAGATGTCATGAAACATGTAAGGTTATACATAATGTTTACTAACTTGCATATGTTTCATGTCTAAATCAATATCTAAACTTGCATACATACATGTGATTTATCATATGAATCAACATAACCAAACTAGCATATGAATCATCATCATGAATTGGTCAATTATAAAATTACAACATAGATGATAACATCACAACTTTACAACATAGATGATAATCATCACAGAATTTACAACATAAATGATAACATCACAATTTTACAGCATAAATAATAACATGCAATCAATAATTCACAACGTACTCATATAATCCGCATCATAACTCAATCCAATTAAATTGCTAATTATTTTATTAAAGAAATCGAACTCACAACTCAAAGAAGGTCTTGAGTTCGGAATTCTGAGTTCTGAAGTTGAATTAGCTTTCCTTTGAAGTAGATTCATTGTTAGAGTTGAATAGAATTGAATTTGATTAGCTTTCTTCCTCTCTAATTGGTGGCAGCTATTCTAGGTTGCTAGGTGACGACATGGAGGCCATGAATCTAATTTTAATTTGATTTTATGGTTTGACTCTATAGGTGTTTTTATAGAGTATAGGACTAACTTAAGTCGTCTAATCAACCTAGAATTAATCCCAGCCAATTAGAGCAGATCAGAAACCCAAATGAGTCAGCACACAGTCATTATCGGGTCACTAATCAAATCTGCCCGGGGGGGGGGGGGTAGGTCGACCCCCAGGTCGCCCTATGGTCGACCTGGCCCTGGCGCGAATTTTCCCGCCTAGCCCATCAGACTCTGAAATTTTGAATTTTGAAATCTGTTTTGAATTTTTTGAAATTTCAGATGGCCATAACTTCTTCATACGAAGTCCAATTCACACAAACTCGGACTCTATCTCAACCAGAATTCCGAGACAAACACAATGGCGCATCCCGTTTCCCTTAATTCTCACATCTGAGATTAGTTATTCTTTAATTTGTTATTATAATGTTAACAGAAATACGGGGTGTTACATTCTCCCCTCCTTAAAGGATTTCGCCCCCGAAATCTCCAAGTTAAGGATAATGCATATCCTAACATCCAAACAACCATCTACTCAACCATCAAATACAGGCATCCATTGTCCTTATAAAATTCCTAATATTGTATGAACATATGCAAGAAGTGTGTGTATATGTTCTTTATCTAATGCAAAATCAGGCGATCTACTGATTCAGTTGACCTCCTTAATGCAAACCATGATAGTGCCATGCGTCCATTATGTATGTAAAAGAATCCTATCGATACATATTATTTCTACACATGTGAACAACCATTCACCAAAATGCAGCATCCATATGATAGTACAACCATTATACATCCATTAACTTAAATATGCACACACATTTTTATGCAATATGCAATATGAAGTGATTGAGCCGATCTAGTGCCTAAAGTGTGTGTATATGCATCCACGAGTAGCCACTAGCAACCACTTGCATCCACATGCATCCATCATATATAACATGTCTCAAACGCATGTTTCAACCATAGGACTTCCCTATCTAAAGGTCAAAGATACTAGCGAGAGGACATATTAAAGATAAAACAAGTACAAGCTAAGCGATAAAGGAGAAATTAAAAGACATACCCTCGAAAAGAAAAGGGTACAATGAACACAACATCTCTTCCATCTCCCAAGTAGCGTTGCTCTCATCATCTCCCCATTGCACTTTGACAAGCCTGACCTCTCGATTCCTCAACTTCTTAATCTCCAACCCAAGAACACACGTATGAGCTCGTCGAATCGTTGCATCACGCTCTATCTCCACCTCTCTAAGAAAGCTCGGCTCTACCACTTCCGCGGTATCGTGCAAGCAGTTCCTCAAATGTGATACATGGAATACATCGTGTACACCACTAAGTCTCTCGGGCAACTCCACTCTATACGCCGTCTGTCCAATCTTATCCTTAATAGGAAATGGCCCAATGAACCTTGGTTGTAACTTCCCAACGGACCCAAAGCGAACGACATTCCGTAATGGAGACACCTTGACAAAGACCATGTCCCCAATATCAAACTCAAGATCTATCCTCCTCTTGTCAGCATAAGATTTCTGCCTATCTTGTGCCGTCTTCATCCTCCTTCGAATCAAATCGATCTTTTCCGAAGTCTCTCTAATCATATCGGGCCCAAGCAAGATCTTATCTGTAGACTCCCACCAACATGAAGGTGAACGACACGACCGTCCATAAAGAGCCTAGAACGGTGCCATGCCAATGCTAGACTGAAAGCTATTATTATATGCGAACTCCACCAAAGGAAGATGTTCCTCCCATGTACCTCCTAAGTCTAAGACACACAACCTCAATAGGTCCTCTAGAATACAATTCACCCTCTCGGTTTGGTCGTCCGTCTGAGGATGATATGCGGTGCTCAAACATAACTGAGTCCCTACTGCCTCTTGCAAGCTCTTCCAAAATTCGATAGTAAAGATAGGATCGTGGTCGCTCACTATGCTAGAAGGAACACCGTGCAAACGAACTATCTCTCGAATGTATACGGAGGCTAACCATGGAGCAGTCCTCTTACTCTTTACGGGAATGAAATGGGCGCTCTTAGTAAGTCTGTCTACCACGACCCAAATCCCCGTGTTACCCTTCCTCGATCTCGGTAACCCATCAATAAAGTTCATCGAGACACTTTCCCACTTCCATTGTGGAACCTCTAAAGGGTAAACAACCCACCGGGCTTCTTTTGCTCTACTTTTACTTGTTGGCACTCCAAGCATCTAACGACAAACTCAGCCACATCTCTCTTCATGCCGGCCCAAAAGTAAACTCGTCTCATATCCATGTACATCTTGTCCCTGCCGGTATGGATATTCATCTTCGAACGATGTGCATCATCAAGAATGGTCTTCTTCAAATTCTCGTCCCGTGGTACACAAAGTCTACCGTCCCTACGTAACCAACCCTTATCAACCAGGGTATACCTACGAAGATGGCTCGATGACTCCCCCCTTTTGAGCTTCTCTACTAACTCAACCAATTGTGGGTCATCTCGCTGTGCCTCACCAATCCGTCCCAAAAGCATAGGTCTGACCTCTAAGGATGCCAGCAAACCGGGTACAAAGTCAACGGAAGGTCTAAAGTCAAATATAGAGATGAACTCTAAGCTTCGCCGCTCAACAAACAACGGACTCAAGGATAACCTCTTCCTACTTAAGGCGTTTGCCACCACGTTACCCTTGCCAGGGGTATATGCTATCTCGAAATCATAAGATGCTAAGAATTCCATCCACATTTGCTGCCTTAAGTTCAAGTCCTTCTGAGAGAACAATTATTTTAGCGATTTGTGGTCAGTGAACAATTTGAATTTTTTGCCAAGAAGATAATGACGCCAAGACTTAAGCGCGAAAACAATAGCGGCCAACTCGAGGTCATGTGTAGGGTAATTTTTCTCATGCACTCTCAACTGCCTTCCACCATAGGCTATTACCCTTCCCTCTTGCATTAAGACTATGCCTAGTCCTTTCCCACAAGCATCGGTATAAACGGTAAATGGCTTACTCCCATCTGGCAACACTAAGACTGGGGCTGTGGTCAAAGCTCTCTTTAAACGTTGGAACGCATCATCGCAATCTACGTCACACGTGAACACTAAGTTCTTCTTCGTCAGGCGTGTTAATGGGGAAGATATTTTTGCGAAGTTTTTGATAAACTTCCTATATTAGCCAACCAACCCTAAGAAACTCCTCAACTCGTCAGCATTTTTAGGGACCTTCCAATCTTGGATGGCCACTACCTTCGCGGGATCCACAGCTATCCCTTCTTTGGAAACCACGTGCCCTAAGAATCACACTTCCGTTCTCCAAAAGTGACATTTAGAAAATTTAGCTTTAAGGCTATGCGCTCGAAGAGTCTCCAACACTTCCCTAAGATGTAGGGCATGCTCTTCCTCGCTTGTAGAAAAGATCAAGATGTCATCCACAAAGGCTACGACGAATTTATTAAGGTACTCCCTAAACACCCTACTCGTCAAGTCAACAAAGTATACGGGGGCGTTTGTCAAACCAAAGGGCATCACAAGCCACTCGAAGAAGCCGTCTGGAGTCCTAAAGGAAGTCTTGTCTATGCTATCCTCAGCCACTCTCAACTGATGGAAACCCGTGGCTAAGTGCAACTATGAAAACACTGAGGCGCCAGCTAACTGATCGAAGAGATCGTCAATTCTTGGCAGCAGGTGCCTATTCTTCTTAGTAAGCTTATTAAGTTCTCTGCAGTCCACACAAAATCTAAGGCTGCCTTCGTGACAAATACTTCTGGAGCACTCCACTCCGATATACTACGTCTGATGAACCCCTTCTCAAGCAATTCTTTCACTTGCTTACTGAGTTCTCTTCTCTCTCTTGGAGCCATGTGGCGCACTAGCAATGCAACTGGATTTGCATTATCTACTAGATATATTCGAAAGTCTATCTCATGTTTTGGGGGGAAACCCCTCACCTCATCGAAGACATCAACATATTCACGGACTATACGAACATAATGCAAATCATCATCGGATGCGTTAAGGGATTCTAGGTAGCTAAGCATTACTGGACCTCTAGGGTCACAAGAAATATCAAGGGTCTTTCAACAACGAGTCAACAATCTAACTACCCTTCTTTCACAATCTAGGACGGCCCCATATCTAGTTAGCCAATCCATACCTAGAATTAAGCCTTATCCCATGAAGCCAAGAACAAACGCATTGCATTGAAACTCAACGCCCAAGATAAACACTCTCATGTCCCGACAAATCATAGAAAGATGAGCCGAACCACCAATAGGATTTGAGACTACTAAGGGATCTGTAACTAAACTAGTATCTAAGTGCAATGTTTCAAATAATTATGTAGAAATAAACAAATGTGATGCGCCAGAATCGAATAAAGTATGGACAGGATGATCAAACAGAAAAACTAAACTTTCAACGGAAATTTCCCTACCTCGTTCTTGCAGCGGTGGGACCACGAGAACCTGAACTTTCTCCCTTGCCTGCCCTAGTGCCATAAGAGCCTACACCTGTCTCCCCGAGGTAGACCCTGCCCTCTGCCCTTTCCTTGGGAAGTCCTTAATCAGATGTCCCGCTTCGCCACAGTGGAAACAACCAGTCCTCTTTTTCTTCCTACAATCTTTGCTTAGATGGCCTGGTGTCCCATAGTTAAAGCTTCTTTTCTTTCCCTTACCATTGTTTCCTTTACCACCTTTCTTGTTCTGTTGTTGCTGTTGCGGTTACTTTTGATCCCCTTTCTTCTCGGGTGCCTTATTAGCATTGGTGCCCTTCTCCTCTTCATGCATAATCGCCATGTCAACTAGTCTCTTAAAGGTAGCCCCCATGGGGATGTGGGTCATTGCTAACCCATGAAGCGGCTCATTCAAACCCTTAACAAATCTTAGGGCCTTCTTTTCTGGTGTATTCACCAAGTCCAAGCCAAATCTTGCCAACTGATTGAATTTGTTGACGTATTCTTTCACCGATAGATTTCCCTGCTTCAATGCCAGAAATCTTTCTATGTAGAGATTCCCTTCAGCCCGTGAGAGAAACTTCGCCTTAGACCTCCGCCTAAAATCTGGCCATGTATCGACTGGACGTTCTCCATTAGTGACCACCCACCAAAACGAGGCCTCATCCTTCATTAGCCAGGCAACTAACTGGACCTTTCTTCCATCTTCCACTTCAAAGACCCCAAACAATTCTTCCACCTCCTTTAGCCAGTTTCGAGCTTCAACATATGTCTCCGTCCAGTGAAAAGGTTTTCCACCCATTGCCCAAAAGTCCTTACATATCTTTGCTAAAGTATCGACACGAGGAGGAGGAGGAGCATTTGCTGGACCTGCGGTGGTGGCCCTAGTCTCCAAATACCTCCTAAACCATCCTGGTATTGGTATCCCCTCAGGTATCTCGGGAATTCCTTACATGCTGAAACGAAAACGGAAAGATTCAATACAAAAGAACTGAAGGAAAGATATATGTCTCTTCGGGTTATTCTTCCTAAAATAATCTTTTCTCTTGAAAATACTTTCATTAAAACGTACTTTTGAAGGTACTTCTTTATAAAAGTGCTTTTGAAAAATAGTTTTTCAAAATTCATATCTGTTCTAGTAACCTTCAGCCCTGATACCACGTGTAACAACCCACGTCCATTAATGTCACTCACAAAGGGAATGCATTAACTTCCATGGAGCATTTTAAGTGTGTATATAATAGAAACTTAACAACAAGACATATATAAACAGTACTTAAAACTTTATTCATTGCAGCGGTAAACACATAAGTTTAATTACATCATCAAAAACCAGAGTCAAAGTACATAATATCCATCTTGTGTAAATCAAAGTACATAAATTGAAAGACATAACCCCAGTACAAAATAGCCATAAATAAGAGAAGATGAACTTTACTTCAGTGATCCGAGCAACTTCTAAAAGCAGAGATACAGCTGTCCAAAATCAAGCTCCACTGGTGTTGGTTCCAACCTGAGCACCTGGGGAGGAAGGAAGAAAATATGAGGAAACAAAGGGGGTCAGACATAAAGTCGGGCGAGTGCGATAACTTTAACAATATAATTACCAAAATAACTAGGCAAAGGCATAAGTTGGAAAATAGGGAAATGACTGTGAACAATTGGGTATAACAGTGTAAACAAGGAAACAAGATGAACATGATAACGTTAAAGTGCACCTAACCACAATAGGATAATTACTATACTGCACCACCACTACTATACTGCACCACCGCTAGCTACCCTAAGGTTGATCCCGCATACAGAACTTAATAATGATAATGGTAGTTTCATGCACCCCTAGTTGCCTTCATAGGTGTCACCTGCCCCTATCTCCACTAGGTGTACCCACTACCCCCAAGCAATCGGCTCCCTAACTCGTAGATACCCATGCTGGCCCCACAGTGTGGTGTATCACTTCCCAAAGTGGCAACCCGATATCACCAATAATGAACGGCTTATACCTACACGATGCAACAACGTCTTACCGACCAGCCCGGGCCCATACATGCATATGAACCCGTTGGACTTGCGTTGCCACCGCTATCCCGTTTTGGCCTCTTACAGTCAAGCCCAGTATGCGTGTCCCGTCCTCGACTTGAATCGAGCCACAAAGATACGTATGGGTTACTGGTTGAAATAGGCCCCCATTACTTGACACAAGCTATCCACCTAAGCTTGGTCCCCTCTAGTACATCCCACTTAACCCTCTTCTTATTCATGTTCACTTACATGTTTCAATTTTTGGTTAAGTGTTTCTAATCGTATTTCAAATGCCACCCAAGTAACCCACTTAATTCCACATGCCACCCAAGGCACCCACTTAACCCCCTCATGTCCCACTACATGTTTATCTGGTTAAGTGTTTCTTAATTCATTAAGACCGTAACCTCATAAAGACCTCCCACATTAGACTGACATTTGTGGCAGCTGGATTTGTCGGGCGGGTCCGGGCAGTCTTACACCACAAAAGGGCCTAACCTTGTGTCTTTACAACTGTTACGCATTTAATTTATGCCTAAGAGCTCCCACATTAGACTGCCATTTGTGGCAGCTGGATTTTACCGGGCGGGTCCGGGTAGTCTTACACCACAAAAGAGCCTAACCTCGTGTCTTAGACGATTAATTACTCCTAATTGATCATTCCCCAATTTGAATTAATTTCCCTATTCAAATTACCAATCAATTCCAAATTTAACTATGGCCATAATTGACTCAATTATGTCCATCTATTTATGGTATGTGAAATCATACCAATTTTCATTACAAATTTATTTTATGCCTTTTAAGGCATTTATGCCAATTCTCAATATTAAATCTTTTAATATCATCCCATGACCCCACGTTGTACATTCGTTCGTTTAACGCAAAATATACGTTAGACTCGAATAGTCTAACTCATGGAATAAAGAGAAAACATCACAACATACATATAGATAAAACTAGATCTAAACATAAGGGGGTGAACTTGCATGTGTAAATGAGGTTCTACACCTAAAACTTGCATAGGCCAAAATCATAAACTTGCATAAAACTACATATGTCATAGATCCAAATCTAAAGGGGTGAACTTGTTTAGGAAATAGTCATAAACTTGCATAAATCATGTATGTCATAGATCTACATCTAAAGGTGTAAACTTGCATAGGCAATAACCCCAAACTTACATAACATGATTCATACTCCAAACTCGTATATTTATATAGACTTGCATATGTGATTCATGCAACATAACAATGGTGTAATCTTACATCTAAACATGTAAACTAGCATGTAGAATTTAGCATATAACTCACACATGTCATAGCCTTACTTTAGATCTAAAATAAATGTCATGAAACATGTAACATTATACATAATCTTTACTAAGTTGCATATGGTTCATGTCTAAATCAATATCTAAACTTGCATGCATACATATGATTCTTCATATGAATCAACATAACCAAACTAGCATATGAAACATCATCATGAATCGGTCAATTATAAAATTACAACATAGATGATAACATCACAACTTTACAACATATATGATAATCATCATAGAATTTACAACATAAATGATAACATCAAAATTTTACAACATAAATAATAACATGCGGTCAACAATTCGCAACATAGTCATATAATCCGCATCATAACTCTGTCTAATTAAATTGTTAATTAATCTATTAAAGAAACCGAACTCACAACTCCAAGAAGGTCTTGAGTTATGAGTTCTGAGTTCTGAATTCTGAGTTCTGAAGTTGAATTAGCTTTCCTTTGAAGTAGATTCGTTGTTAGAGTTGAATAGAATTGAATTTGATTAGCTTTCTTCCGCTCTAATTGGTGGTGGCTATTCTAGGTTGCTAGGTGACAGCATGGAGGCCATGAATCTAATTTTAATTTGATTTTAGGGTTTGACTCTATAGTTATAGAGTTTAGGATTAATTTAAGCCGTCCGATCAACCCAGAATTAATCCCAGCCAATCAGAGCACATCAGAAACCCTAATGAGTCAGCACACAGTCATTAACAGGTCACTAATCAAATCTGCCCGGGAGGGCAGGTCGACCCCTAGGTCGACACAATAGCCGACCTGGTTAAGGCAGGTCGACCCCTAGGTCGACCCAATGGTCGACATGGTCCTGACGCGAATTTCCCGCCTAGCCCATCTGACTCTAAAATTTTGAATTTTGAAATTTGTTTTGAATTTTCTTAAACTTCCGATGGCCATAACTTCTTCATACGAAGTTCAATTCATGTAAACTCGGACTCTATCTCAACCAGAACTCCGAGACGAACACAATGGCGTAACCCGTTTCCCTTAATTCTCACATCTGAGATTAGTTATTCTTTAATTTGTTATTATAATATTAACAGAAATATGGGGTTTTACATATAACACTTTCCCTTCTTTTCATTTGACTTTCCTCTCCAACCGGGATTCCTAAATTTGGAACGCCCCCGGTTCTCCTTCTTCACAAACTTCTCCTTCTCCAAAAACAATCCTTGACCATTACTGGTACTACTACTTCCCACACTCAACTCCTTCATTTAATCTCTCAACTCTTCACTAAGAAGACCCTACTTGACATCCTCTAAAGTCAATGCATCCCGCGTATGGATCAAGCTATTTGAGAAACCCATATATCGGTCCGGCAACGAATACAACAATATCATCGCCTTTAGCTCTTCCTCAACCTACAAATCTACCACCTTCATCTTCATTAGCAGGTCATTAAAACATTCAAATGGGCTTTAAGCGACGTTCCCTCTTTCATCCTGTAGGTGAAAAATGTTCGCAATAAGATCAAGTGATTTGTAAGTGACTTCTTCATATAAATCTCCTCCAACTTGTCCTATACACCTTTAGCGATTGTCTCACCACTAATTTCGGAAATTACATTTTCTCCTATAGTAAGTTAAAGTGTAGTAAATGCCCACTCTTACATTTCCTCTTTCTCTACATCTAAGATGTCCGCCGACAACAAATGCGTGTCAAACACCACCCGGTGAACCTGATTCCTCCTTAGAACGACCTTCATCTTCCATTGCCACTTTTCAAATCGTGATCTCTATTACACTTGTCAATAACCAATTGTGATCCCGATGCCGCATACGATCCACATACATATGGCGCTACTCCGTTTGATCCAATGTTTGATAGACTATTTGAATTCAACTCCGATATTTCTACAGCCACCTAGAACACCAAAAAGCTTTGATACCAATTGTTACGAAAATACCTTAATCAAGGTCACTCAACCTTTTCCCAAGATTCATAGTGGTTTCACGAACAAATTGTTAGTGTACGTCCACTTGTGAGAGAGCCTTTTATTAATACCAAAAGAAGAATACAAGAGATTGATTACAATGATCAATTAATTCACTCAAGAACTTGATTTATGGAGATAAGAATGAAAGAAAATAGATTAATGTTAGAGATCCTAAAATTTGACTGAGAGATATTTAGATGTCTTTCACTCTCTCTTCTAGGCTCCTTTTATAAGATCAATTACTTCATACTCAAGTTTATTTTACCCCCAAGTCAAGCAAACTTGACATCAAAGTTTTATATATATGACAAAAGATCTTATTAAATATGCCACGAAAAGAAGGAAATAAATATATAACTAAATCTAATTAATTAGGGAAAGTTACATCATCTCTTTCTCCTCTTTAAAAAAAATTCCTTCCTTTTAATGTGATTTAGCATCATCAAATTTAACAATTTGATGATTGAGAATTAATTCGATAACTAAATTAACATAAAATATTAATTATAGTATCGATAATTTTGAAAATATAATATAAGTTTTCTCAATTTGGTTAAATTGAAAACCAAACTAAATATTTTTTTAGATTAATTGTAAACCGATCTATTTCCAAAACCAAACCAACCAAAATAAATTGGTTTGGTTGGCTTTATCCAAATAACGTTCACTCCTGGATATGCTGGGACTAAGAAAAAACCTCAAATATCTACTTTGAGAGTTAAAATAGTTATTAGGACGTATGACGGACAAAGGATGTTATTTCTAGCAGTTTAAGTTTACAGATATATTTTACAGCTACACAACGATATTGTTACTTCTTATCAACAAACGTTACAAATTTTCATGATTTATTGACTGGAATCGGATTTGTATAGTAAATAGTGTTTGAAAATTCCTATTGAATTAAGTCAATTTATATCTTAGGCTTTTCCAATTTTTAAGATTGTTATTTCGCTGAGCTATCTTACATTTTCTTTCCAGTTTCTAATAGACATCTTCATAATATGGAAGTTTGAGGATGGATGATCTACCAAACAATGTGTAAAGAATATTGGAAAAATAATAATATCTCGTTATGGGCAGGTGGGGAAACTCTAGGTTATCATGAATGTGGACAAGCAACCTACCCCCAACCTTAGGATTCATACGTTTTCTATGACTAATATATTAGACTTACATTAATGTTGTTGTGTTTCTAGTTTACTTTCAAATGCATGAATGTTTTGTTTTATAGGGGTCGTGTGTTTTCAAATGATTTATAAATTCTTTTCTTCTATCAGTTTTTGGCAATGTTTCATAATCGGACCGTGAATCAAGCAATGGGGACTCAGGGTTCAAGGTTTCAAAGGTCCAACCGGTCAAACCGTCAAAAACCGTATATGTACTTTTATAAGAATTTTAAAAATATCAACATATTTAAATCAATTTGCGTAATAGAACATGTTAGACCAAACCCATATTGTCTTGAATTACAAAGAAAAATAACTAGAAATGAAAGAAAATGCAACAAACACAACAAATTTATAGTGGTTCGGCATTATTGAGCCTATGTACGCTTTATATAACTTTGATTATACGTTTGAATGAATGTACAATCAATATTTTCTCTTAATCTCACTTTTACAGTGATAATTCACTTAGTAAATTCATGATCACTCTGAATAAAAATAATGAAGGAGTGATAATGGTGGAATCAGAGCTCTGAATTTCCAAAGGATCCTGAAAAATGCCAAGTGTTGGGCTATTTATAGGTGATTTCTACAGGCGGTTCGTGAAGACACGTGGCACCAATCTCAAGGATTTCAGACCCATTTGTGGCTTGATGGAGAAATGGCCAGAATAGCCTTTATGGACCGGGTTCATCAGATCCTGGATATGCGGTTTGTTGGTGACCAAGTGGTGGTCACCATCTGTGGAATATAGGGTCAGGTCGTGATGCTCTGGCACGAGCGGGTCGACCTGGCACGAGCGGGTCGTAGTGGTTATGGCGAGTCGGTGGGGGATTGTACATCATGATCCAATGATATCCTGGGTTCACGAACCGTGTTCATCTGTGTTTGAATGTCATTATCCATCTGAAGGTAAGTCTTTACATTCTTGGTGGCTTGGCTCAAAAGCTAGCTAACATTTTTCCCCCCTAGATGTATGTTTTATTGAAGATGTAACATGCTTCGGAAGTGCCGAACTCCTTTTCTTGAAACGGTATGAGCCAACAGTCACATTAGTTCGTACCGTCGCGCTGCTTCAAAGGATTGCGTTCTTTGATGAGTATAAATATGTAATTGTGTTTTGAATTATTTCTCTATTCATTGGTCCACTCTAGACTTAAAATTACGCAACATATCGTGAGTAATTCTCCAGGTGAGCCCTTAAACTTTCACAAAAATAGTCTTAAATAATTTCGTTGCTTTTGTAAGTAAGAAGCTTTAGCTTTTCAATTCAGTAGTCATTTAAAGGTCTGGGTCGCCAAATCATGCCATGGTTTGTTCCCCTTGGGCATGCATCACGAAGCGATGGTAGATCAGTGCATTATACGAGCAATGGTGGGCTCGCTTGAGCGTTCATGGCCCCTTGGGTTGAGCCGTTCTTATAAGAAAAGAAAAGGAAGGCCAAAAGGCTTTGCATAGACTATATAAGCCGATCTCCCTTTTCCCGTTTATTCTTCCTTTTCACCTTTTACTGCCGCCGCTTATTACCCAATCTCTAACCCTAATTTATTTCCTTCAAACCCAAATGATTTCGAAACCACCCTATTAAACTGAAAAGGTAATACTGATAATCTTGATTGCAATTTTTCTTTTTTGGGCATCAATTTGAATTTGGCTTCCATGGGTTTCCCTTCATCATCGGTTTTGGCGCCATCACCAGTGTTGAATGGTGGCGGCAAAGGTCATGAAGTTGGAGTCAAAAAGGAGTGATGTGTTGAATAATTACAAATAGAGGGATGGGAGTATAAGTACGATTCAGATAGAAGGCATGGATTTGCAGGTAGAGGAAAGTGGCTGGTCGGGAGGAGGATGAATTCCAATAGTCTGGTTCGTGGGTCGTGATGATGATAGGATACAAGAAGTGAGGCGAGTTATGGATAAGGGTAAAGTGTCGATTCATGGATGGGAAGGAGGCATAGTTCGTGAGGACAATAAGGCGAGTCGTGGAGGCGGTCAACGAGCCGCCCGATCATGAGTCGATGAGTTTTATGGTTTTGGCCTCGAGATAAACCCTTTTCATGATCTGGTCATACCTTAACGAGCCACATAGGGCGAGCCGGCGTCCTCCTCATGAGGATGCCCAATCATGAACCGCATCCTAGTCTCGAATTGAGCTCCTTTCTATGAGCCAATGCCCTTGTCACGAGCCGTGTAATAAAGTTTAATAAATCAATATGATCAATGAACTGGCTTAACTTTTGACTGAAATTCGATGCAACTCTAACATATCAACGAATAGTTATGATAGAGCCTTCAAGATGAACCTTATAAACTAGATGACTACTTGACTAAGCTACATACAATGACCTATTTTGTGCTTATCTGCTTAACCTTATGTTTTTCTTTTCAGTACCGTATACAATGGTGCACTCAACACTTGCTCACACATGGGGTTCACGTTTGATTATATTCTAATCTCCCATATTTATTCGTAAACGTAGCCGTTTCTGATAGACGCTCAACAAGAATATCAAAGAAAAGCGCAGATTCAGAGTCATCAAGTTGTTATAATCCCTATGTACTCCCGTCGGATCCAGACTGGGATAACTCTGGGTCTGAGTAAGAGACAGATCTTGTTATAGAGTCAACATCTTCCGAGAGCACACCACTTGAGTATGAAGAAGATGATCGGGCCCCCGATGAGATTCCAGGTGTTAAAGAAGTAGATAAACTGAGTGACTCTGTAGTCTCCAAATTGGATGATTTAAAGTTAAAGAAAATTTTCTTAAGACAAGGAATTCCCTGGGACGACGTAAAAACTCCAAAGGAAGGGGACATACCCCATTATGCTCCGGAAAGGTACATAGCTATCGGTAGGATCATGTGCTTGATAGGTGTTATTCCTCCATTCCCTCCAATTATCGTTGATCTCCTAAGACGACTACATATTGCTCCTATGAAACTCCATCCTAATGCTTATGCTGCTCTGTACACTTTATATACACAGAGATTTTAGAGACCGAGCTTACCTTCAAGGATTTTAACATCTATTATTATTTCAATCATTGTTCCGCAGGGACTCTGAACTTCATTTTCTTTAAGTCGATCCCCTCTAAGAAATCTTGTCAGATGGACACGGTAATTTAGGAGACGCTAAATCTGAATGGTTTTACATAAAACATCAATCTAGGTATGCAAGAAGGTGGCTACAAGCAAGTAAGTTCCAAATCATTCAGTGTATCTTCCAACTGCATGATTAGAGCGCAAATGTCTTCTTTTTATGTACAGCTCATAATTTCCAAAACACAGAAGGTCCAGTGTATGAAGACCGATTGTCCTGCCTTTTAAAAAACAAGTCGTAATTATGTAGGATTAAGAAGTGTACAACCGACGAGAACCTTCACAAACACCATCTTTTGGATGTAAGATTCAGGATTGGTCCGGGTGGCAAGCCCCATGAAATATGTGCCCCCGACTCAGATGACTGGAGAATCTAGCGGCATGCCCCAAATCGAGGGGCAGGTGACTACAAAGACGACTGGTTTTCAAAAGAGTCCTTTGCTGATGAATATCTAAGATGATGAGGAGATGAACATATACAAAGGGGATGAAATTCGAGTTGAAGGATCAAAAGATGCCTCAGTTTTTAGGGGCAGTCTCCCATGAGGATTCCACTACCAGTAGAGCCTACCACTCATGATACATTAACAGAGGAGCAAATATTTAGGGGTTTAGAAAAGATCCCCTTGCCGGATAAGATCTACACATCTGAAGACTTTGGAGCGGAACCATTCTTCCCTGTCTCCGAGGAAGAAACCACTCCCATCAAAAAGAAGGATACTGTACATATTTGCCTAGCTCTGGGCCCTGGTCTGTTGGGGGGATTACATGGGAAACACAAATCACATGCACTACCTATCACAACACCCTTATACTGTTTGTGTTCGTAGCTCTTACGTTTTCTTGTTATTCTTTGCAGGGAAAATGCCTCGTCGCTACTCCTATTCCCTTCATGATCATCACGAGAACACACCCAGGCTCATTCTTGTAACTGAACATGATCGCAGTGATAGTCATTGAAGAGATAGTCAAAGGCATCATGATTCTTATTAGCCCTGTTCTAAGTGCTCTCGCTCTCCTTCGAGGCAGTATCTCAGGAAGCACCATAGTTGTCAAGGTCCACGTGCGGGAGGTAAACAACTTCCCAAAGCTCCGACTCCCACGAAGGGTGTACCTCCCCAGGGTAAATCTTCCAAGAAGAACCATGAACCCAAGGACAATCATAAGGATTCAAGCAAAGATTCTTAAAAAGAGAAAGCAGCTCTTGTCCCTTCAAGTTTGCACCACCTGGACACTACTACCGTACAGGATGTGGCCCTTACTTCTGATAATAAGGCAATGCTAGAGCGCTTGCGAAAGAAGTTCCCCGATATCTACTTTGAAAGGATGCCTTTTGTTCTAGATCTTGAACCGGTTCCCAAGGATTGGGATATAGAAGTCGTGGGCCATATCGGTCATGTGGCTAAACAATATAGGGCAATGAAGTAGCATGCCAAATCTGACGCCAACAAGGAGGATTCGGAGAAGTAGAAAAAAGGGAAAAATCCAAGGTCATCCCTAAAGCCCAAATAGAGTCCGTTTGTTTATGTTTCTAGACCTTCCACTGGCCTTGTGATGTAGTGGTGAGAATGGCCCTCACTTTTTCTCAACTTTGTTTTGTAAATCTGCATTAGTAAATGAAGTTCTGTTTCTTTTGCATTGTCATGTACCTGCAAATTTAACATACTTAGTCATACAATAATATTTGAAACATAATTAAGTTAGGCTCATGTGTAATGAAAATTTAAAATTTCTACACTACGCGTATGTGTGTATGAGTTTGTCCCCAATAAATCATTAACGTGATGTCTGGCCAGGGCTTGGTGAGGATTGATTAGTTTCAAGCACATGTTGCCCCCTATGTTCGGAAATGAGAGGGTCGGGCTGAGCTTTCATTGTTGCTCCCGATTCTGCAACGGGATTGGAGCCTTTTTTGTGGAATTTAATCAAAACGCCTTTATACTCTCCTATTGTATGCCCAGGATAGAGTTCGAACTCAGCTTTTAGTTTGCCCCCCAATCCTTCAATGGGGTAGGAGTTCATTTACAGCGCTCAATCCCTGGCGCCTTTATACTCCCCCGTCGGATGCCAAGGGTAGAGTTTAGTCGAGACGGGTTTTTAATCATGGTGCACCTTCATGCCTCGTGGACAATTCATTTCCCTGTCCTTTATACTCTTTCTCAGGTCATGAGAACTAGAGTGTCAATAGTTGTGTCATTTACTTCATTGCACCCTCGATATTCTACATAATTTTTGTCTCCTGATCTGATATAAGACACTTTGAATTACGTGCTTAGAAATTGCCGTGAGATTCATAGAAAATTTCATAATCATAACAACTCATTATGAAAAAGTGAAAAAGAAAAAGGTGCGATAAAAGTAAACGACACACAGTATCTTATAGTGGTTCGGTCGAATCATGACCTACGTCCACTTTATAATCTTTTGCTTATATAAATAGACTATTCTAGGCAAGTTGTTCCTTTTTACATGGTCCTAATAAATAAAAGAGTAAAGATGACAATTTCATGTTAAGCAATGCCTCAAATGTTGGATGTTCCACACTCTGGGGATTTCTTCTCCTTCCACGGTCGCTAGCTTGAAGGATCCATTATAAAGCCTTCGTAGGATGGTGTATGGTCCTTCCCATTTCGGACCCAAATGGACTGGGGGTGGAAAGATACGCTTTAGAACCAAGTATCCAATTTCAAAAGTTCGAGCTTGGACTCTTTTATTGTAATACCGAGCAATCTGCTGCTTGTGCCTCAAGGCACGTAGATCCCCTTTGTCCCTTTTTTCTTCAATCATATCTAGGGACTCGAGCAGAAACTTATTATTAGTCATCGGGTCGTAACAAGCTGTTCTGTGAGATGGTACTTCTAATTCGACCGGCATGACCACCTCAGATCCAAAAGCGAGGGAGAAGGGCATGTGCCCAATTGCTGATTTGTAAGTTATTCTATAGGCCCACAATGTCAGAGGTAGCTCATAGACCCACATGGCTTTGGCCTGCTTCAATCGCTTCTTCAGAATGGACTTGATTACCTTGTTCGCTGCTTCTACCTGTCCATTTGATTGGGGATGCACCACAACCATGTATCTTTTCTCGATATGATGTCTCTGGCAATAGTCCCGAAACTCTGTGCCATCGAATTGGGTCTCGTTATCTGTTATGATGACCTTCGGGATTCCAACCTGACATATAATGTTTCTGACGATGAAATTAATAACTCGTTTGGTTTTGATCGTAGTTAATGGCTCCTCTTCAACCCACTTTGTGAAGTAATCTGTAGCCACAATAGCGAACTTTTCTCCACCCTTTGCAATTGGGAGGCTTCTGATAATGTCAATTCCCCAGACAGCAAAGGGTCACGGGCTCATCATCGTCTCCAACTAGCTGGGAGGTGCCCTAAAAATCTTAGAAATTTTTTGGCACATATCGTAGCACCACACATATTTGGCTGCATCTTTATGTACGGTTGGCCAGATATAGCCATACTGTAGTACCTTCTTTACCAGTGTTTGGCCTCCAATGTAGTCGCCACATTCACCTCACGTACTTCTTTCAATACTCGTTCAATGTCATCATGGACTATACACCGGAGGAGTGGCATTGAGAACCCTTGTCGATATAGGACTTTTCCTTGTATGACATATCTGGAGGCTTTACGAATGATGGCATGTCTTTTGCTATTTTTAGTGGGATGCGTCCCATTTATTAGGAAGTCTTTTAAGGACATCATCCACGACTCCCTTTCTGGCTCAATCTCCAGTACATGATCGATTTCCATCTAATTGATACTTGGAGAATGCAATATCTCAATTGGGACCATCACTGTGTCCTCAGGATTATCAGAACTAGCCAGTTTGGCCAACTTATCTGCCTTTTGATTCTTTGATCGAGGGAAATGAATTATGCTGTAGTGTTCAAATTCACCCAGCAATTTTCCCACGTTCTTCAAATGCGATACAAGCCTTGGCCTGAAACTCTTCA
Organism: Allium sativum; assembly: GCA_030737875.1. Lineage (NCBI taxonomy): Eukaryota > Viridiplantae > Streptophyta > Magnoliopsida > Asparagales > Amaryllidaceae > Allium > Allium sativum. The sequence goes on along the minus strand of CM060918.1, from coordinate 661,191,742 downwards.
TTGACCTGGTTCACAATTATCTTAGAATCGCAAAAGATATCCAGCTTTGCTATCCCCAACTTCTTTGCAAGCCCAAGCCTGGCAAACAGGGCCTCGTACTCCGAGTTATTGTTCGTAGCATGGAACTCTAATATCAGGGCATAGTATAGTGACTGTTCTTCGGGAGTTACAAGCACCACTCCAGCGCTACATCGTCTATCATTCTTAGCTCCATCGGTATATAGTTTCTACGTGTTGGGGTCAACTTGTTGTTTTGAGGTATCAACTTCTTCACTTGCTACATCTTCCTCTGGGATAGTAAATACTGCTATAAAATCTGCCAATACTTGCCCCCTACCGATCTTCGGGGCTGAAAATTCAAATCGAATTGGCTCAACTCTATATTCCATTTGAGTAGCCTTCCTGACTCCTTTGGTCTCTGTAAAACTTGTCAGAGTGGATGGTCAATGTACACAGTGATGTGATGAGCTTGTAAATAGTAGTGAAGCTTTCTAGATGCGATCAGCAGACTGTATGCAAGCTTTTCTATCTTTGGGTAGTTCCATTCTGCTGCTGCTAGCTTCTTACTCACATAGTACACAGGCCTATAGACTTTATGTTCTTCTCTTCCCAAGGCTGAATTTATTGCGTGGGACGACACTGCCAAGTACACGAAAAAATCCTCGTAATCTACTAGCTTGGACAGTATTGGGGGCTTTTCTAGATGAATTAGAAAGTTTTGAAAAGCTTCCACACAATCGGGAGTCCATTCAAAATTGTGTTTTCCTCGCTTTATCAAGTCAAAGAATGGAATGAACTTATCCATAGCTTTAGAAATGAATCTTCTTAATGCGTCTACTTTTCGGGTGAGGCTCTACACATCTTTAGTCTGCCCTTGGCATTTGGATATTCCTAATTGCTACGATTTGATCTGCACTGATTTCAGTTCCTCGTGAGCTAGCAATAAAGTCCAAGAATTTTCCGGAGGCAACTCTGAACGAATACTTCAGAGGGTTGAGTTTCATCCCATATCGTTGAAGAATGTCAAACATTTCTATTAGCTTACCGGTATGGTTGGACGATTTTCTGGATTTTACTAACATATTGTCAACATATACTTTTATTATCTTTCCGATCTGACTGTAGAACAACTAGTTTACTAGCCATTGATATGTAGCTCCAGCATTCTTTAGAATGAAAGGCATCACTACATAGCAGTATAGTCCCAAATCTGTGACGAAGCTGGTATGCTCCTAGTCCAGAATATGTATGGGAATCTGATTATATCCAGAATATGCATCCATAAAGGATAAGAGTTTATGACCTGCTGTTGAATCCACTAGTTGATCGATCCTAGGAAGAGGAAAACTGTCCTTCGGGCAAGCTTTATTCAAATATGAAAAGTCAATGCATGTATGCCACTTTCCATTGGCCTTCTTTACCAAAACGGGATTTGAGATCCATTGCAGATAAATCGAGTCTCTAATGAATCCATTGTTCCTCATCTTCTCGACTTCTTTCCTCTGAGCACCTGACCTCCATGGACCGAGCATTCGCTTCTTCTGCTTAGCAAGCAGATGTTTTGGGTTGATACTCAATGAGTAGCTCATAATCGAAGGAGATATCCTACACATGTCAGCATAGGTCCAGGCAAACACATCTAGGTTGGCTTTTAAGAAATCAATCAATTCGTTTACTCGAGGAGGGTCTAACTTGGTCCCGATTTTCAAAACCTTTGCTAGGTCATTATTGTCAATTAGGATATCCACAGTTGTTTCATTGGGCGTCGCCATTCTTCCCCCAGGCTCTTCATCCTCTCTGGGATCTATGTCCTCAGGCAATTCTCCGGGCGACTCCTTCGGGGTCATTTCCCTTAGTTGCTATGCTGACCCTTCCTTTGCGGGAGGGGAAGCATCTTTGGTTTCTTTATTCAGTCCTTTCATCAACATCTTCAATTCCACCATGTAACAGGCTCATCCAGTGGCCTGGTCACCTCTAATCACTAAGACTCCTGCATCTGTTGGGAATTCCAGCAATAAGCACCAGGGCGCAATGTAGGCTCTGAATTCTGCTAGGGCGGTTGGGCCTAAAAAGGTATTATAGGGAGAATCAATGTCCAGAATTACAAATGGGAGAATTCTCACTCTTTGGCGATCTCCTCCTCCTAAGGTCATTGACAATTCTACATATCCCATCGGAGTCGTCGAGGCCTATTGAAGCCATGTATCCATCCATCATAGGGCTTCAAATCCCTGGCTTTGAGTTTCATCTGATCAAATGCCTTCTTAAATAGAATATTGACTGAGAATCCGTTGTCCACTTAGACTTTATGAACTAGAGCAGGACCAATAGTAGCGGTGATGGCCAAGGGGTCTTCGGTAGGGGAGTGAACTCCACTACTGTCTTTATCGCGAAATATGACATCGTCGAACATTGTTTTATGTTGCTTGATTAGGGCGGTATCTTCAGGATTACTGCACTCTCCTACTCCAACTTGCTTAGCTGCATTCACATATTGATCCATCGCTCTGAAGCTATGTCCAGCTAGGTGAGGTCCTCCAACTTTAGTGTTTATAACAATACTCTTTCCCTTCTGTTGAGCAGTGGGCCTAGAAGCAGGTTTGTTTTGATTCGGGGCATGTCCGACTTGCCCCCTGCCTCTTGGAGCGACCTTATATTCCTCCAACTTCCCTTCTCTATGGAGTCTTTCAATAACAACTCTCAAGTGACGGCACTCGTTAGTGGAGTGACCCTCTGGTGGAAAAGGCAGAATTTTCCTGTCTCACGCTCTTTCTATGTTGAGTCTCTTGGTGGGGGCCTCTTATATTTGAGAACATTACAAGTGTCTAGGAAGATATTTTCTAACGTACCATTCTGTGGAGTAAAATTCTAAAATGCTTGGAACTGAGGTATCTTTTGTGAATCGTTTCCCCGATTCTTCTTCCGAATGCCATTCCCATTCCGGCGGCCGCTACTTTGGTTATTATTTCCAACATTCACCTCTACCTTTCCAGAGCTATCTTTGGACTGTTTGACGGCCACAGTGTTATGTATATCTTCCTTATTGGCGGCTTTCATGTTTAGATTTTCATACAAATCCTCTTAGCGCAGACGGATATTGGCCTTTTCATAGAATATTTCTCCGGTGAGAGGTGGTTTCCCAGCCAAGTATCTACCGAACTCCGTATTTTTATCTACTCCGTCAATTAAGGCCATCAGGACCGTCTGCTCATAAGGATCTCTAACCTCCATGGCTGCTAAATTAAAGCTATCCAAGTATGATCTCAGAGTTTCATCAGGATGCTGCTTGATAAGTGATACCTCAACGACGTTTTTGGACCTTTGAGCGTGAAGTCGAAATTGATTTATGAATCTTTTGCTCAATTCCTTGAAGCTGAAATTGATCGAGCAGGCAAGCGGGTAAACAACATTAATGCCACGTCCTCTAGAAAGGTCGGGAAAGCTTTGCACTTCACTACGTCGGGAGCGGCTGCGGCATTCAAATATCTCTTTAAATGCTGGATCAGATCTATCCTGCCCAAATAACGGTTCATCCTTGGCATAGTAAATCGTCTTGGGAACCGAACATCAAATATATCATTGGTGAATGGCGAATAACTGTGGTCTATACAACAATATTGGTTTCTTTGTCCACGACTATCTACCAAGATCTGTCTCACCATTGCTTCAACATCGGCATTGGTCAAGGTGGATTCAGGATCATCACTCCTTGCCCTACGAGTTCCTTTAAAGTCTAGTGCTTGAGCAAAATTTCCTAGCCTCCTGTGGCCATGGTCAATCAAGCTGCGAGGGGGTTGTAATGGTTGGTTGTCGAGAGGGTTATCGACAACCTGAGATCTAGGTAGTACTATGGGACCTTCCGCAGGTAGCCAGGCAGGGTTATTCCTTTCACGATTGTCCTGTCTCAAGTTCAGTGTCGTCTCTGCTCTAGAAGGGAGTGATCCAAACTAGAGCTAATCCATGTTTTCAGCCCTTGCTAGCGGAGATTGTCGTTGGTATCTCGGAGGAAGAGTCGAGGGTGAAGCGATGAGTTAGTGAAGGTATACTCTACCTTCGAAGTTCGTCGATTTGTCTTTCATTTCGGTCATGTTCTATTGTAGCAAAGAACTCTCTTGTGTTTGGGATGCCAACTAATCATTTGTCCTTTCCAGCATATCAAGTTCACGAGAGAAGTCTCTCTCTGTTACTGGAGCAAAAGCATGTATCTCGTCATCAGTATTCGCCGTTAAACGTAGATCCCTTGTAACACCCCGTAATTTTAAAACGGGACAAAAGAGATAATTAAAGAATAATTAATTATTAAAAAAAGAATTAGACGAAATGGGATATGCCATTGCGTTCATCTCGGAATTCTGATTGAGATAGAGTCCAAGTTTGCGTAAAATTGATAACGTATGAAGAAGATATGGACGAACGAAGTTTAGCAGAAAAACCGAAAGTCGACCAGAATGCACTGGCACACTTCACAAGTGCGCCAGTACAAAAATGCAATGGTGCACCTGCCAAGTGCGCCCATATAGATCCGACACAGAATTCTGGAGTGTTCTGTGATGATATGTCTTCTTCAGAGTGGTCGGATGATATGTATTTGAGCTGGGTGCTTCTAATGGACTCCTAGTTCATCTAAGGGCTCTAAACAATCCTAGACGTCTATATAAGCAACCTAAATCTCAACCATAAGCCACACAAATTCACTCCAAGGAGCCACCATGTTGTCAATCATCATCCTAACCTAGCCGCCATCTCTTATCAAACTAGAAGCAAGATTAAAGCAAGAATCAAATTAAATCAAATCTAATTTAGAGTATTTAACGATCTGCATCAGAGGCGAGCAATTCAGTTTCAGAATACAGATTCTAGAAAACAAGACTTGCCTTTGTTTTGTAAGTTCACGATTACTTTCAGATTTAGACAACCAATTATAGTATGGACATGGAATAAAATGAATTTGGACCTATGCTTGATTTTCTATTTGGATCTATTCTTAGCCTTTGTGAATTTATGGCTTTGGGTTGCTTCTTATCGATCCAGTCGAACCTATACAAGTTGTCGAGCCTAGTTTATTATTCAAGCCTTTCGTGTCCATAATATTATCCATTATCAGATCTATATGCCTGCAATGATTCTAAATCAGTTTATTCAGTTATGCTGTAATTCTATTAGATCTATAATTCTTGTGTTTTTGAACTATCATCTTGTGCCAGTTCTTATGCCTATCGTTGTCATATTACTCCTATTTGTTCTTTTTTATTTGTGAATCTAGATTGACCAAAAATCTAGGTTGAATCGCGATGTACGTACGATGGGAATACTGGGAAGGTTTGGGTTATTGAGGCATAAACATGAAATTAGACAATATTGTCATAACATAATTGGGGAAAGTAACTGAACATAACATATTTGGTGAAATGGTTGGGCAAAACTTGTAATTGACACTAGGGAATTGTTTTCATTATAACTACAATTCTGGGTTAGTTGGCTTGTAAACCAAGTTTTGGCCATACACTATAAACTAGAATATTAAAACTAGATTCGGCTTAACTATTGATCTGGAACGCCAAATATATGACATAGTGATTTTGGAAATGACTATTATTGCAAGTTTGGGAAGACGTGGTATAGCCTATTTTGATTAATAACTTGAAATTTCAGGTAATTGACATATTTGGCTCATAACCATGTAAATGGTTTATGGCATGTAACGGTATAATTTATATACCAAAGATTATAAACATGATTTAGAAGGGAAGTGGGCCATAACAATAATTGATTTATAATTTACATATAAATATGAAGGATAAACATGAAAATTACATGGCATAGATTGGTTCATGAAATGGTATAATTAGTGTACCATTAATTGTGAGCATAATTAAAAGGATAATTATGGCATAATTAAATTGGGAATAATTTACATATGGAATTTGTCATAAATAAGAAATATGTAAATTGTAGGAAAGATGAGTATGCTTAACCCGAGGTTAGATTGAGTTGTGGTGTAAATCTGCCAGCAACCGCCCGACTGTCCGGTAACCACAACAATACATATCTAATGTGGGAGGTTAGGGCATTGAGCCCAATAAGAACCCAAGGTTAGACTGAGTTGCGATGTAAAACTGCTCGGAACTGACCGACACATCCAGTGACCGCAACAATACCTGTCTAATGTGAGTGGTTGGTGCTTTAGTGAATGAATTAAAGCTATTGACACATGCTAAGTATGTGAGGGTTAGGTTAATTGATACTTAACCAATATGACATATAAGTGGGTTAAGTTAAACATGAATGGACAAAGGGCACCTAACCAACAAGACATGATATATGGTAGGGTTAAGTTAACTAAGGGAACACTTAACCGTTATAACATGTTATCTAAACAGATGGTAGGGTTAAGTTAACTAAGGCAGCACTTAACTGTTATAACATGTTAATTAAGCAGATGTTTGGGTTAAGTTAACTAAAGTAACATTTAACCAAAATATTTATTGACATGTGGTGAGGTTAAGTAATACAAGAGGAAAACACTTAACCATTTATATAACACGATGTATGGGAAGGGTTAAGTTAACACGAGAGGGCAACACTTAACCAATATAACATGGTTTGAGGTAGCGTCAAGTTAACACCGGAAGAAAACACTTAACCAACATGACGTGACGAGTGGGTGGGTTAACTTAACTTGAATTGATTAATGACACTTGACCAATATAACTTGATGAACGAATGGGGTTAAGTTAAATGGGAAATACTTAACCAATATAACCTGATGAATGAACAGGGTTAAGTTAATAAATCACACTTAACCAATCAAGCATGATAAACGAGAGAGGTTAAGTTAATAAGAACCACTTAACCAACACGACTTGACGAGTAGGAGGTTAAGTTCACGTCAGGTTGGTGGGTAATATTAGTAAATATAGGCCCACAAAACTTAACCATTAAATAAACATGCCTGAATCCATGTGAAGGTTAAGTATGCGTCAGGTTGGTGGGTAATATTAGTAAATATAGGCCCACAAAACTTAACCATTAAATAAACATGCTTGAATCCGTGGGAAGGTTAAGTACACGTCGGGTTGGTGGGTAATATTAGTATATATATAGGCCCACAAAACTTAACCATTAAATAAACATGCTTGAATCCATGGGAAGTTTAAGTACACGTCAGCTTGGTGGGTAATATTAGTAAATATAGGCCCACAAAACTTAACCATTAAATGAACGTGCTTGAATCTGTGGGAAGGTTAAGTACACGTCGGGTTGGTGGGTAATATTAGTAAATATAGGCCCATAAAACTTAACCATTATATAAACATGCTTTGACCGGTGGGAGGGTTAAGTACATATCGGGTTGGTGTGTAATATTAGTAAATCTAGGCCCGTAAACTTAACCAGTAGGAAACCCTAGTAACTGGGACCCATTACAGCAGTGACCCACATAGATGTATCACGGTATCCTGAGCTAGGTAGGGTGGGGCACGATTACTGGGCTAATTATAAGCGGTCAAAGATAACGACAGGGTGTACATCAGTGTAGGTTCCGACGGTTTACGGGCGTGCACGTACTCTGGAGTGGGAAAAAAGCAGGCACTGGGTACCAGTAGTTATACACTGTGCATCTTGATTCGTGTCGGGTTGTCATCATAAGGATTGATACACCTTATGGCGGGACCAGCACAGGGTATCTACACGCAAGAGAGGGCTGATTGGCATAGACACATGGAACATTTGTACAAGTAATGAGCCGATCGATAGGGTAGTAAGGGTACATCTAACATCTTCATGGCAATTAGGCCGACTGATGTGGAATCCTCATAATAGATGTACACCGGAAGGCTACCACAATTGCGGGGATTATGATCATGTTGTCATATTATCCTTTATACAGATTACTAGTTGGGACACTCGTTAGGTGGTGCATAGATATAGAAATCAGAATAACATGGTAGTTGCGAAGCAGAGAATAGTTAATATGCGATGTTATACTTAGTTTACCTTTCCTATTGCTTATCCTGTGTATCCTATGATCATGCTTATGTCTTTATTCAGTTTAATTCATGTCATGTTGTTCTTCCTTGTTCATATGCTTAAAGTAGCTGGACTTACCAGACTTATGTCTGACCTAGTTTTGTTTCGCCTCTTTTCTTCCGTTCCTCCCTCTTAGTTCACAGGGAGGAAATGTTACCACTTAGCTCAGTTTTCTTTCCAAGCTCAAAGATAGTCGATGTATTGCTTTGGACTCTGTCTTCCACTGCTATGGCTGGTTATGCTTTATTGGGGAATATCATTTTTGTTTTTATGCTTCTTTTATCCTTGGAAGTTTTTGAATCAAGACAGAATTTCTTTGTATTACTTTTAAGTATGATTGAGACAATTGTTGTAAAAGCTTGACTGAATTAAGTTGTTTATAAAAGGACTTTATTTTCCACTGCTTTATTTATCTGTGTTGTAATTTATCTGCATCTTTTACCTAAAATGCTCCACCAAAGTTAAGGCATTCCTTTTCTAAGTGACCTTAACGGAGGAGGGGTTTTTCACTTGGTATCAGAGCTGAAGGTTACTGGATCAAATAAAATATTTGAGAAATTATTTTCAATAGTTTTAAAAGAAGCGTTTTCATAAGAAAAGTTTTTGTTTTAAAGGCATATTCCCCAAATCCATATGCACTATCTTTTGATTCTCTGTTTGAATCCTTGTCTCCTTCTTTCCTTCATCTCCGGGTCTCCTGGCTTTCTAGGTGGTAACCTCATCACAGCATGGTTCCGTAGGATTGATGAGACTACGACACTTGTCAAAAGGGAAAATAAGTGCCCAACTTCCATCTATAGTCGCAGTAGTTTTACCTACGGATAATTTTCTTTCGAGCTTTGTTGGATTTTTCCGTGCGACGGAGGCAGGTTTCAAGATACTTATCAACCTGTAACACAAGGATAGCAAAGATGAGAATATGGGAGTTTGGCTAAGGAGTACAACCCAAGGATGAAGAACTCATGGATATAGACTTGGTTCACAAAGGAGGTAAAAAGGAATGGTAAAACCTAAAACAAGAGGAAGTATCTTTATTATGGTATAACAGGTCATATAATTAAGGACAAGGGCAAGAACGAAGGACAGAATTTTTTGGAAGGCAAGTGCATGCTCACACCGCCAGCGTACCTGAGAGAGAGGTAGAGCTTAGTTTATCTTTCCGATCCTCCTGTTAGTACTCTTCTTGACTTTAGCGCCTCACATTAGTTTATATCTGCTTCCATAGTTGAGTCTCTGCACCTTAGTACCTGTATATTACAAGATCCCATTATTGTCTCAAATCCAATTAGTGGTTCAACTCATTTATCTTTGGTTTGTAAGGATTTGAGGATATCTATCGTAAGTATTGGGTTTAAGCGTAATGCTTATGTTTTTGGTTTCATGGGCTATGGTTGATTCTAGGCATGGGTTGGTTAGCTAGTAAGGAGGGTAGCTAGACTTTTTACTTGCCTCAGGAACACCCTCGAGATTTCGTGCGATCCTAAGGGGATCAGTCAGGCTTAGCTACCTAGAATCGCTTGATGCATCTATCGATGATTTGCGATCCGTTAGAGTAGTCCATGAATACGCAAATGTTTTGATTAGGTTAGGGGTTTTCCCCTAAAACTCGAGATAGACTTCCGCATATATCTAGTTGACAATGCAAAGCCAGTTGTGCGATCAACAATAGTTTTGGACCAAGATTGGCAAGGATAGCTAGAGTTAGTTAAGTGATCGATTGTTTAGTTGTTTTTCTAGTATCATCTCACATAAATCGTCCAAATTTGGAGGAGGTATTCCTTGGGTACTTGTATGATGTTGGTTTAGGCCTTTGGGGCTTGTACTTGAGGGATGTCAGGTTCGACTAGGATGGTTTGCATGAGAAATAAATGGTTGTGGCAGGTGCCCTAAGTAAGGCTGACCTTAAGAGAGGTAAAAGTACTAGCAACCTTTAGCCTTAGACCCTCATATTTGTGACATGATGGATAAGCTAAGTATAGGAGAGACGTCTAATCATCTTAGTATACGCACTTGGTTTCATGGTTAACATCTGTTTATCTTGGAAAGGTAATTCGACTACGTTGGATACCCTCTAGCATATTGAGTGATCGAGGTCCTATCTTTACTAGTAAGTTTTAGAAATGGAGGTCGTGAAGCTTCGCAATCATGAAGTCAAGACAGTCAGAGCACAATGAAGCGAAGCTCAAGAAGATGCGACTTAGAAGACTGAAGACTAGATACGTACATCGTACCCTTTTTAAGGGTATACCCTCGATTCCTCTTTTTCTGTAAAGTTTATTTGCATGTTAGTCTTTATCTTTTAAGTATATCCTCTCGGTCCTATCCTCGATCCTTAGGTAGAATCCAATGGATGTAAACATGTGTTTGAGACATGCTATGTTTGGTTGATGCAAGTGGTTGCAAGTGTTTGCTAGTAGTTGCTTGTGGATGCATATACACACATTAGGCACTAGATCGGCTCAGTCACTTTCATATTGCATATGCATGAGTGAATTTTTATACATATGAATTGAAACTTGATATGTTATCATATGGATGTTTCATTTGTATGAATGATTGTGCACTCATGTAGAAGTTATAAAGTACGATTAGGAATAATTGCATACATGATGGACTCATGGCACTGACATGATTCACATTAAGAAGGTCAACTGAATCAGTAGACCACCTGATTTTGCATTTGGGTAAGGACATATACACACACTATGAATATATTCGTGAAAAACATTAGAAACCTTTTTAAGGAAAATGGATGCCTGTGGTTGAATGGTTGAGTAGATGGATGTTGGATGGTAGGATATACATTCTTCTTAACTTGAAGATTTCAGGGACTAAATCCTTTAAGTAGGGGGAATGTAACACCCCGTAATTTTAAAACGGGACATAAGAGATAATTAAAAAATAATTAATTACTAAAATAATAATTAGATGAAACGGGTTACGCCATTGCGTTCATCTCGGAATTCTGCTAGAGATAGAGTCCAAGTCTGCGTAAAACGGATACCGTACGAAGAAGATATGGACGAACGAAGTTTAGTAGAAAAACCGGAAGTCGATCAGAATGCACTGGCACACTTAACAAGTGCACCATTACAAAAATGCACTGGTGCACTTCACAAGTGCACCAGTACAAAAATGCATTGGTGCACCTGCCAGATGCGCCAATATAGATCCAGGACAGAATTCTGGAGTGTTCTGTGATGATGTGTCTTCTTTTGAGTGGCTGGATGATGTGTATTTGAGTTGGGTGCTTCTGATGGATTCCTAGTTCATCTAAGGGCTCTAAACAATCCTAGACTTCTATATAAGCAACCTAAATCCAAACCCTAAACCACACAAATTCACTCAAAGGAGCCACCATGCCATCAATCATCATCCAAACATATCCACCATCTCTTATCAAACTAGAAAGCAAGATTAAAGCAAGAATCAAATTAAATCAAATCTAATTTAGAGTATTCAGCGATCTACATCAAAGGCGAGCAATTCAGTTTCATAATACAGATTCCAGAAAACAAGACTTGCCTTTGTTTTGTAAGTTCACGATTACTTTCAGATTTAGACAACCAATTATATTATGGACATGGAATAATATGAATTTGGACCTATGGTTGATTTTCTATTTGGATCTATTCTTAGCCTTTGTGAATCTATGACTTCGGGTTGCTTCTTATCGATCCATTCGAACCTATACAAGTTGTCAAACATAGTTTATTATTCAAGCCTTTCATGTCCATAATATTGTTCAAAATCAGATCTATATGCCTGTGATGATTCTAAATCAGTTTATTCAGTTATGCTATAATTCTGTTAGATCTGTAATTCTTGTGTTTTGGAACTATCATCTTGTGCCAGTTCTTATGCCTATCATTGTCATATTATTCCTATTTGTTCCTTTTTATTTGTGAATCTAGATTAACCTATAATCTAGGTTGAATCACGATATACGTACGATGAGAATACAGGGAAGGTTTGGGTTATTGGGGTATAAACATGAAATTTGAAAATATTGGCATAACATAATTGGGGAAAGTAACTAAACATAACATATTTGGTGAAGTGGTTAAGCAAAACTTTTAATTGACATTGGGGCATTGTTATCATTATAATTGCAAGTTTGGGTTTGTTGGCTTGTAAACCAAGTTTTGGCTATACACTGTAAACTATAATATTAAAACTAGATTCGGCTTAGTTATTGATTTGGAACGCCAAATATATATGACATAGTGATTTTCGTAATGACTATTATTGCAAGTTTGGGAAGATGGGGTATAGCCTATTTTGACTAATAACTTGAAATTTCATGTAATTGACATATTTGTCTCATAACCATGTAAATGGTTTATGGCATGTAATGATATAATTTATATAGCAAAGATTATGAACATGATTTAGAAGAGAAGTGGGCCATGAAAATAATTGATTTATAATTTACATATAAATATGAAGGATAAACATGAAAATTACATGGCATAGATTGGTTCAAGAAATGGAATATTTAGTATACCATTAATTGTGAGCATAATTAAAAGGATAATTATGGCATAACTAAATTGGGAATAATTTACATATGGAATTTGTCAAAAATAAGAATTATGTAAATTGTAGGAAAGATGAATATGCCTAACCCGAGGTTAGATTGAGTTGTGGTGAAAAATGCCCGCAACCGCCCGGCTGTCCAGTAACCACAACAATACATATCTAATGTGGGAGGTTAGGGCATTGAGCCCAATAAGAACCCTAGGTTAGACTGAGTTGCGGTTTAAAACTTCCCGGATCCGACCGGCACATCCAGCGACCGCAACAATACCTGTCTAATGTGAGTGGTTGGTGCTTTAATGAATGAATTAATGCTATTGACACATGCTAAGTATGTGAGGGTTAGGTTAATTGACACTTAACCAATATGACATATAGGTAGGTTAAGCTAAACATGAATGGACAAAGGACACCTAACCAACAAGACATGATATATGGTAGGGTTAAGTTAACTAAGGGAACACTTAACCGTTATAACATGTTAACTATAGAGATGGTAGGGTAACTAAAGTAGCACTTAACCGTTATAACATGTTAATTAAGCAGATGATAGGGTTAAGTTAACTAAAGTAACACTTAACCCAAATATTTAATGACATGTGGTGGGGTTAAGTAATACAAGAGGAAAACACTTAACCATTTATATAACACGATGTATGGGAAGGCTTAAGTTAACACGAGAGGGCAACACTTAACCAATATAACATGGTTTGAGGTAGGGTCAAGTTAACACCAGAAGGAAACACTTAACCAACATGACGTGACGAGTGGGTGGGTTAAGTTAACTTGAATTGATTAATGATTCGTGACCAATATAACTTGATGAACGAATGGGGTTAAGTCAAATGGGAAATACTTAACCAATATGACCTGATGAATGAACAGGGTTAAGTCAATAAATCACACTTAACCAATCAAACATGATAAGCGAGAAAGGTTAAGTTAATAAGACCACTTAACCAACACGACTTGATGAGTAGGAGGTTAAGTACACGTCAGGTTGGTGGGTAATATTAGTAAATATAGGCCCACAACACTTAACCATTAAATAAACATGCTTGAATCCGTGGGAACGTTAAGTACACGTCGGGTTGGTGGGTAATATTAGTAAATATAAGCCCACAAAACTTAACCATTAAATAAACATGCTTGAATCCGTAGGAAGGTTAAGTACATGTCGGCTTGGTGGGTAATATTAGTAAATATAGGCCCACAAAACTTAACCATTAAATGAATGTGCTTAAATCTGTGGGAAGGTTAAGTACACATCGGGTTGGTGGGTAATATTAGTAAATATAGGCCCATAAAACTTAAGCATTATATAAACATGCTTTGATCGGTGGGAGGGTTAAGTACATATCGGGTTAGTGGGTAATATTAGTAAATATAGGCCCGCTAACTTAACCAGTAGGAAACCCTAGTAACGGGGACCCATTACAGCAGTAACCCACATAGATGTATCACGGTACCTTGAGCTTGGCAGGGTGACGCACGATTACTAGGCTAATTATAAGCAGTCAAAGATAACGGCAGGGTGTACGTCAATGTAGGTTCCGACGGTTTACGGGCGTGCACGTACTCCGGAGTGCAAAAAAGCACGCACTGGTTACCAGTAGTTATACAGTGTGCATCTTGATTCGTGTCGGGTTGCCATCATAAGTATTGATACACCTTATGGTGGGACCAACACAGGGTATCTACACGCAAGAGAGGGCCGATTGGCATAGACACATGGAACATTTGTACAAGTAAGGAGCCTATCGGTAGGGTGGTAAAGTACATCTAACATCTTCATGGCAAAGGATGATTGAGGTGGAATCCTCATAATAGATGTACACCTGAAGGCTACCACAATTGTGTGGATTGGGATCACGTTGTAATATTATCCTTTATACAGATTACTATATAGGACACTCGTTAGGTGGTGTAGAAATATAGAAATCAGAATAACAGGGTAGTAGTGAAGCAGAGAATAGTTAACATGCGATGTTATACTTAGTTTACCTTGCCTATTGCTTATCCTATGTATCCTATGATGATGCTTATGTCCTTATTCAGTTTAATTCATGTCATGTTGTTCTTTCTTGTTCGTATGCTGAAAGTAGATCGGCTTACCAGACTTATGTCTGACCTAGTTTTGTTTCGCCTCTTTTCTTCCGCCCCCCCCCCCCCTCCAGGTTCACAGGGAGGAAATGTTACCACTTAGCTCAGTTTTCTTTCCAAGCTCGAAGATAGTCGATGTATTGCTTTGGACTCTGTCTTCCACTGCTATGGCTGGTTATGCTTTATTGGGGAATATCATTTTTGTTTTTATGCTTCTTTTATACTTGGAAGTTTTTGATTCAAGACTAAATTTCTATGTATTACTTTTAAGTATGATTGAGACAATTGTTGTAAAAGCTTGACTGAATTAAGTTGTTTATAAAATGACTTTATTTTCCGCTGCTTTATTTATCTGTCTTGTAATTTATCTACATCTTTTAACTAAAATGCTCCACCAAAGTTAAGGCATTCCCTTAGTGAGTGACCTTAACGGTGGTCGGGTGTTTCAGCACTTGAGCCAGGTCGATATGAAGCACCAGTGTGAGTAGAACGAGCCATAATCTCCTTTTTAGGTCGAGTTGTGGTCCCTTGGTGAGGGCGGTTCATGACCCCCTCTTGCGGATGGATCGTGGTGCCTTGCTGAAGACTGTTCGTGGATCCCCTCGGAAACGACTCGTGATTCTATCTCCTTGGTGGCTCGTGGCTCCGTCTTCTGGGCGGCTTGTGAGCTGCATCTGGGAGTGGGTCGTGGCCCTCTCCTAGGGTCGGTTTGCCCCATGCGAGCCGCGAGCTGGGGAGGCAACTTCAGCCTACTCCTAAACACTTTCTTCATCAGCTTCGTTTGCAGCTTCATTTGCTCGCGAAGCTCGTGAATCCTTGGATTTCTTTCTAGCCATAACTTCTTGACCTTGCTGAAATCTTCAAAAACCAAAACAGTGGAAGTTCGGACTATTTTCTTCAGACTAGAAAATCCAAATAGTAAAACAATATTACGATGAGTTGAGAATTAAATTCTCAGTGAAAGCACCAAAATGTTAAACCAAATTATGGCTCTAACACCCAAATTGTCTTGAATTACAGAGAATAATAACTAGAAATGACAGAAAATGCAACAAAAAACACCCAATGTATAGTGGTTCGGCATTAACGAGCCTACGTCCACTTTATATAACTTTTATTATACGTTTGAATGCAAGTACAGTCAATATTTTCTCTCAATCTCACTTTTACAATGATAATTCACTCAGCAAATTCGAGATCACTCTTAATAAAAATAATGGAGGTGTGATAATGGTGGAATCAGAGCTCTGAATTGCCAAAAGATCCTGAAAAATGCCAAGTGCTGGACCATTTATACGTGATTTCTACAGGCGGTTCGTGAAGACACGTGTCACCAAACTCGAGGATCTCGGACCCATTCGAGACTTGATGGATAAATGGTCGGAATGGTCGTTATGGACAGGTGTCATCAAATCCTGGATATGTGGTTCGTAGGTGACCAAGTCGTGGTCACCATCTCTTGAGTATAGAGTCGGGTCGTAATGCTCTGGCACGAGCGGGTCGTGATGACTTGGCACGAGCGAGTCGTGGTGGTTACGGCGAGCCGGTGGGGGATTGCACATCACGACCCAATGATATCCTGGGTTAGCGAACCGTGTTCATCTGTGTGTGAATGTCCGTATCCATCTGAAGGTAAGTCTTTATATTCTTGGTGGCTTGGCTCAAAAGCTAGCCAACGGAACACAATTAGTAGAAGTTGCATAATGAAATATAATTTTGAATAAACATATTTAGCCCCAGTTTCATAATAAAACAAATATTACTTACGATTTCGTTACCAAGGTTGGAGGGTTGAACCAAGGTTTTAAAGGCTGAATACAAGGCTAAAATAAAGGTTGGAGGGTTAAACCAAGGTTTGCGCTTAATGAAGGATTGAATGAATTACCGGCCTTTGCGGCCCACTGCTTGAGGTTACTCGCAGTTCAATCGTGGTCTGATTGTGCTCTTAAAACTATGCTTTTAGGAATATACAACGAATTTTACAATGATTAAAGTTTGCTTACGCATTGCACTTGAGCTCGTGAACCGATTTCGCCTGAGTATCTTAAACAACAGTGTTTTGATTCGTATTTTGTCTAGGTGTAGTTGAAGCTTCTAATTTATTTTTGAATCAGAAATTCTTGAAGACTACACATAATTACTGTTTATATACAATAACTTAGATTTTGATGTATCCTATTTATGTGAATAACCTGTCAGCCTATATGTTCATGTGTATATAAAAAAAGAGAATTCATGTAACGCTTTGGAAGCGATTCCTCAAAGCAAAGTGGGAAGGCTGTTCGGTCGTAATCAAAGAGGACTTTTGGGTTGCTCCACCATTTGGTGTTGTTAAAAAAAAACACTATAGCAATAGACTTTTAACTTCATAATACATGTGTAGCTAAAACCTACACTGAAATGTTAACTATACATGTGAAATGTGGTAGACAACTACAAGATTTAAGTGTAAATTTTAATTGTACTTCCGTATACCTGGTTAAAAACTTCATAGTAAGTAATCTAATATTTTAAAACCATGGAAGCATTTAACACATCAATTATGATGCACAAAAGTGCATTATTCATTCCAAAGCAGCACATTATTATTATTATTTCTCCTTGCGGGGTAAATAGATTCTCCATGAAGGATGCCGTCAATATGCAACATCTATTTTACGAATGTATCACTTTTAAGGCAACATTTTGATGCAAATACATAAATATAACAACTTATGAAACACAAAATTTATCATGCTGCCTTTATTTAGTCTCGCTCCATTTTAGTTTCCTTTTTACAAGCCTCTTAGTAATTAAACTATTTAATTTTATTTGTTTGCACAATACCAAGCTCGTCGAGGAAATAATAAACTGAATATAATTACAAATGTTATGGCATGCTCTACGTGCATGATCGTTACATATGCTTGTTGTATAAATTGTTGTTGTACAATAGGTTTAAAAAATTCAAAACAAAATGATTTATTCTATCGTTTAGTCGTATATTGGCTTTGTTAAAGTCATATATAATCATATAAAATTTTCAAGTTGCAATATCAATTTTTTTATTTTGATTGTTAATTATATTATTAATTAACTAAAAAAACTTGTAAATAAACTTTACTTGTTAGATTCTAATAGTTAATAATATTTGTAGAGGAGAGACTTGAATTTACAAAGAAAGTTTATGTTATAGATCTTATTTTTTAACGATATAAAAAAATATTTTTGGTAGTTTATGCCGATACAAAAAAGTGAGTCACTAATAATATTATAATTGCTATTAAAGATATTAATTGATTTAGCTATAAATATCTTATATTTAGAAGATTATACTTTAGAAATTTGGAATCGAAATTTAAATTTGAATATGTCAACAGTTTTTTTATTGCGAAATAACATGGAAAAAAAAACTTTATACTTAAAAACTTATATACTGAGATATTTTGAAAAGTTCACGATCAGATCAAAAGTTTATGCTTTCAAGGCAACTAATAAAGATGATAATAATCATCTAAATGCAAGACAACAACCGTCGACAAAATCTAATTAGTTCATGGAGCCTAACAACCCTAAATATTTCGTTTTTTAAACCAAATAATTCATAAGCTACTTAGGAATTTATTAAAAAAAATACAAATTGAAACCAGATAAGCATAATCTCAAAGTAAAAAAAATATTGCAAAGAACGTTTAAAGATTCAAACTATGTCTAAATTGAGGTACGTCCCTCTTAAACACTAACCCGGGAATCGATCAGCAAGAATAAGTCGGCTGGTCTAGGAATATAAAGAGGCCTGTTTGTAATTGTCTGAAGGTCAGCAGAAGTTGGAGTAACGGATGGAGAAGCCAAAGACACTTGATCACAAGTAGTCTGAATATCCGCCATTGGAAGTTTGTCCGAATTGTGATGCTTCTGAGATTCACCCTTGCCTTTATCACCCCTGTTCCTCTTCTTTTCAGCTTTCCTTTTTTTCTTTTCCTCTTCTTCCCACCTCTTTGATTCGATCATATCAAGGTGGTCATGCTCCACCGCCTTTGGTGCTCGATCAGATCACGAGTTTGTTGAGGATGATACTGCGGGCGTTGGGATTCGCGGGATTGCTTTGAGTGTTGTGAAGACCAGGGTTTCAGAAGATTCTTTGGATTATAATGCTTGGTGCTTTGTTCGAAATTCTTCGCAAATGAATGACTCATATTTGAACCTGGAAAAAGAGAAGATCAGAATCCCAGTAATTAAATTAGAAAGTATAGAAGAAAAAAAACGGGCTTATGTAGAGCATTGGAAATGCGTGGCATAAGTAAAAGAATATGCTAATGTACATATAGTAACGAACTAATCTTAAGTTTCGATTATAAGTAGATCCCTAGATCTACAAGCATTTTTCCTGATAAAGAGATAGTAGCTTCGTGTATACTAATCCCCGTATTTGTGGCCTGGGGTTTAAGTGTTTGGATAACAATATCACTCTAGATGAGATGGCAAGCCGACCTATGATCACTGAGGTTCCTAAAAGTGTCTAAAATACCTTCTCCTTAACTATCTTGAATGACGGTATTCTCGTCAACTTTCTCAGTGGATAAATTTTCCTCAGAAGTTACCCCAACCTTTCCAAACCACTCATTCTCCTTCATTGGATCCGAATCGATTTTTGAAGTAGTTTCATCCTCCTCAACCTGTTCGGTTTCCTCCGTAGGACCTAGGAAAGTACCCTCCTTCTCAGTCTATTCGGACAAGGTCATAAGACTATTACACTCACGTTGTTTGAAGCTTCTTCCTCGATAGGGTCCAATTTAGACTTGGGAGGTGTCTTACTACTTCCCGCAAAGACACAGCATTTTTTTAGATTAGCTTTCAAAGCTGGAGATTTGCTAGTAGTATCTTTCTTATCAGCCGACTCTATCGCAAGAGATCGCGAGGGGTGGAGCATACGACATCGGCAAAGGAATTCTTTTGTAACCAAGAATTTTCTACTCCGTTCACTCTAACTAACAACCCTTAAAGAATCGAGAAGAGCTTAATCGAGGGAAGTGTCTTTACCAGAAGGAACTTCTGTAGATAAAGATTTGAGCATTGAAATTTAGAAGAAGAAAGAAATAAATGACTGTAAGTAAATATACTCACCTCCTTCCATCCATCGGCCATAAAAGTTTTCGGGATACCGAACGAAGAAATATTGGTTCTGGAATCCTCAAACACTCTCTACCAGGTTAGTAATAATTTTGGGGCCTGGGCTTTCAACAAAAATAATTGACGGATGATCCTTCTTCCTCCTTTTAAAAGACTATAAAGAACAAATGTCTTGAAATGTAGGCGCACGTTGTTTGACCCTTGTTAAAAGTACATAAAGGTCCATTAGAATGAAGTTACCATTTGGGTGCAGTTGGTACGAGGTAATAGCCAAGCCCTAAAGGATTGAATCTAAGTAAGTATTGAAAGGGGGAACTACTCCTCTTAATAACATATGATGATTAACCACGACATACCTAGCAGGTGGAAGGTCAGCAAAGTCCTCCTTCATCGGGAATTTGGCCTCGTCCTTTTCTGAGATCCCGAATTGCTTACACATTTACTGGTATGAACTAAAAGAAAGAGTAGTTTCGTGTCTTTCGAGAGGTACATTGACGAGTGGCTAGGTTTAAGGAAAATCCCGATTGATATTTCTCCAGGGGCAATAGCCAACGTAGTTTCGGTAACCTGAACAGAAGTTCTAACTTCACTAGACATGGTCACTTACTCAAAGTTTTGACGAGACTGATGTCTAGTTACCATTTCTACACAAATAGTTATTTTTGAAAATAAATCATAGGTACGCGCTTCTTATCTCAAAGGGGAATTATGTATGTTATTATTAAATGAGGGTCGAGATTTCAAATCAACATGTACTGGTTATCTGATTCCGAGTGTCACTGAAAGTTGATTCTGGAACGAATATATCTGCACATAGAATGTTCAACCTAATTATAAACGATCAAATAAAAACAACTCTACGCAAGTATATCATTCAATCAAAGCTACCCTGCATTCCCATTTTTTTATGCTAACCTATTGTCGTTGTGAGCAATTGACAACAAAATAATAGCTTAAAAACATACGAGTGTTTTAGTTATCATAGGTATAGCACAACAGGAAGGCTTGGTAATCAACAAAAGTCCTTAATCGGATCTCTAAATAGCAAGATTATGTCGATCCAATGTCAGTCGAACATGCTCGAGCCCAAACCGGGTTGAGCTTGAACAACCCCCATATGGGTCGAGCCTGCTCAAACACAAGATGGGTCGAGCATGACTGATCCTATGTGGGTCGAGCATGCTTGAGCCCACAATGTCGAGCGTGACTGACCCCATGACGATCGAGAAGGCATGAACCCAATGGGGTCGAGCATGACTGACCCCATGTGGTTCGAGCATGCTTGACCCCACAGGGTCGAGCAAGACTGACCCCATGAGGTTAGAGCAGGCTAGAACGTAACAGGGTCAATCATAACGGACCCCATGTGGGTCGAGCATGCTTGATCCCACATTGTCGAGCATGACCGACCCCATGAGGGTTGAGCAAGGTTGAACCCAACTGGATCAAGCACGACCGACCAGTTCAGGTCGAGCAAGTCCAGGAAACTATATTTTGGTCTGAAGGTTTTTCAAGCATTCAAATCTAGTTAAGTATGCTCAAAAATTGCCTGAGTCGAGATTAAGGTTCGCACGCAACAAAAGTTGGACATTAACTAAAAATCATCATGGTAATGACTAAAGTTCAAGAAAAAATTAAAATTGCTTTAACAACTTAAGAACAATCAGTAAAAACAAAGCATGATACTACATCAAACACGACAAAAATGAGCTTAAGAATTGATCAAAGTGCAACACAATCCTACCAAAAGTTCCTACGTGATATTAGAGTCAAGGCATGGCTTCATCTCGGTAATCAAAGATTAAATTCAGGTTCAAAGGTCTAATAACAAATTCTCGAGAAATTCAAGGCAAACTAATCTCTAACTAAAAACAATGCATTCAAGAAATATCAGACAACTACCGAAAAATGGTATATGTATTATCTCAAATTCACGCCATAAAGTCAAATTCGAAATTCAGATCAAATTCAAGTGAGACTTGTTTGTTCGAGTTCAAATACGGGCTACAAGACAACTGAGTCCAAACATACAAAGAAAATCAGCAAACATACTAGGTTTTATACTTTAAGCATTTCATCGAACATCAAGTATGCATATGATACAAATCAGTATTCAAGGAATTTTACATAGTTCGAATTCCTCAATCATCCACATATAACTCAATCCAATCGAATCCATCCCAAATTATAACAATCACAACCCAAAAAATTCAATTCGAATCGAACCATACCCAAGTGCCTTAGTTGGTCGAAAACATTAACCATTTACAAACCAAATCAGTTCAAAATCAAAGAGATAATCACCTGAGACAAATGAAGTGCTTCAGATCTAAAGGAATTGCTCCAGTTCGATTTAAAGTTAGTTGGATTTCACTGTAGAAATCGAGCTCAATCGATGAGATTGAGGCTTGTAATGGAGAATAATCTAATTTGGGTAGATTTTGAATGGAATTGGGTGGACTATGATGCGAAGTTCTTCAATGACACAGGGAAACTGCCATTAAAACGTTTTTCTTTAGTGGGAATGGATGAAGTGCGAGAGTGAGGGCCAGGAAGAATATAAAGTAAGAAAGGTGAGCGGGCTGACTCGACCAAATGGGGTTGCTTGAACCATGGAGACGCGTGCAAACTTGGTCGTTCATACCCAGGTGCGAATGACTCGTGATGGCTCGTGCAAAACCAATTCGGTCATACTGTGTGCGATCGTCCCATTAGAGACCAAATTTTATGTATCGAATGGTGTCATATTTAACCATATCGAAGCTCGTAATTTTTTACAATTAAAAATTGTGAACTTCGAGGGGCAAATGTTTATTCATGAAAACTATGTGCATAACGATTGATTGAATTTAAACAAAACTTATAGGTCAGTCACTAGAAGCATGCATGGATCAGTTACAAACAACGGTCGAGCATCATAGTGGCTCGTACACTAGCATGATCAAACAGAACATGGCAATAGTTGGCAATGACATTTTCATAATTACTTCGTGAACGACCCGTATCCTGCGTATATGAGTTGCAGCTCACCACTTCACTGGAACTTCACCTATAAATAGACCATGGAATCTAAGTGGATCCAATTCCAAGACCTCGAAGGGTTGTCCAACTATTTTCTCCACCATTCTAAGTGATTCTACCTTTATTAATCATCTCTAAACGAAAATCTAGCACCAAATCCATCATGGAATCATCCAAAATCGCTCAAATTTCTGAGAAGTTGTAAATCTACGTCACCACACACCATATTTAGAGAGTTCCAACAATTTCCAAGGCTAATTTGAATAGATCGAAGAGAAATACTTATGAGAGTAAATATGAATGTAATGAGAGAGAATTTGTGCTTTGTAAACTCAAATATGACAATGAGAAGTGACTCTATAGTGGATGTAGGTTACTTTTAAAGCCAAACCACTCTAAAACTTTGTGTTCTCTACTTTTTCCTTTTATTTTGTGCTTGCGGCTCCATTTTTTCGTTTCATACATTTTTGCGAAGTATCGTGAACATACTTTGGTGTTGTGGCCATTTTTTGGTTACAACATGTATGAATTGTTGTTGTACAAATTGATTATGTTTAAAAAATTCAAAACAAAATGATTATTTTTTTTAGTCATATCTTTGTTTTGTTTAAATCAAACGTAGTCGATATAAAATTTTATCATGAAGAATCACAATGGGGTACAAATGCTGGTTGGCTTGCGGTTTTTAGGTTTGCTCTGGTTATCAGTCTTTTTTATGTACATATACCTGTATTGTATATATTATGCTACTAGAGATTTAGGGATTTTACCTTAATCTTAAACTACTACTTCTTTCGCGCTACTAACCAAGCTTGTTGATTGGATATGTTTATTGCTTATGCTATTTAACTGGCTGGGCAGTTTCACGCTGCTCATCCGTTTCCTCTAAAAAAGTTTCAATATCAATTTTCCGTTTGTTTTGATTTTTAATTGTATTGTTAATTAACAAAAAATTAACTTGTAAATAAATTTACTTGTTAGATCCTAATAGTTAATTACATTTGTATTGGAAATTAGGGTGGTATTCCTATTTTCAAATTTTATTCATTGCGCATCCTTGTCTAACTTTGCATGTAATGCGGGTCCTTATTTTTTGTAGCAACGTGTTTTTCTGATTTTTTGCGATGCTATATAAAAAATTAAAATTAAAAGAATTGTACATATTTGCGGAAGGTTTCTACAAAAAATATGATGAAATATCAACGATTTTTATAAATAATTGCAAATATTTCTACAATTATTCACACAGTGTACTACATGTATTGAAATAAGGAAGATTAGTTGCAACAATGTCTATAATTATTATAAATAATCGCAGACGTTGCTAAAACTCTTTTATAGTATAGTGTATACTATGTGAAAAAGTTGCATATATCTCTACGAATATTGCAATGCATATTTTTCATCATTTTATTGGAGATGAATAATATTTCATTTGTATGCATTTTTAATAATTTTCTAATGATTTTTTTGCAATACTTTGATTTTTAAACAAGTGCAGGTTTTGAATTTAAAATTTTGAGGCAAATTAGCAAAAAATGCGTGAAAACCTACAATTTTTTGAAATTATTGTTGCGATATATGCAATTATACGAAAAATTGCTAAAATTCGCTATTACTTAAAAAAAATTTGTTTTTTTTGAATCAATTTTTGTAGTTTTCTTGCATGAATTTGAGGATGATTCTGTGTTGAATTAATTTTCGAATTATTGCAAATTTTAACATTTTTGGTTTTTTGTTTTGATGATTTCGAAAAACAGGGACCTAATTTGTAAAGTTTTAAACAGGGAGTTTTTTGTATTATAAACCTAAAACTTGGACCTAAGCCAAACTGTCCCATATTTGTAGATGAGCAACTTGAATTTATGAAGGTAGTCTATGTTATAGATCTTATTTTTAAATAATATCGAAAAACATTTTCGATAGTTCATGGCGATACAAATAAGTGAGTCACTAAAAATATTATAACCTTTATTAAATTGATTTAACTAGCAAGTTATTATATTTATAAAATTATACACTGAAAAATTGGAATCAATATCTAAATTTTAATATGTCAAAATTTTCTTTGTTGGGGAAATAACATAAAGTAACGACTTCATATTTCAAAACTTATATACAAAGTCATTTTGAAAAGATCACGATTAGACCAAAAGTTTGTGCTTCCAAGACAACTAATAAAGGCGATAATAATCATTTAAATGCAAGGCATTAACCATCAACAAAATTGAAATTAATTCAAGGAATATTGCACCCAAAAATTTCGTTTTAATCTTTTTTCTAACCAAATAATTCACAAGTTATTTACGAATTTAATAAAATATCACAAACTAAAACCGAATAAGCATAATCTCCTAGTAAAGAGAAAGATCGCAAAGAACTTTTAAAGAAATTGGGTGAACAATAGAACTTGAAATTCGATCATAAAACAAAAGGAGTCGTACAATAAATTAAAAATATATGGTTGAAACCTGACCAACAAACATGTATTTCCAAGTTATCGGTTTTATACTAATCTAATATTTATCTAAAATCAGTTCACCTTTGCGTTTTGGCATGCAGTACAACACATTTGTAATTATAACATTTAATATACAACCAAATATGACGTTACACTAAAATTTGCATAACATTCAACAAGTTCAACAAATAACTAAACTATGGAAATAAATAGAAAAGGAGGACTAAGCAATAAGTAGAGACACGAGAATTTATAATGGTTTGGCTTTGTTGTGCCCACACGTCCACTTAGATGATTTTATTAACTATAATGTTGTTTATAGGCTTACAAATTTTCAGATCCGTAATACTTCAGAGTTTACATATTAAAATAAACAAATTCCAAAAAGAACATTTTTCTCCAATGCGACTGGTATTTACAGATGTAGGTTGATCGAAAAAAGTCAGATGACCATTATAGAAGAGATCAGGAGGCCTAAGTCTGACTTGTGCTAATTATCAGATTGGTCCTAATCCCTTTATAAGGTTCGGCATCGATCCTTCAATTCTCACACAATGGATTGTCAGCTTCTCTGTGGGTCCCCCTCAGTGTTTTGAAGTGCTTGGAGAAATTACCTCTTGCTTTTGTTTAAGGATGGAGAGTTATGGCTAGTTGATTGTTGCAGTTGAGTTGTTATGCTGGTTGGTCTTGAAGTTGTACTGATTCCTTTATATTGACTAGGCCAAACCTCACTGGAAAAGTTCTCGGGCACTGCTTTAATGGGCTAATTTAACTATTGTCCCATGACTCTATTCAGACTTAATCTATGGGCCTTCAAGTGATGTTTCTGGCCCTTTAACCTTTGTAATCGTCGAGTCTGGCCAATCTGAATAGCTTCTGTTAGTCGTTGGGTAATACTTGCCTTCCAAAGCACGTTTTCTGTAAATATGATGTGCTCTGAATCGATAAAAGTATGACTATAGGAATGGACCTCATTCCACTCATAGCAAGTGGTCTGTTAAGTCGGTGCGGTGACGAATGAATAATAACTATGTAGTGGATTGACGATGGCCAATATATATGTAGAATTAGAAGCGTAGTAATCAGAACAGCGGTAAAATAATTAGAATAGCAGTAGAAAATATAAATGACATCAGATGGACCTAGGCAATAGAATAGGATTTTTCCTTAGTAGCCAAATAGGACTTTCACATGCCTGAGCAGCAAAACATGACTTGTACTAATAACAATAGTTAATTGACTCTTTGTGTTCTTAATAACACGAATATGTCACTTTATAGTACAACTTATACATCCTTCAGTAATAATGATGCAAATCGAGTGTGCAGGGGCTAGGAAGTGAAATTTGATTAGATTTGAATATTTCTGAAGTGAAGTGGTGCTGGTTTAATATTTGCTTTGAAATAAATATTGAATTTGGAGCATCTAAAAGCAATGTGAGAATGATTTAAAGAAGAAAGTTGTTATGTTTGGTTTTGGGATGTTATAAGGCTTACATAGGAATGATAAGAGGTCAACAAATAGTGGCAATCCTTCAGCAATTCCTTTTTGAAAAGAAGCATCCATCAAACAAGAGAAGTTGGTTGTAAAGACACTTGTATTTCCATTTGAATGGTTGTTTTAAAACACTAAATATAATGTCATTTTTTCATTAATTGGATTGGCCTTCGGTGAAGTTGGTAAGAGCGCATGGCACCTTGCAAGAAGACTACGGTTCAAATAGTAGAGGCATTTAAATGCAAAGTAGTAGATCCTGGGTTCAAAACCCAATATTGTTCCTTTTTCGATAATTCTTCCTTATTTTAGCTGTTGGAATTTGTCATGAAAAGTTGCTTGGCTGGCAACATGAACACATTTATGTATGCTCTTCAATCCTAGCATGTTCTTCCTTTACCAAATGAATTGTCAGAACTTGAGTTGCCAGCCAAGCATGGGCAAGTGGTTGAGACGTTAGTAATTCTTTGTGATGACATGGGTTCAAATCTTATTGCTGCATGATTTTGATCCATCATCACTTGTTGCTTACAATTTTCCTTTCTACATTACTTTTGCTGGACCTGCTATTAAACATGCATATCTTTCCTTTTTTTTAAAGCCTGAATTTATTTTTCAAAACATATTCTTTTATCCAACCTCCTTTATACGTCGTGAAACCACAAAACTGAAAATCACTTAACAAATACATAAGCAGCAATGTCGTATAATTGTTAACATCAAAAAACTAAAATGTGTTTTCAAAATTCTCCCCCTTTTTGATGACGACGACCATATGACTTTTGTTGACCCGCCTTTTGGCAAGGCCGTCAACCCATGGACCCATCACAGGATCACTCAGGACTCGAGCAGGGCCTGGACAAGCCCATGCATTTTTGGCCCGAGGCTCCTTGGCTCGAGGGATCTTGGATAGAAGCACTTCAGCCCTATAGACCTAGGCTAGGTGGTCATGATATCAGCTTACACTACAGCAATGACTTGGTCATGAGATATATTTCATAGCCTATTTACTTGGTCCAACTACCTATTCTAAAGCCTATAAACTCGGATCTAACTACATTTATGATGCCACATATTGAAGGGAACTTCTCCACGTAATCAAGACATAGCTCCATTATTTGCTATTCACATGGATCAACCGACACATGGAACCTCCAATTATTGAAGCCTACTGCCTATAAATACACCAAGCAATACAACAAAGAGGGGATCTTCTTCGGCTCAGATTAGAGCTGAACTCTTTGGCCCATGCATGACTCAATCATGGCTACCAACCACTTTCATCACGAAATACTTTTTATATTCCTCAAAAACGAATATGTAATAGAGATCCTGATGATCTCATTCATTGTGTCTCCTAATTTATGATATTATTATGAGATTATAAAGTGGATATAGGCTTGTTAACGCCGAACCACTATAAAAATGCTGTTGTCTTGCTTTTTCTCATTTTTTCTGATATTTCTTCATATATCATGCTCATATCTGACTTTTGGCCATTGATGACCACTTTTTTGCGTCAACAGTTTTGTGTTTTCACTGAGAAATGAATTTTCAACGTCTTAAGGGTTTTGCTCAACTGTTGGATCACCAAGTCCAAGACGAAATCTTAGTTTCAGTCATCTTCAGCAGCCATTGTTTCCAATACTTCTACACATGCTTTGAAAAGCCAAAGCAGCAACATCTGCATAAAAAAAAACTGATTTTTTTCCAGTTCTGGGTTCGACCCGACCGGAAGACCAGCCAGTAATAATTGTATATTGGAAGGCTCCCTGTATGCAGCTTGGCTCGAAAGAGGTCTTGGGTCTGGGCGAGATCGGTTCGAACAACCATCGTCATAGTGATGTCGAAGCTCTCCAGGCCGACCAACTTCAGATCGATCGATCCCTTTGAAGCTCTCCAGGTCGACCTGCTTCGAACCAACTTTTCCAGATATACCGGCCCAGATTACTAGCCATTTCTAAAAGCCCTGCACATCGACCTGAGACAGGGTCATTTTAAGAAAAAATGCATTTTTCTGATCGTTTCAGAAAAGGCTCCATCTTCTAAAATCGAAAAAATCGTGCGGTGTCCACATTGCCGCTGGGACTGTGGGGCCCCGGACCCCCACCGACGCTGCGCCCGGACCTGCTTAACGGCTTGCCTTCGGCTTGGAGCACGGCTCGCCTTCGGCTCGGCATATATTTTAGCCACCAATAACTGTAAAGACTTATCATCCAAGATTTAACGGATGGTCCGAGAATATCAACAACAAGATGGAAACGATTCGGATTCTTCCAAGAGCCATCACCCCTATTTACTGAGGTTATTCAATCCTGATCGACTGCTTCAGTCTTGCCTGAGGATCGATGAGTTAAAAGTTTGAAACACTCAAGCCATGAGGCTGGTTGATTATTTATACATCGGCTCTCATTTCCCGAAGAGGGATCAAAGACATAACTGCGGATGGACGATGCATGTCTGCATTTCTAGTCTCCGTATCCCACTTCCTGACATGTAAAGGGAAAGATTTTTATAAGCATGGATCCATTGTTCTCTTGTCGATCACCGTCTTAGCATCAACAAGATGAGATTCCACCATTAGCGACTCTGATCTAACTACCTGAACCTTATTCCTTGCCCTTGACGTGGGGACTAGAAAGCGATTCAAGGGAATCATAACCTCATCATTCACCCACAAAGGCCGCTAGACAGCCTTTATTATCCTAATAGCTCGATCAAGGTGTAATCATTCTTGCATTGCAGCCACATAAGGGTCTGAAAAGACTTCCTCCATCAACTAAAATTTCAGCAGTCGTTAGAGATAGGACAAAGCAGAATGGACTAGCAAAGGATATGCGATACCATTCTCCTTCTGAATAATATTCATTCCATTAACAGGATTATTTTTTACCCATATTTCTTATCTTCGCATGCTTTATGAGTTACTGATGTGACTAAATCATATGAATTTGTATATGAATGATGCAGGTACCCGAGGTCTGGTACCAATCGCTCCTTCCATAGTTTGATCGGAGGAACGTAAAGCTTTGGCCAACGTGATTCGACTATTCACCTGCTTATTATTGGCCTAACGCCAACATTCTAACATAAATGAAGTTCGACCATTAATTCGCTGACTTTTTGCCCTTGACATAGGGGGCAATAAAATATACGCACATGAGTTCGACATGTGTTATTTTTACATGGGCATACTAATGAGGCCTCCTCAACCTCTAGCCTTTGATTCGCCAGGAAAGACAGAGATGTATTCGGGTGTGACATAACTATTCAGTAGACCGACGACTCTCTCCCTTGATCTAACGGGAAGAGTGCAATAGTGACGGGTATAATCCCATGAACGACATAAATTTGGTCTTTGTTGTAGGGGCGAAAGAGAAATGTTAAGAGGAGGATGAGTATGACTCGACCGCTCTCCAACGACGTCTTTAACTCCTTCCCATGCTTACGACGGGAGGAGTCTAAACTCAACAGGGACGTGAACCGACCATCCCTGATGGCGACCTTTGCCCTTGACGAGGGAGCAAAGGGACGATGCCAAGGCAAATGTGACCCGACTGTTTGCCCGACTATCTCTAATCCTCATATCTTGGATATGAGTATAAATCTAGGACGAGTGTGACGGGTGCACCAAGATTTAAGACCACTCGATCCACAATTCTAACCCTGATTGACGAAGGGAGAGTATAAAGGACGAGCTACAATGTCCATAACTCTAACTCTCATGACTTGAGAGAGAGTATAAATCTGTTGGGTTAGTGTGAATGGTGCACCACTACTTAAGACCGCTAAACCCATAACTCTAGCTCTCACGACTTGGGAGAGAGTATAAAGGACAATGTTGCGACGTGCATGTAGTCTCCATCTCCCTCCGATTGAGTATGGGATTATAAAAGAGTTACGGACCTGACGTCCGAACAACTTAACCCAGTTCCCACTAGCGCTGGGGGCACGGACATAGACTTCTGAATTAACTTCAAACATGCTTCGGACGCGACTCATGTTTGAAAGTTAAACGAAGGCTACAGACATTATACCTCCAAATTACGACACCTAACACTTTTGACATTTAATAGTTTCTATGCTAGATAGCTTAGCACTTAACACATACTCTTTTCAAGCTAGACTTGTTTCGTAAAGGTTAACTTAGTAACTTGCAAATTAAACGAATTGTAGTATTCAAATTGCAGGATTATGTACAGATACAAAGCAAAGACACGAGGGACACACTCGCATATAACAACAAAGGGTTCGTGTTCGAAGGACTGACATCGACTACTAATGCTAAACTAACCACACGACTCAATGCAACGACCGAAATGAGACCTTGAGAGTGAGATGTTCAATAACACATCATGCGACTTAAGGCAGCGACCGAAAGAAGGCCTTGAGAGTGATATGTTAAATCGACGCATATATCCATATGTGACTAACTATAGCCCACATGCAACAACAGTTTTCACATTATAAGTACACTGAATGGAAAATGCAATAGCTCGAGCACTTGGACAACACAAGCCCTTATGCTTTGAAAGCCACGCCTTTTTTATACATACATGTCTAAATTTGAAATGGGTGTAGTCCGACCACCTGTCTTTTGCCATTACCCCCGGACTGGGGGCATAACTATTGAAAGTATTTACAAACGGCATAACATATTTGCATGTACATGACTTATGCTTTGATCCTGACTGGCCGCATGTGGACCACGAAAGGGGTGCAGAGTGACCATCCATTGTCTGATCCCAACCTACTTCCCAATTGGAAGGGGAAGAATGAGAGCATTCGAAAGTGACTACAGTCTGACCTCTCGCAGCCCAACTTCAATCCTCAAAGCTTGGATGGGAGAGCAGAAACCAGTATGGGCTGAGTACCAACAAATCATTTTGCATCCTACTCTAACTCACGACACAATGAGGAAGTATGAATCCTAAGAAGACATGGATTTGAAGTCCACTACTCAGTCAAGCCCCCAATGACTAGGGACGAAGAGTGCAAGCCATGAAAAGCATGAATCTACTACTCGACTACTCTATGCACATTTTCAACTTCTTAAAGTTTTGCAGGATCCCAAACCACAACAGAAATGATGACCTCAATGGAACCGAGCATGAAGAACAAACTCAACAAGAGAATGATGACATTTTGGATTTTGTTAAAACATGAACAAAGGGGTTCGACTAACACCCTAGCAACGTTCATTCGCTTTCATTTTGATGAACTAACTAGAATTTGCGACTATTCATATAAGAGTAACCAAGTCCACTGACGCTCGAAAAGGCGATCCTCACTTCCCGACTAAGGTAAAGGAACAATGCCTAGACATGTGTGATTCTACTGCTCGTATGATCGACTATAACCCTCGCCAACTCAAGAGAGAAAGTATAAAACGATTTGACTTGGCTAAGACTACCAAACCTGCAACTCTAACCAGAAACAATGACAGAGAGTATAAAGGCTTAAGGGCTGGACGCCCGACTAACTTAGCTCGACCCCTACTGACATTGGGGGCGTGAGCACTGGCTTCGTTTATTCCCCACCGACGCTGTGGGCATGAGCATCAGCTTACAGACTGACATTGAACACATGCTTGACTTGACACGTGATTCAAATGATATACACTATACCTTCGGACCATGACACAATTTGTCTTACTCACACGTTCAAGAGAGACTGTTTATGTGTTCGACATGACTGGACTCACTCAATCTAGCGAGACTTCTTATGAGTTTGACATTACTTGACCTTGCACTTGACCATGTCCTCGACTCGCATAAGAAGATGACACCATTTGGCGAAGACTCTTTAAACGAACAACCATGTACAGAAGACAACGACACAGCTTGACTTATGATGATATCACTCGACCTCTTGACTCAACGAGGCGTAAATGATTACCTGTTCATCTCAACTACTCCCACCTCGAACTTTGGCTCGATGGGTACCACAGATGGTGATGTGATACATGACACCTATTTGCACAGAGAAAAGGAAAAAGAATTCAAGATTTAAGACTATTCTCAAAGACATGACAATTCAACATTGCTTTCTCGAAGATGAATGATATTTCAAAGAGATACAGTTCAACTTACTCAAAGTACATCCTGTCCGCCACACGATGTACTTTGGGGGGGCAAAGTGTTGACCCGCCTTTTTGCAAGGCCGTCAACCCATGGACCCATCACAGGATCACTCAGGACTCGAGCAGGGCCTGGACAAGCCCATGCATTTTTGGCTCGAGGCTCCTTGGCTCGAGGGATCTCGGATAGAAGCAGTTTAGCCCTATAGACCTAGGCTAGGTGGTCTTGAGATTATCTTACACTACAACAATGACTTGGTCATGAGATATATTTCATAGCCTATTTACTTGGTCCAACTACCTATTCTAAAGCCTATAAACTCGGATCTAACTACATTTATGATGCCACATATTGAAGGGAACTTCTCCACGTAATCAAGACTTAGCTCCATTATTTGCTATTCAAATGGATCAACCAACACATGGAACCTCCAATTATTGAAGCCTACTGCCTATAAATACACCAAGCAATACAACAAAGAGGGGATCTTCTTCGGCTCAGATTAGAGCTGAACTCTTTGGCCCATGCATGATTCAATCATGGCTGCCAACCACTTTCATCACTAAATACTTGCTATATTCCTCAAAAACACTATGTAATAGAGATCCTGATGATCTCATTCATTGTATCTCCAAATTTACAATATTATTATGAGATTATAAAGTGGACGTAGGCTCGATAACGCCGAACCACTATAAAAATGCTGTTATCTTGCTTTTTCTCATTTTTTCTGATATTTTTTCATATATCATGCTCATATTTGACTTTTGGCCGTTGATGACCACTTTTTGGCTTCAACAACTTTCTAAATAAACAATATTATATTACCACCTTTTAATATTTGATTCTCCTAATTTATATACTCCCCCTATCAGTATGCATAATTTTCTCCCTCTTTGTCATCGGTAAAAAGGATGAAAACAATATTAGTTTTGGATCATATATTAGTTTAGACTATTTTACAAGGACAATGGTTTTTTTTTTTAATGTTGTGACACTCTACAAGTTAAAATAAAAGTAAAAAGCGACCCTAAAATAAATAAAATAGTACATCAAATATACCGAATTTGTTGTCCTTCGTTACCCATAAATGCTCGTTTTCCATCGTATGTGGTGAATATTTGTCGCAAATCCATATCATCTTTAAATTATTCTTGGGTACCTACAAAAATAAATTACGCAATTTGATACCCACTTACAATGGGTTAGGTATGAATGGAAACTTCAAAAACGAAATTTTCATTATTAACAACAATATCAAAATAATCATTAACGTATCTTTCTCTACTTTTCCAATAGACGAAAACCCAAATACTTAAATAATTTTTATTCGTATTTATTATTAATAATTTTTTACTTCTACAATTATTATGAACATTAGTTGTCATGGAGATTTTCTATAAAGATTGGTTCTAGAATTTGCTCGAAATTTAGTAATAACACTAATATTTTTATTATACATGAAAGAGTATTTAATACTATTTTTAAGATTAGTTTTAATATATTCTGAACTACTTTTATCCTGTAAATGTCTATAACTAAATATAATCGTATTTAAATCATTTTGATCTTTAATAAATTTCTTGAATTCACTTGTACAATATCCAAATTTGGTTTCAAAGTCATAATTAACGTTTTCAAAAGAATTTTTTTATATTTCAAAACATCAATTTTCTCGTTTAATTTAGAATTCCCTTTATTTAACGTATTGTTCTCATTTTAAAGACAAAAAATTTGAGATTTAGAATTATCTAATGATGACTGCAATAAATTATTTTATCTTTCAAGTCATAAATTTCTTTTGATAATTTTTCTTTTTCAAATATAATACATTGTTTATCTATACAGTCTTTCAGATTCATAAAATTAATATTTTTAAATATCATTTTGGTTTTCCAAATCTATTTTTTTTTCATTTCTTAATTTCTCAATTTCTCAATTTCAAGTTTGATTATGTAATTAAGCTTTAAAATCTTACTAACTAATTCATTATTATTTTCTATTGAAACTAGTAAAGTATAAAGTACCTTTTTGCAGTCCTCTTTTGTTATAACTTTGTTTATTCTGGACTCTTTGTTTGCTGAACTTCTACCACATCTTGTTCTGGCCATTATTCAATAATGTTGTGACGATCAATATAATCCCTTGCTTTGATACCAATTGTTGTAGCGGTGCAACGAGAATGAATATTAGCTATGTACCAGATCGATGATGGCCAATGTGTGTTTATATATATATATATATATATATATATATATATATATACGTAGAATTCGAAGCGTAGTAATTACAGAAGAAATACAATAACTATAATAGCAGCGGAAAATATATATGACACCAAAGATTTTTATATTGGATCGGAGCACCGTCCTACGTTTAGTCCTTGACTCCTTTTGTTATTTCAACTAAACAACAACCCTCACTTCAGTTGGAGCAATGTGTATTACAACACCTGAGCAACAGAACGTGGACTTGAGCAATAAAACAAGAGTTTGCCTCAGCAATCAAAGAGTACTTTCACACGCCTAAACAACGTAACATGACTTATACAAACAACAACAAATAATTTACCTTTTGTGTTCTTAATAACCGGATATGTCACTTTATAGTACAACTTCTACAACCTTCATTAAAAATGATGCAGATTGAGTGCGTAGAGGCTCGGACTTAAAATTTGAACAGATTTGAATATTTGTGAAGTAAAGTGACGCTGGTCCAATATTTGCTTTGAAACAAATAAGGAATTTGTGAACGAATTGAGTTTTTATGTTTGGTTTTGGGATGTTATGAGGTTTGTATAGTAGTGATAAGAGGCAAAACAAATAGTTGCAATCCTTTAGCAGTTCCCTTTGGAAAAGAAGCATCCATCTGATATGAGAAATTAGTTGAAAAGACGCTTGTATTTCCATTTAAATAATTGTTTTAAACATCAAATATAATTTCGTTATTTCTTTAATTGAAGTGGTGTTTCATGAATTTGATAAGAGTGTATGTCTCCTTGCAAGAAGATTATGGTTTGAATCCTGGGTAAATAAATTTTGCATCTTTTCAGCGGCTATAAAATTAATGTAATATATCCATTGGTTTCTTCTTAATGTGTTGGTAGGTTTAAGTTGTGGAGGCATGTGAGTGCCAAATAGGAGATCCTGCGTTAGAAACCCAGCATTCTTCCTTATTCTACAATTCTGCCTTGTTTCAACCATTGGAATTTTTCATGAAAGGTTACTTGGCTGGCATTGGCAACATGTGTAACTTCTCGTAATTAGGTATGCTCTTTAATCCTGGCATGTTCCGCCTTTTATCAAATGAATTGTCAAATCTTGAATTCAAGGAGTTCAATTCTTTTATCCCCATTCTCCAAAATAGAATTTTGTTCACACTTTTTTTCTAAGTGTGAACAAAAAACTTTCCTCCTATTGGAGGAATCAGGTGGGTCACACATGGACACCCCTGAATTCCTCTAATAGGAGCCGAGTGTTTTGTTCACACTTGCTAAAAAGTGTGAACAAAATCGGACTCCATTCTCCATGTCTTCGGTGTCCCTTCAATCAAATCCGCTAATTTTCACATTTTTCCATTTAAATTTCCCAAACAATTGAGGGATTTAACTGAAAAAATGTAAATCAGGGGGGTGTGAATGTGATTGGTTGGAACACAGGAGACACAAAAAAAAGGACAGAACAATTGGTGCAGAAATCAAGGCGTAGCATGGGAACGTGATTGAGACACCAGTAAATCTTTATGATGACGTGGGTTCAAATCCTGTTGTTGCATGATTTTCCTCATTAATCACTTTTTGCTTACAATTTTCCCTTCTACATTACTTCCGTTGGACCTGCTATTAAACGGGCATATCTTCCCTCTTTTTTTTAAAGCCTAACTTTATTTTTCAAAACATATTCTTTTATCCAACCTCCTTTATGCATCGTGAAACCACAAAACTTAAAATCACTTAACAAATACATTAGTTGCAATGTCATATAATTATTACCATCGAAGCTCTGAAACTATGTTTTCAACATGGTCAATGTCCTTCCTTTGAGGAGGGTATACCAATGAACATCTCTTTTTTTAATAGCTATGATACTTCATCGAGCTTTAGCGATATAAGTATATGGTCCCAGGTTCATCAATTCTAGACTGAATTTCGTAGGAATTTTGTGGTAAACACTTAATCTCTGTCAAACCAAGAAATTAACTATTAGTCATCACTCCTACGTACACTCGAGTGTAAGAAAATCATTGCTGGTTTGGAATCATGTATGTACTTGCATGTACGTCCGTGATTTTGTGTGATACACTTGAAATTTTCAGTAAGTATCACATGAAAGCATGCATGCATATGGACCTACATGCTAATGTGTGCAACATATTAGTAATTCTAAATTTGGGCGTGTTCAAGTATCGAACACACACTTAGAAGTCAAGTAAACATTTACGTTCATATGAACATACATATAATCAAGTCATGGCAGTATGCATAAACATAAGGATATTGATTAGAAGTCCGCACATATATGCACATCCAAATCATGTGTATACAAATTTCATATTGGTAAGTGTACGCTCAATATTTGATTCACGACCGCATTGGTGATTATGTACGTGCGTCTGAATAGACATTTAAGTTGTTATCCTATTTTCTTTCCATCTTTTTTTTTAAATAGTCATGGTATCAAATCGGTACCGATTCCTATTAGAGCATCCCCAACGCTTTCAGTTGGGGAGCATCACATCGGGGTCAGTTGCTTTGCAACTGACCCCAACGCATTAAGTGGTTGGATTGCCTTAGCCGGCTTTTTTAAAGCCGGCTAAGGCAATCACACGGATTGCAATCCTACGCCGTAGGATTGCAATCCGTGTAGTGCTGTGGATGGCCATCCACACCACACACTTAACCGGCTTTATAAAAGCCGGCTAAGTGCCCCATATAGGTCTGGCGTACAGAACGCCGGCCCTAGCCCCCCCCCACTCTCCCATCTCCTCACTCCTTCCTCCCAGCACAGGAAAAAAAATGCAACGTATTATTTGAGCATTTCGAGATAGCGGTAGCCGCAGCGGCATTGTGGATCAGGCTGAGGAGCACGCTCCAGTAGAAGAGAACGTACCGAATGTGGGTACGGGTGTCCGTGAAGCGGCGACAGTTAGAAGAAGACGGGGTGCTAAACGAAGGGAGGAGCCGATTTTAGAGTCGCACAGGGACCCAAATTTGAGACCAGATAAACAATTGGCTGATTTTTGTGAGTTGAGCGGCACTGAGCAACACGCCAGCACTTTAGTTGATGCATCGGTATGTTTTAGTTATTAAATACTTACGTTCATAGTGTTGATAAAAAAAATTAAATCTAGTACATACTGTTAGGCTCGAAGAGAGCGAACGCGTGGGTATTGGTCTAGTGTAGTTCGTATGTACAGACTGATTCGTGAGTACGACACGAAGGGTACTATTCACGGGTTTCTGCGTACTATCGGGTTTGATGACTTTTTGAGTACGTTTTCTTGTTGTATCTACATACATACTCGTGTGTTTATTATTTGCATTGTTACTTACTAACTTATCGTTAAATAGGTGTCGAACATCTTTTTAATAATGGTGTTCAGTTATGTGGTGCTTTGGCGGCTTGTTGGTGGAAAACAATACATACATTCCACTTTAGTTTTGGGGAGATGGGGATCACTCCACTTGACTTTACGATGCTTACTGGTATTGCCATAGGCTAAGGCGCCACCTTGCCGTATGATGAGGTGTTTCAGGACTACGCGCGTTTGAGTGATTTATTTCCACATCTTGATGTAGAAGAAGGTGTCACAGGTACTTTCCATATTAGATGCTCGTACATTAAAAGTGCAATCCAAAATTTATTGAGTATGCAACCTAGTGTTCACCATTTGGATATTGCACGTTTATTTGTTCTGTATATGATGGGAAATCTGTTTTTCACAAATGCTTCGAGCACACTGCCGTGTGGATATGTGGCTGTAGTCGCAGAGTTTTCGTTCGATGCTAGTCCGATGGTGTACGATTGGGGGACACATATTTTAGCGTACTTGTATAGGTCTTTGGATCTTCAGTGTGTCGTTAGTCCGAAGGTTACTTCGATTACTGGGTTTTGGGAGATTTTACAGTACTGGTACTTTGAGTACTTCCACAACTTGGCATTTCCTACTGTAGATCCGTCATTAGTCAGTTACTACCCCAGACTTCGAGCGTGGACCGTCGCTAACCGAGACCAGGTGCCTGGAGGACAGGCACGACATGTATTTGCAGCAGCTCGTAATCAGATTGAATTGCGGACGACTCGTGGTGCAGTTATTTGGCATCCCTTTGAGGATTCAGAGTTTCTTCGAGACCCCCTTGAATCATGCTCTTTTTCTTTCATCCAGACGCTTTCCACTAGCTTCCTACTCTCGGAGTTTACGCTTCTTCTGGTATTTAGGGGAGCGTTGTTGGAGACAAATATATGATGTGGACGGTGTTCCTGATGATCCACACCCACATACCTCTACTCCCAGAGTCTATACTGATGAGGCTTTACAGGAGCACAAAGACGAGTGGTGGCCAGCTAGTGATTTTATTCTTGATGGCAGGGATTATATTCCATTTTGGCGACAGTATTACTCCCCCCCACATGGAGGTAGTTTTGTGCATGCTGCCTCAGTTTACTTGGTTGGTCCTTCTGCACTGCGTTATGGGCTTGTGCCCCCTATCATTCGTGATGTTTCACAGGCCACCCAGGTTTACCAGGCTCCACCGCCTCCACAGATGCCAGAGTACGGTTGGACTGTAGGCATTCCCACTATTTCCGGGGTTGATAGAATGTTGATATACCACGGCCAGAAGTGACGGAGTATCCCGATCCTTCTGTATTTACTTACCAGGATCTTTATCAGATGACGCTGGGACTACAAGATGTTACGTACGCTGAGCACCGTCGGAGTTTAGATGAGTTGGCTGAGGTGACATCCCGTCTTAACGAGCTTACGACAACCGAGGAGGAGCGTTACAGACACAGACAGAGGGTCGACACACATGATGATGAGGATGAAGATGTGGAGATGGAGCCTGCGGATCTGGATGAGGATTAGATGTCGCTTGTACATTACGCATTCATGATGTAGTCGCTTGTATCTTTTGCATATGGAGGTGTCTTTTGTAGTAGCTTATGATATGCATGTATGTTTTGTACTTGTTTTACCTTATCTGTGTGGTATGCTTGTACCTGTTGTGTTGTATTACGTAGTTTGCGTACTTGTGCGTTATATGCAATGTATTTGTTCGTACTCATGCATGTTTGTGCGTTATATGTCATCTGTATAAAGTAAAAGCTACTG
Organism: Allium sativum; assembly: GCA_030737875.1. Classification (NCBI taxonomy): domain Eukaryota; kingdom Viridiplantae; phylum Streptophyta; class Magnoliopsida; order Asparagales; family Amaryllidaceae; genus Allium; species Allium sativum. Next base: position 661,151,575 of record CM060918.1, on the reverse strand, counting down.
TACACCTGTGAAACCACTTATTAAAATAAGTAGTGGCAAACAAGCTCGTATCTTAAGGTAATTCGGTCAATCGAACTGGAAACACTGGTTAAATTGATTATAGGATGATTCAAACATAAACCAATTTAAAAGTACTTCATTCATCCGAACTAGAAACACTTAATAAACAACATAGAACTGGAACCTAGAAAATAAGCAAATGCGAAAACAAACAACCAACAATTTCAAAGTACAACAACAATAAACAGGAACTTAGTTTGTAAGCAACGACACTACGAATTTCTGACAAACCCATGTCTGGTTGCCTCAGCAACTATCTTACTCAAGTGCCTTATTTCCGCTTGCACTTCCAAGGCATATTGCAGTCCTCGTTCGCACATTTGCGGGTCAAGCCACTGCATAAAATTACAACTTTGGACTTCGTTCGGGGAATACCGGTGGTCCTCGAATCTCGTGCAACCAAAAAAACGACGACAAGCATTTTGTTCCGTTTTAGCTACGACCACGACCGATTCGTCTCCACAACGACAAATTGGGTACTCTCCACCTGGTACTGTGGGCCCAATGGGGTGTAGGGGCTCGACAACACGTCCTTCGTATAATATCTATCTACCAGGCCTTTGATTTGCAACAGCTATGCGTAAACGAGCAGTGTGCAAAAAAAAATTCGTCTTCGGCGGAACGGAAGTATCCTCATTATCTTGAAAAACTTTTTCCTTGCCCTTCTTACTACGTAGGCCGTGCCATGATAGTTCAAAAGCATCTTAACATTTGTTCATCTCTTCATCATCAATATCCCAGTTTGCCATTGCTGAATCAGATACGAGTTGAGGGTAAAAAGATAAACTTTAATACGGTAAGAAGTGTTGGTTGTTTATAGGATGAAAATATGGCATATTTATATACCTATTTGTGAACAAGATGGACACATTATTGGCAGACAACTGTGCTTTCACGGGATGACTAGTAGAGCACTAAAATTCAAATGTGTTATAGTGATGAAAAAAGTTATGTCTCCCGAATCAATTAAAGCCTGTAAAAGCGATGCGACCTCTCATGTGATTCACATTATTCCAACAAACATAATAATGCGCTACAAGACAGTAGTTGGTAAGCTTAATTGGCTATGGTATCAATTGAATGGCTAAAGAACTAAAGGTCCTACGTGACATAAAGTAAAAGGATCTAACCCTAAATACATGGACAGCATGTTACGTAAAGTAACAAATAACACTAAAGGACGGAAACTTTAATTAAGGAGGGAATAGTAAATAGTGAATCAAAGCATGGGACACAATTTTATTGCTATACATAGATGTGCCCTTATTTCAGTCAAGCACAAACTATTTTACAGCAACTACTAAACCGATGAGTGCGTTAAAAAGGTTATGGTGCTGTTCTTCAAGCTCTTCATCCTCTTCAACATCTGACGAGTATATTGACCGCCGTAACAAACAACAACAGGCATTTCAAGAAGAAACAAGATACGCGATAGAACGTAATATTGCTGAAAGCTCAGCTTCAACCCAAGGTGGAAGCGCCGTCGGTAGAAAAGAAGTGCGATATGGACGCGACTACCCCTCTGGTCACAATCAACTAGTCAAGGACTACTTCGTCGCAAACCCAGTATACGGAGAGGTATATTTCCATCGAAGATTTCGTATGTCAAAAACGGTGTTTGCTCGAGTACTAAGTAAAGTGTCCGCAAACAACGTATATTTCACACATAGAAGAAATGCAATCAACGAACTTGGCATCTCACCACTTCAAAAGGTTACTACTGCACTACGTACGGTTTGTTATGCAAGTTCTACTGACTCTCTCGACGACAAAATTAGAATTGGGGAATCAACTGCAGTGGAATGTATGAATCAATTTTGTAAAATCGTCGTACGAGAGTTCGGTGAAGAGTATCTTCGATCTCCAACGCCTCATGACACTGCGAGGTTATTAGTAATGGGAGATCAATGCGGTTTTCCAGGTATGATGGGTAGCTTGGATTGTATGCACTGGATATGGAAAAACTGTCCAGTAGCACTGCAAGGCCAATATAAAGGCCATATGAAAAAAGCTACAATGTTGTTAGAAGTTGTTGCTTCATTTGACCTTTACATACGGCATGCTTTTTTTGGCGTTCCTGGTTCTCTAAACGATATTAATGTTCTACAACAATCTTATTTATTTAACGATTTATATAATGACCTTTCACCTCCTTGCAACGACAAAACCGGTGACAAAGAACATTCTGTTGGTTATTATCTCGTGGATGGAATTTATCCAAAATGGAAGACGCTGGTGCAAGCATACAGAAAACCGAACAATGCAAAAGAAGCCTTATTCACGAAACAGTAAGAGAGTCTTAGAAAAGATATTGAACGAGCTTTTGGTGTACTACAAGGTAGATTTCATATACTTCGAAACGAAGTTCACTACCACGATAAAGCAGTTATAGACGACATTATGTACTGATTCATTATTTTACATAATATGATTGTTGAGGAGGAACGAGGAGGATATGAACTCCAGCTTCGTAACTACCCGGACATTGCAATTGAATTTAGGAAAAAATCGTATAAAGACCCAAATACGTTTGCAGAATACTTGCAACGACTTGAAGAAGTCCGAGATCCACAAGCTCATCTAGAATTACGAGAAGAGCTAGTTGAGCACTACTGGGAGTATGCGGGAAACCAATAGTTAATTAACTGCTTAATGCTTCGATTCATGTCTTTATTTTCTACATTTGTATGCCAGTACGTCCAGTAGTTTAATAATTCGTTTTAAATTAATGGTTTTATGCTATGCTCTAAGAATATTTAATACATCTAAATAACATCCATAAAATACAAGAACGTAACTGAAATACTTAAAGTACAACAAGGTCTGCAACCGGTACTAAAATGGAACTGCAACATACTCTGAAAAGGAAACGGACTAATCTACGTTAAGCCTCTGATACTCTTCAAGACGTTTTTCTGGATTTAGATCATCTAGCTTGACACTCATAAGAGCAAAATCATCTGCATTTTGTTGCCGAGCAAGCTCCGCTTTTCGTAACTCCAATTCATTGATTCTTGTTTGTTGCATCTCTTCGTGTCTTCTTTGCCTTTCCTCCCCTTTCTCTCTTCTCTCTCTCCTAGCTGCTTCCTTCGCTTCCATATACTCCCTATTCGATTCCTCTGCAACTGCCATACGTCCATCGAGTTGCTCGTAATACTGATTGTAATCTTTCGTCGGTTTCTTGTTCGCTTTATACCTGCTAGGGGGTTGTCCACCTGAACTTGTTGCAAAAGGTGAGTCTTCAGATGGATTTGTGCTTCCAGGGCTTACATCTTCGGTTGGTCTCAACGGCTTAAATCGTTGCGTGGTATGTTCATGTCGCACGTTGCTCCATTTATCTTCCCGACATAGTATGTCATAGCATTTTTGCAAATTAAACGGTTGGTTTTTTGATTTGGCCATATACACAGCATTCGCTTCGCTAAGCTGCGTAACATTATGTAACATAAAGGAAATAATATAAAAACACATAAAAAAAACAAGCTTGTTATTATTTATTACCGTGTCCATGTCGTTTGCTCCACTTTGCTGTCAACTCGCCAACCCACTCATTATCCCATTCCAAAGTTGGCAGCTAGCATTGATTCTCTTCCATGACTGCTTCAACGAGTCGATCGAGCATGCAGGATTATATGGACTTCGACCGTTGAATAATTTACAAACCGAATTCCAAAATAAGCTTTCAGTTTGGCTTGTGCCTTTCACGTTATCTTTGGAACACTGAACCCAGCAAAATGCTAGTTTTTCTTGTTCATCAGGTGACCATTTTACCATTTTCTTAGCAGGAGGCCGAATCCCAGCAGATTCAAAAATCTCATTGCTAACATTTCCCATTTCGCCGTTTTCAAGACCATTATCCCCGAATAACATGTTTAAATTCCTGGACAGATTGGGAGAGGTATTCGGAAATATCGATTGATGTTGGCTGTTAGGGGAAGAATAGGGTTGACTGATATAAGATTGTTGAACAGAGGGGTAACGACCATAGGTGGAAACTTGAGTGTTTTGAAAATGATTAGAATTTTGCTATGACTAGTACAGGTTAGGATTTTGCTGTGGAAGATAACAATTTGAATTTTTTTGCATTGTACCTGAACTAAAATGTTCGTTGCGCTGGTACAAATTTTGCGTTGGAAACTCTTGCTGATCATGAACATAATCAAACGGTTTCGGAAAGCTTTGGGTCGGCATCGTCGCTTTTCCTTTATTATTCTTGATGTTTGTTTTCTTTGACATTGCAATTGGATGTTGTAAATTATACTACTTTGATGGTTGAGTAAAAGGATAGAATTTTGTGTATTTTGAAAGTGAAAAATAGGTTGTATTTAAAGATGAAAGGGTATAGGAGAGAGAGGAGCGGGAAGGGAGCAACGGCTAGTAAAACAGCCATTGGACCTTAGCCGGCTTATTTAAAGCCGGCTAAGGGGTGAGCGGAATTAATTCCAGCCCCCTTAACCGGCTTTAAATAAGCCGGTTAAGGTGAGAAATTTTGCACCTTAACCGGCTTATTTAAAGCCGACTAAGCTTAGCCGGCTTTAAATAAGCCGGCTAAACGTTCCAACCAAAGCAACCAACCAGGTTGTTTTGGCAACCTTGGGGGTTGCCAAAGCAACCCCCAAGTGGGCAACTGACCCCGCGTTGGGGGTCAGTTGCCCATTGACCAATCCCGCGTTGGGGTTGGTCTTATGGGATCAGTATCAGTCTCGTACTTGTAAAAGTTTTCATGAATCCAGGAAGTTAAGGGATCAGTCCTCCCCTTGATATAAATATGTTGCCCCGTCGCCTTTCATTCACTTTGCTTTATTGAACCGACTTGAATCTCACGAACTAATCCTCCCCTTTGGATCAACTCCGACCACCGCATACTCAACCCCACCGCACCACTTTTGAGCCCAATTATCCCATCGTCCAACTCCAACCGCCAACAACGTATATATGTAGGCATCCCGTGTGTTTTGTTTGAGTTAATTTGGAATTAGGGAATTGATGTAGCAGCGATGGATAATTGATCGATGTGAATGGTGTTGCAAGGCGGTGAAGGATTGAAGTGGCCTGATCTCAAATGAATGATGTTGGAGGTAAAGTACCAAAGAGGAAGGAGTCTGTTTGGTTCAAGAGAGGCAAAAAGGAGGAGATAATGTAAGGTAAAGAAGGGGTCAAAAAAAGAAGGAACTCAGATCGGCTCATGGGGCGAGAACCAGGGATCAGATCGCTGGCCAAGACTTGGAAATTGGGCGAGAAGCAAGGATCAGATCGGTGGCCAAGACTTGGAAATTGGGACTCACGATCTCAAGCAGTGGAATCAACCCAAAGATATAAAGTGGCAAAGTAATCAGATCAATTTCAAGTTTGAGTCGTCATGAATTCATTCTAGTTGAGATTCCTAAGTTGACAAATTTTCGATTTCCTTGACGTTGGGTCGATAACTCGACCGCTTCACATAAGAAAAAGCATTGAATATCGAACTGGAACAAAAATTCGGACATGCACATAAGATAGAGCATAAATTCAGGTAGAGGATACATGACTGAACAATTGAACATGAATTTAGTTTTCCAATCCTGAGCTCGTATGGAATTCCACGATTCTCTATCAGAGCGCTAAGGAGATAGTCAACGATGATAGTCTCTCTAGTTATGAACTAAATATGGTCACCATGTTTCATAGCGTTAAATTGAACTGCATGTGCCTTCACAACATCGCACTTTCTACACTAGTTTACACTAACATTGGGGGGGCGGGGCGGGGGGGAGGGTACAGATTAATTGCAGTTACTGTGATTATTTGTGAGTACAGTAAATTATGGGTACGAGAAGTTCCAGAAGACTTAGAGGCATGCAAGCTGAGAGTTCGAAAGAAATCCAAACCTATTCATTTCACGAGTGAGTCAGGTCCTTAAACCGTCTGTGATTGGACCATTAAAAGTTAATTCCATACCAACATGCAAATCAACCTGAGGGGTTTGATCAGGAGGAGTAGCCCGAAGGGCAACAAGAATTAGAACAGGCCTGTGGTTCTCCACATGTCGGGAAGGTTTGCAACAAACAGAAATTATACTGGAGACATAGAGATAGATCAAGAAGATGTTCCGCCAGCGCTAGATACTTTGGAACAAGTTGCAACTTTAGATAACCTAACAGAGGCAGTCTCATAACTATGTTGGTGAAAATTTATATAAAGTATGGTATACTATTAGAAGACATTTTTGTGCTAGAATGGGATGGTAGAGCTCATGTACCCCTCGAGAGGCATACAACATGTAATAGATATATGAATTCCGTTAAGTGTGTGCCCTCGTTCATTCTATTCATTCGGATATGCTTGACTTAATGAGATTGGTGCCAACACTACTTCATTCAAATAGTTATGCCTTTCTACGTGGGACATATATTTCATATGTGTATAATCTAGGTCAAGAGCCGACAAGAGAAGATATAAGATAATTATATACATTCAAGCATTGGAATATGACTTCGTCACTTACATATTTGGAAAGAATTTCCCAATAGTTGCTTGATCCTCAGAGCGTGGAATAAACTAAGAAATTTTAAGTATGATTGGTTCTATGTTCAATATTCGCTCATGATTTCTAGACGTTGGATAGAGGTTGTAAGTGTATTAATATGCATTTACTTCTAGTTAACCGAGTCGTAAGCTCTAGACTAACATAAGTTTGAATTTTGAAGGCAATCTTTCAAGGTTGACCGGTAAGGAATTCTTAGAAAGGATGTTGATCCTGAAGGAAGCGGATACAACATACCAGAATGCATAGATGTTGATATATAATCATCTACTTCATGTCCTACACTTGTTACAAAATAATTATTTAATTGTTTGTGATAATGATGAGGAGACGATCGTAAAGGAAGGAAAAAGGGTGGGAGATAGAGGAGAAGAAGTCAGAGGAGAGGAGTAGGTGACGTTCCCATGTCGTGGTCCCTGATGTACCCTTTTCGAAGAGAACTTGGTGGAGCTCTAGGAGATATTAGAAGTGAAGATCTGGAACGAGATGTAACGGCCGCGGGATTTTTGACTCTGGAAATCAACATAAAACACAACGTTGACTATTCAAGAATCATATATACCGGGTCATTAATTGAAAGAAGTTAGAGGGTGAGAAGTAGAAAGATAGAACTAATAGAATAGAAGAGTAAGAAGAACATCACAGAACATAACCAGAGTAAACATGAATCTCACAGCGGAACGAATAAAAGATAATGTATAACATAACTTTGAAATACAAAACTGAATTTGTATATACATACCATATCAGAGTACAACTCATATATATATATATACATTTATATATATATATATATATATATCACAACGGAAATAATCTCTAACTAACTAATGGTGAAGCCTTTTACTTCCATCTCCTCCAAGTGTATATGTAAAAGCCTAAAACACTTGACTGCCCGTACAAATTTGGGCACATAAGAATTTAGGGAAAACACAAACAAAATAAACTCTAGGTCAGTCATGGGACTGGTGTGAGTAAACTCCAACCATATTGTTTAACTTTGAAAAATTCTTTTGGAAATAAAAGGATAATAGTAAGACTAGCCCACACATAAACACGGACGATTTTTACCTTACTATAACCCAAGATACTTTGATATCAAAATCCAGTGATATTATAATAATGTCTTATCAAGTAAATAACCAAACAGTAGAACGCTTGCATCTCACGCTCCACATATATAGAATAAAATCAAAAATCGCAAGGCTCTTATTGGAGATTGGATTCCAATAGACAAGGTATGGGATCACCTTCTGATCAGTGTACTCTAGAGGGTATATATTGGGGTTCAACAAGAACGTCTTGCAACTCGCCCACACATGACCGCCCACTCATTTAGCTTGAGTGTAACGAATATATTGTCACATGCGGTTGTTGTCCATCCAACCGTAATCCGAAGATATAGAAACGAAAAGAAGAACAAATATGAATTTTCTCTTGATTGGTGACAATACACCCTGCTTGGGTATGACCCAACTAGCCATGCTGCCAGCCCGATTTCTGTCATTTCCCGGTTATGAGGCTAGAGGCTATGTCTATCTCTTCAGAACTTCTGGTCATCATTCACTTTGAATGCCATATCATCAAACCCGTCAAATCACTAGTTGATCTTCTAAAAATATTACGGGTATAAAAGCTAAGGAAAACGAATTTCTACGCCATAAGACATAATACTTGAACAGATTGTCTTATGTGATCTGTAAGAAAAACTCTGTCAGACATTCGTCCATACAAGTTGTCCTGGGACTGGACAAACAGAAAACACTATTCTAGAACAGAACGACCCATGTATTCAACTCTGTCTTCAGTTATCTTCAGCATAATCTAATTCGCAGCGCTAATGCCTATACGGAGTGGTTTTTGGACAATATATCCAACCATTCTCTCCGTATTGACAGTGATGGTCAAAACACTTCGATAGTCGGTTATTTAACTATCGAAGTAAAAATAAACATCCATTCAAATGTATAACAAAACATCACACAACCACTGGCCCCTTTTTTATTTAACATTTATTTTTATTATTTAAAATCCCATATCTTACCAGATATTTCTCGAAACCCGTTTAACCCTTCATACTTTTTGGAAAACATTTCCTTAGAATTCGCTTTTGTTTATTTATCTTGACAGAACTCTTTACCTTCATTATTTTGATTTAATAACCATATTCACCAAACTCCGCTTTACTAATATCACCATATTGGTATAAAATCCCTTTAATTTACCTTTCTTGGAATATTATATTATATATCAAAAACTCCCTTAACCTTCCTTTACTTTGGAGACAACGATATATAATTTATTCCATATTCAAATGCGATTTCTTATATGATGCAAAACAATGTCGAATGATATATTATATCATTTTATAAACTCCTATTTTTATCAAATTCTAAATTCGATGATTACCCCTAAATACAGGAATCTTATTAAATCACAATTATTTATCTCTTTTCCCATGCCAACTTAACACCCCTATATTTCTTTGGAAAAATATCGTTATTCACTTATTACATAGAATAAGTGAATCTCAACCAAACTATTTTCACTTCCTAGGGAATACTGTTATATATATATATATATATCACGCTTAAGCTTGGTCAACAATGTTAATTTATCGTAATTGTTCAAAATTTTCAATACGCTGCAATATTCACTTTATAAACAAATCTCGACTCTCTTTCCATTACAAACTAATACCCTCCCTCGATAATAATGAAATCATTCAAGTTGGGGTATTTTATTTACCACCCAGACCTTGATCGACAACGTTCTTATCTTAGAATAGATATAAGTCCATAACGCTAAAACCCTTACTACTTCTAATACCAATTAAACTTTATTTCTTGTTTCATTTGAAGTATAATTTTATAACCTCATATATTTACTTTGAAACTTGGTTATTTATAACTATTTACATTGAATATTGACTCTTTGCTTCAACCTCGCTATACGATTCCATTTATAACTTCTTTACCGACAACCATTAACACTCTTCTTCTTTTGACGTTTCACTTTCTATTTGAGTTATTATTCTCCATTCAAGTAATACCTTATTACAACTTAATAATTATCTTAAATAATTCTCATTCCAGAAGTAATTACTTAAATTAAGATATTGAAATAATGATCAACTTCATCATTGCTGAAGTAAAACAGTTTACTTCTTTATTAATTTAAAATAGAATGGTTGCATACTTTAATGAACAATAACTATTTTATTAGTTTGATAATTCATTAATCTTCATTAAAAAGGTAATTAATAATTAAGAAATCTAATTAATTTAAGAAATTAACTTCTAAGTTATGATCATTGAAATCTAATTAACCAAATAATAATTCTCGACCAAATAGTGGATTTAGTCACCCTCAACCATCCGTTAATTTATTAACTGATCTTAATTTCTTCTTATCATTAGATTAATATAGTTAATCTAATAATATTACTTAACCATTTAGTTTAAAATAATTATCCAAATAATTATGCGCAGGATAATTAAATGTCAACAATCGTTTGTATTTACTATGTAAAACAAACTATAAAATACTAGCTTTATAAAACATCATTCACATTGGACTGTGAATAATCTTTCTTGTAGAATTTTTATTTCGTTAAATTTAAAAATAAACATCATTGGTTAAAATTCCAATTATAACCGTTATCGATTCATTTCCATACTATTTGCATTTCGAACATCGAAACTATTCCGCCGTTTCTTTTGAAATAAATTCCCAATTCCCGTTTTTATAACCCATTCTTATATTCCCAGATTATTTAATAATAATTCCACTTGATCTCTAAACATCGTTTATAATTCAATTACTTGTTTAAATATAATTAAAACAAGTTATCATACACTATTCCAATCGAAATTCAATTTCAATTTAAACATAGATTTACTCTTTCCTAAAACCCCAATTCATTTTCATTCCAACCAAATATAATTTATGGTATATAAATACCTAGTTATTTCAAGATCAGTGTAACTCCGCATCCAAGCAAAACAATAATCAGCCATAGATTATTTACCACATCATATAACGTAATATATGAAAAACCATAATATAATTGTTGAGGAATCCAATTGGATCCCTACAACACGTTTCTCGGCATCCACAGATGTTAGTCCACACAAATAACATAAATTCCATAATTTGGAATATTATAATCAATAGAATTGGTATCCAACTAATTATGTGTATATATGCAACGATATATATGTTATTCAACCAATTTAACTGTAAATTACCTAAATGACCATCACACAGCATTCAACAAAATATAATTATAATATTTTAAAATAGATCAGAGTTAGTGAATTTACCCACCTTGCGCGTTAACCGTTAAATAACGATTTGCGTCAGTTAATTATATCCAGTGCTTTAATTGCCTATACCATAACGTGTTCCAAATCACTCCTCGTTGGTGCCATTTTGTGAACTTCGACAGTTCCTCTTTCACTCCTTGCTCCACCAAAACCCATGAAAATCATCACTGACGATCAACATTTCCCGAACATTAAATATCACCCATACGAACGCTGCAAACTCCCCTCGCCATCCTCTTTTCTCAACCACAAGTCTACGCACACCATTCCAATACATATGATCAATCCACACACGTCCAAATCGGATAGTAAGGATTTTCTAACTGTTGGACAATGCAAGTGGATTTATGTCCAATATCATCACAATTGAATTAAAACTTGATACCACTTTTCCTTTTACACACTTTGTATAATAGCAAAGCTATTTTCGATTGTTTATGATCTCACGTCTTCATCTCAGGATATAACCAACTTCCCAAGTGTAGTGACTTCTCATCCCTTTTCTTAAAACACAGCTCATTTTAGTTATTCATTCTTCCTTCCCGGTGTTGACCCCACGTTACTCACGAACACAACAAAACTTGTTAACAAAAATCACCACGTCGCGCATACCCTTAGCTCCACGCACACCACAAACAAAAAATAATGATTTTACCACATAATTCACCCACAACGGCCCCATAATAAAGACAAGGAGTCTCCCGTAGTAATGGCAACAGTAAGCTCCATATCAAACCATCAGTATGTAGCCCTCACGTCCATGCGTCAGCCCTCGTGAAGACCTGATCCCATAAACAGCTGCGTCTTCAACTTGGCGTCGAGCATTGAAACGGTCCATGTTATTCTCCGGCTCTTCAACGAGGATGCCTAGTCCACCGTTCATATTCCATTTTTCTATAATACCGGCTTCGTTTGTCACCCATATATATTTCACGAAAATTCACCATATCACCCCCATGCGACTCCTCTTCTTCCAAAACAAACTGCTGCCACTCAAATTCATTCCCGTCCACACGCACTTAGCACCCAGCGCGTCACTCCCTTCCTTGCGCAGTGCACAGTGAATTCAAAGGGAGCTCCTTCCCGTGTCAAATGCCACTCCCACTTCTCCAGTACGTAATAACAACGCGAACTCTACTGTGTTTCCCATTCCCATGCAACTTCAACCTTCCTTCTTTATCTGTCCCCTTCTCAACCTCTTCATTCAAATAAGTTGCTCTTGTTTTGTTTTTAGAATTTTTAGCTCAGCAAATGGACGAAGTCATATATTTATGGGCAAGGTTAGCTTGCATTTGAAGCTTTAGGCCTTAGGCATTTCCAGTTTTAGGGGGGTAGCTAGGTAATGGTCTGCGTACCATTATGAAAAGGAGAGAGGTACTAAGAGAATGGTCGGCATTGATATTTTGGTTAGGATAGTATTATTTTATAAATTATTTCGTCTTCACTAAAACATTATAGTTGACAATATGTTTATATAAATCTTATAGCATTTGTGGGCTTTTAAATATGAGCAGTTTCTTTTTCCTTGTATATCTTGCGTTTATGTATCCGGCGTTTGCTGAATGTGTGTATTAATACACAACATATATTTGTGCAGGGTCCGTACACAACATGTAACTTTGGCTTGATATACATCAGCTCACGAAATGATACTTTGGCTTAACTATTTAATTAAGTTAGGTAAATTATATTATTATGTCTTTTTATTTTATTTTAGTGTACCGTATTACGTAAGGTTCTATCCACGTCCGAGCCGCTACGGATAGAAATTACAATACAGCGTTGTCGAGCTATGTGCCAAAATCCCAAAAATATAATAATATGCGTTAGTTAGTTTATTTTGTGAAACCCCGAAATGCTAATATAGAGTGTAAAATACTCTAAATAAAAAGTTGCTTATTTTCTAGTATTAAAAATTACCATAAAACTCTATAAATTAAATTATGACTACGTCTCAAGGATCTTGTCCAAACTCGAACCCAATATTTAATTATATTAAATAAACTGTTATGGTCCATAAATGATTTTATAGCGATTTTGTGACAATTTAATTTGGACATAACTCACAATCTATAACCCAAAATCTTGATTTTTCTCTTCCATTAGAAAAACAAAGTTTATTAGATTCAAACTTTTCTGGTTTCGCGGAAATCCGATTTATAACGAATCATGTAAATTCAGTTGAAGTTCAGAACGTTAAATTACGAACTGCCGCGACATTACGGGCTCGTTTTAATTTATGTTATAATTAATACGTTAAAGCTGCCGTTTAAATAATATATTCATTTTTATAATTCAATTCAGAACTGAATTATATTCTTTAAGTTATCCAATTTACGTAATGTTGCCAATTCAGCTATTTCTTACCATTTCGGAAATAAATATCTATTATTCCACTATTTAAAACATTTAAATAATCAATATTATTTAAATTCAAATCATTTAAATTATTAAACCAATATATATAATAATTAAATTAATTAATTATTAAATCACTAAAATTATAGGACGTTACACGAGAGGAAGAATCTGAAAGAGGGTATGACATTCCACCCACTCCGTCTCCTCCAACAAATAAGCTTAGAACAATTGAAGTTGCGAAGTTTGTTTCCCCAACAATGACAACTAAAATGACAGTATAAATGGAGATGGAAGGATAGTTTAAAGACTTACAGAAAATCCCATTGGAGACATCATTGTTCAACTTCAACAATGTTAACATCGGAAGCTTCATTCCAAGTTCAAAAATGGATTTGGTTTCATCGAGTGTTAGTGTGATCACTGCCTCTATCAAGTTAAAGGCTAGTCAATTGGGTGACACTAGGACATAAACTTGAATGCATTGCACGACATAACACTTATTCATGTGTCAGTGAGCCGTCGCTAAGTAGGGTTTTACTTTTTGCAGGTATAATAAGTTAAGAAAACGACATGGATAGAGATAGAGAGAAAAAAGGGATAAAGGTCGGGAAGGAAGATATTCTGGTAGGGAAGATATTAGAGGAGAGTTTTTAATGGCATACTGGATCTTTCCTAACGGTAGAGACATTCCAAACATAGATATGATGGTCGCTACCATCGGTACAAGGGTTATCCTCCTCCTCCCTCTACTATCCACCTGTAGATATAAGACTGAGTGATTCTAACAAACATAGGGATTAAGGGAGCACAAGGTAGTATGTCGTGGTCTTGCCACCTCCTCCCACTAGTCTGTGCCTCCACTAACTCCACCTAGAGATTTTAGCCGGTGACCTAGCGAAGGCTCCGAAGTGGCGAAAAGATTATTATTCCATGCAAAGAAGGAAAATAAAAAGTAAGATATTGTCCCTGAGTCGAACTGACCATTCAACAACAAATGGAAGTTCTTAGGTCCACATTCAGAAATTTATACTTTAATGAAATTGGGTTTGTGCCATCTATGCACCCAATCCTTTGGGAAGTATAGAGAAATGATTGAATTGGTTTTCAATGTGTACAATTAATATAGAATGACCATGGATTACGAATAAAAGTTATCTGATTTACTAAAGAACAGGGATGTAGAGATTGAGGTCCTAGAACTTAAGGAAGAAATGTATCATATATGAACAAAGCGGTAGACGCTGAAATTGTTGTATTAAATAAACAAATGAAAGAGGAAAATGAAAAGAACTTCTCTCGAAGGAAAATGAGGGAATAAAAAAGAAATTTGAGGACCTCGGGAATGAGAGAGAAGCGAACAAAGACGAGGCCGAGGCGACGTTGAAGCCTAAGGTAATGGCTAAGAAGTCAAGTAATATCGTGCTTGAAAATGCTGATGATGTTAGAAGGAGCTTCAAAGCTGAACTTAAAGAGCTTGAGGCCCAGATTTAAGAGGCTGATAAGAACAAAGAAAATATTGACTCGTCAATTTTGGGAGTTTACACTTAAGTTAGCAATCACTATGACCTCACTAGGGTCAACAAGTACAAAAAACTTTCGCTATAGCATGAGAACGGTTTATGGATGATGAAGCTACTTTAAGAAATGTTGATGAGGTGGACGAAGAGGCTATGGCAGCCGAAAATATAAGAAGAGACGAGTTGAAGAATCTTAAAGAAGGAAGATGCCTGCTGAAAGAAGAAATGAAAGCAGATTAAGTCGCTTCGGCATCTCTAAGGAAGGGGAAGACGAATATGATCGAAAGAAAAGTTGTTCATGCAACTGGCTTGGCGGGCCACTCATCGAGTCAGGTGTGTACTTCCCTTCCCTTAGTCTTCCTGCTTTTGGCTGTGAGTGGCACTTTTCAGCAGGTTGTCACTGATCTAGGACCTTCCATGAACCCAGAACCTCGTTATCGCCAATCACCGAGGGTAAGACTCCCACAGAAGGTAATGCACATGAGGCAGAACGTATATCTACTCTTTACACTATAAAACAAATGGTATATACCACCGGAGGGGGACAACGACCGTTAGCGTTGTGCTGGCAATGACTTCCAATGGTAGGTACTTTTTTAATTTTTCTTACAAATTAAAAAATATATGTTGGAGGCCATTGGAAACTGTTGGCGGCCGTTTGTAGCCGCTGCTAAGTCGCGACAAAATGACAGAACCTGCTTCTTCTTCCCTATTCAGATTTCCCCCTAAAAACTCCTCCAAGTCTCCTTTCTTCCTCCAAATTCGCCACCCGTGGCAACTATTATATATAACAATTATATGATTTCTGTTTGTTGATAACGAACATACATATATATATATATATTATAAATGTGTTTGTAATTGTACTATTCTACTACATCACATGTAGAAATAAATATTTATCTTTGAATAAATAATACTGCACAAAATTTAAATATTCAAACAGTATTTTATTGGAATATAATATTTTATTTAAACATTTCAATAGTATAATCTTACAACTCCACTGTTTGTACATCTCACTGTAACAAAATACATTCAATTTCATTTGTTACATCAGTTCCCCACGATAACACTTGGTTACATTTCATTTACAGACTCAGTTACATTTCACTCTGCTTTCTCGTGTACCAATCCACCCACTAACACTCGGTTTTGTCTTTAGTCTGATTCACTGTCAGTCTAGTCACTTGCATACCTGTCATAAGAACACATACAACAAACTGGAACAAAAATATTTTTAAATTCTAGCAGATATAATTTTACTTTAAAATTTATTTTCCTTAGAATTTTGGTGCGTTTCTCATCATATTTCTTAACTTTGTGTGATATGCATATTCATCCATCTGTGTCTAAACAGCTTGTGATATTCATAGTTGAAACACCCCACCTCCGTTAAGGTCACTCTCAAAGGGAATGCCCTAATTTTGGTGGAGGTTTATAAGTACAAGTCACAGATATACAAGACATATATAAGAACACATATTTGTAAACAGCGGAAGAACAACAAACTTTATTTCATAAAGTCAAATACGTGTTACAACAACATCCTTTCCAAAAACATAACATAACACTTCATAATCTGTCTTGAGTACATTATTTTTAAAGAAGCATAAATAAAACATAGATAAACTGCCAAAGCCCCATAGTGGATTGTCCAAAGCCATAGTTCAAAACAGGAAAGTCCAAGCAATACATTTCTCTTCTTCCAGCTGGATGTTGAGGTAGGTCAAGCTGCTGTGTTCCCTCCCTGAGGACCTGGGGGGGGGGGGGGGGGGGAAACGGAAGAAAGAAGACGAAAGAAAAATAGAGTCAGACATAAAGCCTGAGTAAGTTTAGTACTACTTTGTCTATGAATAAAGAACTGGGTATGATAAGTAAAACAGGAAGTGGGCAACATTATAAAGTTGGTTAAGTTATCTAGGGTCGAATATACTATCGTACCCCATGTTAATCTCTGAACCCATATAAACTAGTTTCCAATTTGCACCCCATAATCAGGGTAGTGTGATCCATTCTACGATGATCGGCTCCTACTCGCATAGTTACCTGTGTCTTACGCCCCCCGATGTCTGTAGTTACCTATGCTGGTCCCACCATGGTGTGTATCAAGTCCCACAGTGGCAACCCGACACAACCTTAGAGTGCAAAGGTATGCTACTGGTGTCCAGTGCTTTATTTTTCTGCGCCGGAGTGCGTGCACGCCCGCACACCGTTAGAACCTACACTGCTACACCACCGCCGTCGATTTGACCTCTTACAATCAGCCCAGTAATCGTGCTCCACCCTGCCTAGTTTCAGGGTATCCTGATACACCTTTTAGGGTTACTGCTGAAAAGGGTCCCCCGTTACTAGGTTTTCTATCTCTAGCCAACATGCTAAGTTGGTTAAGTGTTTCCTAACCTAACCCCACCAGTCCGTTTAGTTTAGCATGTTTCATTTTGATTAAGTCTTTAGTTCACTTAATCCTAACAATCCTGACTCAGCCTTAATTGTCTTATTAAGGCCCTGACCTCTCACATTAGACAGTTATTGCTGTGGCTGCCTGTTGCCGGTTGGTTCCGGGCAGTCTTACGCCACAACTCAGTCTAACCTCGGGTCCTTGCTGGGCTCCATGTTTAACCTCCCACATTGGATAGGTATTGTTGTGACTACTGGACAGCCGGGCGGTTCCGGGCAGGTTTACATCACAACTCAATCCAACCTCGGGTTAAACACATCGTCTTTTCTACATTTACATATTTTGTCATTCTTCTTTATTTATATGTAAATATTTGTGGCCCATTATTAAGTTCATGGTGTAAAGGTTACACCAATCATGGGCCCAACCCATACTTGAATTTGGGCCCTTCTATTTTATATTTTCATTCATTAATTAATTTTAACCCAACGTTATTTTCCCCCGTTTTACACGTTCGTTCATATATATTGGGCTTAGCCTTTTAAAGCCCAATTTAGCCATGCGAAAAGGGGAGGCTTATGGCGTATACACAAAGAGGGGAAAGTGAGCGCATGAACTTGCATATGACGTTGGAAAATACATAATAGAAATTGGTGTACTTGCATAGTGGTGACATGTATTTTGGTCATAAAACATAGGTGACATAAATCAAGGCATGTGAACTTGCATAGGTTTAACTACAACATGAACCTATATTCTTATTTAGGCATAATGTCAAACATAAGCATGGCCTAAATATTTCTAGCATAAACATGGCATATTGTCAAACATAAGCATGGCATAAAATACTTCTTGCATAGGCATGGCATATGGTCAAACATAAGCATGGCATAAATACTTCTAGCATGAACATAGCATAATTCAACTTAATCATGATTTAAGCCTAATCACATAACGATGGTATAAACATACTTGTGCATAAATATTCCTAAACATGGTGTTTGCTTTAAAACTTGCAAAAAGAGGATTTTTGAGTCCAACCTAGCCATGTCTCACATATGTCACTATATAATTCTTTTAAACAAGATAGACTTAATCATAGATTTCAATTATGCCAAATATACTTCATAGCCTAGCCATATTCATAAGTTTGCAAAAGCATGACTTAATACATGGATTATGGTGTCAAAATTCCACATAGTTTCATATGAACTATAATAACCAATCTTGTTTCAATTACTTGCAAAACGATTTATGCACAAAAATATACATCATAATGGCATAATAACAAAGCCCCAAACTTGCATGAACTTCAATTAACTACATACATGTAGCTTCAACATAGATTACACAATTTGCGCAATATTCCAAACGTATATTTGCATAGAACTACCGCATGTAGTTCTTTATAATGAACAACATAATTTTGCACAAATATGAATTACTTCCATTGCCACAATTCAAGAATACACATCAACACAGTTGTTTATTATACCAAAGTAATACTCTACTTACAATGGTTTGATGAATTCTCTAGTTTAGGGATTGAAGACGCAAATTCCTTTGTTGAATTGATTAGCTTTAGGTTGCTTGAATTGCTTTAGGCTTAGAACTTTCTTCCTAATCCTCTCTTTAGTTGGCGGCTATTCTTTGTCGTTCCTCAGCAACATGGCGGCTATAATCTTAATTTTGAATGAATAGATTAGGGTTTAGTCTAGGGTTGTTTATATAGAGGTTAGGAATTGATTAGGACCATTGATGTTGCTAGGTTAGATCATAGCCATTCATTAGGAAGAGAGACCAATAAAAACCCGCCACCTAGCCCTAATGACAAAGAAGACCACAGAAATTCGACCAAACACAGACCTGGCCAGCCAGGTTGACTGGGCTCGACCAGGTCGACACCCCTGTCGACAGGGCTGTCGACAGCCCTGTCGACATGGGTAGCCCAGGTCGACAGCCCAGTCGACCTGGGTGGCTAGGCGGGTGTTTTATCCGCCTGGCCCATTGGGCCCCATTTCAAATTATTATTTTATTCTGTTTGAATTTTAAATTTGATTCAAAACTTCCGAAGGCCATATCTTCTTCATACGGACTCCGTTTTTCGAAAACTCGGACTCTATTTCGCGTATTTTTCCGAGACGAACGCAATGGCGTATCCCGTTTCCCTTAGTTCTTTGATTTGAATTTGATTATACTTTAATTCATGAATTTCACAGTTATAGAATTTTCGGGGTGTTACATTCTCCCCCACTTAAAAGGATTTCGTCCCCGAAATCTTCAAGTTAGGAGGAATGTAAATCCTAACATCCAATCATCCATCTACTCATCCATCAAACACGAGCATCCATTGTCCTTAAAAGATTTCTAATGCTTCATGATCATATGCAAAGTGTTTGTGTACATGTACTTATCTAATGCAAAATCAGGCGGTCTACTGATTCAGTTGACCTCCTTAATGCGAATTATGTAAGTGCCATGAATCCATTATGTATGCAAATTTTCCTATTCATGATTCTACATGAGTGCACAATCATTTAATACAAATGCAGCATCCACATGTCAACACATTAAAGTTCAACCACATACGAATACAAACATATATGCATATGCAATATGAAGTGACTGAGCCGATCTAAAACCTAGATTGTGTGTGTATATGCAACCACGAGCAACCACTAGCAATCACTTGCAACCACTTGCAACCATTCATACATAACATGTTTCAATTACATGTTTCCATCCAAAAGGTTTCTACCTAAAAGATAAGGTCGAGGAAATATTCCTAAAAAAAAGATAGATAAAAGCGCAACTTAAGGAAAAGAAAGATCAAGGATGTACCCTCGAACAGAAAAGGGTAGGCAGTACGGATTCTATCTTCAGTCTCCCAAGTCGCGTCTCCCTTGGCGTCGCTCCACTGAACTTTGACGAGCTTGACTTCGCGGTTGCGTAGCTTCTTCACTTCCGTTCCTAAGATGCGGGTTGGAACTCTCCTTATGGTTGCTTCGCGTTCCACTTCGGCCTCTTCTAGGACATTTGGCTCTACCACTTCAGCAGACTCATGTAGACATTTTCGGAGATGTGAAACGTGAAAAACGTTGTGGAATCCAGCCAACTTCTCGGGTAGCTCTAATCTATAGGCCATTTTCCCAATCTTCTCGATGATAGGGAATGGCCCTACGAACCTTGGTGCTAGCTTCCCTGTGGTTCCAAAACGAACAATGTTCCTTAGCGGTGATACCTTGAGAAAAACTATGTCTCCAACTTCAAATTCAAGGTCGGTCCTCCTCTTGTCGGCATAGGACTTTTGTCTGTCTTGGGCCGTCTTCATCCTTCTTCGTATTAAGTCTACTTTCTCTGAGGTCTCTCAGATCATGTCTGGTCCAAGTATGAGCTTATCCGTGGACTCCCACCAACAAGTGGGCGATCGGCACGGTCTTCCATATAAAGCTTCGAAGGGCGCCATTCCGATGGTTGCTTGATAGCTGTTGTTGTAGGCAAATTCCACCAAAGGAAGGTGGTCTTCCCATGTCCCTCCGAAGTCAAGGACGCATAGTCTTAGAAGGTCTTCCAAAACTCTGTTCACTCTCTCTGTTTGGCCGTCGGTTTGGGGATGATAGGTTGTGCTCAAGCATAACTGTGTTCCTACTGCTTCTTGCAGACTCCGCCAAAACTCGCTGGTGAAGATGGGGTCTCGGTCACTAACGATGCTAGATGGTATTCCATGGAGTCGCACGATTTCCTTGAGGTAAAGTGATGCTAGGGATGAGGCAGTTCTCTTAATTTTTACAGGTAAAAAGTGGGCGCTTTTAGTAAGCCTATCCACTATTACCCAAATACTAGTGTTGCCTCTCCTAGACCTAGGCAACCCATCGATGAAGTCCATTGAGATGCTATCCCACTTCCACTGCGGGACCTCCAGAGGATGTAGCAGTCCGCCAGGCTTTTTCTGTTCCGCCTTAACCTGTTGGCACACCATACACTTAGAAACGAATTCTGCCACGTCCTTTTTCATGCCGTTCCAGAAGAAAGTCCTTTTTATGTCTTTGTACATTTTATCTCCGCCTGGGTGTATCGTCATCTTGGAGTGATGTGCTTCCTCGAGAACCTTCTTTATTAAATCGTTTGTCTGTGGGACGCATAGTCTTCCATCTCGCCTTAGTACACCCTTATCGTCAATGGAGTATCTGTTGAGGTGACTTGAAGTCTCACCCCTAATTAGCCTATCAATTATTTCCACAAGCTGAGGGTCTTCGCGTTGTGCTGTCCCTACTGAATCCACTAAAGTTGGGCGCACTTCGAGAGATGCAAGCAAGCCCGGTACGAAATCGGAGGAGGGCCTAAAGTCGAAGCTGGCTATAAACTCTAGGCTTTGTCTTTCAACAAACAATGGGCTTAGGGTCAATTTCTTTCGGCTCAACGCGTCTGCCACTACGTTGCCTTTGCCCGGAGTGTAGGAGATTTCGAAATCGTACGAGGCAAGAAACTCCATCCACCTTTGTTGCCTCAAGTTAAGATCTTTCTGCGAGAAAAGATATTTCAACGATTTATGGTCAGTGTAAAGTTCGAACTTCTCACCTAGGAGATAGTGTCGCCAAGACTTGAGTGCAAAGACGATGGCGGCTAACTCAAGATCGTGGGTTGGGTAGTTCTTTTCGTGCACCTTCAACTGCCTCCAGCCATAAGCTACTACCCTTCCTTCTTGCATTAAGACGGCGCCTAGCCCTGTCCCACATGCATCCGTATAAACAGTGAACATCTTGCTCCCATCTGGCAGCGTCAAAACTGGGGCTGTTGTGAGAGCCCTCTTCAGTCGTTGGAAAGCAAACTCGCAATCCAAATCCCAATTGAATACTAGATTCTTCTTGGTCAATTTCGTGAGCGGAGCTGAAATTTTCGCAAAATCCCTTATGAATTTTCGATAGAAACCTGCTAGTCCTAGAAAGCTTCGGACCTCAGTTGCATTCCTTGGTGTCTTCCAATTTTGTACCGCCACTACCTTCGCAGGGTCCACCGCTAACCCTTGTTTGGATATTATGTGCCCAAGGAACCTCACCTCTTCTCTCCAAAAGTGGCATTTGGAGAACTTGGCTTTTAGTTGATGGACTCGCAAAGTTTCCATGATTGCCCTTAAGTGCTGAGCATGTTCCTCTTCACTCTTTGAGAAGATAAGGATATCATCTACGAAGACCACTACGAATTTGTTGAGGAAATCTCTAAATACCCTACTCATCAGGTCCACGAAGTAAGCAGGTGCATTTGTCAAGCCGAAAGGCATGACAAGCCATTCAAAGAAGCCGTCTGGGGTTCTGAAAGCCGTTTTATCGATGCTATCTTCAGCCACCCTTAGGTGATGAAAACCGGTTGCTAAATCGAGTTGGGAGAAAACAGACGCTCCTACAAGCTGGTCAAATAAATCGTCAATTCTAGGGAGAGGGTGCCTATTCTTTTTCGTTAACTTGTTGAGCTCCCTATAGTCAACACATAGATGGAGTGAACCATCCGCCTTTGTAGCGAACACCACTGGAGCGCCCCATTCTGAAATGCTCCTCCTAATGAACCCCTTTTCTAGAAGCTCTTTAATCTGTTTACTGAGCTCTTTCCTTTCTCGTGGAGCCATATGTCTAACGGGCAACGCAACGGGCTTTGCATTATCTACAAGATATATGCGGAAGTCTATTTCCCGCTTCGGAGGCAAGCCCTTCACCTCTTCAAAGACATCCGGATATTCCCGGACCACTCTAACTGAATGCAAATTTTCAACAGAGGCATCTAGCGATTCAAGATAACTAAGCATAACCGCATACGAGGGATTACAAGAAATTTCCAAAGTATTACCGAGCTGGGTTAGGAGCCTAACAACCCTTTTCTCACAATCAAGGACGACCCCATTACTGGATAGCCAATCCATACCCAAAATCAAACCATACCCCGAAAAGCCCAAAACAAAGGCACTACATAGAAATTCAACACTTAGGATAGAAATTTTCAAATCCAAACAGATCATAGACAAATGAGCTGGGCCCCCAATTGGGTTTGAAACAATTAAGGGGTCCTCTACCATACTAGTTTTTAGGTGCAGAGATTCTACTAAAGCAGACGAGATAAAGGAGTGTGATGCGCCAGAATCAAACAAAGTGCGAACGGGGTGATCATAAAGATAAACTACACTTTCTACAGAAGTATTTATACCTCGCTGTTGCAATGGTGGCGCTTCTAGCACATGAACCTGTGCCCCTGGGGTGGATCCAGTGCCCTGCCCCTGTCCTCGTTTCCTTGGGCAGTCCTTAGCCCTGTGGCCTGTCTGACCGCACGAAAAGCACCCACCATTCTCCTTGGCCTTCTTTTTCCGGCAGTCCTTTACTAAGTGCCCCACTTTGCCACAGAAATTACACTTCCTCTTCTCCTTGTTGCCTTTCCCGCCTTTCTTAAAGTCTGTCTTCTTAGGCTGCAAACCCTCTTTCTTTCCTTGAGAGCTTTCTGCCTTTGTCTCCTTCTTGCCCTTGTCCTCTTCATTCAGCAATGCCATTTGCACCAATCTTTCATACGTGGCTCCCATGGGTATATGGGTCATGGCCAAACTATGTAATGGCTCATTTACTCCCTTGACGAAACGGAGAGCCTTCTTGTGCGGGGTGTTGACTAGGTCAAGACCAAACCTAGCCAGCTCATCAAACTGATTCACATACTCTCTAACAGTCTTGTCTCCTTGCTTAAGAAATAAGAATTTTTCCAACTGCAAACTTCTTTCTGCATCTGAGAGAAATTTGGTCTCAAACCTTGCCCTAAAGTCCTCCCATGTCTCCACTGGTCTTTCAGCATTAGTGACTTCCCACCAGTAGGAAGCCTCGCCCTTCAATAGCCACACTGCTAACGGTACTTTTTGTCTATCTTCTACCTCAAAGATGATGAATAGGTCCTCCGTTTCTTTCAGCCAATTCCTAGCTGCCACGAAGGACTCAGTTCCATGGAAATCCCTTCCTCCCATAGCTTTAAAATCTTTACATATCTTAGCGAATGTGTTTCCCCGTGGAGGAGGTGGAGGAAAAGGTGCCGCTGCAGCTGGATGATTCCCTTCCGCTGGGGAGGAGGAACGGTAGGACCTGGCTGAGTGGCCCCTTGCTTCTAAGAACCGTCTAAACCAACCAGGTATTGGCACCCCTTCAGGCAAGTTAAGATCTTGGGACATGCTGAAACAAAAAGGATAGATTCAAAACGAAGGATAAGAGATAATACCTATGGCTTTGGGGAGTGGACTTTGCTTTTTTAAAATAAAATAACATTTTTCTTTTAAAAATGCTTCTTTAAATATCCTTTTTTTGAAAATAATTTTTCAAAACTTTTTATCTTATCTGGTAAACCTATGCTCTGATACCAAGTGAAACACCCCACCTCCGTTAAGGTCACTCTCAAAGGGAATGCCCTAATTTTGGTGGAGGTTTATAAGTACAAGTCACAGATATACAAGACAGATATAAGAACACATATTTGTAAACAGCGGAAGAACAACAAACTTTATTTCATAAAGTCAAATACGTGTTACAACAACATCCTTTCCAAAAACATAACATAACACTTCATAATCTGTCTTGAGTACATTATTTTTAAAGAAGCATAAATAAAACATAGATAAACTGTCAAAGCCCCATAGTGGATTGTCCAAAGCCATAGTTCAAAACAGGAAAGTCCAAGCAATACATTTCTCTTCTTCCAGCTGGATGTTGAGGTAGGTCAAGCTGCTGTGTTCCCTCCCTGAGGACCTGGGGGGGGGGGGGAAACGGAAGAAAGAAGACGAAAGAAAAATAGAGTCAGACATAAAGCCAGAGTAAGTCTAGTACTACTTTGTCTATGAATAAAGAACTGGGTATGATAAGTAAAACAGGAAGTGGGCAACATTATAAACTTGGTTAAGTTATCTAGGGTCGAATATACTATCGTACCCCATGTCAATCTCTGAACCCATATAAACAAGTTTCCAATTTGCACCCCATAATCAGGGTAGTGTGATCCATTCTACGATGATCGGCTCCTACCCGCATAGTTACCTGTGTCTTACGGCCCCCGATGTCTGTAGTTACCTATGCTGGTCCCACCATGGGGTGTATCAAGTCCCATAGTGGCAACCCGACACAACCTTAGAGTGCAAAGGTATGCTACTGGTGTCCAGTGCTTTATTTTTCTGCGCCGGAGTGCGTGCACGCCCGCACACCGTTAGAACCTACACTGCTACACCACCGCCGTCGATTTGACCTCTTACAATCAGCCCAGTAATCGTGCTCCACCCTGCCTAGTTTCAGGGTATCCTGTTACACCTTTTAGGGTTACTGCTGAAAAGGGTCCCCCGTTACTAGGTTTTCTATCTCTAGCCAACATGCTAAGTTGGTTAAGTGTTTCCTAACCTAACCCCACCAGTCCGTTTAGTTTAGCATGTTTCATTTTGATTAAGTCTTTAGTTCACTTAATCCTAACAATCCTGACTCAGCCTTAATTGTCTTATTAAGGCCCTGACCTCTCACATTAGACAGTTATTGCTGTGGCTGCCTGTTGCCGGTTGGTTCCGGGCAGTCTTACGCCACAACTCAGTCTAACCTCGGGTCCTTGCTGGGCTCCATGTTTAACCTCCCACATTGGATAGGTATTGTTGTGACTACTGGACAGCCGGGCGGTTCCGGGCAGGTTTACATCACAACTCAATCCAACCTCGGGTTAAACACATCGTCTTTTCTACATTTACATATTTTGTCATTCTTCTTTATTTATATGTAAATATTTGCGGCCCATTATTAAGTTCATGGTGTAAAGGTTACACCAATCATGGGCCCAACCCATACTTGAATTTGGGCCCTTCTATTTTATATTTTCATTCATTAATTAATTTTAACCCAACGTTATTTTCCCCCGTTTTACACGTTCGTTCATATATATTGGGCTTAGCCTTTTAAAGCCCAATTTAGCCATGCGAAAAGGGGAGGCTTATGGCGTATACACAAAGAGGGGAAAGTGAGCGCATGAACTTGCATATGACGTTGGAAAATACATAATAGAAATTGGTGTACTTGCATAGTGGTGACATGTATTTTGGTCATAAAACATAGGTGACATAAATCAAGGCATGTGAACTTGCATAGGTTTAACTACAACATGAACCTATATTCTTATTTAGGCATAATGTCAAACATAAGCATGGCCTAAATATTTCTAGCATAAACATGGCATATTGTCAAACATAAGCATGGCATAAAATACTTCTTGCATAGGCATGGCATATGGTCAAACATAAGCATGGCATAAATACTTCTAGCATGAACATAGCATAATTCAACTTAATCATGATTTAAGCCTAATCACATAACGATGGTATAAACATACTTATGCATAAATATTCCTAAACATGGTGTTTGCTTTAAAACTTGCAAAAAGAGGATTTTTGAGTCCAACCTAGCCATGTCTCACATATGTCACTATATAATTCTTTTAAACAAGATAGACTTAATCATAGATTTCAATTATGCCAAATATACTTCATAGCCTAGCCATATTCATAAGTTTGCAAAAGCATGACTTAATACATGGATTATGGTGTCAAAATTCCACATAGTTTCATATGAACTATAATAACCAATCTTGTTTCAATTACTTGCAAAACGATTTATGCACAAAAATATACATCATAATGGCATAATAACAAAGCCCCAAACTTGCATGAACTTCAATTAACTACATACATGTAGCTTCAACATAGATTACACAATTTGCGCAATATTCCAAACGTATATTTGCATAGAACTACCGCATGTAGTTCTTTATAATGAATAACATAATTTTGCACAAATATGAATTACTTCCATTGCCACAATTCAAGCATACACATCAACACAGTTGTTTATTATACCAAAGTAATACTCTACTTACAATGGTTTGATGAATTCTCTAGTTTAGGGATTGAAGACGCAAATTACTTTGTTGAATTGATTAGCTTTAGGTTGCTTGAATTGCTTTAGGCTTAGAACTTTCTTCCTAATCCTCTCTTTAGTTGGCGGCTATTCTTTGTCGTTCCTCAGCAACATGGCGGCTATAATCTTAATTTTGAATGAATAGATTAGGGTTTAGTCTAGGGTTGTTTATATAGAGGTTAGGAATTGATTAGGACCATTGATGTTGCTAGGTTAGATCATAGCCATTCATTAGGAAGAGAGACCAATAAAAACCCGCCACCTAGCCCTAATGACAAAGCAGACCACAGAAATTCGACCAAACACAGACCTGGCCAGCCAGGTTGACTGGGCTCGACCAGGTCGACACCCCTGTCGACAGGGCTGTCGACAGCCCTGTCGACATGGGTAGCCCAGGTCGACAGCCCAGTCGACCTGGGTGGCTAGGCGGGTGTTTTATCCGCCTGGCCCATTGGGCCCCATTTCAAATTATTATTTTATTCTGTTTGAATTTTAAATTTGATTCAAAACTTCCGAAGGCCATATCTTCTTCATACGGACTCCGTTTTTCGAAAACTCGGACTCTATTTCGCGTATTTTTCCGAGACGAACGCAATGGCGTATTCCGTTTCCCTTAGTTCTTTGATTTGAATTTGATTATACTTTAATTCATGAATTTCACAGTTATAGAATTTTCGGGGTGTTACAATAGTGATTCACTGTAAATACCACAAGGTAGACAAGTTTATTGAGATAGGAATTCGTTAGCTCAGAACAATTTCAAGTTTGATCTCTAACCTCATTTTTTGTTTTGTTTATATTTTCTGTTCTTCCTTCTACTACTTCTCTTATTTCTCTTTCTATATATTCTCATTCACTTTGTCACTACCTTTTTTTTTGCATCTGGAGCTTCTTAACTTCAAATTCCAGAATTCTTGATTTTCTGGAAATTTTCTTCATTTGTATAAAACTCTCATGTTTTAATGATTTCGAGATCTTGAATTCAAGTTTGTAAATATCTGCAATTGTTTTGAAGTTTATTTTTTTTCTGAATTCCTAACAGTACTGAAGCATTCTTATCATATCTTGAACACTGTTAATTTTAATTCTAAAATTTTGAAGATCTGATAAACAAATGAAATTTTACACTTCTCTATTGCTTTTGAGTTTCTTCCAATTAATTTTGGTAAGACTTGAAAAATTATACTCATTACCACACACTACTAATTTTTAGTTGTGATAATTTCATTGTTTTTTGGATTGGCTTGGCTTTTTAAATTGAAAATCATTTGATGTTGATTGTTGTGTTGCATCTTGTAATTCATTTTTAATTCATGATCTTTGGCTTGGATATTTGATTTTTTTAAATCATTTGAATTTTTTTGATATCCTAAATCTCACACGCTTCTTGAATTTGAAATTAATAATCTTGTGTGATCGATTCATTGTATCTTGAAATTTACACATCGCTTCAAGAGATTTCAAATGAACTGTTTTTAATCTTGGATCATGAATCATCTCTTTGGGCTTGATGCAAATCTTCTGGAAAAAATCTTTTGTTTGCTTGTCCTGATCCTGTTTGTTCTGCAGCTCTGATAAAAGTAAGTGAATTGTTAGATTGTCTACTCGGGCTTGGTGATTGGACATTTTTTACTTGAGATAGATTGTCTATGATCAATTAGGAGCCCCAAAGTGGTAACAGTTTAGAAGTGTTAAAAAAATTTCACATTCAATTGATTGATCTTTTTTTAAACTAATTCTCATCTTGTATAGATCTTTTAAATCCCTCTTACAATTGATATTTTCAATTTTAAAATCATTTTTTGTTATTTATTCAGAAATTGAAATCATTGACCAAATTGAACTGTATTTGGAACTCATCAAAAATATTATCAATTTTTGAAATTGTGATGAGTTGTGACTATAGTATACTTCATAACAAGAGGAAATAATATTTAAATTTACATGATGATTGAATGGTTTTTATATTATCTTTGAATTGGCGCTTATTTCACGAAATCTTCTTTTACACTATCATCTTTTCTATCGTCCATCATGATTTTATATTAATATGGAGAGTTTATTTTTTAAATTCTTCTAAAATTTATGGTTTCAAAATTTGTGGTAAATGTGATTATATTAATTTTCAAAATAAGAGATAATTGAAAAATTTCAAAAGTCCCGGTACAGTTGACCATATGTCATAGTATGATTAATTTAGAAATTTATTTCACAACCATCTGTGTATCCACCACATTTCTATCATCCATTTTGGTTTTATATACTAAGGAGAGTTTGTATAATAAATGTTTCTCTAACCTCATTTAAAAATCCAAGATCAGGTCATGCATGGTTAAGAGATTGCTTATAATTTGTGTTGCGACTGATCCCATTTAAAAATCTAAGATCTGGTTATGCGTGGTTAGTGTGCTCTTAAAATGAAAAGAAGAGGAAAAGAAAATAAATAAAAAATTTATTTATATGAAATCTTCCTTGTTATGTAAAAATCAGCCGATCAATCCATTTTCTATTTTGCAAAATGTGTTACTATTTTATGATATATTGTGATTTTTTTATTGATAGTCTTTGGGATTTGAGATTACTTGATTTATTCACTTGATTTGAAATTATACTTATAGTCCAAATCCATTGTTGTTGTGTGCTCCTTTTCTTTTGAAAATAATTGGAATTCATATGTTTTAAAATTCTCTACATTTTATAAAATTCATCGTAAATCTGTCATTCTATAATGTGAAATTTGCCACTAGTTTTAATAATATTAAGATTTTTTTTTGATTAAATGAGATTTATGATATACATTCTCTCTCTTGATCTGATTTTATATTTCTAGTCTATATTTCATCACTATTTTAAATTTCTATATCCTTTTGATGATAACAAAAAGTGGGAGAGTGGTTAAGATTTTGATTAATGAGTGAATATTTCATGACTATTCTATTACTGGAAATTCATTTCAGTTATACTTATCACTCTTTGTACAAATTTAGAGGGAGTTCTGTTGTAGGGGGAGCATATATAGGGGAAGTTCTATACTTCACTGTTAAACATATTTATTTTATTCAAAATCTTATTATATGTTTGTCATCATCAAAAGGGGGACATTGTTGTATATAACAATTGTATGATTTTTTATGATAACAAACATATATATTATTATAAATGTGTTTGTAAGTATACTATTCTACTAAATCACGTACAAAAATAAATATTTGTATTTGAAAGAATACTACTGCACAAGAATTTAAATACTCAAACAATATTTATTGAAATATAGTATTTATTTCAACATTTCAATAGATAATCTTACAACTCCACTATTTGTGCATCTCACTGTAATACAGTACATTCAATCTCAAATTCATTTGTTACATCAGTTCCTCACTACAACACTAAGTCACTCAGTTACATTTCATTTACGTACGTAGTTACATTACACTCTGCTCTCTCATGTACATATTTACTCATTGACACTCAGTCTTGTCTTCAGTCTGCTTCACTGTCAGTCCAGTCTCCTACATACCTGTCACAAGAGCACACATAGTAAACTGGAACAAAAATATTTTTAAATTCTAGTAGATATAACTTTATTTTAAAATTTATTTGCCTCAGAATTTTGGTGTGTTTCTCATCATATTTCTTGACTTGGTCTGATATGCGTATTCATCCATCTATTTCTAGACTACTTGTGATACTCACAGTGATTCACTGTAAATACTACAAGGTAGACAATGTCTCTAGTGCTTACACTCACACACACACACACACATTTTGCCCTTGTAGAACACATGTAATGTATATACACATATATTTTGCGCAAGAGCAATATGGTCGAACACTTAAACATCAAGGGACAAATATCAAGAAGGATGTGTTCGGGTGAATCTTGAAAACACATACATGTTTCAAGTATCCATGAACACACAAGTGCAACAAAACAGTTTCAGCATACACAAATAAAGTCACATATGACATTAGCAAGGGAGATGGATATATATATATACACACACACACACACACACATACGCACATGGATGAACAGACTCAATGGAGGCCAAGTTTAAATACAACTCGCACAAATATATACATGCAACAATGAAAACTCTGGTTCAAGCTCAGCAAAATGGTGAAGCAAATGTTTCAGATTCAATGCAAATTTTCATAACACATATGAAGTATCACATATATACAAACAAATTTATATACACATATGTGTATATATACATGCATGTATACATGAGAGTACATGTCAAGATGCAGAGTGGCATACACAAATTCAGGTAACAAGTCAAACTGGATCGGCACAAGGCACCATCAAGTGCTCACAATGGTCACAAAGGCATGTGACTCAAGTATGCAAACAAGACAAAGTTTCTGCAAGATTCAAATGTGTGTGCGTATATACATGGTCCACTAGTCAAGTGTGCAAGCACACAACAAAGTAAAGACTCAAGAGAACAGATGTAACAACCAACAATGAAGGCAAATGACAACAAGCCAAACAGGTCAGGATGACATCACACAAATGAAGCAGTTCAAAATAAAAATGCAAAACAACATCATGAAGATCAGGACAACTTGCATATTACATGCACAAGGTAAAAAACCTGGTTCAGGTTATCAGCTTAAAGAAGATAGCAACTTAAAAATGGTGCAACATCAAATATAAGCTACAAGAGTGAATCGACACAAGTGCACAAACATGTTGCCCAACCAAGTGACTAGTGTACATTAGAGTGGTCAAGAATTTACAAAGCACAAGTGTTCAAGTCCACATAGCAAAGAATACAAGGAAATGCAAAATATACAAATGAACATGATGCATACAGGGTCAAAACAAGTTTCAAGTAAGTGTAAATGTTACAGTTCAAGTCAACTAGTGTAGGTGCAACTGCAAAGCAAGTGCAAACATAGAGGCACTCAAGTGTATACAAAATGACCAAGTAACACAAGTTTAATATCGGTCATGGACAAAGGCTGTACACAAGGCTCGACATTCACAGTTTTTCTTAAGGGAATGCAACAATCTATTTATTGGTTTGAACGATTCCAGGAAAAACACAATGCACGATAACTGGATTTCAAATGAATGCTCACAGCAAAAGGTACGTAATAATTCAGCATGCATGAATTTGGGAAAGTAATAAATTTCAACGGTTTCAAGAAACAATTAAATCTTTCCAGAATTGATATAATTCAACATGGAAGAATTTTATTTCTGGAAATACCATGCAAGGATGTAATTAAATCTTTCCAGAAAATCAAGTGCATTTTTAGGTAAATAAATCATTCGAATGATTTCCAAAGATCACATTGAATATATTTGGCAAGATTGAAATGCACTTGTTTAAGTAATTATGAAATTCATTCAAAGAAATTTTTTTAGGCAAGGAAATCATCAATTTATTTCGAGAAACCATGCGAGGATATAGGAAATCAAACACGCAAAGCATCAGACCAAATTACGTGTGAAATCAGAGGATGTTAAGGGTTTCTAAACCCTATTTAAACACTGTTTTCATCATCGGCATGAAAGCATCGTGACCAAGCAACACAAATTCGAGATCAAAAGAATCAGAATGCTCACAATTTTCCTTTCGGAGTTTCGATCAATAGCAGGCCCAAATCAATCGACAAGAATCATCAATCAATTGAAGCATCAGAGAATCAATCTTCATCCAAATTCCAAGTTCCGATTTAGGATTTTTGTACAACCCTATTTTTCACCGGCCACCAAAGACCAAGAGGGAAGCCGATTATTGAGTGTTAAAAGAAAAAAAGTAGGATGACTCAATTTTTATTAGAAAGGAGTTTTGAGTTTTATTTTATTGTTTTGTAATCGATTCATCGTTTTTTATAGTTTTTCTGTAAAACTAGGTGTTTACTTGCTATAAGATTTATAGTTAGGGTTTACGAGTTACGGGTTTGTAATTCGTTGAAGATCCTTAGGATAAAGATCAGTCCAGAGTTTTGAGTGTAGGATTAGAGAAGTAGTAGGGTTTGCGAGTTTACTATTTAAGTGGGAATCTATTTTAATACCTAGTAGAAATCTTGGAAATGCAGCAGTAGGTAGGGGTTTTCCGAAGCTGTGTAAAATCTATGTCATTCATTTTCTGCTTTTATTTTCTCTATTGCAGTCTACATTATGATATTTTTAATATCTCATAAAACTCTAATAAACCCTATTCACCCCCTCTAGGGTTAATCTAGATCCAACAACCACTTCGTCCTTCCCCAGCCTCTTCAAAATCAAGAAATCTGCCTCTCTAGCCTGTTAATCTTCTCTAAAAAGGTATAAAGTTTAATCTCCTCTTTAATTACATTTGTTAATTTAGTGTTAGTTTTTTAATTTACATGTTTTATTGCCTTATTGTATGTATAGCGTAGTTTATTGAGGCTAATTCTTGTTATTACCCTATGTATTATAAGTTTATAGTTTGTATGGCGGTATAATAATGTGCATATAAGTTGAATATTTAAATGATTTTAGGCTTGTTTGAGAACGCTTAGTGTGAGTGAGCATAATTTAGTTTATGTATTTTAGAAAATATCGAGAACGATATTTAATTTTATAATGTACGGTTAGTTGGTTATGTTTTGACAATATGCGTATATGTGATAAACTCCGATACGCACAGTTAGATTGGAATTAGGCCGTTAAAGGCTTATTTAATTTAAAATTTGTTGCTTCAAGCAGACGACTGATAACAAGAGCGATAGTTGTATAAGTTGATTTTTAATATACACATCATAGTTATTAAATTATTGTAAACTACAGAAGAGGGAAATTCCCATGATTTTGATTTTAGGAAAATTTCCATGATTTTGTATAGGACGAATGCCATTTTTTTAATAACTGTAAACTATGTAATATATTATATTCATAAAACCCTTAGAGTGTTTTTTGTTTCTGTCTAATAAGCATTGTATTTGATCGTTATTTGGGTATTCTTTTTTTAACAGAACAAACATTTATGTTCATTGTTTACAATATTTATTAGATTTGTCCTTATATTAGACAAATTACGAACATAATAACGTAATTAAATCTCATAAAACATTTCATTTTAAACAGTTCACCAAAATTCGACAACACTTCCTTTCTGTTCACCATGTACAAACAAATGTGTATAGTTCAGGGAACCAAAGGAAGTGCTGCTGAAATTTTGTTGAATCTTTTAGATTGAAATGATTTACGAATTTAATTATGTTATTATGTTCGTAATGAGAGGTTGGATGATTCATCGGCAAAGTATCATTGTTCAATTAATATAACATTCAACTATAAAATAGTTTTAATAAAATGCCAATGTTATTTTAATTTATACATTACTTTTTAATTAGAACGTAGGGTGAATAGAAAATTGTTTTACTGATCGGAGCTGAATGTACAGACAATGAGGGAAATCAGAGGCTTAGTAAGTGAACTTTTTAATAATGGCTTTCACGTATTTATTATTTTTGCTTTAAGTAATAATGGAAACAATGAAGAATTCTGTTATCCATGTAGTTGATGCAAATTCTTAAAGTATTTGATATAAGAAATAGTTAGAGTTCATTTGCTTTAGTATGTTTTCACGCCGAACTATTTGGTTTGGGATCATCATGGAGAACTGTTAACATCTAATCCTGTACAAGTTGAGGAGGTAGTGAGTAATGAAATTGCTACGGCGAATCATGTAGAACGTGTGGTTGAAGATGTTGCACATTCAATAATCCATGTTCCTCAATTTACTGATGATGATGGTAATACAAAAGAAGAATCAAATATTAAGGTTAAAAAAATATGATTTATTAGGAAGAAACCTCTTTGAGAAGGTTGTACAAGTGAAACCCATATATCAGTAACTGTTGAATAAATTGCAATGAAATCTAAATACAACCTCACAGAAGTTGGATTTACAGCTGTTGTACAAGCTGCGAAGCGGCATATGCCTCCCAATAATTTAATAAGTGGAAATCATTATGAAGTAAAAAAAATTGATGTTGGGTTTTAGTTTACCTTATGAAGAAATAGATACAAGTATAAATGGTTGCATGCTGTTTTAAAAAGAAGATGTCAACATTAGGAATTGTAAAATATGTAATCAGGAAGGGTACAAACCACGAAAGAAAAAAGGAAAGGAAGTCTCGTATAAATGTATGCATTATATACCTATTACTCCTAGTTTTCAAAGGTTATATGCGTTTTCTATAACTTCGCAACATATGAAATGACACCGTGTGAGAATACGGGAAGAAGGCATGTTAACACACTCAGCTGATGAGGAAGCATGAAAGCATTTTGACCAGAAATATCATAATTTTCCGATAGTCGTAATGTTAGAATTGGTTTATGTACTGATGGATTTTCGCCATTTTCTCAATTTGGTTCTAAATATTTGTTCTATCCTATAATTGTTACACCTTATAATTTACCTCCGTGGATGTGTAGGAAAACTCCATATGTGTTTCTTACAGTTATTGTCCTTGGTTATGATGATCCGACATAAGAAATCAATGTTTATTTATAATCACTGATTGAAGAATTAAAAACACTGTGGTACAAAAGAGTAGAAACATATGATATTTCCCAAAAAAAGAACCTTCACATGTATGCTTCTTTGTTACAGACAATCAGCAATTTTCATGTGTATGCAATGCTTTCAGGTTGATGTATGACTAGTTGTTTAGCTTGTCCTTACCGCATGGAAGAAATACGATCATGTCCTTTACCTCATGGATTTTTTTTTGCGGTTTTACTATCATTGATGTTTTCTTCATATTAATCATTCTTTTAGAAGAGATAAGAAAAACTTTACACTTAATAGACATGAAACTTTGAGACAACCTACGGTTTGGCCAAGAAAAGATATTTATGAACTTGTAAAGGATTATCCATAGATACATGAAACCGGAGAACAAATCTATTATGTATCTATAATAGAAAGTAGAATATGTGAAATGATGTGTGGCACAACTTTTTTTGTTCAGATCCAACATGGAAGATTCTTATGTCGTTTGTCGCTTACCACTTTTCTGAAAAGAAATCGGCAACAGATAGTAATTTCTTCCACTAGCGTTACAATATCTTCCTTTCGTTTTGCCTCTTCTTTCCCTAAATTTCCCCCAATCAAATTGAGTTCGAATTAACTGGTTTCAACTAATATTTGCTCCTGCGATTCTGTAATTGTTTGTTGTTTCTCAGTGTTCGATCAATCCGGTTTGACTTCTCCAACCATTCCATCCATCGTAATTAAGACGCCAACTATCTTGTTAATTGAACATTCTTTCCCAATTCTGTGCGTACTGCATGCATCGTCTTCCATCCTTCCGCCTTTCATCTTCCGTTGTTCTGACTAGGTACCCATTTTTACTGTTGTACCCAATTTTTTTCGATGTATTTACGAGTCGATTTAGAACTTTATTTCCTATTTATGTTCAATGACAGTGTTCTACAAGTCTATGCTTCGGCTGTGCGTAACTATTGTTTTTCCGTGCTCCTTTAGTATTGAAAAATATTAAATACTGATTGAGTTCAACAAATTAACTTTCCTGTGCATACTTTGAGGAAAACTTGAGTTACAATACATCATGTTCTCGAAATGCACATAAATACACAGAAGTGTACTCATGACTCTTACTATGTGTTTTAATTTTCCTTCTTATAGTTTTTTTGATGCACTTGATTTAAGTTATAAGCAACTATGATGTAAAGAGGAGTACTTGTTAGTCTTCATGAATGTTTGATTTTTTTTTCATGTCAATATTCACTAAGTAAGTTTGGTTGCACTATATGTTCGAAATGTTAATAATTTATATTAGTTGTTTGGTGTTAATGGTTGCGAGTGGATTAAGCATTTTATTAAGTACCATGACGTTGTGTTGATCTTTTTTCTTTTTGAAAGCACTGTAATTTTATGAACTCACTGACCATTTGTTGCGAATAAAATTCAAGAACTTATCATTGTGTATTCTATACTTCATAACCGCGAGCATAAACACGATATTGTTAGACCAAAAAATGGCACGAACACCCAAATCGTCGTATTTCGAGCATAGAATATGAAGAAATAACTGAAAAATATGGAAAAAGTATGACAATAGGATTTTTATAGTGGTTTTGCATTAATGAGCCTACATACACTTCATATTTTCTCATTTCAATCAAAGATTACAATTACAATGAATATTGTCTCTCAATCGCTCGAATTCATTAAATAATTCTCTCTGAATTCATTGAATTTTATTGAATAAGATGGTGATTATCTATGTAAGAGTGTTAGCCATGGTAGCCATGGATGTCGAGATGCCAAAAAGATCCCTCAATTTTCCATGTCATGGGGTATGTATAGTTGTAGGAGAGCTGATGTCGACACCGGGTCATGGTAGGATACGTGGAGCTCGATCCGGAAAAGTAGGAGCGGTCATAGCCTCGAGAATAGGTCAAAATCTACATGTGCAGTAGCAGGTCCTATTCGCGGTTCGTGGTCACGGTTCATGAGCCGGGATGCTGAGCTGAGGTGAGGATCTAGTGGCGATGGTTAGGTCGGGTCATGGTCCCGAGGGTCACGAACCGCCCTCAGGAAGGGGTCACGAACCGCCCTTAGGAGAGGGTCAGGAACTGGTAGGGGGCGAGCCAGTAGGGGGCGAGCAGGTCTTCACAAATTCTAAAATCCAAGTTGTTCCATATTCCGCCACTTCATTCGAGCGATTGTTGATCAATGTATGTTCATATTCAAGTACTTTTCTTTGGGTAGCATGGTCACAAAGCCTGCTAACATTTTGCCCCCCAAAGTACATCTTATCGCAGATGAGATGTGCTTTGAATATGTTGAGCTAAATCATTCTGGAACGTCATCTATCCTTGAGAAGGTTTTATCTAATTGTAGCACTGCTTCCACGGGGGCTAAGGCCGAGTTCTATGGAAGGAGTATTCGAGATGACCAAGTAATCGTTTATACCTCATCGAATCAAGAGATCTAATTCACTTGTTAAAAGTCATGCTAGATCGTTGGCTCCTGAGTGCGATTCTACCCGCACAGGTCATTGTCAAACAACGTCGTCACTCTATGCAAGTCAAGCGCATTGTCGAGTCAGACTTTCTTTTACATATAAGTCAATGCATGAAGTAACCGCCCAAACCATGTGGTAGTTCAAGAATCATTGGGCTCTGAGCTAGCATCCGAGTTGCTGGGATAGAGCACGTTAGGATTAGCACACGAATCTGTCTTTTGCACTCAACTTCAGACTTTATTGGTATTATGATATTAATCTAGGGCTCCACGACCATATCGAATCATAACAATAATTTGAATCTGAAAGCCATGATCACTCTGGATCGTGGTTAAAAGGAATCCACAATCGCTCTGGATTGTTTCGTAGTATAATAATCACATACAAGTCAGTAAAGGACGTTGTTGAAATCATGTGAACTAGTGCACTTATGATTGCCACAATCGTAAGGCAGTAGAGAAATTTATCACCCCTTCCATTTGATGTAGCTGTGACTTAAGTCTCTGAAGTCACATTTGACCCGTAAGTTGGCTCGCTTGGACAGGCAATATGAGTCATGTAATATTCCGATGATATAGTGTACATGTTCCGCATCATGCACCAAGCCGTGTCGTCTTCAAAGACATTGTGCGAATCGACGCACATGATCTCAATTCCATTGGAGGAAAAGCGAGGTCAGTGTTCATGCCCCCAGTGTTGGTAGGGTTTGAGCTAAGTCAGTGGGACATCCAGTCTTGAAGCCTTTATACCCTCCGTGATTGCATTGGGTAGAGTTGCAGGTTCAGCAATTCTAATCAACCCAAGTTGTTATGTACTTTTTCTCAAGCCAACAAGAATACGA
Source organism: Allium sativum (assembly GCA_030737875.1). Classification (NCBI taxonomy): domain Eukaryota; kingdom Viridiplantae; phylum Streptophyta; class Magnoliopsida; order Asparagales; family Amaryllidaceae; genus Allium; species Allium sativum. The sequence goes on along the minus strand of CM060918.1, from coordinate 661,112,599 downwards.
GCTGTATTTGCGAGCGATCAAATTACCTTCACTTTGGTGTCATCTCTTCTCTTTAGTCAATAAGTGAGGATTGCCTCACTAGGAATTAGCCGACTTGGTTACTCTGACCGGATCAGTCGCGGAGATGAGTAAGCTCGTCAAAGGTGTAAGTGTACGATTGTCATTAGGAAGTTATTTGGGCTCCTTTGTTCATTCTTCAGCATAGTCCGAAATGGCCATTACAGTCTTGTTGAGTCTATTTCTCACGCTCGGTTCCATTGAGCTTGACAAATAAGATCATGGGCTTGATTAGTGAAATAGATTCTCTTCGGAACCCACATTCTCATCATTCTATTCCAGGGCTTTTCCTTTGTCCTTATCATTTCAGGAGTCGGATTGTGCTCCATTCTTTGTATTAAAGGCATCAAAATCATCTGTCTCATCATTAGCACCTTCTTGTCATACGAGTTTGTTTACCTCATGGTTGAATTCATCAAAACCTCTGAGCAAATCTCATTACAGAGAAGATTTGAAATCCGGGGTAATAACAGGAGGTTTTGATATCCCGTGTGAAAGGGTTGTGATTATCGTTATCCACATCATCTTGAGAAGTGCCACCTCTCGAGAGGCGCCGAATCAAATTGACGAGTAGATTGCCACCAAGAAACTGCTGTATATTTCCAAGATCGGTACTGGTGCCCCCAGTATCAAATCTAGGACCAGGAGAGGGCCCTTGCTGATTTCTCGTTGTAGGGTCAAAATTGCCCCCGAGTCACGGTTTGAGTCACTCGATTCGATTGGTTTACTATTCTTCAAATTTTAGCATTCCAGCTTGGAGTTGAGTGTGATCTAATGCTCGAGTATCCATTCGAGTTGGAGCATAAGTTGGTCTTGCATGACCTAAGTTTGTTGTAGTCCTTTCATTCTCATCTAGGAAGCTGTGGGTAGATGTTCCATTATCCACGTCTCTATCCACAACATTCTGAATCGAAGCCGCATGTTGTACGCCTACTAATCGGTTCATGCTCAACTCGAATTGGGGCTTGCAATCTGACCTAACCAAGTTCGTCATTGCTTGAATTTCGATTCTATCATTTCCGGCAGGTTGATGATTGTTGCCTGGTCTTTTGATTCAGCGCTGGTGCCCCCAGCATAATGTCTTAAAATTGGTGAAAGTCAGCCTCGGGCTTCTAGGTTCCGCATGTGCAGTAGTCGTCAATCAGGCTTCTATTACTCAACTCTGAACAGAGGCATCGGGTAGTTAAACCAGGCTGCTTGAGGCTCGTATCACATGCCCTCTAACCATGGGGGTTTTGCTGGGTAGTAGACTTCGAACCCCCATCTTCTCTGGATTTATATTCCCTCATTGCCCCAAGAGTCGAAGTTGGGTGCGAATCGATTGGTTGGTACTCAACTTATTCTAATCTCTTGTCACATGTCCATTCTCCGAGGATCGGCATCAGACGTTCAAAGGTCAAATCGTGATCATTTCTAGTATTCCTGCTTGCCCCCTGCATCGAGGGAAAGGTTGGAGACAAGCTAGTTGTGTCACATCGTACTGTTGCATGGAATAAGTCCAACTTTATCTGAACTTTCCAGTCTGTAAGAATGTTGGGACCAATAAATGGATGTTCTCTTTGCATCTGTTTCATGGTCCTTAAGGGGCCTGTCACGATCACAGCACAAGTTAAATACAAGCATATAAGCTATTCCTTTTGTAAATATTTTCAATAGTAATGCCCCCAGTATGAGGGTAACGGTATGAGACAGATGGTGATCAGATCACATCCTTTTCGAATTTAGACGAAGGAAGGTGTGTTTTGGACAGCCCGAGAAATCTTCAATCCTTAGAAATCTGGAATGTCACGATCGTGTTGGATCGTATTAAGACCGGAAAACCGACGATCGCTCAAGATGGTATTAAGGCCGGATAGAAATCCAGGAATCCCAGGGCTTGTTGGGTCCTTCCTAGCCGCAAGTATTAAGTCGCATGACAGGCCATTGAATAATTCACTCTCATCCTTTTCGATCGCCGCCTTGAGTTACATAGGAAGCTTAACATTAGGCATCAGTGTCAGCCTTCTGGACGCGACCCTTTATTTGTTTTCTACTTGTCTATTGTTGTTATTGCGAGTTCTGGTCCAGTTATCCTTTGTAAATCCACATTCAGTAAACAAAGCGGTATTCTACGCTAAGTAGTAAGCAATAAATCACATCACAAATCAGATAAGGGTTTCAGTCCAACTTCCCTACAAATCAAAATTTCTGAAAATAAATAGCATGTCACATTATAGCCATCATAGGGGGGTGATGTATGCCCCCGATCAATCGTGAACATAGTGCTTGGCCAGGGCCTGTTCGGGATTGATTAGGATCGATAGTGCATTGCCGCCCATATCCAAAAATGAGGGGTTTGGGCTTAGCTTTCATTCTTGCCCCCGATCCTGCAGCGAGGTAGGAACCCTTTCGTGGCATTTAATCGCAATGCCTTTATACTCTCCTTCCATATGCCTAGGATGAACTCATCTTTCATTCTGCCCCCTAATCCTTCAGTAGGGTAGGAGTTCATTTGTAGCGCACAGTCCCTGGCGCCTTATACTCTCCCGTCGGATGCCAAGGGTTGAGTGGAATCAAACGGTCTTTTAGTCATAGTGCACCTTCACGCCTTGAGGATGCAATCTTCACGTCCTTTATACTCTTTCTCGAATCATAAGAGTTAGAGTTGTGGACGTCATCTTCCCGTCCTTTGTACTCTCCCCCGAATCATGGGAGTTAGATTTGTTAAGGTGAATGGTCGTATCATTCATCCCAGCATTTCTACACTCTAATTCAAAGAGTGATATTCTTCCCTTTCGAGTGTCGTTCTTGAACATGGGAGTTAGAGTTGTTAAGGTGAATGGTCATACCATTCACCCCGGCATTCCTTCTACACTCTAATTCAAAGAGTGATATTCTTCCCTCTCGAGTGTCGTTCTTGAACTAGGTTCTAGTCTATACTTTACACTTACTCCGACGGGTGGAGCTTTTTGGACAAGCTGTTGGATCACACTCGCCGAGCCGTTGCCTCATAACCTCCGATTCAAGGGTAGAACTGGTCGTTTGTAATAATCAAGTCTCTCTCATCCCGTCGACTCGTGGGATGGAGTTTGGCCGGACGTCATGATATTGTCCTTAATACCCTCTCTCAAGTCATGAGATTAGAGTTACGGATTGAGTGGTCTTTAGTCATTGCGCTCCCATCACACTCATCCTAGGTTTTGTACTTCTATCCAAGCTCTAAGGATTAGAATCAGTCAGACAAACAGTTGGAAATCGTTTGCCAAGGCTTTGCGTTCCTCCGAACAATCTATGGGAGGAGTGGTTGACACCAAACTTCAGGCACCTGCATTATTCACATGTTAATTCATTTGAGTTAATTACATCAATAACTCATAAAGAATGAAAATATACGAGTCATGGTTAAAGAAAAATCCTGTTAAAGTAATGAATATCATTCGGAGTGGAAATGGCATCGCAGGTTCTTTGCAGATCCATTTTGCCTCGTCATGTCTCTGCCATGGGAAGGCTGCCAAAATCTTAAGCTGATGATGAATGTTATTTCCAATTATTCAGGGGCGACAGTCCTAAGAATAAATGGACCCTGATCAGGGTCCTGGAGTGACAAGGTTGCATCTCCTTTGAATATCCTTCTTGGCCCCACGTCAAAGACAAGGGTTGAGTGTTGGGTAGTCATGTCTGTACCACTATTGACAACACATCATCACATTGGTTATGGGATGGTAATTGGGGAGAGAACAATGGACACATGCTTGTAGAAGCTTTTACACATCCCATGATAGGAAATAGGGCATGGCTACTGGGGATATAGTTATATCTCATCAATTCTCCGATATGCCTTCGATCCCACGTCAGGGGCAAGGGTTAATGCCCAGACGATCAATCAGCATCTAGGCTTAAGTGTTCCAAACCGTTAACTCGTCAATCTTCGGGCAAGACCGAGGCAAACGGTTAGGCGAGCTTATGATGTATCAATTATGGATTAGATGATGTAATCTCGAGCGATCCATGCTTGAATTTCCAGTTGCCCCCAGCGCATGGGGAATGAGTTACTTTGAGGATAAGGAGTGAAATTGTGAACCTTTGCTCTGTAACTCCAAAGCGTCGTTCATCATAAGTTTCATTCACATATATCTCCCATCAAGCGGGTAGTAGATTAGTGATTTCATCGAATCACTTATGGCGGCGAATTCAGCAATGGGACTCATTGGTGTCTATCTTGGGACAACCTTCCAAGGGAAATTAGCAACGTCGTCTTGCATGTCATATTTCGAGGTATAACGAATGGTGGTACGCTTTCACCTCTCCTTGCCGGAAGCATTCTGTGCTGCAGGAAGGTCTTTACATGGATTGTCTATGATTGTCTCTGGGGCTCAATATCCAATTTTGGATCAACTTCCATATGATCAATGCTTGGAGTCTCTAATATCTTGATCGGGAATGTCTCCATCTTTTCTGGATTATCGTAGCTCGCTAACTTGACCAGGTTGTCCATCTTTCGATTCTATATTCGTGGAATATGAAGTTGGATGCAATGTTCCCATCCATCGAACAACTCTTGTTCTAAGCAAGCTAGGAGTTTTGGTCCCATCATTTAGAATTCCATTTGAATCTAGCAAACTATAATCTGAGAGTCACAAATGATATTCAACGCCGCTACTCCCCACTCCTTAGCGAGTTTCAACCCGGTAATCAGGGTGTCATCTTCGAAACCGTTGTTAGTAGCGTAAAATTCCAATCGTAAGGCATAGTAAATTGACCGTCCTTTAGGTGCTATTAATAAAACACTTGCGCTGGACAGTTGATCATTCTTTGCACCGTCTGATTACAGCTTCCAGATGCATCTTCTTCATCTAGCACATCCTCTTTGGGAACGGTAAACTCAACGATGGATTCGGCTAATGTTTGCCCCCGTATGGACTTCTTTAGGAGGAAATTGAGATCAAACTGGTTAAGATCGATGTTCCATTCGAGAAATCTCCTAGATGCCTCAGGTTGCTGCAACACCTGTCATAGCGGCTAATCAGTGTGTATCACAATCAGATGACAATAGTGGCGGAGTTTTCTCGAAGCAATCAATAAGCTGTAAGCGAGCTTTTCCGTCTTTGGGCAGTTGCTTCGTTAGATATTGCCCTCTTACATCCCAAATCTTCATCCTCTATGGGATCTATATCTTTGGGTAAATCATCGGCCAACTCTTCCTGCGACGTCTTCCTTGCTTGCTAAGCCCATGCTTCCAACACACTCCATCTCATCGGGAGGGGAAGCGTTGTTGGGTTCCACGCCATTTTTGTTGTGTAACATATTTCATTCAACCAAATAGCAAGTTCCTCCAGTAACTTGATTGTCCAAACCATTCCCACTCCAACTTCGGTTGGGATATTCAGCAGTAGACACAAATGTGCTATGTAAGCTCTGAACGCCGTTAGAGCTGGTCAGTCTAGACCTTAATCAGATAAACTTGACAGCAATAGCATGGCTTGCAAGGTTTAAAGTAATGTTCATGTTTTCCGTCACAACTGATGTATGAAGTGGAGAGCTAACATTTTATTCATATTTTCTTTGATCTCAAACTCTCATCTCTTGACCAAGGTCATATGGTGACTGGTGAGCAGTCAAGTTGCTATCATCGTTGCTAAGATCCATATGTCCAATCATGGCTTGCTGTGGTTCTACTGGTACCTGATTCTGGGCACCAAAGTGTGTTGATGTGACCCTTATATGATGGAAATCAGACTTCATTAATGTAGTGGATAGCGGTTATGCATTGCAAAGGTCAGCTAAGTTCTCCTAGGAGTAGACTGCATGACATATGTCTTTCATCACACCATACAAGTGAAGTGTAGATTTGTAATGATAGGATCCTTAGTCACTTTCCAGTATCTTGTCATTGTGAATTATCGTTGCTATGATCGTCCAAGCGTTTGGAATAGTGCCTGGACTGCTCCATATTAATACCATCTACTACCAGTCAGACAGGTTTAAGTCATGTAAACTAGGTGATCACTACTCGTTCGTGGAAAACATCTGTTGCATTGGTGAAATCAATACACCATCGGAACTCTAGAATAGGAGGCTGCTATGAGATAACCATGTCTCGTATACTGTCATAGCCATCATGCTGAACCTTCCCAATAGCTCCTCACATTAATAATATACTAAATGGGAGCCTGGCTCTTGGAAGAATTGCGGTCGTTGCCATTTTGCTGTGATATTCTCGGACTATCCGTCTATTATTCATTGACAAGCTTTGATTAGTACTGTCAGCCAAAACACATGCCGAGCCGAAGGCGAGCCATCAACGGGTCCGGGCACTGCGCCGGTGGGGGTATGGGGTCCCACAATTCCGGTGACGATCGACCTAACCGGTTAAGCTGAAAATGTAGGCACTACACGATTTTTTGGATTTAAGAAGTTGGAGCCTTTTCTGAAATGATCAGAAAAATGCATTTTTTCCAAAAACTGTCACGTTTTTGGGTAGGGTCGTGACCCTTGTTTGTCATTCATTTTCGGGGTCGTGGGTTGCATACATCATCACGAGCTGAGCGGATTGAGTGCATCGTTTCGGATCATGGTTCAGACATTTCTTCGGCTCGTGGATCATGGTTCGTGATGTCTTGAGCCGCTCGTGAATTAGACATATTTCTGGATCGCCATTGTCTTCAAGGTCATAGTTCGCAAGTCCATCCGATTTGTGGTCCAGCTTGGCGATCGGGATCCTCCCACCTTCAGCTTCAGATCAGTTCGTGGTCCTCTCCGTGGGGTCGGGTCTCCCAGGGCGAGCCGCGAGCCGACCACCTGCTCCTCCGTTTTGTCTATATGTTCTCCATTTAGTTGCGAAGTTTTCAATTCCTTTGCTTTCTTCGAAGCCATAAAGTTCTGATTTTACTGAAATAACAGAAATTTTCAAAAACAGTAGAAATGTGGACTATCTTCTTCGGACTTGGAAATCCAAATAGTAGAATAACAATCCCATAGGTTGAGAATTCAATTCTCTACGAAAGCACCAAAATGTTAGACTAAAAAATGGTCCTAACACCCAAATCATCGTATTTCGAGCATAGAATATGAAGAAATAACTGAAAAATATGGAAAAAAGTATGACAACAGGACTTTTATTGTGGTTCGGCATTAATGAGCCTACATCCACTTCATATTTTCCCATTTCAATCAGAGAGTACAATTGTAATGACCCGCATTCTACGCATCGGAGGATCGAAGGATATTTATTTCTTTCCCGTATGAAGTCGTATGGTCATGTAACTTTGGGAAACATCTATTAGAGTCATTTCCCATGCTTATGATTTTTTTTCGATTTTTAAATGACCATTTTGCCCCTAGTTGGTACTGTTTTGGCCATAACTTCTGATTGGAAAGGAATTTTGACTTGAAACCACTTCCATTAGATTCGTTTGATGGTTTACCTTTCCGTAGAGTGGTCATAATAGCCAAACGGACTTACCGTTTGGGAGATATGGCTGAAATAAGGTTTGCAGGGTGAAAAACTGCTTAACTAGGCCAAATTAGGTGATTAGTGAGTAGGCCCATAACCCATTTCGGGATTGGGGTTATGGGAAGGCTGAAATGAGATAGAGAATCATTCCATTTCAGTTTTCTAGCCTCCACTTATCACCAAGGAATCCTAAAAATGGCCTCCAATCTCTAAATCACCTCCAAATCACCTTTTGGTCAAGGATTTGGCTTAGCAACCTCTAATCAAGGAAGATCTACACCAAAGCAACATTTGAGCTGCTGTTTAGCATTGGGATTCACATCAAATCAGAGATTTATTTCAGATCTTAGTTTATTTGTGGCTAAGGTGAGTGATTTGCATAGTTTTGCACTAATTATGGCTAATTAAGGGTAATTAGTGTTAATTAGCGAATTTATACACTAATAAATTCGGGAAAAATGTTCATAAATTCCTAAATGACGTTTTAGACCTCTGATATGAATTTGGGTTAATTTGGTTAAGTTTTGCTAATCCTATCATTAGTTTCACCTAAACATGCTTTAGGGGAAATATGGGGTTTTGGGTATGTTTGATCCATTTTAACCTATCACATTGATGTTTTGATGTTTGTGGTTGATTATGCATGTTGTTATGACTATATGATATGCTTTGTGATTGATTTCCATAGTTAGAATGGTGTAAAACGTCGTTGAATGGCGAAAACACTTGCTGGAAAAGTTTCAGAAAACAGTGCAGGTTTCGGATCGGATATGTTGAACTGGGCAAGGGATTCGATCGGATCGGAACATGACACTTCAGAAAATTCGCAAAAAGAAAGTCCATGCTAACTGAACTGGGATCGGATCGGATTAAGGAGGGGGATCAGAGTGGATAGAGGAGGATGGATCGGATCAGAGCATGTGAAGGATGAGGAAGCGGATCGGAGCGGAAGCGCGAACTGGAGGGGAGACTACACCCGACCCGACCCGAAGTGAGACACCCGACCCGACCCGAGTAGAACCACTCGACACGAACCGTACCAGAAGAAGACCCGACCCGAACCGATGGAGGACACCCGACCCGAACCGATGGCTTGAGGAGGAACCCGACCCGACCCAGTATTGACCAATAACCCGAGATGCAAAGGTAGTCCAATTTGGGATGCTAGAGCTCAGGATCCAGTTGGGAACCGATGAGTTCACTTCATGGTTGGACTTTGCTGCGGGACGTGTGCTAAGGAGTTTTCGATGTTCATAACTTCGATTCACCACTAAAAATGAACGATAGGCTACTTATCAGTGCAGTAGAGTCATTGTGACTCGAGGGGCAAGGTGATGGTAGCAAGACAATGTTATAAGTGCAGTAGAGTCATTATGACTTGAGGGGCAAGGTGATGCGTAGTAAGACTATGAGCCAGCGTAGATGGGGTGAATAACTCCATGGGGCAAGCGAACATAATAAGGATTGGTAAGACTATGAGCCAGCGCAGATGGGGTGAATAACTCCATGGGGCAATTGGACATAGCGAAGGATTAGTGGCTAAGTTATCAGTGCAGTGAAGCCATTTTATGACTTAATGGGGCAAAGTGATCGTAGCAAGGGTGGGTGATCGAACTGGTGAATATTGTATGCTTTACGCACTGAGTGAGAGATGTGAGGATGGATGCTATGTTTGGTTGTTTGCCATCACTATGACATGTACACCCCCACCTCCGTATCTTTATACCATTTGATATGGCACCTTAGAGTGTTGTACAGTATGTAGTGCTAACTCTTTGGTTGCAGGTCCAGGTTCAGGTATGTTTTAGTCTACCTGTTATTGTTCACTTTAGATGCTTATCGCTCATACCAGGCTTTATGTCTGACCCAGAGTTTTATGTCTCCTCTTATTACTCTGGGTGCTCACACGAGCAGACTAGAGACAGGTTAGCTGGTGATGCGCGAGTAGCTGATACGGAGGCAGGCAGGAGGCTTCCACGTATGATATATATATACACATTCTCCTTGTGTCGTTGGTGGTCGCTACTTGGGCATTAGTAGCGTACCTCCTTTATCTTGCTTTTGTTTTGAGACAGTTAGAAAAGTTTTAATAAGCTATATTTTGGATTTCCGCTGCTATGATGCTTAGTTCTGGTTTTTAGCTTATGCACTGTCTCTCCTGTTTTATGTCAAGTATGTTATTATTATATTTTGTTCTATGCGCTGTTAGACATTCTACAGGTTCTTTGTATGTTCATTTCCTTCTTCCCTTTCCTTCTGACGACCCGTTCCTTGCTAACTGGACATGTGTACAGCGCACCTTGGGAGTAAATGTCGGTTGGTGCGGGGCGGGCCGTCACACTTGGTATCAGAGCTCTAGGTTGCGTAGTTAACCTAGGGAAAGACACCAGAGAGAGATAGTACGTATATGAGAGTGTGTATTTGTGATTACTTTGGTTTTCAAAAGCTATATATATATATACTATTAGTAGTATAAGAATGAAGTCGCACTTCACTAGCACCACTATGGGGTCGTTAATCGTTTCCCTTTTTCAGATTGACAATGAGCCGAGGCACGAGGGGTGCTGGTAGAGGGACCAACCATGGGAATGTCGCTGACATGAGGGCGATGTTTACTAACCTCATGAGAGACATGCTTAGAGAAGTGCTAGGGGCAGTTCCCAATCCCGGAGTTGGTGTTGGCCCAGTAGTGCAGGCGCCTAGGGTCAATTTCGCCAAGTTGTGCAAGGATTACACTAACCTTGGTGGGAAGGCGTTCCACGGGACGGAGTCGGCCACAGATGTCCAAGATTGGATGGATAGGTGTGATCGTATCTTTTATGACTTGGGTCTTGAGGATGCAATGAAGAGAAGGCTAGCGTCTCGTCAGCTGCAAGGGCGAGCGATGAATTGGTGGAATGCCATTAGAACAGCTACTCCAGAGGATCAAGTTACTTGGGTTCAATTCAAGGCTCGCTTTAGCGAGAAGTTTATTCCAGCTGCCCAGAAGTCAGTGTTGTTCAAGAGGTTCTTGGAACTCAAGCAGAACAGAAGGGCAGTTTCTGATTATATTGCTGAGTTCGACACTTTGTCGAAGTATGGACTGTCTCTTATCGACACTCCTGAGAAGAAGAATGAGAAGTTCATTACTGGCTTGGATGGATACTTGGGGGAAAGGCTTATTAATCACATCGATGAGACTTTTGAATCGATCGTGGGGAAAGCTTTGAGATCAGAGAGTCTTTACCCTAAGTCAAAGACTGAGGCTGCATCTGCAGAAGGGCCAAAGCCGCAAGCAGGCGGTGGAGGCAAGAATAACTCTCAGAATAAGAGGAAGCAGGACCAATCTAAGGGTGGCCAGAAAAAGAGCAAGAAGGATGTTGAGTGCTTCAGCTATGGTAAGAAAGGCCATTATGCTAAAGATTGTCGGGCCAAGCCAGCGGATAAGAAGTTCTTCAACTGTGGTCAAGTGGGACATTTCAAGGATAAGTGTTCGCAACCTCTTAAGGAGAAGCAGATTGTGAAAGCATATGTTATTGATGCTGTTCCTTCTTCATCGGATGCCCCAACTGCGGCGGAGAAAGGAAAGAATGTTGTTATTCAAGGTATGCTTTCTATTTATTATGTACCAGTTCGAGTTTTTTTTGATACTAGGGCTTCCCGTTCCTTCATATCTAGTGACCTGGTAGATAGGTTGGGACTTGAACCCGAGATAGTTGATAGACCATTGGTTGTGACGAACCCGATTGGTGGTTCGACTAGCCTTAGTATGATTTGCAGGAATTTGGTCTTATCGAGTCATGGATGTATGTTTGTTTGTGATTGCTTTGTTTTGGGCTTTACTGGGTATGGCATTATATTGGGAGTCGATTGGCTCCAAAGATACGGGGTGGTGGTAGACTGTGAGGGCTTTTTGGTGACAATGCGGGCGGATGATGGGCGGAGGGTAGTGTTTGGTAGTCTACCTAGTGATGGGGTTATGGCTAGTTTTGTAAATTCCCTCAATATCCCGCAGGATGAGTTGTCAGATGTGCCCGTGGTTGGCCATTATCCGTATGTCATCGAGGAGGTGACCGGGCTTCCACCACACCGAGAGATTGAGTTCCGTATTGATTTAGTGAAAGATGTCAGACCTATAGTGATGCCACTTCGTCGCATGACACCAAGGGAGCAACGAGAGCTCGGGGTGCAAGTCAGCAATCTTTTGAAGAAGGGATTTATTAGAAGGAGAATCTCCGAGTGGGGAGCACTAGTTGTGTTTGCCACTAAGACAGATGGTTCCCTTCGTTTGTTTGTGGACTATCGCGAGTTGAATAAGGTGACGAGGAAGAATAAGTATCCTCTACCGCGGATAGATGATTTGTTTGATCACCTGGAAGGAGCAAGAGTGTTCTCCCAGTTGGACCTCGCGACAGGATTTCATCAGCTACGAGTAGCGGATGAGAGTGTTCCGAAAACGGCATTTAGGACGCCGTCTGGATTTTATTAGTGGTTGGTCATGCCATTTGGGTTGACCGATGCACCAGCCTACTTTGTGGATCTTATGAATCGAGTATTCAGAGATCAGTTGAATAAGTTTGTTCTTGTGTTCGTGGATGATATCCTTGTTTACTCAAGGACAGAGGAGGAACACAAGGGACACTTGAGGATAGTGATGGAGGTGTTGAGGAAACACCAATTGAAAGCGAAATTCTCTATGTGTCATTTTCGGAGAAGGGAAGTGAGATTCTTGGGTCATGTTGTTTCATAGAGTGGTATTGCCGTGGACCCTACGAAGGTGGCTACGGTACAGGATTGGCCTACGCCCAAGAATGTAACGGATGTATGAATTTTCTTGGGATTAGCTGGATATTATCGTAAGTTTATCCAGGACTTCTCCAAGATAGCAGCACCGTTGACTCAGTTGACTAAGAAGAATCAGTCCTTCATCTGGGACGAAGTGTGTGAGGATGCCTTCAAGAGTCTAAAGGAGAAGTTGACGCATGCGCCAGTGTTAGTCATTCCTAAAGGGAATGAAGAGATGACGGTATACATGGATGCTTGTGGTACCGGACTGGGTGCTGTATTGATGCAAGGAGGTAGGGTTGTGGCTTATGCTAGTCGACAGCTACAGCCTCATGAGAAGAAGTATCCTACCCATGATTTGGAATTAGCAACGACTGTGTTTGCGCTGAAGATGTGGAGACACTATCCCTTGGGAGAAAGATTTCAGTTGTTTACCGATCATAAATCATTAAAATATCTCTTCTCCCAGAAAGATCTGAATCTCCGTCAGTAGAGATGGTTAGAGTTCTTGGCTTCGTATAATTTTGATATCGCATATACACCTGGGAAAGGTAATGCGGTAGCCGATGCCTTGAGTATGAGGCATGCCAGTTTAGGGGCAATGTTTCTTGAGTGGAAGCAACTGGAGTACATCGCGGGGTTTGATTTCAGACCAAAGTGCGAATTGGATCCAGTTATGCTAGCTAGTTCAGCGATCAGACCCACTTTGGTAGAGCGGATTGGTTCCAGCCAGAGGGACGATCCTAATCTATCGGAAATCATCTCCAAGTTAGAGATGAACATCGACAGTGAGGAAATGAATGTGTATGGGCTTGATCGAGATGGATGGCTTCGAAAGAATGGAAGACTAGTTGTGCCCAACATGAATGGTTTGAGAGATGAAGTGCTTAGAGAATGTCATCACTCAAAACTAACTATACATCACGGTGGTAATAAAATGTATCGAGACATGAAGTAGACTTACTACCCGGAAGGGATGAAAAGAGACGTTGGGAAGTTTATATCCAAATGCATGAATTTCCAGCTAGTTAAAGCCGAGCAAAAGAAGCCTAGTGGTTTGTTGCAACCATTAGAAATTCCCGAATGGAAATGGGAGCAAGTCTCGATGGATTTCATCGATGGTTTACCAAGGACTAGATCGGGATATGATAGCATTTGGGTAATTGTGGATCGATTGACTAAGAGTGCAAGATTTATACCAGTCAAATCGACCCGAACAGCAGCCAAGTTGGCAGAATTGTATATGAAGTGGGTAGTGAGATTTCATGGAGTACCCAAAAGCATTGTGAATGACCGAGACCCGTTGTTCACTAGTGGGTTTTGGAAGAGCTTACAAGAGGCCCTAGGGTCAGGATTACATCTCAGTACCGCATATCATCCTCAGACCGACGGTCAGACGGAGAGGGTTAATCGTATATTGGAAGATCTCTTGAGAGCTTTTATATTGGATTTTGGTGGATCATGGGATGACCATTTGCATCTAGTAGAGTTTGCATATAATAATAGCTACCAATCCAGTATCGGTATGGCTCTATACAAAGCTTTGTACGGAAGACCGTGCAACTCACCATCACGTTGGATAGAGACCGGCGAGAAGTTTATGCTTGGACCAGATGTGGTGAGAGAAACTTCGGATAAGATTAAGATCATTCAACAACGAATGAAAGCTACCCAAGATAGGCAGAAGAGTTATTATAATAAGAGGAGAAGAGACTTAAAATTCTCCGTTGGTGACTTGGTGTTTGTCAAGATTTCTCCGTTGAAGAGCGCGATACGATTTGGCAGGAGAGGCAAATTAGCACCAAGATTTGTTGTCCCATTCCCTGTTCTTGAACTAGTCGGGAATTTGGCATATAGAGTTGGCTTACCAGAGAAGATGGCGGGAGTTCACAAAGTATTTCATGTTTCCCAACTAAGGAAGTTCGTTCACGACTCAGATATGACTATTTCACCTGATCAGTTAGAGGACTTCGAAGTAGAACCCGAGGCGGTTGGGAACCGCAAACCGATTCGTATTGTGGGGCACGATACGAGGCAACTTCGAAGGAAGGCGGTGAAGCTAGTCAAGGTTCGGTGGGCGAGGACGAGAATGATTGTACTTGGGAGACAGAGGAGAGCATTAGGAAGGCATATCCAGAACTCTTTGCCTGGTAAGATTTACTTCGCAATTTAGTTTTTCGCATGCTAGGGTAGACTTGTTTTGCTTGTTTGCATGTTTGATTGTTGTTTTATGATTGATAGGCATGCGGGACCTTTGTGTGTGTTTTGATTAGGGAATTTCGGGGGCGAAATTTCTTAAGAGGGGGAGAGTGTAATGACCCGCATTCTACGCATCGGGGGATCGTAGGATATTTATTTCTTTCCCGTATGAAGTCGTATGGTCATGTAACTTTGGGAAACATCTATTAGAGTCATTTCCCATGCTTATGATTTTTGTCGATTTTTAAATGACTATTTTGCCCCTAGTTGGTACTGTTTTGGCCATAACTTTTGATTGGAAAGGAATTTTGACTTGAAACCACTTCCATTAGATTCGTTTGATGGTTTACCTTTCCGTAGAGTGGTCATAATAGCCAAACGGACTTACCGTTTGGGAGATATGGCTGAAATAATGCTTGGAGGGTGAAAAACTGCTTAACCGGGCCAAATTGGGTGATTAGTGAGTAGGCACATAACCCATTTTGGGATTGGGGTTATGGGAAGGCTGAAATGAGATAGAGAATCATTCCATTTTAGTTTTTTAGCCTCCACTTATCACCAAGGAACCCTAAAAATGGCATCCAATCTCTAAATCACCTCCAAATCACCTCTTGGTCAAGGATTTGGCTTAGCAACCTCTAATCAAGGAATATCTACACCAAAGCAACATTTGAGCTGCTGTTTAGCATTGGAATTCACATCAAATCAGAGATTTATTTCAGATCTTAGTTTATTTGTGGCTAAGGTGAGTGATTTGCATAGTTTTGCACTAATTATGGCTAATTAAGGGTAATTAGTGTTAATTAGCGAATTTATACACTAATAAATTCGGGAAAAATGTTCATAAATTCCTAAATGACGTTTTAGACCTCTGATATGAATTTGGGTTAATTTGGTTAAGTTTTGCTAATCCTATCATTATTTTCACCTAAACATGCTTAAGGGGAAATATGGGGTTTTGGGTATGTTTGATCCATTTTAACCTTTCACATTGATGTTTTGATGTTTGTGGTTGATTATACATGTTGCTATGACTGTATGATATGCTTTGTGATTGATTCTCATAGTTAGAATGGTCGAAAACGTCGTCGAATGGCGTAAACACTTGCTGGAAAAGTTTCAGAAAACAGTGCAGGTTTCGGATCGGATCGGATATGGGGCTCGGATCGGATATGTTGAACTAGGCAAGGGATTCGATCGGATCGGAACCTGACACTTGAGAAAATTGGAAAAAAGGAAGGCCATGCTAACTGAACTGGGATCGAATTGGATTAAGGAGGGGGATCGGAGCGGATAGAGGAGGATGGATCGGAGCATGTGAAGGATGAGGAAGTGGATCAGAGCGGAAGCGCGAACTGGAGGGGAGATGGCACCCGACCCAAACCGAAATGAGACACCCGACCCGACGCGAGGAGAACCACTCGACCCGAACCGTACCAGAAGAAGACCCGACCCGAACCGATGGAGGACACCCGAAACGAACCGATGGCTTGAGGAGGAACCCGACCCGGCCCAGTATTGACCAATAACCCGAGATGCAAAGGTAGTCCAATATGGGAAGTTAGAGCTCAGGATCCAGTTGGGAGCCGATGAGTTAACTTCATGGTTGGACTTTGCTGTGGGACGTGTGCTAAGGAGTTGTCGATGTTCATAACTTCGATACACCACTAAAAATGAATGATGGGCAACTTATCAGTGGAGTAGAGTCATTGCGACTCGAGGGGCAAGGTGATGGTAGCAAGACTACGTTATCAGTGCAGTAGAGTCATTATGACTTGAGGGGCAAGGTGATGCGTAGTAAGACTATGAGCCAGCGCAGATGGGGTGAATAACTCCATGGGGAAAGTGGACACAGTAAGGATTGGTAAGACTATGAGCCAGCGCAGATTGGGTGAATAACTCCATGGGGCAAGTGGACATAGCGAAGGATTAGTGGCTACGTTATCAGTGCAGTGAAGCCATTTTATGACTTCATGGGGCAAAGTGATCGTAGCAAGGGTGGGTGATCAAAGTGGTGAATATCGTATGCTTTACACACTGAGTGAGAGATGTGAGGATGGATGCTATGTTTGGTTGTTTGCCATCACTATGACATGTACACCCCCCCCCACCTCCATATCTTTATACCGTTTGATATGGCACCTTAGAGTGTTGTACAGTATGTAGTGCTAACTCTTTGGTTGCTGGTCCAGGTTCAGGTATGTTTTAGTCTACCTGTTATTGTTCACTTTAGATGCTTATCGCTCATACCAGGCTTATGTCTGACCCAGAGTTTTATGTCTCCTCTTATTACTCTGGGTTCTCACATGAGCAGACTAGAGACAGGTTAGCTGGTGATGCGCGAGTAGCTGATTCGTAGGCGGGCAGGAGGCTTCCACGTATGATATATATATATATATATACACACACACACACACACACATTCTCCCTGTGTCGTTGGTGGTCGCTATTTGGGCATTAGTAGTGTACCTCCTTTATCTTGCTTTAGTTTTGAGACAGTTAGAAAAGTTGTAATAAGCTATATTTTGGATTTCCGCTGCTATGATGCTTAGTTCTGGTTTTTAGCTTATGCACTGTCTCTCCTGTTTTATGTCAAGTATGTTATTATTATATTTTGTTCTATGCGCTGTGAGACATTCTACAGGTTCTTTGTATGTTCATTTCCTTCTTCCCTTTCCTTCTGACGACCCGTTCCTTGCTAACTGGACATGTGTACAGCACACCTTTGGAGTAAATGTCGGTTGGTGCGGGGCAGGCCATCACAACAATTACAATGAATATTGTCTCCCAATCGCTCGAATTCAATGAATAATTCTCTCTAAATCCATTGAATTTTGTTGAATAAGATGGTGATTATCTATGTAAGAGTTTAGCCATGACAACCATGGATGTTGAAATGCCAAAAAGATCCCTCAATTTTCCATGTCGTTGGGTACTTACAGTTGTAGGAGATATTATGTGGAGACTTGGGTCATGGTAGGACCCGAGGAGCCCGATCCGAAAAAGTAAGAGCGGTCATAGCCTCGAGAATAGGTCAAGATCTACATGTGAAGTAGCAGGTCCTTGTTGCGGTTCGCGGTCACTTTTCATGTGCCGACATGGTGAGCCGAGGTCAGGATCTGGTGGTGATGGTTTGGTCGGGTCATGGTACCGGGGGTCACGAACCGCCCTCAGGAAGGGGTCACGAATCGCCCTTAGGAGGGGTCACAAACCACCCTCATAAAGAGGGTCGAGAACCACCCTCGGGAGAGGGTCACGAGCTGATAGGGGGCAAGCTAGTGGGGGGCGAGCAGGTCTTCACAAATGCCAAAATTATAACCGAGTTTAATTTGAAAATGAAATTTTTAAAAGAATAGAATTTATATAAAGAGCACGACTAATAATGAATGCGGATTAACTAATTGATTTTTAATTAATTATTACATTCACATTAAACATAAAAATTGGGTGGATGAAGAGAATAATCATGCGGATGCGAATATAATTTACCATTTCATAATCTTATTTGGTTTACTATTGAAATTGGTGAAAAAAACTAAAAGTAAAAATAAACTTTTTACAACTGGTAAGTTTATCCACCGGTGGATGTATAGAATAATAATACGTGGATATGCAGAATAAAGTGAAAATGTGGATTAAGAGAGTAAAACAATGGATACAAATAAAAATTACCTTATACAAATTCTATTCTTTTAAGAATTTCATTTTCAAATTAAACTCGGTTATAATTTTATTAACTTCTAAAGTTACTTAATGATAAAAATAGTCAACCTTTTTTACTTTAATTAACCGAAAGCATACTGTATTTTCAGTAAGAGTGAATACATAGGTGTGATTTATGTGACTTTATCACCTATTTGATTGCAGTCTTGCAGTCTTAACAATGTATGATAGCATGTATATTCTACAGGTCCAAAAGATGTATAGAAGAAAGAAAAGATTCTGGATCTTTTTTCAAAAATTAAAATCTATCACCATATTTCCTTGGCATGAAGACTGTTTTTGACTTGATGCAGATCCGATCAGAACCATGTTGTACAAATATGCAGGAGTTTAACTGAAAATTTTGTTTAAGCATGTGTGCTAAGTGTTTTTATTATTATATTTCATAAGATAATTTTGTCACAATATGAGCTCTTCAACTAAATAGAAGATGCCAACACAAATTTTAAAAACAATCTAAGATAGTGATGAAAAAGTTAGAATAACAAATTTATGACTATCACGTTACGAATGAACAACAAAAAAGAAAACAAAACACCTGTAAGCACAGACAGTAAATCAGTACTAACAAAATTGGACATACCACCACAAAGATGGATTTTATCATAAACAAGATCGATGGTTCGGCTTATACAGGCAAAAGGATATCGAATCGACCAATAAAATCTGCCTGATGGAATCAACGAAAATTTCATGTACAAAGAACTAAAAAATTAGCTTTTTGTGTAAACATACAAATGACTCAAGGTAAACATCACAAAAAGCTCCGAAACTAAGCACTTTCACCTTGAAAATTCCAAGAGTATAACAAAAATATTAATATATATACCATAAATCTGGAAATAACCTTAACAAGAAATTAGCTAGCTGTCAATGAAAAAAATTCCCTTCATCGAAGCAGCTAAAAATCAACGGAAGGAGATAAAATTATAAAACCAAAGCAGGAAGAGGGAAACTAACAGCTGTACATACCATGGAAAACACATTAAAAAAACACACGGATAACAAACATTGATAGTGATGCTAAACTTGAAATCTAGAAACATAGTAGGAAGAGTTAACAAATAGCTACCTTAAAGGGGGAACGGGGTGAGCGAAGGGCGCAATCCATCTTAGGTAACGTTTGATTTGTTGACTGGGCAGTTAATGTTTGTGTTTGCGTCTGACGCGTCCGATGCATCGGATGCGTCCACGATGGGTCCCACACTTTTTCCCCTTCCACCGGAACGACTGAAAATTTAGCTTACGCATCGGACGTGTCCGACGCACGTCCGACGCGACAGATATTTCTGGCCCCTTCGTTTTTCCCTCTCCATATAAATATTCTACTCATATCACCACTACATCACCACAATATTTGTTCAATTTTCTCTACTTCTTCAACCAATTATGGCAGATAGTGACCAATCTGATCTTGAAGATTTGCAAGATGCGTTAGATATTCAAGAAATTATGGCTATTCAAACACGAGAAAGGAGCAGAATACACAATTCCGCAAGTACCGGCCTTGCTTGGGTTCATGAAATACTAGCAGGACACGCAGATCGTTGTCATAGCAATTTTCGAATGAAGCGATTATTCTTCAAATCCTTGTGTGAACTGTTAAAAAATTACAGATTTGAGCCCTCAGTGCACATAACAGTCAAAGAAAGGGTGGCTGTATTCCTATATACTATTGCATTGGCCCTCCCTACAAGGCAGATTGCTGAGTGGTTTCAATAATCAAATGGTACGATTAATGTTATTTTTCATAAAGTTTTGGATTTAGTTCTCTTATTGGCAGTCAATATTATTAGACCGGCCGATTCCCATTTTAACCGAATCTCAGAACAAATTCGTTCTTCACCCTGATATTATCCTTTCTTTAAAACTGTATTGGGGCTATTGATGGGACACATGTGATGGCTCACGTGGGTCAAGAAGACAAGCAACGTTTTGTAGGGCGGAAAGGAATTGCTACACAAAATATTATGGTTGTTTGTGCTTTTGATTTAACTTTTACGTTTGTAAGAGCGAGATGGGAAGGAACTGCGCACAACGCCAAAGTATTTCGGGAAGCTATAAATAATCCGGATCTTAATTTCCTCATCCTCCATCTGGACAGTATTATTTAGTGGATTCAGGATATCCATTAATGGAAGGATATATAACTCCTTACCGATCCGTGAGGTATCAAATACCAGACTTTAATGACACACCGAATGAACCAAAGTTAGAAAATAAAATTTTCAACAACTATCACTCTAGTTTGCGTATGGCTATTGAAAGAACATTTGGTATTTGGAAGAAAAAATTTGCCATCTTACGTAACATGCAGACGTATCCCTATCATGTTCAAGTACAAATTGTTACTGCAACAATGGCTATTCACAACTACATCAGAAAATACAACGCTGGCGATCCAGATTTTATGTCGTATGATGACGACCCTGATTTAGTGCCAGACGAATACCTCGACGAATATTACAGTATATCAAATCGCGGAAATAGAGAACGAGAACCTGTTCAAAGAACCGGAACAACATCCATCATGGCGATAGTATGAGACAATATACGAAACGAACTAGTTGCTGTGGGAATGCATTAAGAAGTTTCGTTGTATTCTGTATTTTATATTCTGCATTTTAAATTTTGCAATTTGTATTCCGCAATTATGTATTATTATTTCTGCAATTTGAATTCTACAATTTGTATTCTGCAATTTGTATTCTGCAATTTTAAATTCTGCAATTTGTATTCTGCAATTTGAATTCTGCAATTTATATTCTGCGTTCTATTATTCTGGTCCTCAATAAACCCACAAAAACAATTAAAATGTAATATATACAAAAACAATAAAATAATAACTCTGCCCCTTTCAAAATGCCCCTTCCGTAAAAAGAACACATTCCCCGTTCCCAACAATCCCCCTTCCAATGCCTCTTCCAAATGCTCCTTCCCATTCAACATCAAACGGACCCTTAGTATCGAAGAAACAGTCGAACAAAGAGGATAATCCACCGAAAGTTGGGAGGTATAAAAGTCGGGGAGAAGATCGCAAACAATCAGCAGAGCGGCTCCACACCCTATTTTGTTCCACATATGGCTTTCTGAAGAAGATGCTTCATATTAAGGCAAGGTCAAACAGTGCACATCCAGATCTTTAAAGGCGACTTAACGGAGGTCAACTACGAGCCTGTAATCGGACACAATGTTGAAGCCAGCGCTCCTTGCCATCCCTTATTCTTGTTAGATATAAAACCTGCAGCTTTTGCAAATTCCAAGCACTCTAAAAACCTTTTGACTTTTGAAATTACGATCTTTTCCAGAAATGAATGGGAATGTTTGAAAAGGGAACTCATTTGCAGCAAGTTAGAAGAGTTTTTTAATGAGTGGATTCACTAGGCTTTTAGATTTGATGATTTGGTCGAAAAGAAATGTCTAGATCTAAAGAAATTGATGAGGGGATGATGAAAAGCTGTGGGCAGATTTTGGGCAAATTGATGATGAGTAAATCCAACTCCAGTTAAGGCCGATTTTAGATAGATCCAATTATAGTAAAGGCAGGTTTTAGAAAAATTGATATGGATAGATTTTGTTTCACTGCTCCAGTTAATAAAGCCAATCTAGGTTTGGATGAGTTCCTTGTTATGCTGTAGCATTGGGTAATTAGAGAAGTGGATAGAGTGTGCTTATCCAGTGTTTTGCAGTTATTACCATTACGTTATTTATTTTATTATTGATTTATTATTAGTGTGGGCATAGTGAGGCAATGATGGTTTAAATGTAGAATCTGGGATTATTTTATGTAGTATCCTTAGATTTTTAATAAGTTTTGAACCCTTCATATTTTAGTGTATTCTTAGTCCATGGCTATGGTGAGGCACCACAGAGTTCTTTTGTATGGAAGATTTGTTGTCCAGCCATTTCATAGGAAGAAATTGGAATTTTAAGTGAGGCCACTTTTTTATTTACCACTTACATGTCTTTGGATTGCTCAATTATATGATGATCGTTTCATTTCCATTCCAGTTTTTTGGCATTACTTTCATTAGACCATAACCAACCATCCATTCTGTTCACCTTTTCTCTTTCATCCAAACAAGCCACCAAGCAACCAGCAATACAAAACTAGCCACAACCATCCACAAACCAGTTAAAAAATATATTATATAATACAAACAGTACAAAACACCAAACGCCCTTCCATCCAATATATCTCTTTTCACCACACCAAACACCGTCTGCATGTTTTTTTTTATTATTAAAAGTTTATAACGGCAATGTGTTTGCCGTTATAAACTTATAATGGCAAAGACTTTGCCGTTATAAACTTATAATAGAAAACACTTCGCCGTTATAACCACTAGCCTCTGTTCACTCAACTGGACACGAACAGGTTCCAAACTAGCCACAGGGAAGTAAACAAACCACACCTGGTTGCTCCGTGGCTTGTTTAGTAACTAAACAAGCCATGGTTGGTTGTGCTCTTATGTTTTTTTGTTGCTGATGCTTCATTGTAAGTCTGTTTAAGATAATATACATATTTGGTTTCTTAGATTAATCATATTTATTTTACATCCTGAAGTCTGTTTATTTAATCACTTAAACATAATATATAGATCTTAAGTTGATGTAGCATGAGAATTGCAGACTAATTATTTATCAATGCTCCTTAACTAGTTTAGCTAATGACAAAGGATAAAAATTACTGTTCAATCTTTCATTTGTACCTACTGGTTTTCACTAATTTTCAGTTGGTCCAGGAAATGGATTTAGTTACTTTTGGATTATTGCTTTGTGTCCTCTTACTATGAATCAAGTGAGAAATAATCAAGTGAGAAATAAGCATCCTTATACGGGACTGAAAAATCTTATACTATGAAAGAGATAGGAAAACAAAAGTAAGTGCAGGAAATATTTCAACTTGGAGTGATTATATTGTAATTTTTGTAGTTTTCTTGAACACCATATTTCATCACAAAATTACTTATCTTCCGGCTTGTGAAATTTTATTGATTAGATTGGTAAAATTCAACTAGGTTCCAATTAGGTGAAATATTAAGTCTAATTAATGTATTAATAGTTCTTTAGTGTATCATATGGATTTAATAATTAGATTTAAGAAAATATTGTTTAGTAAGGCAATTGTATTTTTGTCACCAATGCATTTTTGCCTTATCCTTGAAGAACTTAGTTAACAGTGCATTGTCAAGCCCTCTATGCTGACGAATGACTACCGCTAATATCGAGTATAACCCTCAAATCTTCAAATAAACACGTGCAACTAGAAAATGATAGACGAGAAGTATATGAAGACTAAAAGGGAAATGTTGAACATCAATGCTACAAGTAATACATGAATGCTAAAAGGCAATTAATGAGCACAGATTGGACAATTAGATAACTTTTATACCTTCTCAAAGTGAATACGTCCATTAAGCGATGAATTTGTGCTTAGTTACTAAAGCCTGTTAAATGATACGCTGATTTTTTTAGTATCTGCTTTATACGTGCATCTGATTTTGTTCGCTATGTAATGCTAGCACAACATGGACAAATGTACTATAGGCTGGTCTTCCAACAGTTACTATTCCTTTATGTAAAATGGCTACACCAGTAGCTGGTCCCTTTGTTTGGCTCCAAGTATCGTTTGAGGAGATGATTGTTAATAGGTATATCACTCACATATACGCAGAAAGTTTAATACACTTAAATTAAACTTCAATGACATTACATTTTAAAGTTTTTATACGGTATATCATCAAAGATGTTATGCAGTAAAAAGTCTATGAAAATCATGTTATGTAGTAAAGACATTACATTAGATTTCAAAAAGACACAAACAATAAAGTTGTAAAATTCACATAACATGAACTATAACATGAGCTATGTATATCACCAGTAATGAAAAAGTTAATTTGTAATTTAGATATGATTCATTTAAATCAAGAATTTACCATATATCGTATGACAATATTCTATTTGAACATCAATAACTCTACAACAAACTGATACATTTTTTTATAATTTTTTTCTTCAATTCTTCGTGTTATGGCATTATGTTATAAGTTAAACTAATTTCGTAATTTACATTTAATGTTTTAAACGAAATTCTATTAAATAATATTTGTTAATTCATCGATGTACTAATAACATACATCAATTTCAACATGTATATCCGTATTAAAAAAATGATTTAAGAAAATTCTCAAATACGTATTTATACATATTGTTTGTGTAAGTTATAGAACATAAATTATGCACTAACCATAATAATTATTGTAATTAATAGTTTGTGTATTGCACATCAAAATTTGTTGTATATTGTAGAATAAAGTTCTCATTTTAACATTAAAATAATAAATACTTTTTTTAATATTATTGTCATGTGCAATGCATGGGTTACACACTAGCTTATTGTAATGTATCTATCCTTTGTAATGTAATATGTGTGTATTTAAATGTGCGTGATTTATATTTATATAACGACAACAATTCCTAATTATCAAACTAACTTACATGTTTAAAACCTAGTGTAATTTGATTTAAACTTTTCTAAATATTTTCATTTTTTTGGTCCAATTAAGAGAAAAAAATTAATAAATACTTTTTTTCTGATACTATATGATTTAAAGGTCGGTTTTTCCCACTGTTGTACGGTAATATTAGTCAAGCTATTCAATTTAATTTATTGGCTTTTGAAGTTTTGAGATTATTTATATTAGTGACCTTCAATGGCAGCTATATTGTCATTGGATAACACGCTATCAGGAAAAACATGGTAATACTCACCAGTTGACACGTTCTTATTATCACTATTAAATACCAAATTTAAAACAACACATATTCTTACGATGCATTTATGCCATTTGTCTATTGCCCTTCGAGTCTGTTCCGGTTCAGAACTTTATTGTATACGAGCATAACGGCATGCGCTTCGCGCATGATCCGTTGCACCACAAATACTGTGTAATATATATATATATATATATATATATATATATATGAGGAACAGATAAGAATTACATAATGACTTATGCAAATAAAAGTATCGTGTGTGTATTTCAGAAGATTCTTTCATATAAAAGATCAGTTTTTGTTGATAAAATAGGGGGAAATTTAGGTACAAATAACTTAGCATATAATTACAGCGAGAACAGATATTCCTACATGTGCTTGAATAATATATAAGTCAATTTTCAACCCAGTAAGCGAAAAACTTACATATTTTGAAACTATGCTATTAAATAAAAAGCGCATGTTGAATTCTCCTTTCAGCTGAAGAACCACAACTGGTCTTTAAACATTATTAGTTCTATTAAACACTTGATTATTTGTTGTGACATTGCTCCGAGGACTTGCACTTGCATCTGCAATTGTGTTTTTGGCTACCATTTCTTACAGCAGGGACATCGTGATTATGTTTCCTTCAAAGGTTTATGACCACTTTGTCGTCGTTTGGTGCTCTTTCCGCGTGCTTTTGAACCGTGCATGTTTTCACCGTGGCATATTGATGACAACTGCTCCAATTGCTGGATGTATCGACAATAGTTAATGTCGATGGAAGATGGGTTAACACGCGATTATGTCGAACTCAATCAAGCGTTAAAAATAACATCGACGTTATGCGTCAACTACAAAAAAGCCTACGTGTCGTCGCTCGACTCTAGCTAGCTTGGAACAACGCCCGACCTCGACCTGCTATCTCGGAAACTTCCTCTTCCGAGTCGAGGGGCCCATATCAAAGAAGGAGGTTTAGCATCATCAACAATGTCGCCGCCCGCACCAATGCCCTGGACAACAACAACGGCAATGGCTACGCCAATGGCAATGGAAACAGAAACGACGATCGAACTATAGTCACTTATAGCATGAGGGTATGGTACCAAGATCACTCCCGATTGATTATCAACGATGGACCGGTTGCGAAAAACCAACCCCTTCCTTGACAGCATCCAACTGTCACCTCCCAGAATGAAGTGCATACTCTCCCAACGGCATGCGCCCTTCCAGAACAAGACACGTATCAACCCGCTCAACCACGTCGTCTATATCAAAACCCGATCATAAATGTTGAGGATATGGAAGAAGATGACTCAGACATTCATCATAGGAGACGCCCTCGCAACAGAACTCATGAACCTCGCCAAAATCCATGGATTCCGATGGTGGATCCCCATCCAACTTATCTCCCTGACATGGTCCGAATGATCATGATGGAAATGCGAGGGAACGTAATTGACTCATAAGAAGCCCACATTAGGCGAAACCCCTTCACAAGAAGAGTAAACAAAGCCGAGTTGCCGTGATGCTTTAGCATGGCGCAAATTCCACTCTATGATGGCACGATCGATCCTTGTGCCTTCTTGAATTGATATGAATGGCAAATGGACTCGAGCCGAGGCAACGACCCAGTCAAATGCAAGTGTTTTCCACTCTTCCTGTCAGGGACGGCCTTACTCTGGTTCTCTCGTCTCCCACTTGATTCCATCAACAACTTCGGCCAACTAGCGACTGAATTGGTCAAACAATTAAGAGTACACATCCCAACTCCGAAGAACGCCCTCACTCTATCCAATATATACCAAGGACCCACCGAATCGCTCAAGAGCTTCCTTTCCTAATTCAACACCGCCCTCGCCGAGGTTGAAGACCCAAATCCTCGCACTATACTTTTTCAACTAGCCAAAGTTGTCCTCCTTACTTCCGAGTTTGGGGCATGGATCGATACGAAGCAACCTAAAAGCCTCGATTCTTTATATGAAAAGATAGGGCAGTACTTGTGCCAGGAAGAAGCGAGACGGAACCGGCTCTCCAAAACCGGTCCCCCTAACATCGCGCGCTTGGATGCTACGAATAACAACATTAATGGGAAACAGGTCGGAGAGCCCTTTGATAAGGACAAGGGGGCAGATCCCTACAGATAGAGGCCGAATAATGGTAGGCAGGGTGGTCGAAACAACCTCCAGGTCGCAACGGAGCTGAGAAAACCTGGCCCTTACCGTGCATTTGAAACCTCCACCCCGTTGAATGAAGACTTAGGAACAATTTACTTGGAGACATGCAATACGCTGCCATACAAGGAGCCGCACACCAGAAAATCCACTGACTTGGAGAAAAACACTAGCAGGTACTATTGATACCATGACATGCAAGGGGATAATACCAGTGAACGTTGCCAATTTAAGGACGCAATCGAAATGCTTATCCGTGAAAAGTGACTCAAGCAGTACGTCCAAGAACCCTTTCCGCCCAAAGAAAACTCACAACCTTCGGCGCCAGCACCTCCGGCACCTACCAAGGTGTCCCTAGTCCATCTAACCCAAGACGTGGGATTGTGATCAACACTATTTACACCAGGCCTTACCCCACACACGGCAACTTTCGGCAAAATGGAGGAATATATGAGTTCTATAATGCATGCCACTTATAAGGCATATTCCACTCCATGCAAATCCGTCCCAGCCAAGCTTCAGAAATCCATGCGGGATGACATTGTCTTTAGCGAAAGAGATTACGCGGGAATTGAGATCCTGACTACCGATCCTCTCGTTATCACAGCTCAAATCAACACCGCTTCTGTCCGAAGAGTATTGATTCATTTAGGAAGCTCGGTCAACACCCTTTTCAAAGCTGCTTACGATCAGATGAAATTAGAAACAAAGGACTTAAAACCATGTCATGCCACAATCCACGGCTTCAATGGAGTTTCCAGTCATCCAGTAGGAATGATCGACTTACCTTTAGAACTTGGTGATGGGGACCGGAGCCGAGTCCGAGTCCTCGCGTTCGTGGTTATCAACACTGTCTCCCCTTACAATGTCTTCCTTGGACGCCCCTTTCTTATGGAATTTCTGATTTGCATATCACCATGGTCCCTCCTAATGAAATTCCTGACAGAGAACGGGATCAAAAAAGTTAGAGGTGACCAAGAAAAGGCTAGAGAATGTTACACAATAGAGTGGAAAAACCACGCAATAAGGACAAGGGAAAGGATGTGCCTATGCATTCCTGTGCCAAGACCATTTCCGCATAGCAATCAGTGGCGTCTGGGCCTTGGCTCAAGCGCTATAGCCGTCTTTCCGACAACCTAGATCCAAGGAAAGACAAAGAGCCCGAATACGAGAGGGCTACTCCAGTTGAACCTATAGTGGATGTTCCCGTCAACCCAATGATCCATCAAGGGTACTAAAGATTGGATTACAACTCCACCCTACAATAAAAGAAGATCTTGTGAACTTATTTAAGGCTAACCTAGACATGTTCGCATGGACCCACTCAGACATGAGGGGAATTGATCCCGCAATTACTTGCCACTACCTAAGTATTGATCCTACGATGCCTCCAGTCACGAAGAAATGCCACTTCTTGGGACCCAAAAGGTTCAAAGCACTCGAGGAAGAGGTAGACCGCCTACTCAGCAACAACTTAATCCATGAAGCCGACTACCCCGAATGGGTCTCCAACCCAGTTCTAGTCAAAAAAGCCAACGTTAAATGGCAAACGTGTGTCATCTTCTCCGACTTAATCAAGGCGTGTCCTAAGGACAGCATCCCACTTCCGAAGATTGACCGACTTGTTGATTCAACTGCCGGATACCAACTACTATCTTTCATGGACCTATATTCGAGCTATAGTTAAATTCCAATGTGTCTTTATGACCAGGATCATACTTCTTTCATAACTGATCTTGGACTTTACTGTTATCGCGTCATGCCCTTTGGACTCAAGAATGCCAGTTCCATTTATCAGCGAATGTTTAATCACCTCTTTAAAAATCAAATTGAAAGATCCACGGAGGTGTACGTGGACGAAATCCGTGGAGGCCTACTGCCTACTGATCTTTTCCCGGAAGTTGCAACCCTACTTCCAGTCTTATCCCATAAAAGCCTCCACTGACCAACAACTGCGACCAATCTTGCGATGACCTGAAGCATCAGGACGAATATTGAAGCGGAACACTGAGCTGAGTCAGTTCGAGATAATCTTCATCCCCCGTCGTACCATCCTTGGGCAGGCCGTCGCCAATTTCATAGGTTAGTTCACTACTCCGGAGGGGTCGGCTCCCAAAGACGTCGAAACCCCGAATCTCCAATGGAGACTATTTGTAGACGGATCTTCTAACTACAAATCCTTCAGAGCCGGAATAGTGCTTATCACTTTGGAAGAGCACTCGATAGGCTACGGCTTGACGCTCAACTTCCCGGCTACCAACAATGATGCAGAGTTTGAAGCCTTAATAGTCGGACTTAGAATCGCCATCGAACTTAATTTAAAAGCCATCCAGGTCTTTTCCGACTCTCAACTCATCTTACGCTAGGTACAGGGAGAATTCCAAGACATGGGGGCACGACTCGTGCCCTATCTAGCCTACGTCCGGGAACTTCTTACCAGCTTCGACCACTTCGTCATAACACGCATCCCCCGAGTACAGAATGAAAAAGTGGATTCATTGGCTAAGTTGGCAAGCTCCGAAGATGCGCAACTTATGGGATCGCCCCAGTCGATGTACTTGACTCACCTAGCAATTGCCGAACAAAGACTGACATGGTCATGATCCCCGAAAACGAACCCGAATCCTGGATGACCCCATTAAGGAACTAATTGCAACACGGGACCCTACTAGGAAGCTATAAAGAAAAATAGGCTCTCACTCGCCAATTGGCTATCTATCTTCTCATGGATGGAACACTTTACCGCAGAGGCTTCTCTGTCCCACTACTTTTGTGTGTAGCCCTTGATGACTCTAATCCTATACTCACAGAAGTGTATGGAGGCGAGTGTAACAACCACACCAGGGGGCAAACCCTAGCAAGGAAGATCATCAGGCATGGCTATAATTGGCCCACGGTCGATGAAGCTACCGCAGACTACGCGCGAAAGTGCAAAAATGCCAGTGCTTCTCGAAAATTCCAAGAGCCCCGCATACTGAATTGACGCAAATGATCAACCCTTGGTCGTTTTCCATGTGGGGAATCAACATCAATTTAACTCTTCCCATATCCAGAGGTCGGGCACGCAATGCCGTTATCGTAGTTGATTACTTCACCAAATGGGCAGAGGCTGAAGCTCTTGCCACGATAACCACCAAGAAAATGATCAACTTCATCGTCTACAACATCATCACCCGCTATGGGGTCCCTCAAGCTATCATTTCCGACAACGATACCTAGTTTGAGAGCACTGAATTCAAAGCCTTTTGTTAGCGGCATAAAATTGAAAAAAGATTATCAGTGGTGGCTCATCCTTAAGCCAATGGGCAAGTCGAGGCGGTTAACAAAGTCATTAAATCCACCATCAAGAAGCATTTGGAGAAGGCAGGGGGCATATGGGCGGACAAACTGCCTCTGGCCCTATGGGCCTACCGAACCACCAACAAGTCAGCAACCAGACATATTCCTTTCGCCCTTGTCTACGGATCTGAAATCATCATCCCTATTAAGATATAGGTTTAATATCATTGAGTTACTTTCTATGACCCAAAGATGAATCAAGACTTACTTTTGGATTCGCTCGATTTGCTAGAGGAAAAGAGGAACGAAGCTGACCTCAGGGCTGCCGCCCAACGACAACAAATATCCCGACAATTCAACTCCAGAGTCTGCCATAAGGACCTCAACATTGGCGACCTCGTCTTAAAACGGGTCTTTACTCCACCAGCAGGCTTCGCTCCTCATTGGAAAGGCCCATACTCCATACAATAAAAGCTCAGCGTTGGAACTTTCAAACTCGCAACTGTGGACGCAGCCGAACTCCAAAGGGCATGGAACAGTGAACATCTCCGCCACTACTTTACATAACTTAGTATATAGTTTTTTATGCTTTCCAACGATGTTTTTTTCCTAGCAATTCATGGCATTGTAAAGGCTATTACTACCAAAGTTATTAGTAGAAATGATGTTTAGTTTCCTATCTCTTTTCTTTATTTACTCCTTGCATGACATGCTCGATTAATCCTGACTACTAGCTTGCATACAAACAGTCGATCGCTGCATCGACACCTCGATCTTGGGAGCTGGTGCTACCATACAAACCTCGAGCCAACAATGAGGGAACAACAACACTGGCTATGATCGGCACCCCGAGCATGGGATCCTGAATTGCTACTCGAGTCCCTAGTCGGCGATGCGACCGAGTATAAATAACCACTAACTTGAATCTCGACCCAACACTGAGACCAAGGATAAATTGTTCCGTGCCCAATTTCCAGGACTTGGGACCTCCCAACAGCCAACCAAGTGTGATGCAAACTCCTCACCGGGCTATGAGTTCCGATCAAATCATGCTGCAGCACCGAGACCGACCATAAATCATTTCCTCCTCGAAGCTTTCAAGGCTTAGGTGCAACCCATGGCCACAATCGAGCCCTACGGGTTGATGATCCGAGATTACTGCATCGAATAAACGACACCTGTGATCATAACCTGAATGAACGTTGGGACAGCCCCCACCAGACGAATCGACGTCCTACGCCTTGGCCTTACTTAGGATTTACTTCGGGCAGCCCTTAACAGGAGGCGATTAGCCTGGTTTTGCAACTATGGGTTTCCAGAGCTGAGGGAAGCTTACCGAAACCAGCGCTCTATCTCACCCCTTTGGAAGCAATCTAGAGTGTGGTCCCTGATACCATTTCTGCAATGTGTAACGATAAGCATTTTTGTGCAAGTACAAGATGATGGAAAACATAAGAACATTCGAACACTCGACATACATTGCGATTTTTACTAATTCATATTTCATTTTCATACACACACTGAACAAGCTACATGTCTAACCTTTTTCTTTTCTAGTGACAGGATGTACATGAAAACCACATCATGTCTTGAAAAACAAAAAGCGAGGGTCGTACTCACGTAAACTATCGGCCTACTTAAGCAAAATGATGGTAACATCTACTTTAGTAACTAACACTAATCATGATTTTTCCTCCTTTGCTTGTGCTTTTTCTTTGCAGATTCTGCATTCGACGGTTCTCCACCCGTGTCGGGCCTCTTCTTTGCTGACTCGCTCTTTCCTTCTCTGCCCTTCTAAGGGGTTGCCGACTTGTGAGAAATCGAGAGGCATCTTTCTCCTTCGCCATCACCACGCGAGATCTCCTTGATATCAGTGGGAATAGTATGCAACGAGGGCTTGGGTGCATTCCGCGTAGCAAGGGCCACCACTGTAACGACCCGTATTTTTAACGAATAATAAATAATTTATTTAGTTAATTAAATAATGGTTTGGTAATTTAAAATGACTAGAATATAATTATATGGAATATTTAATTAATATAAATATATAATATATTTATTTCCGAAATAATCGAAAATAACAGAATCCACAATATTGTGTGAATTGGATCATTTATAATATATAATTCAGTTTAGAGTTGAATTATAATAATGAATATATTTAAATAACGACAGTTTGAATGTATAATTATAATATAATTATAATCGAGCCCGTAATGGCGCGGTAGTTTGTAATTTGGCAATTCGAACTTTAAATGAATATGCACAATCCATTTTAAGTCGAATTTCTGTGAAACAAGAAACGTTCAGAGCTGGTGAAGTATATTTTTCTAATGGAAGAGAAAAATCGGGATTTCAATCTGTAGATTTTGAGTTATGATCAAATCAAATTTTTGAAAAGTCGCTATGAAATTCCTTTATAATTTTATAACGATTTATTTATATTATAAAAGGATTATGAATACAAATTGGATATCGATTTAATTCGGGATTTTATATGTCGAGTTATAAATCCCGATATGTTTATTTTGGAGTCAGATTATATTCTATGTGAATATATACGATAATATTAATTTATTAATATTTAATTTAATTATTTTTAAAAATAGTAATATTTAAAATGGGGTTATTTAGAGCTTTAAAAATAGCCATTTTGGCAAACGGCCTAAGTTTTCGACGAAACTAATTTTGTTGGATCCGGACTATTAAATTTTTCTTAGATTTCAATTTCCATGATTTTTGGGGTCAGTGTGTGGCCGTACGGATTTTTAATGTGAAAAATAATCAGTATTTTGACGGGTAAAAATATGTTGTGTGAGCAAACGAAGTCGGAATTCGACGAAACGAGTTTTGTTGGGTCCGTAATATCAAACTCTAGCTGCATGTCAATTTCCATGATTTTTGGGTATTGTATGTAATCATGAGAAATTTTAGATGACAAATTGAGCTATCCATTGGAATATAAATTAATATAAAATAAAGTAGCTTACCTTGTAAGTTATTATATGTCCTATAAATACAGTGCCTAAACCTAATTCTATTCATCTCGTAGTCAAAGGCTTCAGCGCCTCCTATTTTCTTTAAACACCTTAATGCGTTGGCTTCTGTGATCCTTGTAAATTCAAAATAATTACCAAAAATTACAAAGCTTATGTCTTTGGATTTGCTAGAGCATCACCTACATTTTCGTGTAGGTTCTGTGCAACTCGCACCTCGATCTCGAGCTCGACAAATAGACGTAGCGCACCTAGGGATGATGATCTCGAGAAGTACAAGCTTCGATTCACGAAATGGAGTACGAATTTGGGTTTAACATCGAAAACCGCATCTATGGCAAAAGTTTGGTGGCATTCGAACTATATTGGTATTGCACCTACACAGTGTTGCGATTGAGAACGGAATTTCATCCGTGATTGCAAGTTTGTGGTTTTGGTATTGGCAAGGATGAGGAAGGGAAGGAGATTTGAATGAAGGTCTCGGTTTTAAAAACGATCGAGTATAAAGGAAGATAGGCATTGGAATGATTGGAAATGGTGAATGGAGCTATCGCGGTTCATACCGGAAGAAGAGTTCGAGTTAGAGGATAAGTACATGGATTTGAAGAGGAGAGTTTTACAAGATTTATGCTTTAATTGGCTTAAGTTTATGTGAAAAGGAGAGGGAGGTTGGAAGGATTTGGATCGGCAGTAGTTACTGTAAATGGCTCGAAGGAATTGTAGGAGAAAGAGATAAGGAGCAGGCAACAGTGTTCGTAACGTGGATTAAAGAATGGAATAAGGTTAATGTTAATTAATTTAATAATCATACTATTAATTTATTTCAAACTATGTATAACATTGTAAAATTCATAACTTTGTCATACGTTATCCAAATTCAGCGAAACAAGATCCGTTGGGATCATATGGACGAGAGCTACACAATGGAACTGACTGGGAGTGAATTGGAGTCCGTTACAATTTATAGCGAAATAAATTGTCTGTCTGAATCAACCAACAGTTAACGTTATTTAACGATGATCGTCCAATGTGAGTAAATCTCACTAACTCTGTATAGTTAATATTTTTATAAATATAATCTAGTGTTGATAAACGATGGCTGATTGCTGTGTGTTGATTGTTTGGTTGAATTGCTGTTGTATTGGTTAAAATTATAGATAACGATATATATATATAATCATTAATCAAATATTGATTCTGTTATCAGAATATTTCATTTAGAGATGAAATTGATGTTAATTATATTGTTTAACATCTATGAATGCAGGGAGATAGGTTGGAGTTTATAATACTGTTTGTTTTCATATATTGTGATATATGATGTGATATATAATCTGTGTTTGATTATGATGACACTAGTCATGTTATTTGGTATTTTAAATACCATATGAATTATTGGAATGTATAAAAGGAAATTTTCAAAGTGAATATTGAAAATAAAATATTTTTATAAAGAATGAATATAATTATATAAAAGGATTTATATAGAATGAATAGAATTATATAAAAGGATTTATGTATACTGAATATAATCATATAAAGGGAATTATAAATGAAATTTAATTGTTAGAAGTTAAAGATAGGATTTTGTATAAATAATTCTATAAATATAGATTAAATAGAATTTGGATATTATTTTCAAATATGGAATCAGATTGTTTGGAGTATATAAAGAATATTGTTTAAATTTAATGTGAATAATGAATTAAAGTAAATATTTGAAATTAAAACTTTTATAAAGGAATTTGGGTTTTGAATTAGGAATTTAAATTGAATTACTGAAATTAGAAACTGTTTGGGAATTAGTTGAGTTAAATGGCTTTCTGGGTATCGATCTGATGTTGGTTTCGGCCTTCGGGGATTATATTTGGGAGGTTGTTCTCTTTGTAGTTTACAGTTAGAGACTGATAGAGATGGGAAGATGTTGATGCGTGAATCAGAAGTGGAATCCAAAGTTAATAACGTATATTTTCTAATTTTAGAAAATAAGGAATTTATGAACATATGGAAGCGAGAAATGGGGAAATGAATAAATGTTGATTGATCGATAGAATTTCCATCTGGGAATAGTATCGTTGTTTGTACACATGTTTTACTTTGATAGTTAAATCACCGACTATCAAAGATTTTGACCATTTCTATTGTCAATACGGAGAGACCAGGATCAGATATATTATCTGGAAACCACACCGTATGGTGTTAGCATTGCGATCAAATATGATGAAGATAATTGAAGACGGAGTTTTGTAAGGGCTATCCTGTTTACGGAATAATGCCTTTGGTCTGTCCAGTCCCAGTTGGACCTGTATGGAAGAATGTCTGATAGAGTATATTTAATAGATCGCGTAAGTTAATCTCTTCAAACATATTTACGTTTGGTGGCGGAGGAATTAGTTTCTCTTAGCTGTATTCCCGTGGTACTTTTGGAGAAATCAATTTGTGATTTAGCGGGTACGACGATGTGACATTCAAAGTGAATGAAGATGTGGTTTGTAAAGGATACGTTATGGCCTCTAGCCTCACCAACAGGAATCGTATAAAATCGGGTAGGTCGCATGGCTAAGTGGTTAGTTGCTAATTTGGGTGTATTGTCACCTGATCTAGAGAAATTTCATTTACTTCTATAATCTAATTCGATGTTGTCCCTTTCGAGAAGCGGTTGCTGATCCCAACCTTTGGTGATAATACATTCGGTACAATCAAGCGAAATGAGTGACCAGTCATGTTTAGCCTGGGTTGCAAGATGTTCTTGTTGAACCCGGTGTATTCGTCTCTAGAGATACACTGTTGGAAGGTGGTCCCATACCTTGCCAGTTGGAATCCGTTACCCAATAAGAGCCCGCGCTTTTTGATTGTATATTGTATATGTAAAACGTGAGATGAAAGCATTCGACTGGTTTGTTATTTATGTGATTTAGACATTATGATAATATCAGAAGAGTACGGATTTTTAAAAGAATGTTTGGGGTTATCGTAAGGTAAAAACCATCCATGTTTATTTATGGATCGGTCTTATGTTTATTCTTTCTTTTAAAAGGATTTTAAAAGTTAAACAAATGGTTGGAGTTTACTCACACTAGTCACATGACTGACCCATATTTTATTTTGTTTTGTTTTCCCTAAACTCTTGGGTGCCCAATTTTGTACGGGCAGTCAAGTAGTCAGGTTTTTACAGATATACATGAAGAGATGGAGCAGGAGGTTTGAGGATTATGTAGCTATTGTTATTTGCACTGTATTTTAAGTGGTGTACTCTGATAATGTTATTGTATACATATACTAATTTTATTTCAAAGTTATGTATCTATTATATATTGTTCGTTCAGTTGTAATATTCGTGTTTACTCTGATGTTGTATGTTCTGCTTCTTCATCTATTCTAAGTTCTATTTTATCTATTCTCACCCTCTAATTTCATTCATGGACTATCCGGTATTTTCGATGCTTGAATAGTCGACATTGAGTTTATGTCGGTTACTCAGGATCGCGAAATCCTTGGGTCATTATAGTGGTATCAGAGCTGAAGGTTAAGAAATTACCTCGACTCTGTGGCGTGACTCAGTAGAGATGGGGTTAGTAATGCCCTAGATTGAGTTGAGTGTATATATACAAGATAGCGTATGTGTAGATTTTATAAAAATGGTTTTATATTGTAGAGGTTCATTGATTGAGTGGGTTATGAATTCTGGTCGATCGGTTTGATCCACCGTATCGGTAGGGGTTTATAAACACTTGAATACGATGAACCGACACAGTATGTTTTGAAAAGAGGGTAAATGAAATAATTTACCCAAATTATATTTTGATATAAACAAAGTATATTTGAAGTATTATAGTGTATTGGATGTGTTGGTTGTGATTATAATCGAATAAGATTATAAAATGTGAAATGGTTATGTAAATAGCCAATCAGAATTCATATAAGTGAATTACGTGAAATCAGATGAATTAAATATGAATTAAAATCAGAATTGGAATTAAAACCATGGAAGGTTATAAAAGGTTTTTTTTAAATGAATCTGGGTTAAATATATGTGAATTTTAAAATCCGGGGAGATTTTAAATTTGTTACAAGCATTGAAAAGGATATTTTGAAATGGATTTCAAAATGAAAGTGTTTAGAAATGGTTTTGAGAGTGATATAGCATTAAACTCTCTTCGATAGCTGGAAAATAGATTCCGATGATGATCATGACATCATCGGTGTTCATTGTCGAGTTGTAAGTGCCGGATTACTACAAAAGTTTTAGTTTTTGAATTGTTTTGAGAAAACAAGTTGTTTTGATATTCCAAAATGAATATTTTGATCTTTGGAAAAGGCTAAGCTGTTTAAAAACTCCCAGAAATAGATTATTTGAATTAAAAAAATTAAAGTAGAATTTGTTAAAGTCAATATAAATTGAAAATTTAATT
The DNA here is from genome assembly GCA_030737875.1 of Allium sativum. Taxonomy (NCBI): domain Eukaryota; kingdom Viridiplantae; phylum Streptophyta; class Magnoliopsida; order Asparagales; family Amaryllidaceae; genus Allium; species Allium sativum. The sequence goes on along the minus strand of CM060918.1, from coordinate 661,074,801 downwards.
AAAGCCAGTTAAATAGAAAATTTAATTGTATTGGAATGATATCGAAAAATATTAGATCTGTGATGTATGAAATTGAAATGTTATTGGATGGATGAGTTAAGAATTTGGAATCGAGGATGAAACTTGATGGATGAGTAAAGAATTTGGAATCAAGGATGAAACTTGAGTTGGATTGGAATTTGGTTTGGGTTTAAAACAAATAATTGGAGGTAAGGATGGATTGATTGGAGTTTTGATTAGGATGGTATTGGCATATGTTGAATTAACAACAGATGGAAATGAGATAATGATATGCTCGACAAAAAGGTACAAGTTTATTTTATATTGGGTATGATATTTTTGTGAGCCAATGGCAAGCCTTTTGGCATTTTGATTTTCTTTTGGGTTGGAGAAGGCCCAGAGAGGTGAGTTGTAGTTGTACCGACTGAGCCGTACAAAGGAGTTGCTGGCGAAATTTTTCGAAAATTTCGGGTGTTTGAAAATTTTCAGGATTTTTGAAAATTCTCATTGATAAGAATTAATAAATATTTTAAACTGGAATTGATTGGTTCAGTTGAAACTAAAATTAAAGAAGTAAACGAATAATTTTTAACCCAGTTAATAGAGTTTGTTTTCTACCTTAGCAATTTCGAGGATGAAACTATTTTAAGGAGGGAAAAATGTAACGACCCGTATTTTTAACGGATAATAAATAATTTATTTAATTATTTAAATAATGGTTTGGTAATTTAAAATGACCAGAATATAATTATATGGAATATTTAATTAATGTAAATAATAGAATAATATATTTATTTCCGAAATAATTAGAAATAACAGAATTCACAATATTGTGTGAATTGGATCATTTTTAATATATAATTCAGTTTAGAGTCGAATTATAATAACAAATATATTTAAATAACGACACTTTGAACGTATAATTATAATATAATTATAATCGAGCCCATAATGGCGTGGTAGTTCGTAATTTGGCGATTCAAACTTTAAATGAATATATAGAATCCATTTTAAGTCGGATTTCTGTGAAACAATAAACGTTCGGAGCCGGTGAAGTATATTTTTCTAATGGAAGAGAAAAATCGGGATTTCATTGTGCAAATTTTGAGTTATGATCAAATCAAATTTTCGAAAAGTCGCCATGAAATTGCTTTATAATTTTATAACGATTTATATTATAAAAGGATTTTGAATATAAATTGGACATCGATTTAATCTAGGATTTTTAAATGTCGAGTTATAAATCCCAATATGTTTATTTTGGAGCTGGATTATATTCTATGTGAATATATACAATAATATTAATTTATTAATATTTAATTTAATTATTTTTAAATATATTAATATTTAAAATGGGGTTATTTAGAGCTTTAAAAATAACCATTTTTGCAAACGAACTCCGTTTTCGACGAAACTAATTTTGTTGGATCCAGAATATTAAATTTTTGTTAGATTTCAATTTCCATGATTTTTGAGGTCAGTGTGTGGCCGTACTGATTTTTAATGTGAAAAATAGTCAGTATTTTGACGGTTAGAAATACGCTGTGTGAGCAAAAAGAGTCGGAATTCGACGAAACAAGTTTCGTTGGGTCCGTAATGTCAAAATCTAGCTGCATGTCAATTTGCATGATTTTTGGGCATTGTATGTAATCATGAGAAATTTTAAACGACAAATTGAGCTGTCTATTGGAATATAAATTAATATAAAATAAAGTAGCTTACCTTGTAAGCCATTATATGTCCTATAAATGCAGTGCCTAAACCTAAATCTATTCATCCCGTAGTCAAAGGCTTCAGCACCTCCAATTTTCTTCAAAAACCTTAATGTGTTGGCTTCTATAATCCATATAAATTCAAAACAATTACCAGAAATTACAAAGCTTATGTCTTTGGATTCGCTAGAGCATCAGCTACATTTTTGTGTAGGTTCTATGCAACTCGCACCTCGGTCTCGAGCTCGACAAATAGACGCAGCACACCTAGGGCTGATGATCTCGAGAAGTGCAAGCTTCAATTCACGAAATGGAGTTCGAATTCGTGTTTAGCATCGAAAACCGCGCCTGTGGCAAAAGTTTGGTGGCATTCGAACTATATTGGTGTCGCACCTGTACAGTGTTGCGGTTGAGAATGAAATTTCATCCGTGAGTGCGAGTTGGTGGTTTTAGTATTGGCAAGGATGAGGAAGGGAAGGAGATTTGAATGAAGGTCTCGGTTTTAAAAACGATGGAGTATAAAGGAAGATAGGCATTGGAATGATCGGAAATGGTGAATGGAGCTGTCACGGTTCATACCGGAAGAAGAGTTCGAGTTAGAGGATAAGTACATGGATTTAAAGAGGAGAGTTTTACAAGATTTATGGTTTAATTGCCTTAAATTTATGTGAAAAGGAGAGGGAGGTTAGAAGGATATGGATCGGAAGTAGTTACTGTAAATGGCTCGAAGGAATTGTAGGAGAAAGGGATTAGGAGCAGGCAACAGTGTTAGTAACGTGGATTAAAGAATGTATTAAGGTTAATGTTAATTAACTTAATAATCATACTATTAATTTATTTGAAACTATGTATAAAATTGTAAAATTCATAATTTTTCATACGTTATACAAATTCAGCGAAACAAGATCCGTTGGGATCGTATGGACAAGAGCTACACAATGGAACTGACTGGGAGTGAATTGAAGCCCGTTACAATTTATAGCGAAATAAATTGTCTGTCTGAATCAACCGACAGTTATCGTTATTTAACGATGATCGTCCAATGCGAGTAAATCTCACTAACTCAGTGCAGTTTATATTTTTATAAATATAATCTGGTGTTGATAAATGATGATTGATTGTTGTGTGTTGATTGTTTGGTTGAATTGCTGATGTATTGGTTGAATTATAGATAACGATATATATATAAATCATTAATCAAACATTGATTTTGTTATCAGAATATTTCATATAGAGATGAAATTGATGTCAATTACAGTGTTTAACATCTGTGAATGCAGGGAGACAGGTTGGAGGGATCCAACCGGGCTCCTCAATATTTATAATACTGTTTGTTTTCATATATTGTGATATATGACGTGATATATAATCTGTGATTGATTATGATGACACTAGTCATGTTATTTGGTATTTTAAATACCATATGAATTACTGGAATGTATAAAAGGAAATTTTCAAAGTGAATATTGAAAATGAAATATTTTTGCATAGAATGAATATAATTATATAAAAGGATTTATATAGAATGAATAGAATTATATAAAAGGATTTATATATAATGAATAGAATTATAAATGAAGTTTAAGTGTTAGAAGTTAAAGACAGGATTTTGTATAAATAATTCTATAAATATAAATTAAATAGAATTTGGAATTTGGTTATTATTTTCAAATATGGAATCAGATTTTTTGGAGTATATAAAGAATATTGTTCACATTCAATGTGAATAATGGATTAAAGTAAATATTTGAAATTAAAACTTTTATAAATGAAATTGGGTTTTGAATTAGGAATTTAAATTGAATTACTGAAATTAGAAACTGACTGGGAATTAGTTGAGTTGAATGGCTTTCTGGGTATCGATCTGATGTTGGTTTCGGCCTTCGGGTTTTATATTCGGGAAGTTGTTCTCTTACTAGTTTACAGTTAGAGACTGGTAGAGGTCGGAAGATGTTGATGCGTGTATCAGAAGTGGAAACGTTTTCAAAAGTTAATAACGTATATTTTCTAATTTTAGAAAATAAGGAATTTATGAATATATGGAAGCGAGAAATGGGGAAATGAATAAATGTTGATTGATGATTGATCGGTAGAATTTCCATCTGGGAAAAATATCGTTGTTTATACGCATGTTTTCCTTTGATAGTTAAATCACCGACTATCAAAGATTTTGACCATTTACGTTGTCAATACAGAGAGACCAGGGTTAGATATATTATCAGGAAACCACTCCGTATGACGTTAGCATTGCGATCAAATATGATGAAGATAATTGAAGACGAAGTTATGCAAGGGCTCTCCTATTTACAGAATAGTGCCTTCGGTCTGTCCAGTCCCAGGATGAACTGTATGGAAGAAAGTATGGCAGAGTATATTTAATAGATCGCGTAAGTTGATCTCTTCTAACGTATTTACGTTGGTGGCAGAGGAATTCGTTTCACTTAGCTGTATACCCATGGTATTTTTGGAGAAATCAATTTGTGATTTAGCGGGTTTGACGATGTGAAATTCAAAGTGAATGAAGATATGGTTTGTAAAGGATACGTTATGGCCTCTATTCTCATCACCAGGAATTGGTATAAAATCGGGTAGGTCGCATGGCTAAGTGGTTAGCTGCCCATTAGTGTGTATTGTCACCTGATCTAGAGAAATTCCATTTACTTCTATAATCTAATTCGATGCTGTCCCTTTCGGGAAATGGTTGCGGATCCCAACCGTTGGTGATAATACATTCGGTACATTCAAGCGAAATGAGTGACCGGTCATGTTTAGACTGGGTTGCAAGATGTTCTTGTTGAACCCGGTGTATTCCTCTCTAGAGATACGCTGTCAAAAGGTGGTCCCATACCTTGCTAGTTGGACTCCATTACCCAATAAGAGCCCACGGTTTTTGATTGTATATTATATATATAGAACATGAGATGAAAGTGTTCTACTAGATTGTTATTTACATGATTTAGACATTACGATAATATCAGAAGAGTATGGATTTTTAGAAGAATGTTTGGTGTTATCGTAAGGTAACAACCATCTGTGTTTGTAACACCCCGTATTTTCTGTGAACATAAAGTAACAAAACAAGGTATACTTAATTTTTAGAAGAAGAATTAAGGGGAACGGGTTATGTCATTGCGTTCGTCTCAGAATTCTGCTTGAGATAGAGTCCGAGTTTGCGTAAATTGGACTCCGTATGAAGAAGTTATGGTAGCTAGAAGTTTCAGGAATTTAAAATAAAAACCAGCCCGAATTCAAATTTAAAGTTTTGAAATTCAAATCACACACTCGGGCTGGGCGGGAAAATTCTCGCCCAGGACCTAGGTCGACCAAGGGGTCGACCTGTGTAGAACAGGTCGACCATGGGGTCTACCCGGGGGTCGACCTTCCCCCTTTTTCCAGATCCGAGGACAGATTCATTTTTCTGCATTTAGACGCCCGTTCTGACCAGATTCGTTGCTCCTAAGCTATTTAAACACCCCCAAACCTCACTTTCTCTCCACACAATTTCATTACGCCTATACTCTGCTCTGATTCATATTAAAATAAATCAATGGCGTCGCTACTCTGCTGAAACCTAAGCTAGAACTAGTGCTTCTTCTTCCAATCTGAATAGAATTAAAAGATAACAAATCAATGCCTACAGCAACGTAAAGCTTAATCAACTCCAAAAAATCAGATCCCAGAATCGTTCTTGTCTTTCTTAAACCCCAATTTGTGAGGACAGTTATTTTCAGATATGAAATTTAATTATGATCTTGACATGGTTATAAATCTGAATTGGAGATTATGCATATTCCTGTTTATCAGATCTGTTTTTCTATGTAGATCTATCTTATTGTAACTATTCTGTAACTTTTCCTTCCTTCTGTTCTATAGCTAGGCTACCACGAACATGAGCCAAATCTCATAAGAGATTGACATGCGAATGCTAAATTTGGGGAAAATATTGAATGACGCATAATTGGACATAACTGATTTGTGAAAAAATTGAGAACACAACATGTTGTAATCTAAGATCTAGATCTAGCCATATTATATATGACGGTTTATGATTTGGAAAAAGGAGAATTATTGATGACAACATATGACTTGTAATTTGGGGGCATAATGCATGTTATGATGCATGATCTGATTTTGAGGACATAATACATGTTGTAATTTAAGATCTAGATTTGGGGGCATATTTTATATGACGATCTATGACTTTGAAGAAAAAGTATATATGATTTAGGCATGAAAGATCTATATTAAAATAGGATAACTATTAATTGTGAATACGCCTAAATGGGGATTTTTGGATATTTGACATACGCGGAAATCAAAGGCAATAATTTGGCATAATTCATATTGTATATCATGATTTGGGGTTTTTGGAGAATATTCTGTACTATGTAAATTTAACTAGAAATTTGGGGCATAAGTTATATTGTGAATTACGACCATAATTTGAGCATGTAAAATTAGGCTTAATTTTACGATTAAGCGAGGTATGTCAATGGAATTTTAAGGGATGATTAAATCTGTTAAATTGTCTAGTCTGCTAAATCTGTTGAAACTAAATACGGTAATTTGGGGTATGAAAATCTGTAGGCTCGATCTAAAATTGAGCAAAACATGTTAATAGAACTTTAGATAATCTGCTGTAACTTGTATAGAAGTTAATTTGTTGAATTGGCATAATTAGTCTGATATTGGCATAATCTGTGAATAAATACTTTAGCTAAAATAAGAATGCTAAGACACGCGGTTAGACTCTGTTTGCAGTAGAAGCCTGCCCGAACCCAACCGGCTTAACCAGCAACTGCAAACTGTCAGTCTAATGTGAGAGGTCTGGCTTGTGGCAGAAGTCTGCCCGGAACCGCCCGACACATCCAGCGGCCACAAGCTACCAACCTAATGTGAGAGGTCTGTGCATTAATATTTAATTAATGCAAATATAATGTAATTATGATGCCTAAAATGTGTTGGGTGGATAATCTTAAATCAACTAGACTGATGAATCTAATAAACCCGCTAGAAAATCTGTAGGCCCAATACAAGGTTAGGTTAAACAATCCGTAAGTCTGTTAATCTGTACATCTGATCCGTTAGGCTAAAAACTTGTTAACCTGTATGTATGATCTGAGAACTAGTTAATCTGGACTTTGTAAATCTGAAATCTATAAGCAAGTAAATCTGAAATCTGTTAGTCTAGGGACACAAGGTTAGGAGGGGTAATTACTTGTGTCGTCTGTTGTTTGGGACCCATATTAGTCAGTAACCCTTTCTGGTATCAAAATTATGACCCAACTCTAGGTAGGGGTCCAGGGAACACTTACTGAACTAATTATAAGAGGTTCACTCTGATAATGAAAAGGGGTGTTGATGGCGCATTCCAACCGGGTCATGTGCGTGCATGGATCCGGTCTGCTCTAAGGATGTAAGACACTGTGACATCTGTAAATAGGTCTGTGTCTATAGGTTGCCACTTTATGGAGTGATACACCCTTCTGTGGGGCCGGCACAGGGTATTTATGTATTAGGGAGCCAATCGCTTGGGGTAGAATTTAGGGTACACTTAGTTCTGTCTGTTTCTATTGGGGTACCGTCTGTTACTGTTGGGGTGGTAACACCTGTCTGTTTCTGTGTGGTACCATTTGTTGGGGTGGTAAAGGCCCATTGCTAGTGTACACCTAATTCTAACATTCTTTTTCTGTAGGGGATATTCTGTTTCCGTCTCTGATTCCATTTTTGCTTCTGTTTCTATACCGTCTATCTCTGTTCAGGTGGTAAAGGCCCATTAGTAGCATTCTGCTTTTGTAACCGCCTGTCTCTGTTCGGGCGGTAAAGGCCCATTACTAGCATTCTGCTTCTGTAACCGTCTGTCTCTGTTCGGGTGGTAAAGGCCCATTACTAGCATTATGTTTTTGTACATCTGTCTCTGTTAGGGTGGTAAAGGCCTATTACTAGCATCATGCTTCTGAAGAGATCATTCTGTTTTCTGTTTAGATATTAGGACAGCACCTAATTCTGTTATACTAGTACTAGTGCAGAGAAGTGAAAACCAAGTAAGAAGCTTAGTTTAGCCTACATCATTCTGTCTCTTCTATTAACCTGCTACTCCTGTTATGGTTATCTCTCATCCAGTTTTATTTACATGTCATGATACTGTTATCTGTTTATATGCTGAAAGTCACTGGACTCACCAGACTTATGTCTGACCTAGTTTGTTTCGCCTCTTTTCTTCCGTTCCCCCAGGTTCTCAGGGTGGAAACATAGGAGCTCGATTCAGGTTCCATCTGCTTGAAGTGCTAGAAGTGCTTGAAATATTGCTTGGCTTTGATTCTACCTATTTATGGCATTCTCTGTTGGGGATTATGGCTTTAAAATTATGCATTCCGAAGGATTTTGTATAAGACTGATATTTGTGTGCTTGGGTTTTGGTATTGTGATGTAACCAAACTTATTTCTGTTTCTGTTGTAATAAAGTTAAAATTTGTTTTCAAGTACAACTTTACATGTCTATCTTGTAAATTTCTGTTCTATTTACTTATAACGTTCCACCGAAGTTAAGGCATTCCCATTGTGAGCGACCTTAACATAAGTGGGGCGTTACAGTGTTTATTTGTGGATCGGTCTTACAATTATTCTTTCTTTTAAAAGGATTTTAAAAGTTAAACAAATGGTTGGAGTTTACTCACACCAGTCACATGACTGACCCAGAGTTTTTCTGTTTTGTTTTCCCTTAACTCTTGGGTGCCCAATTTTGTACGGGCAGTCAAGTAGTCAGGTTTTAACAGATATACGTGAAGAGATGGAGCAGGAGGCTTCAGGATTATGTAGCTATTGTTATTTCCGCTATATTGTAAGTGATGTACTCTGATAATGTTATTGTATACATATACTGATTTTAATTCAAAGTTATGTATCTATTATATATTGTTTATTCCGCTGTGAGATTCGTGTTTACTCTGATGTTGTATGTTCCGCTTCTTCTTCTATTCTAAGTTTATATCTTATCTATTCTCACCCTCTAATTTCTTTCATGGACTATCCGGTGTTTCCGATGCTTGAATAATCGACATTGAGTTTATGTCAGTTACTCAGGATCATGAAATCCCTGGGTCGATACAACCACCGTGTCACCCATTCCTGGCGCTTCCTTGGCTTCCCGCTCCGCCTTCTCCTTCTCCTCATTGGTTGCCCGTCGGCCAGCCATCTTCTGGGACTTAATCTTCAAGGAATCATCATGTCTAAGCTTCTTAAGGGTTTCGGTAGCCCTTTGCTGGGCTTCGTCATCCTCCTTCTTCTTCTAGGCCACATCAGCAGCCCTCCTCTTCTCTGCCTCTCTATCGGCCTTCCTCTGTTCAACCGTCTCAGCGGCTCTCTTCTCAGCATCCTTTTTTCCTTCATTAGGGCCTCCTACCTAGCAGCCTCATGTTTCCTATGCTTCTCCTCCATCTCCTCACACTTGGCCACCATCCGGCTCTTTAAGCTATCCAGCATGTCTTGCGTTGAGGGCACATCAGCATCCACTGGACTTGTCACATGGGCGCTTTGGCCATCGATCACCTCTCCTTCATTGATGAGACCCTCATAAATGTTGGACCTTAGCCTAATATCCGAGTAGGTGTCCAACTGAACACCTCCTTCCCCAAATTGCACTCCCATAGGTCCACGCCCAGATTGGATCACTAGTGGAATCACGAGGGAAAAGCCCAGCGTCATGGTAGATCCAGGAAGGGCTGCAAAGTAAAAAAACAACCTTTTAGTCTGCAAACTCGGTAATCACATCATCCTTGGGAATACAGGGTAAAAGGAATTTACCTCCGGATAGGGATGGTGTGGGGATGATGGGAAGTGCTCTTGTCGTTGTAGACAAAGTAAATCCGTTCTCTCCCAATCCCGGAAACTCGGGATTGTAGTCGATCGAAGCCTGAGCCAAGGTCGCGGGATTGCCTGTCATGGCAGATTCAGGGGCCAGGGGCCGATAAGATCTTCCTTCTGTGAATGTCTCCGCTACCACCACATCTCAGTCACAACAAACTTCACTTCTTCAGTAGTAAGCTTAGCCAGCCTCTCTCTCTCGGCATCCTCTAGCAACAGCTTCTTCCCCTATGCTAGATTTTCATGCTCCTCATCATTCAGGAACTCTGTCATCAATTGGTGTTCATCCAAAGTTCTCACATCTACTTGGCGTAGATAAGCTTCATACAGAACCAACTTCTCCCAGATCCGAGCCAGTTCACTAAAATAATCCTCGAACCATGAAAGTCCATGGAATCTCAAAACTTTGACATACACATTTTGGATGTCTTCCACCATGGACGATTCCACCCGAAATTCTGTATCCTCCAACTGCTTTCTTAACTGCTTCATCATCATCAGGTGTTAGGCCTTCAGTCCATCAACCATGCTCAACACATCTCTATTGCTGGCCTCTGCGTCTTCCTTCACCTTCCTCATCTATAACACCCTTCATTTCTAACTCAAGATAATAAAATATGAATAACCGAAATATTCATAATTAAGTAAAATGGACAGCGCTATTGCGTCCGTCTCGAAATTCTGGTCAAAATAGATACCTAGTTTGCATAAATCAGACACTGTATGAAGAAGTTATTAAGGTTCGAAGTTTGTATACATGTAGGAGGTATATATATATATATATATATATATATATATATATATATTAATTTCAGATATTCAAAAATCGGTTCGAAATTAAAATTTTGGGATGGCTGCAGATTTCCCGCCCAGGGGTGTCGACCCCTAAGGGGTAGGTCGACCCATGGTTCAACCCCCTAAAGGGGGGTCGCCGCCGCCATGGCAGATTTCGGCAGATTAGGTTTTTTTGAGACGTGGATGTTTCTGATGGTTTTTAATCAAATCTGAGGGTCCTGGTTTCTCTAATACACCTATAAATAGATCTGTAGAGCTAACCTTATACCATATATTTCTAAGGCTACGCTGTACCGTTTTGTCTTCCTCCCCTAATATATTCAGAAAATTTTGTTTATTAGTTTAGGTAACATTCTGAATCTAAAACTAGAGGAAAGGAACATATGCTTGTAAATGGGTGTTTAGATCTCTGAACGATGTAAGGTAACTTTCTAGATTCGATCTATTCAAATTCCTTCCTCCTTCTTTCCTTTCTCTTTTAATGAAAATAATCAATCCATGGTCATTAGGTTCTGAATCCGATTAAGGGAAAAACAATGGATTCTAAACCTGGACTAGATCCAGAATTGGGAAAGCATATGAGGTGAGTGGGTTTAAGTTATAGCCTTTAGATAATAATATGTTAACGTTTAGCGTTCCCCTTTTCATTAATTGTGAAATTGCCAGATTAATTATAAATTATTGTTATAACAAGTTGAGATGTTAATACGAATAATTCATACGTTGAATCAGTTAAAGTGTTGGAATGATTACATGTTGAACAAACTTGTTAGAATATGGGCAATGACTACTGTTGTTATAATTATATGATTCGTATTATTGAGTAAATGACATGTTTAACTTGTTGGACTTGAATTACCCGACTGATTGTTTACACGTCAAAATAGAATTACACACATGTTAAAAAGGGCATGCAACAAAATATAGACATAATTTGGCGACATGTAAATTAGATTACAGTAAACATATGAAAAGGATAATATGCCAAATTTTTACATAAAATAGAAATAATGTTTAAAGAACGAACATGCCTAGATTCACAGTAATTTGACACTATAACGCTCTTAGGCACGAGGTTAGATCACACATGTGATAGAAGTCTGCTCGGAACCACTCGGCATATCCAGCATTCACAAGTGGTAAATCTAATGTGATGGGTATAAGTGCATAATTAAACATGTAGTGGTGCTAAGACACGAGGTTAAGTCAACTTGTGGTAGAAGACTGCCCGGACCCACCCGGTAAGTCCAGCGTCCACAATTGTAGGCTTAATGTGAGAGGTCTGGTGCATATTTATATATATATGTATATAACAAAATATGAATAAATGGCAATGATCGTAATTAAATGTCTAACTCATAAAATAAGAAAGGAAGGGATGTAATGGACCGAGTTAGTGTGATGCAAGGAAAAGCGATGTATTTCCCTAAATTACCTATTTCTGAGAATGTGTTTGCAAGTAAGACATAGTAAATAAAGTAAGAAAAAGGAAAGGAATTACTTTCCATCACAGATTTAGATGGAAATATGATATGAAAATAAATCACTTATTCCTTCTATACCTCAAACTGATAAGGTGCATGAAGTGTTTTCCATAATTAAAATAAGGAACATATATTACTGTGAATGAAGAATAATGGGTTACAACAATAAATGATTTGGAATAAACGGGGAATGATAATAACATATTATAAATAAATAACATTAAAGAAAATGTTGTATAATAGGTAGACTTGTCCTAGGGACAAGTGAAGATGATAACTTAGGTTATAATAAACTAGTAAGGAAATGGGATAACTGGCGAAATGAGATAAGGGACACTTAATTGGAAATTAAGTAGTCAGTAAATAGGGAAAGTCAGAAACCAGTTGAGAAAAGGGGTAAAATATATGAAATATAAGAAGTTGTACTTAATTATAATTTAAGTAATCTGTAAACTTGGAAGTCTGAAACCCGCTGATAAGAATAACATGTTTGGACTTGTCCTAGGGACAAGACAAAATTGTAACATAGGTTATAATAAATGGGTAGAGAAACTTATTAATTGACCTTAGTTAAGAGAACTAAGTTAATAAATAAACAACGATAAGTTGTAGTACCGATGTAAAATGGAATTATGATTAAATGAGAAAGAATGAGGAAAACTCATGAAATGAGTTATATTTAATCATAAATAATTACTGAGATGTTAAACAGAAAACTTGTAAATTAGGATATACTTATTACATATTAAGTAGAACATGTTATTGTAATAATAAAATCAAACAAGAATATAAAGGGATTGTGGATTACAAACCTAGGACCACAATCTAGGGAATAACATGTTGTGGGCTTATTAATAAACTTAAATGAGTTAAGTTACATAACTGAAATTAATAAGCAAGAGGAACTTGGCAACTTGATTAAGAATTCAATATGAATGAGAATAACCAAGTTTAATGGAAACATGATGAGGTAAGGCAAGCGCGTAAAAGAATGTTTAGACATAGGGTCTGAAAACATATTAAAGTGAGATGCTTGGACCAGTCCGCACGTTTGAGGGTGAATAACCCAACAGGGTAGATCATCGTGGTGTTATAAGGCACGAGAGGGCACACATTAATCTGATTATTCTATTGGCCCCGAAGGACTGGAAGGGGAAGCACGAGGCTTCCTGAGATACGTAATATGCTCCTAGTAATCCTCTGTGTGATGGCAGATGTTTAGTCTGTACTCGCAGAGGTTGGGTCTGCGCGTAACTACTAGGTGGGTGGGCCTTGACTGCAAAAGTAGCTATGTAGTCAGAATGCTGTGACGCGGTGACACTAGGGTGACTCGGCGGTCGCCTCAACGGGGATGCAAAGGGTCACAACCAACAAGGATAATAGATCATCGGATATCCATCATCGGCAGCTAGTGGGATGCGAAAAGACTAGAGCTAAAACCAATAGACCATTCACCTTCCACTATCGGGGTACCGTAGTTGAAGGTAGAAGCTAAATGGACGTTTAGATTGTTTTTTTAGGGGCAGTCCTTTAGTTCTTGTAGTCTTTACTAGTTGAGGGAGGGGTCGAGGTGGGGCCATAACCACCGTGAAAACAGATCCTAAGCATATCTGTATATAGAGGCTCTTAAAGACGGGCCTGTACAGATATGGAAAAGCTTCCGACCAAGTTTCGTGGTTCTTGTATCGCCCTACCTTGGAACTCGGTGCATATCAGAGGACGTACGGTTAAGGCATCAAGCTACAATTGACGATACGTATGTGGGACAGTCTAGATACATGCATGTCGGCTCTGGGTGGTGTATCATAGACTTGAGGGCATTACTCCGATATGAAATATGATTGAATCGACAATGGCAGTCCATACGCTTACGTAGAGTAGTAATGATAGATATATGCGGAACGTAACATTGTTATGTAGAGATCCGTACGTCACTCTGGTGTAGGATGAGGGACCGCATTCATTTTTGTGGCATTACGGTGGAGATCGTGCGAGTAGCGTACCACGGGGTGTACCTCAGTATTGAGGGGTAGCTACATATATACTATATTAGGTTAATCCACCGAGAAGTAAATGGGTATGACGCGTTTGTAAGCCTTGAGTGCTGTTAACCCAAGTAACCTAATAAATAAGAAAATATGATTGAATGGTATATGTAGGATTTTCCAATGTGTATAATTTAAATCTAGTCACCAGAACTTGTGTTCTGACCCCCTCCTCATAACATACTCATTGGTTAGATTTGTGGCAAAGACATAATAGCTTTGGATACTTGTTAGGCAGGATTATTAATACGGTAAGACTGCACTTTGATTATATTATATATTATCCATTCCGCTGTGAGATGTTTCTGAACTCTGACCTATTTTCTGTCTCTGTCTTTTCTGCAAGATACCAAAGCACAACAACTTGAGTTTTGAAAGATTATAATTTAAAAAAAATGATCTGTCAGAATTCGGGTTGTTACGTCTAGTATTAGAGCTTAGGTTTAGGATTCCTGTATAAAAAGTGAGTGAAGGTATTTGTATTTTTTAAAATATAAATATATTACATATATACCTAGATCCGTTGAGGAACCCAATGAGTAGAAAGAGCGTAATATGGTAAGAATTGGGTTGATTGTTTTGTACACTAAAGGAATGAATTCGGAAATATAAGACCCTTAGGTAATTTAGGTGGAGAGTGTACGATGTACTTTGTATGGAAAGAAAGGGAATCCCATGTGATTAGTATTTCAGATTAGTGGGCTTGGAAACCTTATAAATTGGAAAAGGTTAAAATGAGTAAAATGAATTAGGAATATATATTAGTTGAGAAAATTGACCTTAGGAGTGTCTAGGAAAGCCTAGAAAAATTGGAAACCCGCTTTGAGTCTAACCCCATTATTAACTCTTAAGAACTTGAATTTTTTTTTTTTTTGGGAAAATGGTTTATGGTGTTTTCAAGTTTTAATCTTAAAAGATGTAGTTTTAAATATGTAAAGAAGTGCATATTTGGTTTTGAAGTAAAATGGGTTATATTTTGTAAATAGTGATTTCTTGTGAAAACTTTGACTAAAGTAAAACTCTCAGTAAAGGGTGCATATTATAAAGCATGTATAGCTCGCTAGTTTTCTTGTTATATTTCACATAAGAATTTTTAATAAAGTAAGTATTGAAGTCTCTATTCATTTGACAATCATTTTTGATAAATTGTTTAACAAGAGAATATAGTTGGGTGGACAAAATAAGTTGTAGAAAATGAGCATGGAGTAGATGGTTGCACCTTGTAGTAAGAGACTGAACCGACCTTGTAGGTAAAGTTATAACCCCGATTGAGAAATAGTTGTCCTTATCTACTCCAGTTTTCGTGACTTGAAAAAAACGATTTACATTTTTTTATAACATGTTTTATGGTTTGGCAAAGATAAGTTTTCATGAGGAAAATAAGGTTTTCGCATTTTTAAATTTTTGGAAGAAAGTTTAAATGAAAAGGCCAAACCATGTTTTAGAGTATGGAGTAGGTGAGGATTAGTGCCTAGGGAAGATGGGAAAAGTTTTGAGGCTATGAAGCAGATAGCGAGAATTATCTTGGAATAATAGTAAGTTCCCGTAGAATGCGTAAGCATTGAAAAGCCTAACGTGTTGCTTGAAACAATTATTGGTACAAAGTTAGGACTAGTGGTGACTACTAGATAGTAAAAAGGGCAACTAAGTGTTTAGATCCTATTTCCAATTTTCATATTAGGGGTAAAACCCGTAACTGCATTCCTGTTAGGATCATTCCATTATTTTGTTCTTGTTGGGTAGTTAGGGTAACACCTAAACCTGTCGCGGATTCCATAGTTTGTACTTTTCTGTCTGAGGGGGACATAGTCCTGAGATTCTTGGCCCTTCGTAGTAGCTGTGTAGGGTGTTTGTGTAGGATCTAAATTAACCCTAGAGGGGGGAGTGAATAGGGTTTATTGCAGATTTCCACAGAGTAATTAAATAATCACAGCACAGATAATAATCAGAGCAAATGCGGAAAATAAACAACACACAGATTTACCTAGCTTCGGCAAAACCCTGCCTACTGCTACATTCCCCAAGGTTTCTACTAGGAGTTAAAACAATCTCTATGCTTACAATCCCCTGTAAACTCGTGACACTCGCTCCCAACTGTTCTTAACCCTACGCTCAAAACCCTGCACTGGTTTTTATCCCTAAAACCAGATTTCTCCGAATTACAAACCCTGTAATTCGTCTCTCTAGTTTTAGAGACAAACTAGAAAACTACAGATTTGATTACAAATTCAAATTGAAAAACAAACAAGAAAAAACAAATCCAAAATCCTTTAGGAGTATAAAAAGATGGGTTATCCCCTTTTAAAATCTCTTAGCCCTTTGGTATAAACTTGGCCGACCACCTTTTTAATTGCTTCACCACTTTTTTTTTATTTGGCCCAAACTCTTTGTCTCTGTGTAACAAAAATGGCCGCTGTTAGGGTTTCCCTCTGAAAAGTGGCGATTGACTTTTAGGGTTTCGATTTTCTTTCAATCTGAAGGCCACCGCTCTGTCGTGTGATGATATCGAGTTATTCAGCGGCTATCCTCTTCGATTTGATGTTGAATTCTCGATCCAAGCTTCCTCCTTTCCTGGTATGATTTTTTTTTTAATTTGAGATTCTCTTTTGAATTAGTGCTAGAACTTGGGTACTTTGCTTGTGATGAATCGGTGGTTATTTATAGGATTAAATTCCTAATTATGTGCTCTGATTTCGTATTAGACTTTGGTCATGGAATTGCATAATTTTTTGGGCTTGAGATCTTCGTGGTTTCTAGAATTGCTTCTAGATGTTTGATTGAGCCTTTTATTCCATAAAAATTGCGAAATCCTTTTCCTGAAAATATTGCCTTAAATCGTGATTTCTGGAATTTGAAATCTTTAAACTTGCGTGAGAGTTCTGGACTTTTACTTTGTCTTCCTTAAAAGAAATCTTGATTAAAATAAATCTATAAGACCAATTTTTCTAGAAATTCATCTGGAGTCCTTTTGGGCTTTTTCTTGATTGAATTTGAATCTGAATATTTTAGTATTCTAACTACCAAATTTAAACTTTTGATTTCAGGAACTTTTGAACTTATACTTTGATTTATTTAAACACATTCAATAGTTCTTCTTTTGATAGAACTAGTTATACTTTGACACGAATAGATGCTTTATTTTGATCTCCATTTGTATCTTCCTGTGATGTTCATTTGCACAATGATTTGCCATATACTTGAACTGCTATTGCCTTTGAAATTTTGGTTCTTCGAATCATATTTGTCACAACAAAAAACTTATCTTGTTCTTGAATTTAATTTGTTGTGCTTCATGATAAGTTGCACACACTATGCACTTGTATGTTGGCTTTGGTCACTTGGTTTTGTGATAATGTCGTCTTCACATGTTTATTTTAGTGGCTGTTCTTGAAAGTTTTCTGTAGATCTGAGTAGCTCTACTGTCCCATTTTGTTTGCACTCCGGTTTAGCCATGATTATGCTGTGTATGCACCATGCATACATACATTGCTGTAACATTTGAAATCCACACTATAATTACATTTGCCTTGGCTTGTATTTGTATTGGTATACATGTCCGACACATTTTATTTTGTTGCACCACCACATCATTCATGTTGAACTACATTTGTGTTGTTCCTCGACCACTTATTCATATTTGCTGTTTTGTCGTCTACTTTAGCATCTTTGAAAACTGCTGAACCATGTCTCGACCATATTCATGCTGACCCCATGTTGTTGCCATTAACCACACTTATTGAACTAATCTTAAATTTGTCCATCATCACTCATCTATGTACATGCTTATTTTTCTTGTCATACTTATTTTGCTGCTATGCGATGTTGCTTCGGCAATTCTTCTTGTATTTGTCCATTGAATTGATACATTGTTGTTTGTGTACATGCACAGTCTTGTATTTGAGTTATTTTCCTTGCCAATTTCTGATCATGTATGAGTTGCACCATATATTTAAGTGTGCACATATTCGTCTATGCTGTTTCATCCATACACCTTGTATATGCTTGCATTAGTTACCCTGAACCTGTTTTGTTGCTGTGGCCTTTACTATCATGCATCACCAATGTTACACACTCTCATGTAACCTGATTTGCTTGTTCATGTTTGAATTTTTCTTGTTGCTCGATCATTCTGGCTTTTTATTTTTATTTGCACTTTTGGCTTGACCATTTTCATACTGATTTTCACTGAGTCGAGAAGGTCCTTGTGGCTACTCCTCAGATGCATACCGATTGGCGAGGCAGTGCACACGTGTATGTATTTGCACGTGTGTACATGCAGCCATCGGACGAGATTTTCCTGTTCCTGTATATCAGACCACGTCTAGAAAAATGATGAGAAACACACCGTAATTCTGAGGCAAAATAAAATTTAAAAATAAATTTTTATTTGCTTGTATTTTATTTTATTTTTGTTGCAGTCTACTGTGTGTGTTCTTCTGTATTGACAGGTATGCGGATGGTGAACTGGATTGGAGCACGTGAAGATTCAGAAGACAGAGTGTTAGTGTGTGTATATGTAAATGTAATGATGAATCTGTGTATATGAAATTGATTATAGATGTGATTAAAAATTGTAGTGTTATTTGTAATAGACAGATGTGATTGAAATGAAATATTATTTTATTGTGTTCAATTCAGTCTGTCTATTTTTATTTGAATTCCTTCAGTATTACAGTTTCATGTGTGATGTGTCATGTCGAAATATTCAAATATTATTTGAATTGTAAATAGTGGAGTATGAATATGTCCTATTCCAACTGTAGAAATAAAATATTTATTCGAATAAAAACACTGTTTTTATATTCAATTCTATATAGTAGTGTTTTATTCAATAAATATTTATTTATATGTGTAAAATATATAATAGTACTGCTTACAAACACATTTAAAATAATATACATATATATATATATATATGTTTGTTATTATCAAACAAAAATCATACCGTTATACTCAACATTCTCCCCCTTTTGATGATGACAAACATATACAAGATTTTGAATGTGTTAAATGTGTTTGAACGTGAAATATATTACTCCCCCTATTTGTTTGCTCCCCCTACAACTGAACTCCCTCTATATATGTGGAAAAATATAAATGATGAAATCCAATTGACCATTCTCCCTCTAGATATTTAATTTCCAATCTTAAATTTTTTTTGAATTAAATACTCATCAATCAAATTCTTGACAATTCTCCCCCTTTTGTTATCATCAAAAGGATAATAGAAATTGAAATAGTGATGAATATTGACTATAAATATAAATTCAAATTAAGAGAGAGAATATATATCGCAAATCCCATTTAATCAAACAAAAATCATAATAGCAAATTTCACTTTCAGAATGAATGGAATTACGATGGATTTTATAGAATGAGGAGAGTTCAGTAATAATTCAATATTTGAATATGAATTTTAAAGATTTTAAATATGCTCAAAAAAATGTGTTAAGCACTTTCTAACCACGCATAGCCCAAAGGTCTTTTAAATGAGGTTAGTAGTAACTTAACTTTATCCTCTCTAATGAGTTCCATCCATGCACAACCCAAAGGTCTTTTAAGTGAGAATGGAAGTACATAGAGATTAAGGTAATTCACTCGCGCATAACCGCGAGGATTTTTAAATAGGAGTGGATACCAAGGATAATTTTTTTTTAATTTCAAGAATAATTAGAACTCCCAAAATTAAATTAAACCATGATGAATGACAGAAATATGGTAGATATAGAAGATGGTCGTGAAATAAGCTTTAATTTAAAGATATTATAAAATCTGTCTAATCATCATGAGATTTAAAATAATATCTCCTATAGTTATGAATTATACCATAGTCACAACTCATCCCAGTTTCATAAATCTATTAATAATTTTGTTGAGTCTTAAAATGATTCAAATTAATCAATAATTTCAATTTCTGAATAAATAATCAAAAATAATTTTAAAATTGAAAATATCAATTTCAAGAGGAGTTTTTGAAAATATCAATGCACGTTGAAAATCAATTTCAAAAATCAATTAGTAGAAAATGGAATTTTCTAATATTTCTAACACTGATTGCTCCTAGACATTTTAAAAAAAAAAACTATTTATATATTTATTTCAAATTGCCTATGAATTTTAACTAAATCCAGTCACTGATTTTCTAACTTATCATTTAATCACCAACACACTTAAAAATGGATCAAATCAATTTTCTTATCAGAGCAGCACAAGATCATTTTCAAAGCAAGAACCACGAGTGAAATTTTCAGCAAATTTTTAGACAAATACAAGAAACATTCAGCGATCAAATCTAAGATAATTATTTGGGATCACAAAAAAAATCAAATTTTTCATAATCTAGGAAATTCAACAATCTATAATGAATGATTTCAAAATCAGCCAAGTAAAAATAAACTAAAAGGCATTAAAATAAAAGTACGAGTTTGGAGATCTTACCTGACTTACCATAATCAACGTGATCCAATGAATCTCCAACTCTGAATCTATGGCTAAGGAACTCCAAATAATTCGATATATGAATCAACTTGAATTTTATCTTACTTAAGCACAGTTGTTCCTCAGCCTCCCACGGTACCTAAATGTTTATATGATCGAGTGGTCTAATAAAAGTTGTTTTACCACTCTTATCTTCGTTTACACGTTTTGGTACCCAAACCCGTTTATATAACAATCCATTACTATTCACTAGCGTACCCTTTGGAACCCAAATTTGATTAGATTTGCTTAAATTTGTTTTGTTAATTTTTGGAATCCAAACAGATTTAAATGAATTGTTTTTAAACGAGTTATCAACTTGTTTATGATTTAAAAACCCTTTGAAATTATCTAATTTCAAAAATTCAATTTGATCGTTTTCAAAGCCAATTAAAGGATTTTTAAAATCATTAAAGTTTTGTTTTTCAACTTGATCAGATTCAAATCCAAGTCCCTTTTTATTCTGAACAAAAAATTGATTTTTCAACAACATATTCAACGATTTCTCTCCTTTAGAAAATTTAGTCAGAGCTGACTCAAGTCGTTGAATTTTAATTTTAAGATCGCTATTTTCTTTCATTAAATTTGAACAACGATTAATAGCGATTTTTCTCTTTTCAGCATCAGTTTGTTTTAAAATCAAAATTTCGTTTTCAAGTGCTTTGATTCTAGCATCAGACTTGGAAATTTCAATTCCAAATTGTTTTTGCTTTCCAAAATCAAGTTTTTCAGATTCTCTATACTTTTCAATAACCTTCTCAAAATCATGATTTTCATTTTTCAAATTCTTGTTTTCACTTTTAAGTAACTCAAGATTAGTTTTTAATTTCAAAAAATCGTTACTCAAAAATTGACATTTTTCACATTCTGAAAACGGTGAATTCTTACCCTTTTCAAGTTTTCTTTCTAAACTGTTATTTTCTTGAACTAGTTTTGACCTATCAGATTTCAATTTCTTAACTTTTAGTTCAAGAGAATCAACAGTTTTCGTGAGATCGTGACACATTAAAATTAAATCTTTATAAGTAAAATTCGATACCTCACTAGAATCCTCTTCACTACCGTCTGAATCAGATTGTGCCATAAGACACAAATTAGCTTCTTCTTCGTCACTTTCAGAAGCTTCTTCTCCTTCCTCGTCATCCCATGTAGCAGCAAAAGCCTTCTTCTTCCTTCTGAACTTCTTCCTCTTTTCATTTTTAAGCTGTGGGCAATTTGGTTTGATATGACCGGGTTTCTTGCAATTGTAGCAAAACACTTCATCGTCTGAACTATCTGAACTTTCGGACTTGTCAGTTTTTGAATTCTTCTTTCGTGGTTTGTATTTTCCTTTGGGCCACTTTTTTAAAACCATGGCTAGCTCTTCAGCGGGATCATCATCCTTACTTTCAACAGAATTATTTAGAGCGATCGTCTTTTTATTTGATTCAGAATCCTTTCGTTCTTCTCTTGCTTTTAACTCCATCTCATATGTGATGAGATTTCCGATCAACTCTTCCATGCTTACTTTGTTCAGATCTTTTGATTCTTGTATCGCTGTCACCTTAGCTTCAAAATTCATTGGTAGCACTCTCAAAATTTTTCTGATCAATTCAACTTCAGTATAGGTTTTGCCAAGAGCTTTTGCATTATAGACTAGTGACGAGAAGCGTCCATACATCTCTTTTATATCTTCGTCTCTTTGCATAGAGAAATTTTCATATTCATTGCTGAGAAGAGCGAGACGAGATTCCTTCACTTGAGATGTACCTTCGTGTGTAACCTCCAATGTATGCCACATTTCCTGCGCAGCCACAATGAGAAATTCGATTAAATTCAGTTTTATCAAGAGCACAGATTAATGCATTCATCGCTTTGTCATTAGTTGAAAATAATTTTTTATCATTAGCATCCCACCTGTCTTTTGATTTAGGAATTCCAACACCACTAACTATAACAGTGGGAGATCTATAACCCGTTTCAATAATATCCCATACATCATAGTCGACTGAAATCAAATAAATTTTCATCCTAGCTTTGCAATATGCATAATCAGTTCCATTAAACATTGGTGGCCTAGCTATGGACTGACCCTCAGAAACCGCGTTATTGGACAGATTCATGACTCTAGAGTTGAAATAAAATAAAAATTAACTGCTCTGATACCACTTGTAGGATCTAAATTAACCCTAGAGGGGGGTGAATAGGGTTTATTGCAGATTTCCACAGAGTAATTAAATAATCACAGCACAGATAATAATCAGAGTAAATGCGGAAAATAAATAACACACAGATTTACCCAGCTTCAGTAAAACCCTGCCTACTGCTGCATTCCCCAAGGTTTCTACTAGGAGTTAAAACAATCTCTACACTTACAATCCCCTGTAAACTCGCGACACTAGCTCCCAACTGTTCTTAACCCTACGCTCAAAACCCTGCACTGGTTTTTATCCCCAAAACCAGATTTCCCCGAATTACAAACCCTGTAATTCGGCTCTCTAGTTTTAGAGACAAACTAGAAAACTACAGATTTGATTAAAAATTCAAATTGAAAAACAAACAAGAAAAAACAAATCCAAAATCCTTTAGGAGTTTAAAAAGATGGGTTATCCCCTTTTAAAATCTCTTAGCCCTTTGGTATAAACTTGGCCGGCCACTTTTTTAATTGCTTCACCACTTTTTTTTTATTTGGCCCAAACTCTTTGTCTCTGTGTAACAAAAATGGCTGCTGCTAGGGTTTCCTTCTGAAAAGTGGCGATTGACTTTTAGGGTTTCGATTTTCTTTCAATCTGAAGGCCACTACTCTGTCGTGTGATGATCTCGAGTTATTCAGCGGCTATCCTCTTCGATTTGATGTTGAATTCTCGATCCAAGCTTCCTCCTTTCCTGGTATGATTTTTTTTTAATTTGAGATTATCTTTTGAATTAGTGCTAGAACTTGGGCACTTTTCTTGTGATGAATCGGTGGTTATTTATAGGATTAAATTCCTAAATATGTGCTCTGATTTCGTATTAGACTTTGGTCATGGAATTGCATAATTTTTTGGGCTTGAGAACTTCGTGGTTTCTACAATTGCTTCTGGATGTTTGATTGAGTCTTTTATTCCATAAAAATTGTGAAATCCTTTTCCTGAAAATATTTCCTTAAATCGTGATTTCTGGAATTTGAAATCTTCTAACTTGCGTTAGATTTCTGGACTTTTACTCTGTCTTCCTTAAAAGAAATCTTGATTAAAATAAATCTGTAAGACCAATTTTTCTGGAAATTCATCTGGAGTCCTTTTGGACTTTTTCTTGATTGAATTTGAATCTGAATATTTCAGCCTTCTAACTACCAAATTTAAACTTTTGATTTCAGGAACTTTTGAACTTATACTTTGATTTATTTAAACACATTCAATATTTCTCCTTTTGATAGAACTAGTTATACTTTGACACGAATAGATGCTTTATTTTGATCTCCATTTGTATCTTCCTGTGATGTTCATTTGCACAATGATTTGCCATATACTTGAACTGCTATTGCCTTTGAAATTTTTGTTCTTCGAATCATATTTGTCACACAAAAAAACTTATCTTGTTCTTGAATTTAATCTGTTGTGCTTCATGATAAGTTGCACACACTATGCACTTGTATGTTGGCTTTGGTCACTTGGTTTTGTGATAATGTCATCTTCACATGTTTATTTTAGCAGTTGTTCTTGAAAGTTTTATGTACATCTGAGTAGCTCTACTGTGCCATTTTGTTTGCACTTCGGTTTAGCCATGATTATGCTGCGTATACACCATGCATACATACATTGCTGTAACATTTGAAATCCACATTGTAATTACATTTTCCATGGCTTGTATTTGTATTGGTATACATGTCCGACACATTTTATGTTGTTGCACCACCACATCATTCATGTTGAACTACATTTGGGTTGTTCCTCAACCACTTGTTCATATTTGCTGTTTTGTTGTCTACTTTAGCATCTTTGAAAACTGCTGAACCATGTCTCGACCATATTTATGCTGACCCCATGTTGTTGCCATTAACCACACTTATTGAACTAATCTTAAATTTGTGCATCATCACTCGTCTATGTACATGCTTATTTTTCTTGTCATACTTATTTTGCTGCTGTGCCATGTTTCTTCGGCCATTCTTCTTGTATTTGTCCATTGAATTGATACATTGTTGTTTGTGTACATGCACAGTCTTGTGTTTGAGTTATTTTCCTTGCCAATTTCTGATCATGTATGAGTTGCACCATATATTTAAGTGTCCACATATTCGTCTATGCTATTTCATCCATACACCTTGTATATGCTTGCATTAGTTACCATGAACCTGTTTTGTTGCTGTGGCCTTTACTATCATGTATCACCAATGTTTCACACTCTCATGTGACCTGATTTGCTTGTTCATGTTTGAATTTTTCTTGTTGCTCGATCATTCTGGCTTTTTATTTTTATTTGCGCTTTTGGCTTGACCATTTTCATACTGATTTGCACTGAGTCGAGAAGGTCCTTGTGGCTACTCCTCAGATGCATACCGATTGGCGAGGCAGTGCACACGTGTATGTATTTGCACGTGTGTAAATGCAGCCATCAGACGAGATTTTCCTGTTCCTGTATATCAGACCACGTCTAGAAAAATGATGAGAAACACACCGTAATTCTGAGGCAAAATAAAATATAAAATAAAGTTTTATTTGCTTGTATTTTATTTTATTTTTGTTGCAGTCTACTGTGTGTCTTCTTCTGTATTGACAGGTATGCAGATGGTGAACTGGATTGGAGCACGTGAAGATTCAGAAGACATAGTGTTAGTGTGTGTATATGTAAATGTAATGATGAATCTGTGTATATGAAATTGATTATAGATATGATTAAAAATTGTACTTTTATTTGTAATAGACAGATGTGATTGAAATAAAAAATTATTTTATTGTGTTCAATTCAGTCTATCTATTTTTATTTGAATTCCTTCAGTATTACAGTTTCATGTGTGATGTGTCATGTCGAAATATTCAAATATTATTTGAATTGTAAATAGTGGAGTATGAATATGTACTATTCCAACTGTAGAAATAAAATATTTATTCGAAAAAAAACACTGATTGTATATTCAATTCTATATAGTAGTGTTTTATTCAATAAATATTTATTTATATGTGTAAAATATATAATAGTACTGCTTACAAACACATTTAAAATAATATACATATATATATGTTTGTTATTATCAAACAAAAATCATACAGTTATACTCAACAGTTTGTTCTCCAGTTTTAGTTGAAAGAATAGAAGGCTTATTTAAATTTAAACTAAGATCAGATGATTAAATAAGCTAAGTAAAGAGAAATCGTACAACTGAAAAGGAAATAGAAAATTTAGTACAACAACAAACATGATGAATTATGAGAAAAGATGAACAAGAGTAAACATTTCCAAGATAAGATGAAAAAGAAAATCAGTAACAATAGAAAATTTTCTTATGTGGGCTGTGCTTGGATAGGAGAATAGGGAATCTTTATAAATAATTAAATAAAATCCAAGTACGATTAGAAAAAAGGTACATAAAAGAAAAACGGAAGATGTGAAATTTTCCGTTTTCCACCTTTTTGTAACATAAGAAATCGAATTTAGAAAATTAGATTTTTCTGAAATTCTAAAAATAGTTGGTTGGTAGGATTTTGGATGCAACAATTGGATGAACTACGCTCTTACTCAGTAAGAGTGTGGGAAAATTTGGATAAAAATGTATTTTGATTTTCAAAATATTGCATTCATGTAGAACTGCCAGTATATTTAGGATGTGAGCATCATATTTTAAAAGGATTTTTGAAAAAATTGCATATACATAGAAGGTACCGCTTAGACATACATGTGTTATTATGTTGTATTTCACTTTGCACAAGTGCACGATGTTTGTAAAAATTGGATGCACACATGATGGATGTATATTATGCGAGAGGTTAATTGATTTTACGCTTATTAAATTTCGAGGACAAAATTTTCTAAAGGTGGGAGAATGTAACACCCCACTTTTTTAACTCAAGATAATAAAATAAGAATAACAGAATTAAATATTCAGAATTAAGTAAAACGGACTACCCCACTACGTCCGTCTCGAAATTCTGGCCAAAATAGACACATGGTTTGCGTAAATCGGATAACGTATGAAGAAGTTATTAAGGTTCGAAGTTTGTATACGAGCATGAAGAATATACATATATATATATGTATATGGTTAAGAAATATAAAAGTAGGTTAAGAAATTCAAAAATAGGTTCAAAATTTCAAAAATCAGTACAAATTTCGAATTTTGGGATGGTGGCAGATTTCCCGCCCAGGGGTGTCAACCCCCCTGCGGTAGATTTTGGCAGATTAGGTTTTCTTAAGACGTGGACGTTTCTGATGGTATTCAATCAAATCTAAGGGTCCTGGTTTCTCTGATACACCTATAGATAAGTTTGTAGAGCTAACCCTATACCTCATATTTCTGAGGCAACGCTGAAGCTTTGCCGCTTGCTCTTCCTCCCATAATCTATTCAGAAAATTTAGGTTGTTAATTTAGGTAAAATTTTGAATCTAATACTGTAGGAAAGGAACATATGCTTGTAAATGGGTGTTTAGATCTCCTAACGAAGTAAGGTAACTTTCTAGATCTGATCTATTCAAATTCCTTCCTCCTTCTTTCATTTCTCTTTTAATGAAAATAATCAATCCATGGTCGTCTGGTTCTAAATCTGATTAAGGGAAAAACCATGGATTCTAAAACTGGGCCAGATCCAGAATTGGGAAAGCATACAAGGTGAGTGGATTTAAGCTATACCCTTCAGATAATAATATGTTGTCATTTAGCATTCCACTTTTTATTAATTGTGAAATTGCCAGATTAATTATAAAATATTGTTATAACGAGTTGAGATGTTAACATGAATAATTCATACGTTGAATCAGCTAAAATGTTGGAATGATTACATGTTGAACAAACTTGTTAGAATATGGGCAATGACTACTATTGTTATAATTATAGGTTCATATTATTGAGTAAATGACATGTTTAACTTGTTGGACTTGAATAATTACCCGTTTGAATGTTTACTTGTCAAAATAGAATTAAACACATGATAAAAAGGACATACGACAAAATATAGGCATAATTTAGCAACACGTAAATTGGATTATAGTAAACATATGAAAAGGACAATATGCCCAAAATTTACATAAAATAAGAATAATGGTTAAAGAACAAACATGCCTAGATTCACAGTAATTTGACACTGTAACATTCTTAGGCACGAGATTAGATTGCACTTGTGATAGAAGTCTGCCCGAAACCGCCCGACATATCCAGCTTTCACAAGTGGTAAATCTAATGTGAGGGTTTTAAGTGCATAATTAAAACATGTAATGGTGCTAAGACACGAGGTTAAGTAAACTTGTGGTAGAAGTCTGCCCGGATCCGCCCTACAAATCCAGCGTCCACAAGTGTAGGCTTAATGTGAGAGGTCTAGTGCATATATATATATATATATATATAACAAGATATGAATAAATGGCAATGACGGTAATTAAATGTCTAACTCAGAAAATAAGAAAGGAAGGGATGCAATGGACTGAGTTAGTGCAATGCGAAGGAAAAGTGATGTATTTCACTAAATGACCAGTTTCTGAGAACGTGGTTGCAAGTAAGCCACAATAAATAATGTAAGATAAAGGACAGAAATTACTTGCCATCACGGATTTAGATGGGAATATGATATGAAAATAAATCACTGATTCCTTCTGTACCTCAAACTGATAAGGTGCATGAAGTGTTTTCCATAATTAAAATAAGGAACATATATTACTGTGAATGAAGAATAATGGGTTACAACCGTAAAGATTTGAAATAAACGGGGAATAAAATAACCTATTATAAATAAATAACATTAATGAAAATGTTGTATAATAGGTAGACATGTCCTAGGGATAAGTGAAGATTATAACTTAGGTTATAATAAACTAGTAAGGAAATGAGATAACTAGTGAAATGAGATAAGGGACACTTAACTGAAAATTAAGTAATCAGTAAATAGGGAAAGCCGGAAACCAGTTGAGAAAAGTGGTAAAATATATGAAATATAAGAAGTTGTACTTAATTATAAATTAATTAATCTGTAAACTTGGAAGTCTGAAACCCACTGATAAGAATAACATGTTTGGACATGTCCTAGGGACAAGAGGAAATTATAACATAGGTTATTATAAATGGGTAGAGAAACTTATTAATGGACCTTAGTTAAGAGAACTAAGTTAATAAGTAAACAACGATAAGTTGTAGTAACGGTGTAAAATGGAATTATGTTCAAATGGGAAAGAATAAGAAAAACTTATGAAATAAGTTACATTTAATCATAAATAATAACTGATATGTTAAACAGAAAACATGTGAATTGGGATATACTTAATTGCATATTAAGTAGAACATGTTATCATAACGATAAAATCAAACAAGAATATAAAGGGATTGTGGATTGCAGACCTTGGACCACAATCTAGGGAATAACCTGTTAAGAATTCAATATGTGTGAGAATAATCAAGTTAAATGGAAACCTGGTGAGGTAAGGCAAGCGCGCATAAGAATGTTTAAACATAGGGTCTGACAACATATTAAAGTGAGACGCTTGGACCAATTTGCACGTTTGAGGGTGAATAACCCAACAGGGTAGATCATCGTGGTGTTATAAGGCACAAGGGAAGCACACATTCATCAAATTATTCTGTCGGCTCCGAAGGACTGGAAGGGGAAGCACGCGACATCCTGAGATACTAAGATGCTCCAAGTTGTCCTCTGTGCGATGGAAGATATCTAGGCTGTGCTCGTAGAAGTTGGGTCTGTGCGTAACTTCTAGGTGGGTGGGTGTGACGACCCAAAGCCCGTTTCACGGCGGCAAGGGTAATTTTTGGAATATAACACATAAACTGATAATAGCAGAATAGAAATAAATAAATACACCAGATAATGCACAACAGGATATACTAGATAAATATAAACATCAGAGATACACAGTATACAGGATCATACTTAGAACAAAATAAAGTTCAGCTTTACATAAAATTTCTACAGCAGAAAAAAACATAATATGTACAGTAGGAGCTGAACAACATAAAAAGAGATAAATGATAGAATCCATCTTTAGCTCTTTCTATCCAGAAAGAGCCTGCTAAAACCTGAATACAAGGCTGCCCGTGTAGAAAAAGGGGCACCCGAGTTTGCAAGTGAAACAAACTACGAGTCAGTCATGGGACTGGTATGAGAAATCTACTTAACTTACTTTAATATATGGCCAATCACAGAACCACGCCACTAACGCGGGACGGGATTACTCTATTGGATTGCCAGTGCTTTAAAACAAATAAATCTTTTGAACATCGCAATGCTTTTTATAAAAATGAAGCCATTATAAGACTCAGTTCCCATCACATAATGCAACACAAACCGAAGGATAGAGTTTTCCATATAATGGCCAAAATATGCTTGATACGAGCAAAACAAATCATTTGATATTATTGCTAGTGTTTATATGTTTCAAAAACAATTTTCAACCATAACTATCAATCAAAGACGGCATGGGTACCATATATCATGTCGCCATATATATATACAATCAAAACCGCACAATCTCGTATTTGGAAATTGGATTTCCATCATGAACCAAGGACAGGGATCGTCCTCGCCGCTTCGAGACTCTCTAGCCCGAGCCTCAGGATCAGAGCTCGAGTGACCATTGGATCGTCAGGGCCGGTCCACCGATGTGGATTAAAATGCCTGAACACTGCTTCTCCCCACCCTATGGGGTGTAAACTGGTCATATCCGACCACATATCGACTGCGAAGAGACCGATCTAACCGAGGCGCCTTGCAATCCATCATCCAGATAAGTAAAATGTCAGGCCGTGTAAAATCTGACACCACTCCTAGCTAGAAAGAAACGCAGGTCCTCCCTGAAGTCCTCTCCCGTTTCTGGCTCATACCGGTGTGTGAGGCTCGCGAAACAACGCTAAACACAAAGCTAACTATTCAAAGCCCTGCTTTGATTATCAACCACAAAGCTCTGCTTTTCAACAAAAGCTTTGATCACTGCATCTCAGCATGCCACATAGGCAATTCACGCCATGCAACTGACGTCTATCAATCACACAGAATGAAATCCAATGTCAGACACATAGTCCATTCACAATTCCGTTCTGGGTCTGAACAAAACCGGAGGGTCTTTATTCCTCGCACATCCGTACAATCAACAAGTACGTCCGGACGGCTACCACTTCAGCCCCTTCAAGGTAGCTACTCCTATCATGAGCATCAGTAGCACCCCTCCATTCGACGTGAAGATCATCGGTCTTGCCTCGTCTTCATATCTTCGACTTTTAATCGTCGATCAATTATTTGAAATGAGAATTAACTCGGTCTTTTCAAATAATTTACGTATATTTAGAATTTCAAATCAATTCATTTCAATGGTAAAATTATTCGACATCAATAATTCTGTTCTTTAATGTAATTTTCACGCCAAATACATTCAACCATCAAATATCCAATAAACCGAGTAAATTTAGTTTATTTTCATTTCATATCGTTTATAATATTTTATCACGATTTATCGCTATTTTTGTTAATTTAAAAATAGCCAATTCATTCAAACGACGCTTAAGGCTATAACGCGTCTATGGCGATTTTTTTTTTCAGATTTGATTTACACAAATCTGAAAATCTAACCGTTGGATCTTCACAAATTTTATATCATTAGAAAGATCTTTTCAAAACGAATCCAACAGTTTTAGTTTTGGGAAAATCCGACGGTCGGATCTCCCGGTCAATCGTTTGAAGTAACGATTTCAAATTACGAACTACAACATCATTATTCGATTTATTTTAATTATATATATAAATATAATCGAATCTGGTGCTGTTTTTCTTCAGATTTGAATTAAACATTCCAGACAATCCAACCGTTGGATCTTTACAAAATTGGTGTCATTTGAAAGATATTTCCAAGGCGAACCCAACAGTTTCGGTTTCGGGAAAATCCGATGGTCGGATCTCCCACAACAATCGTTTGAAATCACGGTTTCAAAATACGAACTACAGCTTCGTTATTCGATTTATTTTAATTATATATATATATATATATAAATATAATTCATTCTTCGATTTCAAAACCATATTCATTTCATACATTTGATAAAAATAATATTTTTATCCAACAGTTATTTATTTCAACACATCACTATTTTTAACAATTCATATATATATAATAAAAATGTGATTTTTATTGTAAAAAAATTTATTTCAAAACACGATTATTTTATATAGTTCATACAGATGATAAAAATGGGATTTTTTTTGTAAAACAATTTATTTCAAAACATGATTATTTTATATACTACATATAGATGATAAAAATGTGATTTTTATTGTTAAAAGAACTTATTCAATACATGAATGTCATTCAACACATGAATTTCTATTCAACACATGAACATAATCTCAACATATGAAAATCAATCAAACACAGAAATATTTCAGAAAATTTCGGCAACATAAAGGCAGGTTTGTTAAAACCGGCACCTTCCCGAGTACGACTCCTCACTCTACCTTAAAACCTCGCGATTTTTGACAATGGGGATTTCAATATCTAGTTCGTACGCAGACGAAATTTTCCCATATACTAATCATATTGGGATTTCAATCATAATCAATCATTCCCAATCAACCATTCATGATATTCACCAAATTTCACATCAACCAAGTCCAAACAATATCACAACCAATATATATCGTCCATGGTCTGTGGACGAGGGGAGTGTGTATATATATATATATATATATATATTCGTATATAAATATATTTCAATTTCATTTCACTTCATTTCAATCATTTCAACGCATATATAATTTTTACAACGCATATATAACTTATACATCGAACATACAACTTATACAACAATTATACATATAGTGTACAACGCTTATATAACTCATACATCTACTATATAATTTATACATCATCATTTCCATATCGTTTATAATTTAGAAATCTCACATTGGGTTCCACTCCACCAAAAATTGTAGAAGACGTCCACATGAGTCCAATGTCTCTAGTTTCACTGGATTTCGACAACATAGCAAAAAGATATGATTTTTATCGTGAAATCAAAATCCGTAGCGCTTTAAAGTGCTATAATCAGTTTAAAATAAATTAAACCATTACCTCTCAAATTTCGTTCAAAACTAGGTCGCCACTTTTCGCGAAATTCGTCTAGTTTTTTGACAATCAGCCGACGCCATCTTGAAGAGCTTGGAGAGGCACGCGTTTTGAAGGTGGTGGCACTAAGTTCAGTGGCGAGACCAGGGCGCGGCGGCGGCTTGAAGACGCGACCTTCAGGGCGTCGGATCTCCCTGCATAGGTGACGATAGGTGGCGCTCCGGCTATGGATGTGGAGAGGAGATCGAGCTCTTCAAAAAACCCAACTAGGGCATTAGCTATCGGTGCGTGTGGAAGGAGATAAAGAGGAGGGAAGGTTGGAGCGCTTTATCGTCGTCGTCTGGAAGTTATCGGGGAGAGAGAAGCGGAGTTGTCGAGTTGTGATTGGCTCAGGTTTTTTATTTATTAATATATTTTTAAAAATTCAAAAATACCCCTTATCTCATGCGAACTCCAATATAAACCCAACGGCTGTCGCCCCTAGCTAAATACCCCATTCCGACCACAATGGGATATGTTTCGTAGGCCCATTCGACTGTTTCAGCCAGTTTTTCTTTAAATTAAAATATAAAACATTCAATATTTGATTTGAATGTGCATTTCAATTTGCCGGGGCCACATACTGATCCCAAAAATTCCAGAAAAATAAACCTAGCTATGTTTTGACGATACGGTCCCAAGAAAATAGTTTCGTCGAATTCTGAGACCGTTTGAAAATGGCCATTTTCTGGTCGATCCATTTTAACTGAAATCAACCAAACACATTTTCCTTCGCCACGCTCACATATTAACTTCAAAAATTATGGAATTTGAAACCTAACAATAATTTGACATCCCGGATCTAACAAAAGTGGTTTCGTCGAATTCTGAGGTCGTTTGCAAAATGTCTATTTTCAAATGCTATATAAATTATATAGCGACCTTCCTGAAAATTCGTTTGGCCATAACTTTTGATTTCCGCAATGACACTTCGATTTTTTAGATTCGTTAGAAAGATATTCATAAGAAGATTTAAATACTTTTGGTTTCACTAAAATTCCTTTTACTTTGCACCTGGTACAGTCAGTCAAATTTTGAATTCAAGTTTTGAAACTGCCGTGCCATTTCAGGCCATGTTTATAATTAAAATCAATTATATTTTTTCAAACATACTTTTCGTCGTTATTATTTAAAATATTTTATTTTAAATATTTAAATCCACCAAAATAGCCAATTTAAAATTTTTTAACTGGTTCAGATTTTTTGGGTTGTTACAATCTCCCCCACTTAAAACTTTTCGTCCCCGAAAAGGAACGAAGTTGAAAGTTGTTTAATTAACCAACTCAACTCTCATTCTGGCTTCCATTCTTCAACTTTTCAGTTTCTAAGAATTTTCAAATTCTTCAAAAATTGGGCTAACACCCTAAATTTTCGAAAATTTTCGCCATAACCTCCTTTGTACGGGGAGGGGTTTGGAAATTTATTGGGCGTATTAGGTGCCCAATAAATCCTAATAAGCATACACATATTTATAGTGATATATTCTAGTGTCCACGGGGGAGTGTGTATATATAATAACTCCAGAGAATAAATTCTCGTCACCCCATAAATAGTTTTTGTGCCTTAAAAGACTAGAGAGACGTGTTTATTATCATCTCTAGACCCGTGTGGGGTTTTTATTAATCTGGCAATTTATCGTTACATTTTATATGGTCCATATCAGTCATCAGTTAATATAGTCATCGCCATACAAACCTCTTGTTCGTATGGTGAATATTCAACCTCGTCACATAAGCTCCAAATGCTTATGTGGCATATGATGAAGTATGCCTATCTTTAAGAAATATGCCATGTAGTGTAGTTCAAAATTAATTGTTACTATCCTATGGCGACATTTATTCATTAATTACACACAGAATAACCAACACTCTGCATCCAATGGCTTCACAGGAGTTGATATAATAATAAAATTGTGCATCCAATTCATTAAGGTTTACCTATTTGTCGGGCACGCAAATAAATTCCTTTACTCAACAGCTAATCCATTTACCTGTGCATATATATATAATGCACATGTATATATTTCTATCTATTTCTAATCAGTTCAGTGCGTGATTTAATCGAATAAATTCTACCGTTCATTCTCTTATTGACTTAATTAACTATCATTCTAATAATTTAATTAATCAAATCCATAATCACACAACACAACATCAATCAATTTATTTTTAACTTTTCACAAATATACTAGTTAATTCATATACTCCTTTAAATCATTTAGACCATATGATTAAAATTTTACATCCATGAAAAGAAAACAACAACAAAGTAGAGAACATAATGGAAATTGCAAAATATGGTAAATGTACCTTGCACCAGAGTCAATCAGAGATATCCACCCTGCACTTAGGATAGGCTTTCTTAATGCTTTCCTCGGTTTCCGAAGTACAGTCTCGTGGATCTCCACTCCATTGCACTTTGACTAAGTGAACCTTCTTGTTCCTCAGCTCTTTTGTTTCTTTGCCAAAAATCTTGATCGTCTCTCTTCTCACTGCCAATTCTGGAGTAATTTCTATATCCCTTTGAGCTACTTCTTCCACGATCAAATCTGGATCATGAACATGCTTTCGAAGATGAGATACGTGAAATACATCATGTACTCCAGGCAACCAATCAGGTAACTGAACCCTATAAGCAAGAGTTCCAATCCGTTCAAGAATAGGAAACGGACCAATGAATTTGGGCGTCAATTTCCCCGTTTTACCGAATCGGATGACTCCTCTCATCGGAGATACCTTCAAATATGCATAGTCGCCAAAAGCAAATGATATATCTCTTCTTCTCTTATCTGCATAGCTCTTTTGTCAGCTTTGAGCGGCTAGTAATTGTTTCTTAATGAAATCGACTTTATCTGCAGCACCGCGAATCATATCTGGCCCCAATACGATTCTATTACCAGGTTCAACCCAACAAGCAGGGGATCGGCACGGTCTACCATACAATACTTCGAATGGAGACATTTTTTGGCTCGCTTGGTAGCTGTTGTTATATGAGAATTCGGCCAAATGCAAATGATCTTCCCATGATCCGCCAAAATCAATAATACAAGCCTGCAATAGATCTTCTAAAATACGATTCACCCTCTCAGTTTGACCATCTGTTTGATGATGATAAGCGGTGCTCAAGTTCAGTTTCGTTCCCAATTCTTCTTGGAATGCTCCCCAGAATTTGCTAGCAAAAATTGGGTCACGATCACTAACGATGCTCATGGGAACTCCGTGCAGTCTAACAATTTCCTTGAAATATATTTGTGCCAAACTCTGAGCAGTTATGTTCGATCTGACAGGTATGAAATGGGCGGTCTTCGTGAAACGATCTATGATCACCCAAATACTGTCATTTCCATTCCTGGTTCTGGGCAAACCATCTATGAAATCCATAGAAATCTGTTCCCATTTTCCACCTTGA
Organism: Allium sativum; assembly: GCA_030737875.1. Lineage (NCBI taxonomy): Eukaryota > Viridiplantae > Streptophyta > Magnoliopsida > Asparagales > Amaryllidaceae > Allium > Allium sativum. The sequence continues at coordinate 661,038,753 of CM060918.1, read as the reverse complement.
ATTTCCAAAGGTTGCAACAATCCAGCGAGTTTTTGCTGATCGCTTTCGACCTGTTGACAGTTGGAACACCGGCTTACATATAAAGAAATGTCTCGTTTCATCGATCTCCACCAGAAAGTGCATTTGATATCATTATACATCTTGCTCACTCCCGAATGGATAATAAGCTTGGCTTTGTGACATTCATCCAATACTTCTCTCCGGAGTTCAGCAATGTTTGGCACACATATTCGGCCTTCTAACCTCAGAATTCCATCGTTATCAATCAGAAAACTCGAGGGCTCGCCTTTCTGAATTCTTTCCCTGATTCTTTGAATAAAGTGATCATCCTTCTGAAGAGCAGATATTTTATCAATAAATGAAGTCGTAATAATAAAACTGGCGATTATTACATTCTTTCTTCTTAGCGCATCAGCCACAACATTGGCTTTCCCTGGAGTGTACAAAATCTCAAAATCGTACGCTGCAAGAAAATCTAACTACCGTTGCTGCCTCAGATTCAAGTCTTTCTAGGTGAACAAATACTTCAATGACTGATGGTCTGTATACAGTTCAAATTTCTCACCCAAAAGATAGTGCCTCCAGATTTCCAAAGCAAATACGATGGCTAACAACTTAGGATCATGAGTAATGTAATTTTTCTCATGTGGTTTCAGCTGACGGCTAGCATAAGCAACCACTTGACCTCTTTGCATTAACACTGCACTAAGGCCTTCTCTAGAAGCATCAGTCCAGACTTTCAAGTCCTCATTGCCATCTATTATTGTTAACACTGGAGCAGTCGTCATTTTTAACTTCAGCTTCTGGAAAGATGCCTTGCATTCGGGAGTCCAGTTGAATCTCGAATGTTTCTTAGTCAGTTTCGTTAAGGAACTAGATGTCTTCGCGAAATACTTAATGAATTTCCGATGATAACTGGCCAACCCGAGAAAACTTCCGACTTCTGTGGGTGTACGAGGCTGTTTCCAATTCTGAATAGTAGTGATTTTACTGGGATCCACTGAAATTCCTCGTTTTGACACGACATGGCCAAGAAATTTGACTTCTTCTTGCCAGAATATACATTTGGAAAACTTTTCTTTTAAAACATTCTTTTTGAGAATTTCTAACACCTGTTCCAAATGTTTTTCATGCTCGCTCTCTGACTTAGAGAAGATCAGTATATCATCAATGAAAACCAGAACAAATTTATTCAAGACTCCTCTGAATACTCGGTTCATTAGATCGACAAAATAAGCTAGAGCGTTACATAAGTTGAACGGCATTACTAACCATTCGTAGAATAAGTCTGGACCTCTGAATGCTGTCAAAGGAAAACACTCTTCGGCAATACAAAGTTGATGGAAACCTGTAGCTAGGTCCATTCGTGAAAATACTTGTGCGCCATTCAATCTATCCAACAAATCATCAATCCGCGGAAATGGATATTTGTTTTTCAATGTCTGCTTGTTCAAGTCATGATAATCTACACATAGTCTGAGAGTACCGTCTGACTTCGGGACAAATACCACTACTACTCCCCAATCAGAGAAACCAGGCCTGATCAGGCCCTTCCATACAAGCTGTCGAGTTTGATTATCTAACTCATCTTTCTCTTTCAAGATCATTCTTCGAATAGCGTAAACTAGTGGCCTTGCATTCGGAACCAAAGAGATTTTGAAATCAATTTCTCTCTACGGAGGTAAGCTAACAACTTCTTCGAACACATCTGCATAGTTCTTGACAACTGGGATATTTTCAATATCGACCAGAATATTCTCTATAACGATAGGAACTGGTTCTATTTGTGCAGAAGTAATATCCGAAGCTACCAAAAAATATTTTCTATTAGAATTCGGTCCTTCGCATGGAATGGTTATATATTCCCCGAACTTTGTCTTTTCCTTAACAATTCTTTCGACACATTTGACCACTGCTTCATATTTGGTTACCCAATCCACTGAAATCCTTTGCTAAGACTAACCAAAGCTCTGATACCACGTTTGTGACGACCCAAACCCCGTTCCACGGCGGCAAGGGTAATCATTGGAATATTACACATAAACAGATAACAATAGAATAGAAATAAATAAATACACCAGATAATGCACAAAAGGATATACTGGATAAATATAAATATCAGAGATACACAGTATACAGGATCATACTTAGAACAAAATACAGCTCATCTTTACATAAAATGTCTACAGCGGAAAACAAAACATAATATGTACAGTAGGAGCTGAACAACATAAAAAGAGATAAATGATAGAATCCATCTTCAGCTCCAGCTATCCAGAAAGAGCCTGCTAAAACCTGAATACAAGGCTACCCGTGTAGAAAAAGGGGCACCCGAGTTTGCAAGTGAAACAAACTACGAGTCAGTCATGGGACTGGTATGAGAAATCTACTTAACTTACTTTAATATATGGCCAATCACAGGACCACGCCGCTAACGCGGAACGGGTTTACTCCATTGGATTGCCAGTGCTTTAAAACAAATAAATCTTTTGAACATCGTAATGCATTTTATAAAAATGAAGCCATTATAGGACTCAGTTCCCATCACACAATGCAACACAAACTGGAGGATAGAGTTTTACCTTATAATGGCCATAATATGCTAGATACGAGCAAAACAAATCATTTGATATTATTGCTAGTGTTTATATGTTTCAAAAACAATTTTCAATCATAACTATCAATCATAGATGACATGGGTACCATATATCATGTCGCTATATATATACAATCAAAACCGCACGATCTCGTATTTAGAAAATCGATTTCCGTCATGAACCAAGGCCGGGGATCGTCCTCACCGCTTCAAGACTCTCTAGCTCGAGCCTCAGGATCGGAGCTCGAGTGACCCTTGGATCATCAGGGTCGGTCCACAGATGTGGATTAAAATGCTTGAACACTGCGTCTCCCAACCCTATGGGGTGTAAACTGGTCATATCCGACCACACATCGAATTCGAAGAGACCGATCTAACCGAGGCGCCTCACAATCCATCAACCACATAAGTAAAAAGTCAGGCCATGTAAAATCTGACACCACTCCTAGCTAGAAAGAAACGCAGGTCCTCCCTGAAGTCCTCTCCCGTTTCTGGCTTATACCGGGGTGTGAGGCTCACGAAACAACGCTAAACACAAAGCTAGCTATTCAAAGCCCTACTTTGATCATCAACCACAAAGCTCTGCTTTTCAACAAAAGCTTTGATCACTGCATCTCAGCATGCCACACAGGCAATTCAAGCCATGCAACTGACGTCTATCAATCACACAAAATGAAATCCAATGTCAGACACACAGTCCATTCACAAGTCCGTTAAGGGTCTGAACGAACCCGGAGGGTCTTTATTATTCGCACATCCGTACAATCAACAAGTACGTCTGTATGGCTACCACTTCAACCCCTTCAAGGTAGCTACTCCTATCATGAGCAACAGTAGCACCCCTCCATTCGACGTGAAGATCATCGTTCTTGCCCCGCCTTCATATCTTCGACTTTTAATCATCGTTCAATTATTTGAAATGAGAATTAACTTGGTCTTTTCAAATAATTTACATATATTTAGAATTTCAAATTAATTCATTTCAATGTTTAAATTATTCGACATCAATAATTCTATTCTTTAATGTAATTTTCATGCCAAATACATTCAACCATCTAATATCCAATAAACCGAGTAAATTCAGTTTATTTTCATTCCATATCGTTTATAATATTTTATCACGACTCATCGCTATTTTTATTTATTTAAAAATAGCCAATTCATTCAAATGACGATTCAGGCCATAACGCGGCCGTGGCGCTGTTTTTCTTTAGATTTGATTTACACATATATGAAAATCTAACCGTTGGATCTTCACAAATTTTATATCATTAGAAAGATCTTTTCAAAACGAATCCAATGGTTTCAGTTTTGGGAAAATCTGACGGTCGGATCTCCCGGTACAATCGTTTGAAGTTACGATTTCAAATTACGAACTACAGCATCGTTATTCAATTTATTTTAATTATATATATAAAGTCGATTCTGACGCTGTTTTTCTTCAGATTTGAATTAAACATTCCAGACAATTCAACTGTTGGATCTTTACAAAGTTCGTGTCGTTGGAAAGATATTTCCAAGGCGAACCCAACGGTTTCAGTTTCGGGAAAATCCGATGGTCGGATCTCCTGCAACAATCGTTTGAAATCACGGTTTCAAAATACGAACTACAGCTTCGTTATTCGATTTATTTTAATTATATATATATATATATATATATATAAATATATATATTTCATTCTTCGATTTCAAAACCATATTCATTTCATATATTTGATAAAAATAATATTTTTATCCAACAGATATTTATTTCAACACATCACTATTTTTAACAATTCATATATATAATAAAAATGTGATTTTTATTGTAAAACAATTTATTTCAAAACACGATTATTTTATATAGTTCATACAGATGATAAAAATGTGATTTTTATTCTAAAACAATTTATTTCAAAACACGATTATTTTATATACTTCATATAGATGATAAAAATGTGATTTTTATTGTTCAAAGAATTTATTCAATACATGAATGTCATTCAACACATGAATTTCTATTCAACACATGAATATAATTTCAACACAGGAAAATAAATCAAACACAAAAATATTTCAGAAAATTTCGGCAGCATAACGGTAGGGTAGTTTTAACCGGCACCGTCCCGAGTACGACTCCTCGCTCTACCTTAAAACCTCGCGGTTTTTTACAATGGGGATTTCAATATCTAGTTCGTACGCAGACGAAATTTTCCCATATACTAATCCTATTGGGATTTCAATCACAATCAATCATTTCCAATCAACCATTCATGATATTCACCAAATTTCACATCAACCAAATCCAAACAATATCACAACCAATATATATCGTCAATGCTCTGTGGATGAGGGGAGTGTCTATATATATATATATATTCATATTTAAATATATTTCAATTTCATTTCACTTCATTCCAATCATTTCAACGCATATATAATTTTTACAACGCATATATAACTTATTCATCGAACATACAACTTATACAACGCTTATACATGAGGTGTACAACGCTTATATAACTCATACATCGACTATATAATTTATACATCGTCATTTCCATATCGTTTATAATTCAGAAATCTCACATTGGGTTCCACTCCACCAAAAATTGTAGAAGGCTCAAAAAAATATCCGGTCTCTTCTAAAATGTAGAAGACGTCTACATGAGTCCAATGTCTCTTGTTTCACTGGATTTCGACAACATAGCAAAAAGATATGATTTTTATCGTGAAATCAAAATCCGTTGCGCTTTAAAGTGCTATAATCAGTTTAAAATAAATTAAACCGTTACCTCTCAAATTTCGTTCAAAACTAGGTCGCCACTTTTCACGAAATCCGTCGAGTTTGGTGACGATCAGCCGACGCCACCTTGAAGAGCTTGGAGAGGCGCGCGTTTTGAGTGTTGTGGCGCTTAGTTCGGTGGCAAGACCAGGGCGAGTTGGCGGCTTGAAGACGCGACCTTCGGGGCGTCGGATCTCCCTACACAGGTGACGATAGGTGGCGCTCCGGCTATGGATGTAGAGAGGAGATCGAGCTCTTCAAAAAACCCATTTGGGGCGTTGGCTATCGGTGCGTGTGGAAGGAGATAAAGAGGAGGGAAGGTTGGAGCGCTTTATCATCGTCATCTAGATGTTATCGGGGAGAGAGAAGAGGAGTTGTCGAGTTGTGATTTGCCAAGGTTTTTTTATTTATATATTTTTAAAAATTCAAAAATACCCCTTATCTTATACGAACTCCAATCTAAACCCAACGACTGTCGCCCCTAGCTAAATACCCCAATTCAAAACACAATGGGATACGTTTCATTGGCCCATTCGACTGTTTCAGTTAGTTTTTCTTTAAATTAAAATGTAAAACATTCAATATTTGATTTGAACGTACATTTCAATATGCCGGTGTCACATATTGATCCCAAAAAAATTAAATCTAGCTATGTTTTGATGATACGGTCCCAACAAAACTAGTTTCGTCGAATTCTAAGACTGTTTGAAAAATGGCCATTTTCTGGTAGATCCATTTTAACTGAAATCAACCAAAAACATTTTCCTTCTCCACGCTCACATATTAACTTCAAAAATTATGGAATTTGAAACCTAGCAATAATTTGACATCCCGGATCCAACAAAAGTGGTTTTGTCGAATTCTGAGGTCGTTTGCAAAATATCAATTTTCAAGGGCTATATAAATTCTATAGCGACCTTCCTGAAAATTCATCTGGCCATAACTTTTGATTCCCGCTATGAAACTTCAATTTTTCAGATTCGTTAGAAAGATATTCATAAACAGATTTAAATATTTTTGAATTCACTAAAATCCATTTTACTTTGCACTCGATACAGTTAGTCAAAGTTTGAATTCAAATTTTGAAACTACCGTGCCATTTCAGGCCATGTTTATAATTAAAATTAATTATATTTATTTTCAAACATCGATTCAAACATACTTTTCATCGTTACTATTTAAAATATTTTATTTTAAATATTTAAATCCACCAAAATAGCCAATTTAAAAATTTTTAACTGGTTCAGATTTTCAAGGTTGTTACAGTGGGCCTTGACTACAAAAGTAGCTATGCAGTCAGAATGTTGTGACGCTGTGACACCAGGGTGATTCGGCGGTCGCCTCAGTTAAATGACCCACTATACCACTGAAAAGACACTTCCTCTTGTCGTGGGATCTATTATTTCTTCCACCCATCTTATATTCCAATCCCTTGGTTGTGATTCTTCCACTTTGGCCTCTTTCCTTTCACCTTTCTCCTTCTGCGTGGATTAAGCCATATCAACAAGCTTCTTATCCTTCGGCTTGTGTTCCTTAGCCCAAACTCCCTTATTCTCATCCTTACTATCCTTGTGTAGCTTGTTGACAAGTTTCTCGAAACTACCTCCATCGCAGGGCAACCTACAAAGCTTGAAAGAAGATTAGCCGCAGGTAAAACTACTGCGGCTACAGATAGAAGTTGGGCACTACTTCGCCCACGACATGTGCCGTATGCTTTTGAAACTATGGCGAAAAGAAAGAAATAAGAGATTCAAATAGAGAATCGGAAGATAGTGCATATGGCTTTGGGGAATATGCCCTTTTTTAAAAAAAAAAAACAACACTTTTCTCTTGAAAAATACTTCTTTATAAAAATGCTTTTGAAAACGGGTTTCAAAATCCTTTACCTGTTCTGGTAACCTTCAGCTCTGATACCATGTGTAACACCCCACCTCCATTAAGGTCACTTACAAAGGGAATGCATTAACTTCAGTGGAGCGTCGTAAGTGTATGGAACAGATAAATTACGAAACAGACAAAATTTTAAACAGTGGAAGATATATAAACTTTACTTCATTGATAGAACAACAGCTTAGTAAATCAGCTTGTACAAAGATTTGTTTTCCAACACCAAAACACCCATACCCATTACAACAAAGCATCTGTCTTATTTAACAAAATAAAGAAGCATAAAATAACAATGATATTCCCCAATAAAGAATGAGCCAGCCATAGCAGTGGAAAAGAGAGTCCAAAAAGAAAACTGAGCTAAGTGTTAATGTTCCCTCCCTACGAACCTGGGGGGAAGGGGGGAACGGAAGAAAAGAAGGTGAAAGAAAACGGGTCAGACATAAGTCTGGTAAGTCCAGTGATTATTTAGCATGTAAACAGGTAAAAGGATCATGACATGAGTAAACTGAATACCATACGTAACCATGATGATAAGCATAGCAAGACAACAAATGATGATCATTAGATATGACAAGGTAAGATACACTAAATGCGCTTCGGTTCTTTCTCTGATTTCTTTTCTCTGCACCACCCAACTAGCATCCAAATAGTGTCTTTTATGGAACGATCTGTATCCCCTACTAGTGTCCCAACTAGTATCCCGTTAAAAGGATCTGTATCCACTACTAGTGTCCCAACTAGTATCCTACATTATATAAGGTTATCCCAACCCCGCAACTATGTTAGCCTTCAGGTGTACATCTGGTATGAGGATCTTACCTCAATCAGCCCAATTGCCATGAAGATGTTAGATGGACCCTTACTACCCTATCGATTCGGCTCCCTTCTTGTATTAATTTTTCTTGTGTCTGTGTCAATCAGCCCTCTCTTGCATGTAGATACCCTGTGCTAGTCCCACCATAAGGTGTATCAATCCATATGATAGCGACCCGACACGATACAAGATGCACAGTGTATACTACTGATGCCCAATGCCTGCTTTTTCACTCAGGAGCACGTGCACGCCCATACTCCGTCGGAACTACACTATTGCACCCCTTCCGGTATTTTGACCGCTTATAATCAGCCCAGTAATCGTGCCCCACCCTGCCTAGTTCAGGGTACCGTGATACATCTATGTGGGTTACTGCTGAAATGGGTCCCCGTTATTAGGGTTTCCTAGGGTTTAATCGTATGCCCCCCAAATTGGCTAAGTGTTATCCATCCATTGAAGTTAACTTAACCCATCCACACATCATGTCATGTTGGTTAAGTGTTTCTTATTAACTTAACCCTTCTCACTCATCATGTTGTAATTGGTTAAGTGTTTTCTATTAACTTAACCATGTTCATTCATCATATTATATTGGTTAAGTGTTTCCCCGTAGCTTAACCCCATTCGTTCATCATGTTATATTGGTTATGTATTTCCCATTAACTTAACCCCACTCGTTCATCGTGTTATATTGGTTAAGTGTCATCAATCCAGTCGAGTTAATTTAACCCACCCACTTGTCATCTTACACTGGTTAAGTGTTGCCTTCTTGTGTTACTTAACCCTACCACTTGTCATGTTACATTGGTTAAGTGTTGCCTTCTTGTGTTACTTAACCCTACCACTTGTCATGTTACATTGGTTAAGTGTTGCCTTCTTGTGTTACTTAACCCTACCACTTGTCTTCATACATTGGTTAAGTGTTTCCTTCTTGTGTTAACTTAACCCTACCATTCTAAGCATGTCTGTTTATTAGCATTAATTCATTCATTAATGCCTCAACCACTCACATTAGAACTGTTGTTTGCGGTTGCTGGATGTGTCGGGCGGTTCCGGGAAGACTTCTACCCTAAACTCATTCTAACCTCGGGTTTTGGGCTTAATGTGCTAACCTCTCACATTAGATCTATATCGTTGCGGTCGCTGGATGTGCCGGGCGGTTCCAGGCAGTCTTACACCGCAACTCAATCTAACCTCGGGTTAGGCACTTTCATCTTTTAATTAATTTACATATTTAACATTCATGTTTATATGTAAATTATCCACAAGTGTTGTCAGTTCAAATCATGCCCCATTTACGCTCTAAATTATGTCCATAATTCTAGGTATACAAATTCTACCATTTCATGCTACTAATCATTTATATGATTATGAGCCAATCTATACCAATAACATGTAGTTTAATAATTTTCCCCAACGTCTCCCCCCGTTATTCGTTCGCGTAATTCACATAGAATGTTAGGCTCACAAATTAGCCTATCTAATAAACAAAACGTAAAAGAAAGGGACGTGTAACATTCCAATAGGCATAAACAATATAGATCAACATGCATAGTATAAATTTTGGATAGAATGACGTAAAATTAATTAAGCACATGAACGTGATCTTACATTTAAATTAGATCCAATTAACATGCGAACTAGCATAGATCTAATTGTATAAGCATGAACTTATATATATCTTAAACATGGGTACTAACTTGGATCTAAACATGTAAGCATGTATGAACATAACTTATCATGTAATTTGCATATACAGCATGGTAGGTTCAATTGTGTCAGTCCAATAGTCTCATAGGCATAGGATGTACAACATGATAAATCAATCTCAACAGTCCCACAGGCATGATAGGTTCCATTTTGTCAACCCATCAGTCTCATAGGCATGTTAGGTTTCATTATGTCAATCACAATAGTCTCATAGGCATTATAGGTGTCATTACATCAATCACAATAGTTTCATAGGCATAGGTAATTCAGAATTGACAAAAGGATAGGCACAAATAGAATTAGTCATAGTTCTAGATCCAGTTATTACAGTCATGATTTCTTATTAGGTGTTCACATCGAAACAATAACTGTACTTACAGAAAATGGGCGGATCTTGATTTCTGGGATCTGATTTCTAAATTTGAAAAGCTATCCTTTGATGTAGACGTTTGATTCTCTAGTTCTTCTAATTGATTCCTAGTTTGAATTTGATTTTCTAGTTTGGAGAAGATGAAAGAGGCTAGGCTAGCTTGTAGATGATCAGCATGACAGCACCATAGTCTTAGGGATATCAGGTCAAGGTCTAGGTTTGGCTACGTATATATAGATGTCTAGAATTAATTCTAGCCTTTAGATTAGTCTAGGGGAATCAGAGCCATCAAATCAAAGAGATGTGTCATCCAACCAACCATAGCACGACACATATGCCCTGATACCTCAGAAATCAGTCATTGGCCAACCAGAGAAGGCCACATCAGCACAGGGCTGTAAAAATTCGTCACAGGAGCTGGATCTATGAGGGGTCGACTCCCTACAGGGGGGTCGACACCTATGTCGACTCCCCTATAGTGGGGTCGACACCTATGTCGACTCCCCCATAGGGGGGTCGACACCAATGTTGACTCCTCCTTGGGGGGGGGGGGGGGGGGTCGACACCCCTGAGCGGGAAATTTCCGGCTCAGGCCGCTCTTGCCAGATTTTGAAATTTGAACTATTTTCTGATTTAATTTATTATTATATTTAATTAATGTTTAAACTTGAAAACTTCTGAACTCCACAACTTCTTCATACGGAGTCCGATTCACGCAAACTCGGACTCTACCCCAAGCAGAATTCCGAGACGAATGCAATGGCGTAACCTGTTTCACTCAATTCCTCTTTTAAAAATTAAGTGTTCTTAGATTCATTAATTGTGATATTTACAGAAAATACAGGGTGTTACAATACTAGAGCACAACAACTTGAGTTGTGATAGATTGGAATTTTGAAAAAAATTCGATCTTTTGGAATCGGGTTGTTACATCATCTCCTCAACCTGCCTCTTTAGGATATCATTCTCTGCTCTCGAAGCGTCATTGTCATTCTGAAGATGAGTTACTCTCGCATTATCCTTTTCTAAGTCGACACACACTTGCACCAACTCGGCCTTGTACTTTTTCAGGGCCATATTCTTAGTGGTTAAGTTTGCTACGTTCTCTTTGAAAGTGGAGCGGGCATGCTTTTCTTCATTCCTAAGAATCTGATAGGCGTGCTTCATCTCTTGAGTAACAATAAGACCCAATAATTAATATTTGAAAGTACAGAGGTGAACAATGAAATGTTTGCGAAACGAAGAGTAGACCCACCTATTTCTATGTTCAAATTAACGACAGCTGTCCGCTCAGCATCGGTAGTCAGCCTCTGGTTAATTAGCACAAGTTTATCATCCTAATCAGTGCCAAGTGATGGCAGGAGTACTTAGTGAGTTGGTCAGCATGATGGTACACAACCCTCACATGCATCCAAAGCTCTCCGGACTTCTTGACGGGGGGTGGATTGAGGTCAGGAAGGAATATCATCTCGTCAAAATAATGATCAGGGAAATTTCGCTTCAGTAATGCCTTCCTTTCATCAACAGAAGTCTCCTGTCTCTCGGGATCTACTGGGTCCTGCTTCCTCACAACCGTCGCTCCTGCAGGTCTCGAATGGCTAAGCGTCGACTCCTTCCACTTAGTAGTCTGGACGGGAGCGAAAGGTGCTGTGTGCGAAGGAGCTGTCGAAGACGAGTGCTTGGAGCCTCATAAATCAACTCGAGAGTCTTCCACAGATACTTGAATCAGGGGTGGAGGAGGGGGATTCAGAGATCGTTGAGATCGATCTCTACTTCGATGTTCATTGCTACGGTCCGACGGGGGTGGAGTGTCACCATACAAACTAGTTCCTCTTCTAAGGCCGTCGAAAAAAGTGTTCCTAAGGTATCAGCCGCTTCTGTGTCCATAGCCTCGTCCTCCACGACCTCTAGCCATAACACCTGTCAAACAAGCGATTCAAAGTCAAATAAATCACACATTCAGACGAACCTTTATGCTATGTAGTGTTTATGATTGTATGCCCTAAGTGTTCTCTCAGTAGACAAGATTGTGTTTCATTCGAAGGAGTCAACCCCTCTGCAGCAAGAGATAGCTCTTCCATGCTTGTCGTACCCGACCATGGAGACAATTGTAGGTCAAGTTTATTAAGGCCATCAAACTGGCCCTCTTCGTCGAGCGAGGCGGTGGTCTCTGAAGGAGTCGCTGGATATTGTGGTCTGTCAGATGCCCCCACACCGGCCTTTCCTATCAGAGGCAGGACTAAAGCGCTTAATAAACCTCATCTTCATCCACAGTCTCCTCATCATGAGCCTAATCTCCACCGAAATCTCCTTTGGGATTTAGCAGCTCTTTGCGATTCTGGCCGAACAGGAGGCATCTTCCTTTTCCGACTAGGACCCACTTTATCTTTCGCCACTTTCTCCTTCGGTCCACCGCTTGCGACCGCAGGCCTGATTATAGCTCTGTCATCGGGGAGTATCCCCGCACGACGAAGGCGATCCTGTCCTTTTCCAACTAGGACCCACTTTATCTTTCGCCACTTTCTCCTTCGGTCCACTGCTTTCGACCGCATGACTGATTATAGCTCTATCATCAGGGAGTAGCCCGGCACAATGAAGGTGATCCTGACTTGTGACTATATCAATGGAACGCGCCTCAGACAGAAACGATTGCGAAGCCTCAAGACGATATTGGTACTCAGCTCCAATGGGCGCCTCAGCGTTCCCTATCATGATTAAAATAGAATCGAATATGAGACGATGAATTCAAAAAATTTACAGTAGGAAGTGAAGCTCAGAAGTGCTTACTTCCTTCTACCCATCTCCTCGCGAATCCAGGAGGATAACACACGAAGAACCACCCGTGTTTGAATACCGATGGCTTAGGCCACGTCCTGACAAAGAATTTTGTGACAGGCAATGCTTCCAGGAACCTCTAGGAAGGCAATATGCTTACTCTTCTCTTGAGTTGAAAGTATTACCGAATATCCTCTCTGGTAGGTTCCAAGTGAAAATACTCTTGATAAAGAACACAAGCGCCAAGAAGCGAGGAATAAGCATTCGGATGCAGTTGCAACAATGCAATACGGAAATAGCATAGCACGTCCCGAATAAAGTTGTTAGCGGTGGGCACGCATCCAGCAGTGCATGCTTGTCTAGTCTAAGTAGTCAAACCCTCAGGCTGCACATAAGCCCGGCCACCCTCTCCTGGTGCGTAGACATGATCCGTAGGAATATTGAATCACAATGCCATTTTCCTAACCGCCATTGAATGCATACGTGATGGCACCAAATCTATTGGATTTTCAAGAATAGCTGCGTTGGGCAGCATATCCAGGGCCGTAGGAACCACTGGTGCATCCCCGTCGACGATGTCCACATTTTCAACTTGTTCGTATATTACCAGAGAGTGTCGTCCTTCGGTTTGTGCTCTAGGCAAAATTTTCGTTTTGGAAGGGGTGGATCTTTCAGTAGTCTCAAGATCATTGTCCGTCGAGCTACCATTTCTAGTAGAGTCGAATGTATGCGAAGATGGAAAGGAGGCCTCGTCTTCTGAAGTCTTTCTAGTCATTGATATTGAATGCATCGCTAGTTGTACTTTAACACACTAATGCTAGACGTCGCAGCTGAATAACCTATACCCTTCGTGTTGGTGTCAGCTAACATGTGTGTGCAATGTCATGCAGAATCTCGCACCCGTTGGATACGAGCCCCTTTCCTCTTCTTATCCGAAGCCCCTCTATGCCTTGCCTCCATTACGGCACGCTCTACTCCCCCTTCTCTCCGCTCCTAACCTCTTGGGCTCGTGCCTCAAAGGGCCTCGGAAACCTACCTAATTCGATGAGTAAAGTTTCGCTAAATACAAAAGCTCTGGGCTTTAATGGGGGTTCGAAAGCAAGATAAGAAAAAAAGAAGAGGACGGAAGTGAGGAGGGAGAGCCCTACTTATAAGAAAAAGGGGAATTTCCACTGGTATTCCTACCGTTTCGACCCCCAATAGGGTACAAAATTTCGTACCCTTGGATATGAAATTTCGTACCCCTCGGGTACGAAATTTTGTACCCACCCGGGGTACGAAGTTTCATACCCATGTCAGGAAACCAAATAATATATATATATATATGATGGCGTAAATGCATGTTCCATACACGTGCATACAAGTCGCCACAAGCATGCGAAGGTGATACGATGCGCATATTTAGCGACACAAACACGCCATCACGCCAACAACAACTCGTTCACAATTCCACAACGAAAGAGCCCGATAACTAACATCTATTTTCTTAAAGTTTACAGGAAAAGTCGACGACTCGACTACTACTTCGACTAACACAAAGCACATCATGTCAAGACAAGACGTACTTTGGGGGGAAAATATTAACTTCTTTTTGGTCTGGTTCCCAAAAGTACACAAGACATGCCCGACTCAATGCATCGCGTGAGACCAATCCCGAGAGTGTCGCAAAGGAGTAAAGGAAAGGGGCCGAAAAGGGATAGCGCCAACGAGAACATCATCGCTCCCCAAGATATTGCCAAACCAAGACCTCGGACCCTAAAGAGTCACGAGTCCAAGTTTCGAACCTCCTAGCCTGCCTTCATGACGTTTTCATACCCCGTCGGGTAAGAATTTCATACCCCAGGGAGGGGTATGAACTTTATACATATGTGGGCTACGGGGTGCGAAGTATTGGAGATCGGATGAAGGGGATACGAAATTCCTGGTGTGGTCCCCTATTCCTACATACTCTTACCAAACCACTCTACTATAAATACGCCTTGACCTCACACTTCAAAGGGGTTGAAATTTGGTGACTTGAAATCTCTAGAGAGCTCCAAATAGCCACTTTAACGGCATCTCCACTTTGAGGAAGAAGAAGGAAAAAATTGTCTTTTTTCTAATACTTTGCATATGACCATTATGACTTCATATAACTTAGAGATGAATTTAGTGAGATGTTTTGAGATAGTCTCGACCTTGTAATTCTTGGTTATTTATAATATTCCAATGACTCTTCAAAGTGGACATAGATCTCTCGCGAGTCCAAACCACTATAAATCTCTCGTGTTATTTATTGCTTTCCGCACTTACTTTCATGACCAAAACCACAATTCCCAAGTAATTTCTATCTTGGGTGTTTACGACATTTTTTGCCGTAAACACATGGCTTGATCATTTTGGTCATCTAGATCTACTATGATGTGTAAAATAGGTAAAAACCCAAATAGACATGATTTGTCAAACTATTTGAATTTAGAATGTGATTAATTGTGTGCCCTATGTGAGCAAGAAAATTAATCACATGACCTTCTTACAATAAAACAACTTCTAAATCTATAATATTTCTACAAAGAATTCAAAGTGATATATACCGTCCAATCCATCGTGCATGTGCACCATTTAAATATTTTATGTTGTAAATTGATGTATAAACTCATTAGTCACATGACATTTTTTCTCTATGAAGAACATGGCATTTACCCAATTGCTATCTAAGATAATCAAACTAAAATCACACACTACCCTGACTATCAGATTAAATCAATCCGACTAAAATAGTATAAAAGAGTTCACATCACAAACATTTGGCGATTATTGCATACCGTTCGAAAATGGTGCAAAGCATCCAGTAGCTCATGTTCGCACTTAAAATGATCAAAGCGAATCATTAATTAATTGTTTGCAACTAATTTCTAAAGCATTTCTTATGCCATAAAAATTACCCATTTCTAGTTGGGTACATGCAATTTTGCATACATCAAAATTGATTAAATTAAACTAACAGCCGATCATCAATTTTTACCATCACAACTTTTAACAGGACCCTGACCAAATATTTCACATTTTGCAGAAATTTGGCTGGGCTCTACATGTGCCCATTAGTCCCCACTTCGTGTTAAAATTATTTCTCCGTGTAAGATGGAAATTCAATAGGGATATATGTCCTTTCCATAATTCGTTATCTCAAACGTCTCACATGAGATATATTCACCGTAAGGTTTTCAAACTATATTTTTGATGAGATGATTTTTTCCGCCATTTAAACTACAAGAGGCAGCTTAAATTGCGATGAGCAGGGGTAACGGCTAAAAAAAGCGGCTGCCACAAGCCGTTGCATGACCTAAGGTATCAAACCAGCCAGACCATTCTCCCCCATTCCATTCTCCAAAAAAAAACCATACTTAAAGCTCGTCGTTGCTGCTGCTAGTTCACCCACCAAAACTCCATTCCAAGCTTTTTAATTTGTGCTGGTATGTCTTCCAACTGTAACACCCCACATCCGTTAGTGTCACTCACAAAGGGAATGCACTAAGTTCTGTGGAGCATTTAGGGTAAAAGATGCAGATAAATTACAAGACAGACAGAAATTAAACAGCGGAAAATAAAACTTTGCTTTATTGATAAAATAGTTTGTACAAAGATTTCTTTACAATATCAGAGTGTCATCTGTCTTACAAAATAAAGAAGCATCAAACAACAATTATATTTCCCCAAATTTTAGCAAGAGCCAGCCATAGCATCTGATAAGAGAATCCAAGCAAACTTCGACAAATCTTCAAGCTGGGAAAGAGTGACAGTCCAACTTGACCTGAGCTATACTACTCCCTCCTCTACTACCTAGGGGGGGGGGGAAATGGAAGAAAAGAAGACGAAAGTAAAATAGAATCAGACATAAAGCCTTAGTAAGATTAGTAACTTCTAGCATGTGAACAAGGAAAACAAAACGACATGAATTAACTGAACACAAGAATACACCATGACGATAGGGTCAACAAGATTAGACAAGGTAGTCACAAGATATGCTAAGATAAACTGGATACGCTCTAATACTTTCGCCACTTCGCTATTTCCTTGTTATACTGGTTTCTATATCTCGGCACCGCCTATCTAGTGTCCCATCTAGTAACGATAACGTGATCCTAATTCCTGTATTTTCTATTACCTTCCGGCATACATTCATTATTTATTACCAAGATCAGATCTAAGGTTTTCTATCAAGTGCTTTCTAGGTTTAACTAGAGTTTTGCGCTATTTGCTGAATGCTTATCGAGTTCAGGGTTTATGCCACCTAGTCCAACTAGGGATTACGCTACCTGTCGAACGATGCCCCCAAGTCTAGGACACACCACCTAGAGTGGTGTATGTTCCTATACTTCCCCACGCATGTATCGCGAATCGTTATCGCTTGTCTAGATGCACATGTCCTGTAATGTGCGGTCTGAGTCCTGTGACAGGGCAAATCAAGGAATACAGAACTCGGTCGGGAGCTTTCAGATATCTGCCGATGCAGATGCTAAGGTCAGTTTTTATTCCAGTGGCTATGGTCCCACTTGACCCCTCCCTCAACTAATGAAAGGCACACCTTGTAAAATGAGAACTATACGCCGGCCCCCGGTGCCCCACTATCCTATGGCCATCCGCAACCATAACTAGATAGCAAGTATATGGTCTTTTGGAGTTCTCCGCCTTTCCGCTTCACGTATCTCGATTGACTTAAGATGGATGGTAGACGACGAGTCACTATCACAGGTCTACCGTTTGCTCGCCGAATCACGCCGGTCCATCCTAGTCTTTAGGTTGCCATGTATTGCAACCAAGGCATACCCCTGGTTCTTCTACGCAGACCTTAACCTCCGTGGGCCCAGGCGTATGATCTGCAGCCTCACAGAGGGATAACAAGAGTACCCTCACGTCCCCTCGAAGCCTTGGGCTTCGTAACCCAATTCGGTGGAGCCTTCTTTCTATTCAGATGGACATTCACTCCTTCCCATGTTATACTAAGAATTACTACTTAGTTTTACTAACTAAGATTTACCACTTAGTTTCCAGAATCGTTGTTTTCTTAACTAAGGTTTTCTACTTAGTTCCCTTTCCCGTCAATTTGGATTGGTTAAGTGTCATTAGTCAATTCAAGCCAACTTAACCCTCTTCATTTACCCTGTTAAAATGGTTAAGTGTTGTCAGTAACTCATGTTGACTTAACCCTACCACAAACCAAGTTATATTGGTTAAGTATTTATTTCTTAACCCTATCCATTTACTCTGTGTTGGTTAGGTATTCCTTTTTAACTTAACCTGGCACGTCTGTTTTAACTATCATGTTATTATTAATGGTTAAGTGTCAGTCTGAACCTAACCCCACCCATCAGTCTAGTTATCATGTTGAACTGGTTAAGTGTCTTAGTTAACTTAACCCTACTATTCTTGTTCTAGCTTTAAATAAATAAATTAAAGCCACTACCACTCACATTAGACAGGTATTGTTGCGAATACTGGATGTGCCGGTTGGTTCCGGGCAGGTTTACATCGTAACACAGTCTAACCTCGGGTTAGGCATATTCGTGTTTTCTAAGTTCAAAGGGTTTCAACTTATTTTCAAATCAAGTTTTGAAAGTAACCATCCCGTTCGTCGAATCGGTTAGGGATAGCCAGGGAGAGCAGGAAACTTGTCTTTTCCAAACTCAAGCCTAGACACTATCCCCTCTATCACCCTAGAACTTTTTGGTGTGTCATTAAAAGAGATGCCGTTAATAAACCTTTAATTTTGTCTAAATTTACTTTTCCTCTTTTAGGACAAATTTTATAAGTAAATTAATCCTAATTTACTTATTTCCCAATTAATCTTTTAATGTAAATTGTCAACATTTATTCTTATGGCCCATTTCCCCTTCTAAATCATATTTATGCTTTTTGGTATGTGGATTTTACCAAATTAAGTGTCACTAACCATGATTTTCTAATCCTGACAGTTATTCTCAATTATGGCCAATTTCACATTTATGCCAATATACTTATCATGCCAAATTAGCTAATCTAATTCCGATTCAACATTCTAATTTACGTCAAACTAGACTTATTACTCTAGTTCACTATTCATGTAAATGCTAGATTTACATGTCAATACTAGATTCAAATTACACATCTTATAATTCATGTCAAATTTATCCAATTTGCATTTCTATGAACACGCCATAATACATGTTCCCAATTTATGCCAATTTCCTAGTTTATAACTATGTTTCTAGTAAATTTCATATTTTGCCCAAACCGCATTCCCACCGTTCGTATAATCGTGATTCAGTCTAGATTATAAATAAAGCTAGGATCGTAGAAAATAGGGAATGAACCAAATATGCTATGCAAAAGATAGACATACTAACTGGCATAAAAAGGTTTGAATAACGACGTCGGTTCAAGAACATGGATAGACCTAACTTAATAGGTAAATTCCCATGGTCTAAAACCAAGAATAGACAGAATAAAGGCGTAGGTTCAAGAACATGGGTAGACCTAACTTAATAGTTAAATTCCCAATGTCAAAAACCAAAGAACAGACAAGACAGATAATCGGGTTCACAGTCACAAAATTTTAAACACTTTCCTAGTTATGAAACATAGGTGCTTAATCACAGTTGTCCCATTTATGTCATAGACAATAGTTTTGCATCCTAATCAAAGGTATAGGCTATAGTCATGGAAATAATTCTCATGGTCACAGTCACAGTCATAGGCAATGGCCATAGTCATAGGCAATGTCCATAGTCATAGGCAATGTTCATAGTCTTAGGCAATGTTCATAGTCTTAGGCAATGTTCATAGTCAAAGAGGCATATGGTTCTAAGGTCCATAGTTTCATAGTTACAGTCTTATTTGTCCTCGAAATCATAACAGTTCTTAATTTGGTCCAAAGAAATAGGCACTGATTCAATAGAAAGAATTGGCATACTCTTTTATTCCTTTAATTTCATGTCACGAAAAGAGAAACGTTCAAACCTAGAAATAACTGACTTACAGAGATTAGATTAGAATAGAAAGACGGTGTTGCTATGATTCGTAGAAGAACGGTCGTTGCAGTCGTTCGAATCTTCACTTGAATTCTAGCTTGAATCTCCTCTTTGAAAGTCTTTGAGCAGCACCTCCTTGTCTTGATTTATTTTATATATATTATTTTATTTATTATTTGATTAAGAGGAGGAGAGGAAGCCATGTTTACTAAGAATCTTTGCAGCATAAGGGTAGAGAAGAATTGTGAATAGAGAAGAAGACCAGGGATGTTTATATAGTTGCTCAAGACCTTATCGTACATGCAGCGCTGAGTCAGCACTGAACCTAGTTAAGAAAATAGTCCAGGTTCACAGATGAATCTAGCCAAATCTTATCGTACATGCAGTGCTAAGTCAGCATTGGGTCCCACAAGCTGTTTTGGCGCAGAAATTTGAATTTCGAACTTTTGAATTCCTGGAATTTATTTAACTGTTTTATTCACATGAAATATTCTTATATATATACAATTCTTTTAACGACCATTTTACGCGTATATATATATATATACACGCACAACTTTCATTTTATTTTCAAAATTCAAACGATGTTGCACCGTTATTTAATTCTTGCCATATTTCATTTACTATAGCCTTATCTTAAAATTTATTTTTCGTATACATATATTTATGCATATATATATATATATATATATATTCTCATGTATATACATATATTTTCTTTATTTCCTTATATGTACGTTCTTATTCTTTCAAATTTTGAATTTTTATATGTACATATATTTGCATGTTCAGTTGGCCCTCTTTAAAACAGAGATAAAAATTATGCTGTCGCCGGGGTTCGAACCCCCAACCTCCATGTTACAAATCCAATGCCTTAACCAACTGAGCTACAAAGTCTTTTGTTAATAAGTCTTAGAACAATGATAATTATTGTTCTTTCCTTACTTCTCTTTTTCATTTTAGTTACAATACTTAAATTAAACCAATGCATGAATCTTTTCCTTTTAATGTTAATGCATTATGTTTGCAAATCAGTGCATGCAACATATTTACATCGCATGCAACCAATCTTTTTTTTCATATATTAATTAATTTTCATTATACATCACCATATTAATCCTATCTGTGGATATATATACATTTTTAATTACATTAAAAATACGGGGTGTTACATTCTCCCCCACTTAAAAGGATTTCGTCCCCGAAATCTTCTAGTTAGGAAGAATGTGTCCTACCATCCAATCACCCATCTACTCAACCATCCAATCACAGGCATCCATTGTCCTTAAAAGATTTCTAATGCTTTCATGTTCATATGCATAGTGTGTGTATATGTCTTTATCTACTATAAAATCAGGCGGTCTACTGATTCATTCGACCTTCTTAATGCGAATCATGTCGGTGCCATGCGACCAATCATGTATGCAAGCATCCCTAGTTACGTAAATACTACATGCGTGCACGGCCATTCATCCATATGATAACATATCAGGCTCAACTTAAATACATATCTGTAAATGCAATATGAAAACGTCCGAAGTGATCTAGTGTCTAATACGTATGCATATGCATTCACAAGCAACCACTTGCAACCATCAACCATAACATGTTTCAAATACATGTTTACATCCATTGGCTTCTATCTAAGGATCGAAGATACGACCTAGGTGATATACTTTGGAAAGAGAGAAACAATTATGCGCAAAGCTCCTAAAACAAAGAAATCAAGGATGCACCCTCAAGGAAAAGGGTATGATGCTAGTATCTAGCCTTCTTGAGCTTTATTCCACTATATCTTAACTAATTTAACCTCACGATTGTGAAGTTCCGGATCTCCATTTCCAAAATAAACAGATTTCAATCACGGTACCAGGTATACGTACTAAGATGATTAGAGGTTTCCCTCTTATCCGCCATGCCATAACTATAAGAGTCGAAAGGTCACTATGTGCTCTTTGGAGCGCCTGCCACAACTATTCATCTCTCACGCAAACCGTCCAAACCGAACTCGACATTCCTCAAGTACAAGCCCCAAAGGCCTAAACCAATATCAGACAAGCACCCAAGGAATATCTCCCCCGAATTTAGACGATCTACGTGAGATGATATAAGAAAACTCGATAGCTATTCTCAAATCCCTACTAACAAAAAAAATAAACTGGTCGGACCACCAATTGGATTTGAGAATCTAGTGGGATCTTTCTACTATACAAGTACTATGGTGCAGAGACCCAACTATGGAAATGGATATGAACAAATGAGAAGCGCTAGAACCTAAGGAAATAGCACGAACAGAAAACTAGACTCTTCCAACCAGACTACCTTTCTCCTAGGTATGCTTGGTGGCGAAAGCATGTACTTGTCCTTCTGAAAATCTCGTCCTCGTTCTTGCCCTCGTCCTTAAGAATATGCCCTATCTTACCCTAGTAAAGATACTTCCTCTTGTCTTAGGTTTTATAATTTCTTCCCCCTTCGCGTGCTAAGTCTACATCCATGAATTCCTCATCCTAGGGTTATGCTCCTTAGCCAAACTCCTGATCCCCTTCCGTGTGTAGTCATGTTGACAAATCTCTCGGAAACTGCCTCCATCGTCCGGAAAACCTTATAAGCTTTGAAAGAAAACTGCCCGTAGATGAAACAACTACGGCTATGGATGGAAGTCGGGTACTACTTTGCCCTTCGATGAGGTTACCTCCCCAGAGACTCAAGAAAGAAGGAGACAAGAATTTAAACAGAGGAAGAGAAGATAGTGTGTATGGCTTTGGGGAATATGCCTTTAAAACAAATCTCTTCTTTTGAAAATGCTTCTTTTAAAACCGTTTGAAAATAATTTTTCAAATCCTTTATCTGATCTGGTAACCTTCAGCTCTGATACCACGTGTAACACCCCACATCCGTTAGTGTCACTCACAAAGGGAATGCACTAAGTTCTGCGGAGCATTTAGGGTAAAAGATGCAGATAAATTACAAGACAGACAGAAATTAAACAGCGGAAAATAAAACTTTGCTTTATTGATAAAATAGTTTGTACAAAGATTTCTTTACAATATCAGATTGTCATCTGTCTTACAAAATAAAGAAGCATCAAACAACATTTATATTTCCCCAAATTTTAGCAAGAGCTAGCCATAGCATCTGATAAGAGAATCCAAGCAAACTTCGACAAATCTTCAAGCTGGGAAAGAGCGACAGTCCAACTTGACCTAATACTCCCTCCTCTACTACGGGGTGGGGGGGGGGCAACGGAAGAAAAGAAGACGAAAGAAAAACAGAGTCAGACATAAAGCCTGAGTAAGTTCAGTAACTTCTAGCATGTGAATAAGGAAAACAAAACGACGTGAATTAACTGAACACAAGATTACACCATGGTTATAGAGTCAACAAGATTAGACAAGGTAGTCACAAGATATGCTAAGATAAACTGGATACGCTCTAATACTTTCGCCGCTTCGCTATTTCCTTGTTATACTGGTTTCTATATCTCTGCACCGCCTATCTAGTGTCCCATCTAGTAATGATAACGTGATCCCAATTCCTGTATTTTCTATTGCCTTCCGGCATACATTCATTATTTATTACCTAGATCAAATCTAAGGTTTTCTATCAAGTGCTTTCTAGGTTTAACTAGAGTTTTGCACTATCTGCTGAACGCTTCTCGAGTTCAGGGTTTATGCCACCTAGTCCAACTAAGGATTACACTACCTGTCGAACGATGCCCCCAAGTCTAGGACACACCACCTAGAGTGGTGTATGTTCCTATACTTCCCCACTCATGTATCGCGAATCGTTATCCCTTGTCTAGATGCATATGTCCTGTAATGTGCGGTCCGAGTCCTGTGAGAGTGGAAATTAAGGAATACAGAACTCGGTCAGGAGCTTTCAGATATCTGCCGATGCAGATGCTAAGGTCTGCTTTTATTCCAGTGGCTATGGTCCCACTTGACCCCTCCCTCAACAAATGAAAGGCACACCTTATAAAATGAGAACTATACGCCGGCCCCCGGTGCCCCACTATCCTATGGCCATCCGCAACCATAACTAGATAGCAAGTATATGGTCTTTTGGAGTTCTCTGCCTTTCCGCTTCACGTATCTCGATTGACTTAAGATGGATGGTAGACGACGAGTCGCTATCACAGGGCTACCGTTTGCTCGCTGAATCACGTCGGTCCATCCTAGTCTTCAGGTTGCCGTGTATTGCAACCAATGCATACCCCTGGTTCTTCTACGCAGACCTTAACCTCCGTGGGCCCAGGCGGATCATCTGCAGCCTCACAGGGGGATACCAAGAGTACCCTCACGTCCCCTCGAAGCCTCGGGCTTGGTAACCCAATTCGGTGGAGCCTTCTTTCTATTCAGACGGACATTCACTCCTTCCCGTGTTATACTAAGAATTACTACTTAGTTTTACTAACTAAGATTTACCACTTAGCTTCCAGAATCATTGTTTTCTTAACTAAGGTTTTCTACTTAGTTCCCTTTCCCGTCAATTTGGATTGGTTAAGTGTCATTATTCATTTCAAGCCAACTTAACCCTCTTCATTTACCCTGTTAAACTGGTTAAGTGTTGTCAGTAACTCATGTTGACTTAACCCTACCACAAACCAAGTTATATTGGTTAAGTATTTATTTCTTAACCCTACCCATTTACTCTTTGTTGGTTAAGTATTCCTTTTTAACTTAACCTGGCCCGTCTGTTTTAACTATCATGTTATTATTAATGGTTAAGTGTCATTCTGAACCTAACCCCACCCATCAGTCTAGTTATCATGTTGAACTGGTTAAGTTTCTTAGTTAACTTAACCCTACTATTCTTGTTCTAGCTTTAACTAAATAAATTAGAGCTACTACCAGTCACATTAGACAGGTATTGTTGCGAATACTGGATGTGCCGGTTGGTTCCGGGCAGGTTTACATCGCAACTCAGTCTAACCTCGGGTTAGGCCTATTCGTGTTTTCTAAGTTCAAAGGGTTTCAACTTATTTTCAAATCAAGTTTTGAAAGTAACCATCCCATTCGTCGGATCAGTTAGGGATAGCCAGGGAGAGCAGGAAACTTGTATTTTCCAAACTCAAGCCTAGACACTATCCTCTCTGTCACCCTATAACTTTTTGGTGTGTCATTAAAAGAGATGCCGTTAATAAACCTTTAATTTTGTCTAAATTTACTTTTCCTCTTTTAGGACAAATTCTATAAGTAAATTTATCCTAATTTACTTATTTCCCAATTACTATTTTAATGTAAATTGTCAACATTTATTCTTATGGCCCATTTCCCCTTCTAAATCATATTTATGTTTTTTGGTATGTGGATTTTACCAAATTAAGTGTCACTAACCATGATTTTTCTAATCCTGACAGTTATTCTCAATTATGGCCAATTTCACATTTATGCCAATATACTTATCGTGCCAAATTAGCTAATCAAATTTCGATTCAACATTCTAATTTACGTCAAACTAGACTTGTTACTCTAGTTCACTATTCATGTAAATGCTAGATTTACATGTCAATACTAAATTCAAATTACACATCTTATAATTCATGTCAAATTTATCCAATTTGCATTTCTATGAACATGCCATAATACTTGTTCCCAATTTATGCCAATTTCCTAGTTTATAACTATGTTTCTAGTAAATTTCATATTTTGCCCAAACCGCATTCCCACCGTTCGTATAATCGTGATTCAGTCTAGATTATAAATAAAGCTAGGCTCGTAGAAAATAGGGAATGAAACAAAGATTCCATGCAAAAGATAGACATACTAACTGGCATAAAAAGGTTTGAATAACGACGTCGGTTCAAGAACATGGGTAGACCTAACTTAATAGGTAAATTCCCAAGGTCTAAAACCAAGAATAGACAGAATAAAGGCATAGGTTCAAGAACATGGGTAGACCTAACTTAATAGTTAAATTCCCAAGGTCTAAAACCAAAGAACAGACAAGATAGATAATCGGGTTCACAGTCACAAAATTTTAAACACTTTCCTAGTCATGAACCATAGGTGCTTAATCACAGTTGTCCCATTTATGTCATAGACAATAGTTTTGCTTCCTAATCAAAGGTATAGGCTATAGTCATGGAAATAATTCTCATGGTCACAGTCACAGTCATAGACAATGTCCATAGTCATAGGCAATGTCCATAGTCATAGACAATGTTCATAGTCTTAGGCAATGTTCATAGTCTTAAGCAATGTTCATAGTCAAAGAGGCATATGGTTCTAAGGTCCATAGTTTCATAGTTACAGTCTTATTTGTCCTCAAAATCATAACAGTTCTTAATTTGGTCCAAAGAAATAGGCACTGATTCAATATAAAGAATTGGCATACTCTTTTATTCCTTTAATTTCATGTCACGAAAAGAGAAACATTCAAACCTAGAAATAACTGACTTACAGAGATTAGATTAGAATAGAAAGACGGCGTTGCTATGATTCGTAGAAGAACGGTCGTTGCAGTCGTTCGAATCTTCACTTGAATTCTAGCTTGAATCTCCTCTTTGAAAGTCTTTGAGCAGCACCTCCTCGTCTTGATTTATTTTATATATATTATTTTATTTATTATTTGATTAAGAGGAGGAGAGGAAGCCATGTTTACTAAGAATCTTTGCAGCATAAGGGTAGAGAAGAATTGTGAATAGAGAAGAAGACCAGGGCTGTTTATATAGTTGCTCAAGACCTTATCGTACACGCAGCGCTGAGTCAACTTTGAACCTAGTTAAGAAAATAGTCCAGGTTCGCAGATGAATCTAGCCAAATCTTATCATACATGCAGTGCTAAGTCAGCATTGGGTCCCACAAGCTGTTTTGGCGCAGAAATTTGAATTTCGAACTTTTGAATTCCTGGAATTTATTTAACTGTTTTATTCACATGAAAAATTCTTATATGTATACAATTCTTTTAACGACCATTTTACGCGTATATATATATATATATACGCACAACTTTCATTTTATTTTCAAAATTCAAACGATGTTGCACCGTTATTTAATTCTTGCCATATTTCATTTACTATAGCCTTATCTTAAATTTTATCTTTCGTATACATATATTTTTTCATATATATATATATATATATTCTCATGTATATACATATATTTTCTTTATTTCCTTATATGTACGTTCTTATCCTTTCAAATTTTGAATTTGTATATGTACATATATTTGCATGTTCAGTTGTCCCTCTTTAAAACAGAGATAAAAATTATGCTGCTGCCGGGGTTCGAACCCCCGACCTCCATGTTACAAATCCAATGCCTTAACCAACTGAGCTACAAAGTCTTTTATTAATAAGTCTTAGAACAATGATAATTATTGTTTTTTCCTTATTTCTCTTTTTCATGTTATTTACAATAATTAAATTAAACCAATGCATGAATCTTTTCCTTTTAATGTTAATGCATTATGTTTACAAATCAGTGCATGCAACATATTTACATCGCATGCAAACCAATCTTTTTTTTTCATATATTAATTAATTTTCATTATACATCACCATATTAATCCTATCTGTGGATATACATACATTTTTAATTACATTAAAAATACGAGGTGTTACACCAACCCTATTCTATATTTATTTAGGGTTTGTTAAGGTTAATTTGCATGTTTAAATATTGATTGTTTATGGTTATGAAATTGGTTGTCTTGTGAGATGCATATAATGTTGATGGATTTAGAATGATTTTGGAATAAATGTAATTGATTAGGAGGTTAAAAACGATGATTATCACATATGTAATGTAACACCCCACTCCCGCTATGATCACTCACTAAGGGAATGCCATAGCATCGGTGGAGTATTTTAGTGAATATAGAACAGAAAAATTACAACAAGACAGATATAATTAGTACTTGAAATTTAAAAATATCATCTCACAACAGCGGAAATAAACATGTCTGGTTACATCATAAAACCATGATAAAAGTCAAGTACAATATCCATCAAAATAAAGAAGTACATAATCCCACTCTCAAATACAATAGCCATGACAAAAGAAAAGATAACTGGATAACTGGAGCTTTACATCTATCCAAGCTCCTCAAGACTGGAACAACAATCCGATCAAGCTCTACTACTGCTAGGATCCACCGAAGGACCTGAGGGTTGGGAAAAAGATAAAAACAACGGGGTCAGACATAAGTCTGAGTGAGTCCTATAACTTTAACAATACAATCATTAAAGTAACCAGAGAAGACATAAACTTGACCACGGTAATATCTGGGGATGAATGGCTACACTAAGCAGCTTGGTAGACTTAGGATAAACTAAGATAACCGTCAGGACGCATCTACCCACCCAAGGATAATTACTAACTGCACCACACCAGTCATTTCCTACTTAAAGGTTGATCCCTTCCAAGGACTTAGAAAATTTTCCCAGTAGTTCCATGTACTCCTAGCCCACTACATAGGTGCCGTCTGCCCCTATCTCCACTAGGTGTACCCAGTAATTCTTACCCAGTAGTTTCGTGTACCCCTACATAGGTGCCGTCTGCCCCTATTTCCACTAGGTGTACCCACTACTCCCCAAGCTATCGGCTCCCTACCGTAGATACCCGTGCTGGTCCCACAGTGGGGTGTATCACTCCCCTAATGTGGCTACCCAATACTAACGGTGCACGGCTTTATATCTACACGATGCAACAACGGCTTATCTACCAGCCCGGGCCCACACACGCATATGAAGCCCGTTGGACTTGCGTTGCCACCGCTAACCCGTTTTGGCCTCTTATAATCAAGCCCAATATGCGTGTCCCGTCACTCGACATGGGTCGAGCCCACAAAGATACGTTTGGGATATTGGTTGAAATGGGCCCCCACAAGCTACCCACTTAAGCTTGTCAAATATCTAGTGTATCCCACTTAACCCTTTAATCATGTTTAATTACATGTTTCCACTTGGTTAAGTATTCTAATCGTATTTTCTATTGCCACCCAAGGCAACCCACTAGATTCCACATGCCACCCAAGGCAACCACCAAATTTCCTCATGCCACCCAAGGCACCCACTTAACCCCTCATGTCCCACTACATGCTATTATGGTTAAGTGTTTCTTAATTAATTAAGACCGTGATCTCCCGTAAAGACCTCCCACATTAGACTAGCTGTTATGACCGCCTGGTTAAGCCGGTAGAATCCGGGCAGTCTTACGTCATAACAGAGTCTAACCTCGTGTATTTACCTTAATCACGTATTTAATTTATGGCTAAGACCTCTCACATTGGGCTGACATTTGTAGCAACTGGTTAAGCCGGTCGGGTCCGGGCAGTTTTACACTACAAATGAGTCCAACCTCGTGTCTTAGTCGATTAATTACACCTAATTAATCACCCCATATTAATTATCCCTAATTAATATCAAGTTTTCCATAACATGGGTAGACCTAACTCAATAGGTAAATTCCCATGGGGTAGACCTAACTCAATAGGTAAATTCCCACTTATGGTAATTTATTTTTATGGTATGCTTAATCATACCCAAACATTCATTTATTAACATATTTACCACCCCATCGTCCCCCACGTAAATCGTTCTCATTTCATGACATAACAAAGGGGAAGATCATTACAAATATCATGGGTTTAACATACAACCTTGTCATGGGTTAAGAGGATGTCAACTTGCATATATGAGCATATATTAACCCAACTACATATAAACCCAAACTTGCATATTATCATACACATGATTCGCATAACATGTTGCATATGAGCTTGCATATTATCATACACATATCTTGCATAACATGTTGAACTTGCATATAGGCATTCTCATAACTTGCATAACATGTTAAACATGCATTTAAGCATACACATAACTTGCATAAGTATTCACATACTTGCATAAGCTTCCACATACTTGCATAAGCATTCACATTCTTGCATAAACATGAATAACTTGCATATCATGTCATTTAAGCATATACATATCTTGCATAAACATTCATACACTCGCATAAGCATGCATAACTTGCATATCACATTTAAACTTGCATTTAAACATATACATGACTTGCATAAGTATCCATATACTTGCATAAGCATGCATAACTTGCATATCACATTAAACTTGCATTTAAACATATACTTAACTTGCATATCTCACTTTGCTAAACATGCATAATTCCACTTATTAAATATGCATAAATCAACTTATTAAACATGCATATATCAACTTGTTAAACATGCATAAATCAACTTATTAAGCATGCATAAACCAATTTATCAAATATGCATAAACATAGAACAACATAGAGTAACATATCATTATACATGATTCATACTCACTAATCCGCATTTAAGACCATAAGTCTCATTACACCCAATCTACTTACTTTAACAATTGATGTTAAAGTGATAGAAACTCACCAAACTCAAGATTAGCAACCTTATGAAGTAGAATTAGTTGCTAACTAAGAAGATAATGATGATTAAGGATTGATTATAGAGGAATTAGCTTGCAACTTTCTTCTTAGATTAGTGGAGGCTTTTCTTAGAATTTAATTTGGCGGCATGAGGCCATTGTTTCTATTTTTGGTGAGGATTAAGGTAGGTTTAGGGTGTATTTATAGATTAAGAGAGTGTTTTAGGCCCTTGGATTAACCCTAGATTAACTTAGGTCCATTAGATTTAGGAAACCTCTAGAACCAGACCCAGCCCAAGCCAGAAAACCAGATCTGGTGCACCCAAGCACCCTGGTTCGACACGCCAGGTCGACAGGCAAGTCGACAGGCATGTCGACACCCCCCCTGTCGACAGGCCTGTCGACAGCCCTGTCGACATGCTTAGGCGGGAATCCTCCCGCCTGGCCCCGCTGGTTCTAAATTTAAATTTAAATTTAAATTCCTAAATCTGTTTTTATCTCTAATTTTTCTGCAAACTTCCTTGGGCCATAACCGGGCCATACAGACTCCGATTCTCGAAAACTCGGACTCTGTTTCGCGTATTTTTCCGAGACGAATGCAATAACGCAGCCCGTTACCCCCAATTCCCACGTCTGAGATTATGTATCCTGTAATTAGTGAATTTTAGTATTAACTAAAATTCGGGGTGTTACATTCTCCCCTCCTTAAAGGATTTCGTCCCCGAAATCTCTTAAGCTAAGGAGAATGCATATCCTACCATCCAAACAACCATCTACTCAAATCATCAACCACGGGCATCCATTGTCCTTAAACAGTTTCTAATGATGTATGAGCATATGCAAACAGTGTGTGTATATGTTCCCTATCTAATGTATGAACATATGCAAACCATGATAGTGCCATGCATCCATTATGTATGCGAGAAAACCCTATTGACACATACAATATCTACATGAGTGCACAATCATTCACAAAAATGCATCATCCATGTGATAACACAACCATTATACATCCATAAATATTTTTCTACACACAATTTTATGCAATATGCAATATGAAGTGACTGAGCCGATCTAGTGCCTAGAGTGTGTGTATATGCATCCACGAGCAACCACTAGCAAACACCTGCATCCACTTGCATCCATCAACCATAACATGTCTCAAACACATGTTTCAACCATAGGTTTACCCTATCTAAAGGTCAAAGGTATTAACGAGAGGACATACCAAAGATAAGATAAGTACTAGACAAGCGATAAAGGAGAAAGTAAAGACATACCCTCAAAAAGAAATGGGTACAATGAACGCATCTTCGCTTCCGTCTCCCAAGTTGCGTTGCTCTCATCTTCTCCCCATTGCACTTTGACTAGCTGAACCTCTCGATTCCTCAATTTCCTAGTCTCTGACCCAAGGATGCGAGTAGGAGCTCGTCGAATCGTCGCATCACGCTCAACCTCCATATCCCTAAGCAAGCTCGGCTCTACCACCTCTGCGGTCTCATGTAAGCACTTCCTCAGATGTGATACATGGAATACATCATGAACACCACTAAGTCTGTCGGGCAACTCCACCCTATATGCCATCCGTCCAATCCTTTCCTTGATAGGAAACGGCCCAACAAACCTTGGTGCTAACTTCCCAACGGATCCGAAGCGAACAACATTTCTCAACGGGGATACCTTGACAAAAACCATATCCCCAACCTCAAACTCAAGATCCGTCCTTCTCTTGTCCACATAAGATTTTTGCCTATCCTGCGCTGCTTTCATCCTTCTTCGAATCAAGTCAATCTTCTCAGAAGTCTCCCTAACCATATCAGGCCCAAGCAAGATCTTATCCGTAGATTCCCACCAACATGTAGGTGATCGACAAGGCCTTCCATAGAGAGCTTCGAAAGGAGCCATACCAATACTGGACTGAAAGCTGTTATTATATGCGAACTCCACCAATGGAAGATGCTCTTCCCATGTACCTCCAAAATCTAAGATACAAAGCCTCAAAAGGTCTTCTAGAACACGATTCACCCTCTCAGTCTGGCCGTCTGTCTGAGGATGATATGCGGTGCTCAGACACAATTGAGTCCCCACTGCTTCTTGCAAACTTCTCCAGAACTCGCTAGTGAAGATAGGATCTCGATCACTAACTATGCT
Source organism: Allium sativum (assembly GCA_030737875.1). Lineage (NCBI taxonomy): Eukaryota > Viridiplantae > Streptophyta > Magnoliopsida > Asparagales > Amaryllidaceae > Allium > Allium sativum. Next base: position 661,006,325 of record CM060918.1, on the reverse strand, counting down.
AGAGGGTACCCCATGTAATCGAACTATCTCTCGAAGATATACTGAAGCTAGCCATGGAGCAGTCCTCTTGCTCTTCACAGGTATGAAATGGGCGCTCTTAGTAAGTCTATCTACCACCACCCAAATTCCTGTATTACCCTTCCTCGACCTGGGTAACCCGTCAACAAAATCCATCGAGACGCTATCCCACTTCCATTGCGGAACCTCCAATGGGTGAAGCAACCCACCTGGTTTCCTTTGCTCCGCCTTCACTTGCTGACATACCAAACATCGAGCGACATACTCGGCCACATCTTTCTTCATACCGGCCCAGAAGAAAACCCTTTTCATGTCTTGGTACATCTTATCCCCACCGGGATGAATGGTCATCCTAGAACGGTGTGCATCATCAAGAATAACCTTCCTCAACCCTTCATCTTGCGGTACACAAAGTCTACCGTCTCTACGCAAGCACCCCCTATCGTCTAGGGTGTACCTACTCAAATGGCTGGACGATTCCCCCCTTATGAGCTTCTCTATCAACTCAACCAACTGTGGGTCGTCCCTCTGGGCTTCTCCAATCCGCCCGAAAAGAGTAGGTCTAACTTCCAAAGAAGCTAGCAAACCGGGTACATAGTCAATGGAAGGTCTGAAATCAAACATCGAGATAAATTCCAAGCTTCGTCGTTCCACGAACAATGGACTCAAGGACAACCTCTTCCTACTCAAGGCGTCAGCCACCACATTACCCTTGCCAGGGGTATACAATATCTCGAAGTCATAGGATGCTAAGAACTCCATCCACCTTTGCTGTCTCAGATTCAAATCCTTCTGAGAAAACAAGTACTTTAATGATTTGTGGTCAGTGAACAACTCGAATCTCTCACCAAGAAGATAATGGCGCCAAATCTTAAGCACAAAAACAATAGCGGCCAACTCTAAATCATGGGTAGGGTAATTTTTCTCATGTGCCCTCAACTGCCTTCCACCGTAAGCTATTACCCTTCCCTCTTGCATTAAGACTGCGCCAAGGCCTGTCCCACAGGCATCGGTATAGACAACAAATGGTTTGCTCCCATCTGGCAACACTAAAACTGGAGCCGTGGTTAAAGCTCTCTTTAACCGTCGGAGCGCATCATCACAATCTACGTCCCATGTGAAAACAAGATTCTTCTTTGTTAAGCGGGTTAATGGGGCTGATATCTTTGCGAAGTCTTTGATAAACTTCCTATAATAACCCGCCAACCCCAAGAAACTTCTTACTTCGGTAGCATTCTTCGGAACCTTCCAATCCTGAATCGATACTACCTTCGCGGGATCCACAGCTATCCCCTCCTTGGAGACCACGTGCCCCAAGAACCGCACTTCCCTCCTCCAGAAGTGGCATTTAGAGAATTTAGCCTTAAGGCTATGTGCTCGAAGAGTCTTCAACACTTCCCCAAGATGTAGGGCATGCTCTTCTTCACTCTTAGAAAATACTAAGATATCATCCACAAAGACCACCACGAATTTATTAAGGAACTCCCTGAACACCCTACTCATCAAATCAACAAAGTATGCAGGGGCGTTCGTCAACCCAAATGGCATCACCAGCCACTCATAGAAACCATCCGGAGTTCTAAAGGCAGTCTTGTCTATGCTATCCTCAGCCACCCTCAACTGATGAAACCCCGTGGCCAAGTCCAACTGAGAAAATACTGAAGCGCCAACCAACTGATCGAAAAGATCATCAATCCTCGGCAATGAGTGTCTATTCTTCTTTGTGAGCTTGTTGAGTTCTCTATAGTCTACACAAAGTCTGAGGGACCCATCCGCCTTCGTAGCGAATACTACTGGAGCACCCCACTCCGATATGCTCCGTCTTATGAACCCCTTCTCAAGCAACTCCCCTACTTGCTTATGGAGTTCCCTCCTCTCACGAGGAGCCATGTGGCGCACTGGTAAAGATACCGGTTTAGCATTATCCACCAAATATATTCGGAAGTCAATCTCCCGCTTCGGAGGTAAGCCATTCACCTCCTCAAACACATCCGGATATTCCCGGACCACTCTCATAGATTGCAAACTCTCGACCGAAGCGTCAAGCGATTCAAGATAACTTAGCATAACAGAGTCCATGAGATTACAAGAAATCTCGAGAGTGTTACCCAAGCGGGTCATGAGCCTAACAACTCTCCTTTCACAATCAAGAATGGCACCATTACTGGATAACCAGTCCATGCCCAAAATCAACCCATAGCCCGTGAAGCCCAACACAAAAGCATCACATCTAAACTCAATGCTAAGTATAGAAATCTTCAAACCCAAACATATCATGGACAAATAAGTGGAGCCCCCAATTGGGTTTGAAACAACCAAGGGATCATCTACCAGACTGGTGTCTAGGTCTAGTGATTCAACTAATGATGATGAAATAAACGAATGCGATGCGCCTGAATCAAACAATGTACGGACAGGATGGTCAAATAGAAAAAACCAGACTTTCAACGGAAATAGTTCTACCTCTCTCCTGAATCGGTGGAACCGCGAGAGCCTGTACTTCCCCCCTAGCCTGACACGGTGCCATAAGAGCTTGCACCTGTCCTCCTGAGGTAGATCCCGTCCTTTGCCCTTTCTTAGGGCAATCCTTCACTAAGTGCCCTGCTTCGCCACAGTGGAAGCAACCGGTCTTCTTCTTCTTGCGACAATCCTTGCTTAGGTGGCCAGGTGTCCCACAATTGAAACACTTCTTCTTCTTGCCCTTGCCACCGTTGCCTTTCCCACCTTTGCTTTGCTGTTGTTGAGGTCTCTTTTGATCTCCCTTCTTCTCGGGTGCCTTATTAGCATTAAGACCCTTCTCTTCCTCATACATGAGTGCCATGTCAACTAGCTTCTCAAAGGTGGCCCCCATAGGGATGTGAGTCAAAGCCAACCCATGCATCGGTTCATTCAAGCCTTTCACGAACCTCAAAGCCTTCTTCTCCGGTGTATTCACCATGTCTAGGCCAAACCTTGCCAATTGATTAAACTTGTTAACATATTCCTTCACCGAAAGATTTCCTTGCTTTAGAGTCAAGAATCTCTCCATATACAAGTTCTCCTCCGCCCTTGAGAGAAACTTAGCCACAAATCTTTGCCTGAAATCCGCCCAAGAATCAACGAGGCGTTCTCCATTAGTGACCTCCCACCAGAATGAGGCCTCTCCCTTCATTAACCAAGCAGCCAACTTGACTTTCTTCCCTTCTTCCGTCTCAAAGATATCTATCAACTCTTCCACCTCATTAAGCCAATCTCTAGCCTCCACAAAGGTTTCAGATCCTTGAAAAGGTTTCCCTCCCATAGCTTTAAACTCCTTACAAGTCTTAGCAAAAGTATCCGTGCGAGGAGGAGGGGGAGGAGGAAGATCGGGTGCTACGGTTGGTGGAGGAACATTTGCTGGACCCGCAGTGGTGGCCCTAGCCTCCATCAATCTCCTATACCATACTGGTACCGTCACACCCTCCGGAAAGTTAAGATCCTCAGCCATGCTGAAACGAAAAAGGAAAGATTCAAAACGGAGAATTCGAAGGATATAGATATGGCTATTGGGGATTATGCTTTTCTTTCAAAAACTTTTCTCTTTAAAAGACATGTTTTTGAAAATATCTTTTCCAAAAATGTTTTAGAAAAATAGTTTTCTAAAAATTTTATCTGTTCCGGTAACCTTTGCTCTGATACCACGTGTAACACCCCACTCCCGCTATGATCACTCACTAAGGGAATGCCATAGCATCGGTGGAGTATTTTAGTGAATATAGAACAGAAAAATTACAACAAGACAGATATAATTAGTACTTGAAATTTAAAAATATCATCTCACAACAGCGGAAATAAACATGTCTGGTTACATCATAAAACCATGATAAAAGTCAAGTACAATATCCATCAAAATAAAGAAGTACATAATCCCACTCTCAAATACAATAGCCATGACAAAAGAAAAGATAACTGGATAACTGGAGCTTTACATCTATCCAAGCTCCTCAAGACTGGAACAGCAATCCGATCAAGCTCTACTACTGCTAGGATCCACCGAAGGACCTGAGGGTTGGGAAAAAGATAAAAACAACGGGGTCAGACATAAGTCTGAGTGAGTCCTATAACTTTAACAATACAATCATTAAAGTAACCAGAGAAGACATAAACTTGACCACGGTAATATCTGGGGATGAATGGCTACACTAAGCAGCTTGGTAGACTTAGGATAAACTAAGATAACCGTCAGGACGCATCTACCCACCCAAGGATAATTACTAACTACACCACACCAGTCATTTCCTACTTAAAGGTTGATCCCTTCCAAGGACTTAGAAAATTTTCCCAGTAGTTCCATGTACTCCTAGCCCACTACATAGGTGCCGTCTGCCCCTATCTCCACTAGGTGTACCCAGTAATTCTTACCCAGTAGTTTCGTGTACCCCTACATAGGTGCCGTCTGCCCCTATTTCCACTAGGTGTACCCACTACTCCCCAAGCGATCGGCTCCCTACCGTAGATACCCGTGCTGGTCCCACAGTGGGGTGTATCACTCCCCTAAAGTGGCTACCCAATACTAACGGTGCACGGCTTTATATCTACACGATGCAACAACGGCTTATCTACCAGCCCGGGCCCACACACGCATATGAAGCCCGTTGGACTTGCGTTGCCACCGCTAACCCGTTTTGGCCTCTTATAATCAAGCCCAATATGCGTGTCCCGTCACTCGACATGGGTCGAGCCCACAAAGATACGTTTGGGATATTGGTTGAAATGGCCCCCCACAAGCTACCCACTTAAGCTTGTCAAATATCTAGTGTATCCCACTTAACCCTTTAATCATGTTTAATTACATGTTTCCACTTGGTTAAGTATTCTAATCGTATTTTCTATTGCCACCCAAGGCAACCCACTAGATTCCACATGCCACCCAAGGCAACCACCAAATTTCCTCATGGCACCCAAGGCACCCACTTAACCCCTCATGTCCCACTACATGCTATTATGGTTAAGTGTTTCTTAATTAATTAAGACCGTGATCTCCTGTAAAGACCTCCCACATTAGACTAGCTGTTATGACCGCCTGGTTAAGCCGGTAGAATCCGGGCAGTCTTACGTCATAACAGAGTCTAACCTCGTGTCTTTACCTTAATCACGTATTTAATTTATGGCTAAGACCTCTCACATTGGGCTGACATTTGTAGCAACTGGTTAAGCCGGTCGGGTCCGGGCAGTTTTACACTACAAATGAGTCCAACCTCGTGTCTTAGTCGATTAATTACACCTAATTAATCACCCCCATATTAATTATCCCTAATTAATATCAAGTTTTCCATAACATGGGTAGACCTAACTCAATAGGTAAATTACCATGGGGTAGACCTAACTCAATAGGTAAATTCCCACTTATGGTAATTTATTTTTATGGTATGCTTAATCATACCCAAACATTCATTTATTAACATATTTACCACCCCATCGTCCCCCACGTAAATCGTTCTCATTTCATGACATAACAAAGGGGAAGATCATTACAAATATCATGGGTTTAACATACAACCTTGTCATGGGTTAAGAGGATGTCAACTTGCATATATGAGCATATATTAACCCAACTACATATAAACCCAAACTTGCATATTATCATACACATGATTCGCATAACATGTTGCATATGAGCTTGCATATTATCATACACATATCTTGCATAACATGTTGAACTTGCATATAGGCATTCTCATAACTTGCATAACATGTTAAACATGCATTTAAGCATACACATAACTTGCATAAGTATTCACATACTTGCATAAGCTTCCACATACTTGCATAAGCATTCACATTCTTGCATAAACATGAATAACTTGCATATCATGTCATTTAAGCATATACATATCTTGCATAAACATTCATACACTCGCATAAGCATGCATAACTTGCATATCACATTTAAACTTGCATTTAAACATATACATGACTTGCATAAGTATCCATATACTTGCATAAGCATGCATAACTTGCATATCACATTAAACTTGCATTTAAACATATACTTAACTTGCATATCTCACTTTGCTAAACATGCATAATTCCACTTATTAAATATGCATAAATCAACTTATTAAACATGCATATATCAACTTGTTAAACATGCATAAATCAACTTATTAAGCATGCATAAACCAATTTATCAAATATGCATAAACATAGAACAACATAGAGTAATATATCATTATACATGATTCATACTCACTAATCCGCATTTAAGACCATAAGTCTCATTACACCCAATCTACTTACTTTAACAATTGATGTTAAAGTGATAGAAACTCACCAAACTCAAGATTAGCAACCTTATGAAGTAGAATTAGTTGCTAACTAAGAAGATAATGATGATTAAGGATTGATTAGAGAGGAATTAGCTTGCAACTTTCTTCTTAGATTAGTGGAGGCTTTTCTTAGAATTTAATTTGGCGGCATGAGGCCATTGTTTCTATTTTTGGTGAGGATTAAGGTAGGTTTAGGGTGTATTTATAGATTAAGAGAGTGTTTTAGGCCCTTGGATTAACCCTAGATTAACTTAGGTCCATTAGATTTAGGAAACCTCTAGAACCAGACCCAGCCCAAGCCAGAAAACCAGATCTGGTGCACCCAAGCACCCTGGTTCGACACGCCAGGTCGACAGGCAAGTCGACAGGCATGTCGACACCCCCCCTGTCGACAGGCCTGTCGACATGCTTAGGCGGGAATCCTCCCGCCTGGCCCCGCTGGTTCTAAATTTAAATTTAAATTTAAATTCCTAAATCTGTTTTTATCTCTAATTTTTCTGCAAACTTCCTTGGGCCATAACCGGGCCATACAGACTCCGATTCTCGAAAACTCGGACTCTGTTTCGCGTATTTTTCCGAGGCGAACGCAATAACGCAGCCCGTTACCCCCAATTCCCACGTCTGAGATTATTTATCCTGTAATTAGTGAATTTTAGTATTAACTAAAATTCGGGGTGTTACATGTAATTGATTTAGGAGGTTGAAAATGATGATTATCACATATGTAATTGGGCTTATGATGATTGTATTATAGGTTGATTGTGTTGTAGGATGATTTGAGAATAAATGAAATAAACATAATTGTTTAATGGTTTATTATTATTGAAAATGTGTAACACCACGTGTATTCTATAGCTGTGAAATTAACAAATTAAAGTATAATTAATTTGAAATCAAAGAACTAAGGGAAACGGGATACGCCATTGCGTTCGTCTCGGAAAAATACGCGAAATAGAGTCCGAGTTTTTGAAAAACGGAGTCCGTATGAAGAAGATATAGCCTCCGGAAGTTTCAGAATTAAGTTTAAAATTAAAAATCGGGCCCAATTGGCCAGGGCGGGAAAATTCCCGCCTAAGGCACCCAGGTCGACTGGGCTGTCGACCTGGTCTAGCCAGGTCGACAGGGCTGTCGACAGGGCTGTCGACAGGGCTGTCGACCTGGTCCAGACCCAGGTCGAACCCAGTCCACCCTGGCTGGCCTAGTCTATGTTGGTCGATTTTCAGAAGCATGCTTTGTCATTAGGGCTAGGTGGCAGGCTCTAATTGGTCTTTCTTTCGAATGAATGGCTACGATCAATCCAAGCAACATCGATGGTCCTAATCAGTTCATAAACTCTATAAAAATGACCCTAGACTCTACCTAGGTTTCTTACACAATTCTCTAGCCTCCATTGCTCTCTTCTTCTAATAAAAAAATAAAATAAAAATGGCGTCGCTGCTCTGCTGGAATTAAAACTATAAGATAATCAACATCAGCCTAAGCAACTCAATTCAAACTAGAGATTAAAGTTTCTGCAAAGATCTTGCAACAAGTTCTTTCTTTAATCCAATCAAGGCAAGTACAGTTATTTTCCGCTATAAACGTTAATTATAATTTTGATATGTTTTTAATTCTGAATCTGAGATTGTATATATATTCTCTTCTGTCAGATTTGTTTTTCTGTGACTGTTCTGTATCCCTTTTCTTCTTTTCTGTTTTTATAGCCAGGCTACCACGAGCCTGTGCCTAATCTCATAAGAGATGAACGTATGAACGCAAATTTTGGGATAAATAAGGAATGATGCGAAATTTGACAAGACTAAATTGAATGTATGACTTTAGGTCTGAGGCATAAAATATATTGGACATATGCATAAATTTGACTATGAACATATAATTTATGCATGTTGTATGCATAGCTATGTTGTAATTTAGAACTGTAATTAATGAGCATATGTTGTAAACATAGATTTGGATCTATGCATATTCTATGATAGAAGAAAAGAGGAACCATTGTAAGATTACATATGATTTGAGACTTTGGACAAAATGCATATAAAAGTCAAGATCTGATTTTTAGAAGATATGATTTAAAGATTTATATTGTTGGGTATAGTTTGCATAATGATTCATGACTCAAAAAGAAGAAGATATGGAAACTTAGGTGTAAAGATTTACATTAATTAGGATATCTATTATTGTGATTACACCTAAATAGGGATTTTTGGATATATGGCATGCATTGAAATTAATGGTTATATTTGGTATAATTTATATGTGAATCTGCTGTAAGATGCTAGTTTAACAAAAATTGGAACATATGTTATATGGCAAATTATGTCCATATTCTGCGCTTATGCAAACATGGAGTATATGTTGTGAATCATGACAATTATGTAAGCATATGAATTTAGGCCAATTTATGATTGGGCAAGGCATGTAAATAGAACTTTTAGAAATATTAAATTTGCTAAATCTGCTAATTTGTCAAGTTGCCTAAACTACTAGTTTTGTTATATTGCCTAGACTGCTAATTAGATTGAAATGCCTAATCTGTTAAATTTGTCGGTTGAAATGCCTAACCTGTTATATGCCAAAATCTGCTAAGTTGCTAAATCTGTTAAATCCGTTAAGTCATATAAAATCTGTTATCTGCTATGTTGATATAATCATCCTGTTATTGATATAATCTGAATTGGCATATATATTGGGCATGCGCATAAACGGTAAATTATTAATTAATTGGCTGCAAAGATAAACATGGCTAACTCGAGGTTAGAATGAGTTTGCGGCGTAAATCTACCCGGAACCGCCCGGCACATCCAGTGGCCGCAAACAATAGGTTCTAATGCGAGAAGTTAGTCATAACATGCGTAAGACACGAGGTTAGGTCTGGCTTGTGGCAGAAGTCTGCCCGGAACCGCCCGGCATATCCAGCGGCCACAAGCTACCAACCTAATGTGAGAGGTCTGTGCATTAATAATTAATTAATGCAAATCTAAGATAAGAATGACGTCTAAAACGTATTGGGGAAAATAGGGTTAAACCAAAGGGATTAATAGATGTAGTAAAACCCGTCCATGAATCTGTAGGCCCAATACAAAGTTAGACAAATCTGAAAAATCTGTACATCTGACCCGTTAGTCTGAAAACTTGTTAACTTAATTTGTGAATTAGTAAATCTGAATTCTGTATGTCTGAACTTGTAAACAAGTTAATCTGAAATCTGTTAGTCTGGGGACACAAGGTTAGGAGGGGAATTACTTGTGTCATCTGTTGTTTGGGACCCATATTAGTCAGTAACCCTTTCTGGTATCAAAACTTTGACCCAACAGTAAGTAGGGTCCGGGCACGCTTACTGAACTAATTATAAGATGTTCATTCTGATAATGGCGAGGGGTGTTGATGGTGCGTTCCAACCGGGTCATGTGCGTGCATGGATCCCGGTCTGCCTCTGAGGATGTAAGACGCCGTGACATCTGTAAATAGGTCTGTGCCAATTGGTTGTCACTTTAGGGAGTGATACACCCTACTGTGGGGCCGACACAGGATATTTATGTATTAGGGAGCCGATCGCTTGGGGTAGTGTTTTGGGGTACGCTTAGTTCTGTCTGTTTCTGTTGGTACCGTCTGTTTCTGTTGGGTGGTAACACCTGTCTGTTTCTGTGTGGTACCGTCTGTTCGGGTGGTAAAGGCCCATTACTAGTGTACACCTAATTCCACATTCTGTTTCCATAGGGATAAATCTGTTTCTTCTTCTGTCTGTTCCTGATCGGGTAGTAAAGGCCCATTATTAGCATTCTGTTTCTGTTAAAGTATTCTGTACCCGTTCCTGCTTCAATTTAGACATTAGGGTGACACCTAATTTTGCTATACTAGTATTAGTGCAGAGAAGTGTAAAACAATAGTTTATATCATTCTGTTTTTCTGTTATATCTGCTACACCTGTTATAGTTATCTCACATCCAGTTTTATGTTCATATCATATTATTATTATCTGTTCACATGCTGAAAGTCACTGGACTTGCCAGACTTTTTGTCTGACCCTTGTTGTTTCGCCTCCTTTCTTCCGTTTCCCCCCAGGTTATCCAAGGAGGGAAATACTTTAGCTTGACCTGGATTTCTCTTTGCTTGAAGTGCTTAAAGTATGGCTTGGCTCTGTATAGCTTCCGTTCCATGGGGATTATGATTTTAAACCATGCATTTTGAAGGCTTTTGTACAAGACTGATATTTTGTACTTGAATTCTGAAATTGAAAGGATGTAACCATATTAATTTCTGTTTCCGCTGTAATAAAGTTAAAATTTTTCAAGTACTGTTTTTATCTGTCTTGTAAGTTTCTGTTCTGTTTACTAAAATGCTCCGCCAAAGCTAAGGCATTCCCTTTGTGAGTGACCTTAACGGAGGTGGGGTGTTACACTTGGTATCAGAGCTGAAGGTTACAAAATTGGGTAAAGTTTTTGAAAACTATTTTCAAAAAGGTTTTGGAAAGGAAGTATTTTCAAAAATAAAGCTTATTTTGAAAAACATGATCCCCAAGAGCCATATATCTTTCTTTCAGTCCTTTTTGTATTGAACCTTTCCTTTTTCGTTCCAGCATGTCTGAAGCATCTGAGATACCAGAGGGTGTTCATGTACCCGGTTGGTTTCGTCAATATCTTGAGGCTAGGACCGCCGCTGCAGGTCCAGCAAATGATCCCCCTCCTCCACCCCCTCCTCGTGCAATTGCTTTCTCAAAAATCTGTAGAGATTTTAGGGCCATGGGTGGGAAGGATTTCAAAGGAACTGAATCATTCGTAGAAGCAAGGAATTGGCTCAAAGAAACTGAGGATCTGTTCGTTATCTTCGAGGTGGACGATAGGAAAACGGTACGGTTGGCAGTATGGCTGCTCAAAGACGAAGCTTCCTACTGGTGGGAAGTCACTAACGCCGAGAGGCCGGTTGAGACATGGATGGATTTCAGAACAAGGTTTGAGACAAAATTCCTCTCGCAAGCTGAACGAAGTTTACAATTGGAAAAGTTCTTGTCTCTTAAGCAAGGAAGTATGACGGTCAAGGAATACGTCAACCAGTTCAACCAACTAGCAAGATTCGGATTGGATTTAGTCAACACTCAGCATAAAAAGGCTCTCCGCTTTGTTAAAGGATTGAATGAGCCACTGCACAGCCTAGCCATGACCCATGTACCCATGGGAGCAACTTACGAGAAATTGGTGGATATGGCACTATTACACGAGGAAGACAAGGGCCCGAAAGAGACAAAGAAGGAAGAACCACAGAATAAGAAAGCGGGGCCCAAAAAGGAAACACAAAAGAAGGATGAGAAGTCTGAAGATAAGAAGGGGAAAAAGTGCTTTACTTGTGGGAGCTCAACTCATCTGAACAAGGATTGCAGAAAAAGGAAGGGCGCTTGCTTCAACTGTGGGGAGATGGGACACTTCACTAGGGACTGCCCGAAGAGACGAGGACAAGGAGGGCAGGCGAACACTCTTGAGGCTAGTGGCTAGGATAGAAATAGGAAAGTTTCTATAGTAGGTTTAATCTCTTTATCTGATTGTGACTTTTTCTGATTCTGGTATTTTGATTTTTGTAATCGATACTCTGCACTTTAATGCTAGTATTATTTTTGAATTCCTCTATAGACTCAGACCCATAAGGGTTATGGATCATCTGTTTGAGACTGGGGTTTGAGGGATATCTGTGTTTGGCGTCAAGTATGACGCATACATTCTGAGTTTTTCATAGGGTATGATTTTATCATGCTTAGCTTCCTAAGAATCATTAGGGAACCAGATCTGTACAAGTAGTCTGTAAATATCTAAATACTTTTTATAGGATTTCCAGTTTTGACATTGTCTAAAGAAGGTACTCCTCTGGGTGTTAATTTGATATTGGTTTCGGTCTTTGGGGCTGATACTTAGGACCCATGTCTAATGGGAACCAAATTTTCGTTCTATCTGTACTCGCTTCCATCATTCGACTGTATCCTATCGATCGAATATTTGAACTTTAGGTAGAAACTAATGGGTGTAAACATGTGTTTGAGACATGTTATGTTTGATGGTTGCAAGTGGATGCAAGTGGTTGCTAGTGGTTGCCCGTGGATGCATATACACACACTAGGCACTAGATCGGCTCGAAAACACTCTCATACTGCATATGGATGGGTGAGCATTTTTCAATTCTTGTAGATGCAAAATGGTTGATTCAACCCATGGATGTTGCATTTGAGTGAATGGTTGTGCACTCATATAGAAATAATATATATCATTAGAATTCTATTGCATACATGTTGGACTCATGGCACTGACATAATTCGCATTAAGGAGGTCAACTGAATCAGTAGACCGCCTGATTTTGCATTAGATAAGTACATGTACACACACACTTCACATATGATCATGAAGCATTAGAAGTCTTTTAAGGACAATGGATGCTCGTGTTTGATGGATGAGTAGATGGATGATTGGATGTTAGGATATGCATCTTCCTAAACTTGAAGATTTCGGGGACGAAATCCTTTTAAGTGGGGGAGAATGTAACACCCCGTGTATTCTATAGCTGTGAAATTAACAAATTAAAGTATAATTAATTTGAAATCAAAGAACTAAGGGAAACGGGATAGGCCATTGCGTTCGTCTCGGAAAAATACGCGAAATAGAGTCCGAGTTTTCGAAAAATGGAGTCCGTATGAAGAAGATATAGCCTCCGGAAGTTTCTGAATTAGGTTTAAAATTAAAAATCGGGTCCAATTGGCCAGGGCGGGAAAATTCCCGCCTAAGGCACCCAGGTCGACTGGGCTGTCGACCTGGTCTAGCTAGGTCGACAGGGCTGTCGACAGGGCTGTGGACAGGGCTGTCGACCTGGTCCAGACCCAGGTCGAACCCAGTCCACCCTGGCTGGCCTAGTCTATGTTGGTCGATTTTCAGAAGCATGCTTTGTCATTAGGGCTAGGTGGCAGGCTCTAATTGGTCTCTCTTTCGAATGAATGGTTACGATCAATCCAAGCAACATCGTTGGTCCTAATCAGTTCATAAACTCTATAAAAATGACCCTAGACTCTACCTAGGTTTCTTACACAATTCTCTAGCCTCCATTGCTCTCTTCTTCTAATAAAAAAATAAAATAAAAATGGCGTCGCTGCTCTGCTGGAATTAAAACTATAAGATAATCAACATCAGCCTAAGCAACTCAATTCAAACTAGAGATTAAAGTTTCTGCAAAGATTCTGCAACAAGTTCTTTCTTTAATCCAATCAAGGCAAGTACAGTTATTTTCCGCTATAAACGTTAATTATAATTTTGATATGTTTTTAATTCTGAATCTGAGATTGTATATATATTCTCTTCTGTCAGATTTGTTTTTCTGTGACTGTTCTGTATCCCTTTTCTTCTTTTCTATTTTTATAGCCAGGCTACCACGAGCCTGTGCCTAATCTCATAAGAGATGAACGTATGAACGCAAATTTTGGGATAAATAATGAATGATGCGAAATTTGACAAGACTAAATTGAATGTATGACTTTAGGTCTGAGGCATAAAATATATTGGACATATGCATAAATTTGACTATGAACATATAATTTATGCATGTTGTATGCATAGCTATGTTGTAATTTAGAACTGTAATTAATGAGCATATGTTGTAAACATAGATTTGGATCTATGCATATTCTATGATAGAAGAAAAGAGGAACCATTGTAAGATTACATATGATTTGAGACTTTGGACAAAATGCATATAAAAGTCAAGATCTGATTTTTAGAAGATATGATTTAAAGATTTATATTGTTGGGTATAGTTTGCATAATGATTCATGACTCAAAAAGAAGAAGATATGGAAACTTAGGTGTAAAGATTTACATTAATTAGGATATCTATTATTGTGATTACACCTAAATAGGGATTTTTGGATATATGGCATGCATTGAAATTAATGGTTATATTTGGTATAATTTATATGTGAATCTGCTGTAAGATGCTAGTTTAACAAAAATTGGAACATATGTTATATGGCAAATTATGTCCATATTCTGCGCTTATGCAAACATGGAGTATATGTTGTGAATCATGACAATTATGTAAGCATATGAATTTAGGCCAATTTATGATTGGGCAAGGCATGTAAATAGAACTTTTAGAAATATTAAATTTGCTAAATCTGCTAATTTGTCAAGTTGCCTAAACTACTAGTTTTGTTATATTGCCTAGACTGCTAATTAGATTGAAATGCCTAATCTGTTAAATTTGTCGGTTGAAATGCCTAACCTGTTATATGCCAAAATCTGCTAAGTTGCTAAATCTGTTAAATCCGTTAAGTCATATAAAATCTGTTATCTGCTATGTTGATATAATCATCCTGTTATTGATATAATCTGAATTGGCATATATATTGGGCGTGCGCATAAACGGTAAATTATTAATTAATTGGCCGCAAAGATAAACATGGCTAACACGAGGTTAGAATGAGTTTGCGGCGTAAATCTGCCCTGAACCGCCCGGCACATCCAGTGGCCGCAAACAATAGGTTCTAATGTGAGAAGTTAGTCATAACATGCGTAAGACACGAGGTTAGGTCTGGCTTGTGGCAGAAGTCTGCCCGGAACCGCCCGGCATATCCAGCGGTCACAAGCTACCGACCTAATGTGAGAGGTCTGTGCATTAATAATTAATTAATGCAAATCTAAGATAAGAATGACGTCTAAAACGTATTGGGGAAAATAGGGTTAAACCAAAGGGATTAATAGATGTAGTAAAACCCGTCCATGAATCTGTAGGCCCAATACAAAGTTAGACAAATCTGAAAAATCTGTACATCTGACCCGTTAGTCTGAAAACTTGTTAACTTAATTTGTAAATTAGTAAATCTGAATTCTGTATGTCTGAACTTGTAAACAAGTTAATCTGAAATCTGTTAGCCTGGGGACACAAGGTTAGGAGGGGAATTACTTGTGTCATCTGTTGTTTGGGACCCATATTAGTCAGTAACCCTTTCTGGTATCAAAACTTTGACCCAATAGTAAGTAGGGTCCGGGCACGCTTACTGAACTAATTATAAGAGGTTCATTCTGATAATGGCGAGGGGTGTTGATGGTGCGTTCCAACCGGGTCATGTGCGTGCATGGATCCCGGTCTGCCTCTGAGGATGTAAGACGCCGTGACATCTGTAAATAGGTCTGTGCCAATTGGTTGTCACTTTAGGGAGTGATACACCCTACTGTGGGTACGACAAAGGATATTTATGTATTAGGGAGCCGATCGCTTGGGGTAGGGTTTTAGGGTACGCTTAGTTCTGTCTGTTTCTGTTGGTAACGTCTGTTTCTGTTGGGTGGTAACACCTGTCTGTTTCTGTGTGGTACCGTCTGTTCGGGTGGTAAAGGCCCATTACTAGTGTACACCTAATTCCACATTCTGTTTCCATAGGGATAAATCTGTTTCTTCTTCTGTCTGTTTCTGATCGGGTAGTAAAGGCCCATTATTAGCATTCTGTTTCTGTTAAAGTATTCTGTACCCGTTCCTGCTTCAATTTAGACATTAGGGTGACACCTAATTTTGCTATACTGGTATTAGTGCAGAGAAGTGTAAAACAATAGTTTATATCATTCTGTTTTTCTGTTATATCTGCTACACCTGTTATAGTTATCTCACATCCAGTTTTATGTTCATATCATATTATTATTATCTGTTCATATGCTGAAAGTCACTTATCTTGCCAGACTTTTTGTCTGACCCTAGTTGTTTCGCCTCCTTTCTTCCGTTTCCCCCCCAGGTTATCCAAGGAGGGAAATACTTTAGCTTGACCCGGATTTCTCTTTGCTTGAAGTGCTTAAAGTATGGCTTGGCTCTGTATAGCTTCCGTTCCATGGGGATTATGATTTTAAACCATGCATTTTGAAGGCTTTTGTACAAGACTGATATTTTGTACTTGAATTCTGAAATTGAAAGGATGTAACCATATTAATGTCTGTTTCCGCTGTAATAAAGTTAAAATTTTTCAAGTACTGTTTTTATCTGTCTTGTAAGTTTCTGTTCTGTTTACTAAAATGCTCCACCAAAGCTAAGGCATTCCCTTTGTGAGTGACCTTAACGGAGGTGGGGTGTTACAAAAGGTGTAGTGATGTCCCTCGTCTAAATGCACTGTTATGTCACCATCAGATGCAAGAATTGTCGGTCCAAACTGTAACACCCCGTATTTTTAAGATAATACAATAAGAATAACTAAATTAAATAATGAGAATTAAGTAAAACGGACTGCGCCATTGCGTCCGTCTCGGAATTCTGGTCAAGATAGACACTGGTTTGTGTAAGACGGACATCATATGAAGAAGTTATTAAGCCTAGAAGTTTGTATACGCACAAGAGAAATATATATATGTATATATATATATATATGCAAACAAATTAAAATGTAAAATAAAGAATAAAATAAGGATTGCATGTATTAAATACATGCACTGAAAAAAATGTAATGCATGCATTGAAAGAAAGAAAGAATTGGTTGCATGCAATGTAAATTTGCTGCATGCACTGATTTGCAAACATAATGCATTAACATTAAAAGAAAAATAAATGAAAAAGATTCATGCAATGGTTTAATTTAAGTATTGTAACTAACATGAAAAAGAGAAGTAAGGAGAGAACAATAATTATCATCGTTCTAAGACTTATTAACAAAAGACTTCATAGCACAGTTGGTTAAGGCATTGGATTTGTAACATTGAGGTCAGGGGTTCGAACCCTGGCGGCGGCATAATTTTTATCTTTGTTTTAGAGAGGGCCAATTAAATACGCAAATATATGCAGGCAATACAAGAGCAACAGCTCATTTACAATTCAACAAAGCCTGAAAGCTTCATAAGCATACCCTGGTTGGAACAACTCAAGCATTGTATGCCAAAAGCATCATACAAACTAGACGAGATGATGCGATGCACCCCTTGCAAATCAAAAGGGAATGAGCTATCAAGGGTCAAATGGTGAAAAACGCAGCAAATGGGCATGAAGTCAGAAAGTTGCACCTTTCATCGGGGAAATACTTCCTAAAGCAAGAAATTTGAGACAACAAATCCCTAGCTAGGATCGCTTGTCAAGAGAAGCATCCAGAAGAAGGATTGGCGTCAAATTTGTAAAACGATGCAAAGGTGGAAGCATCCCAACCAAGCCAATAAATAAAAGGTTGCAAGTTCCACCATAGAGCACTTTCTTAAATGTAAGGTTCAGGACCTCAGTTCCATAAATCGTGATAATTTTCGATAAAAGAACCGAGGTCTGCTCCATGGGACAATGCAACACCAAGATGGAAGGACTAACATCAGGTTGGAACGACAGGCAGCCCCATGCTGGAAGGACCAGCACCATGTTGGAAAGACTGACAAACCTGAGTTGGAAGTACCAGCATTAGGCCAAAAGGATTGGCAAACCCAAGCTGGAAGGACCAGCACCATGTCGGAAGGACCGACAAACCTAAGTTGGAAGTACCAGTATCAGGCCGGAAGGACCGGCAAAATCAAGATGGAAGGACCAACACATAAAGAAATCCTAGTCGATAGGTGATTTCAAAACTAGTTCTTTCCAGACCTAGCTTAGCAAGTTGAAGGAAAGCTGTTCGGATTCGTTAAATGGGGATGTTCGATTTAGTTTCGACGATGTTGGATTTATCCAGTGGAAGAAGAAACAAGAAGCAGATTAAAATACTGGAAGGACCAGTAAATCCAAGCTGGAAGGACCAGCACAAAACAGAAATCCCAACCCAACAGGGGTTATCCAATGTAGTCTTTCCGAGTCTGGGTTAACCAGGTCAGACAAGGCAAGCATTGGATTGAGCTCAAACCCAAGACCTCTCTTGGGCATATGTTCAATCTAACCTCCAAACGTCCTAGATCACCTGGACAGTGAGCGAAATGATTGAATACATTTAAATTACAAAACCTCCCAAAGCGGGGGCATAAATAAAAGGCCTCTGTGGTTGTAAGTACAACATCGATCAATAGATTTGAATCTCTTGAAATGTGCTAAGGAAAGCTCGGGGACTTCAAAACAGTTGTGAATACCAAAGGATGTAACCTACATAATTGAAGTCTCGAGTGCCACCGTCAAAATCAAAAGAGTTCGTAGAGTTGATCGTGTAGATTCCGAACAGCGCGTGATGATCCATGGTATGGGGGTAACACGGTTATGACTGGAAAAACCAGTATTCACAAAACATAGCATAAGACCATCACGACACTCGACATTACAGCAACAAAGAATTATAATATAAAAAATTGTAATGTAGACATGAAAAGAAATAGGTGTTGAATGCAAACATAGAAGTACGATAAAGCTAAAGTAAAAAAGCTTAAGTACAACAGAGTAGAGCATAGTTTCATTACAATGATTACACATGTCAAGTACAAGAGTTTCTGACATAAGTGTGCATAAAGTGATAAGCGAGGACCGACACTCACATATACAACTGGTCTAAGTGAATGCAGTACATAAAAGGGAAATAACAGAAATTAAAAAAGCTGGTCATGAGCGCTTTTGCTTCTTCTTCCCATTCTTGGAGTCCCCAAACCTAAGAGATAGCTTGGTAGAAGAAGGAGGAAGTGTACTGGCTGGTTGGTTCCCATCTTTGACTACCGGGCCACTAGGACTCTCTTAAGAAGATATAGTGATGATCCCTTTTCTCCAAGCAGTACGCTTTCTTCCTTTGCGTCCCGAAGATGGTAAAGACTTAGGCTTCTGTTTTTCTTGGACCTCGATGTCTTTCCCAGAGGTCTCATTGGTATAGTCAGAATCTTCATCATTGGGGATGTAGTCAGCATCATCATCCAAGTTGGAAAGCGCACCAATTTAGGTGTCCTGTGACCCTGGAGCCTTAGCACCAGGCAAAGATGCGTCACCTGGAGGAGTAGTAGTAACTAAGGAAGGAGGAATCGACATTAAGGTTGAGTCAGTAATGATATCCTCGGTCGTCGTTGTGTTTCCTACAGTAGGAGAAAGTTGTGATGAGATTAAGTCTAGTGCAAGGGTATAGTAAGCATGGAATGCAAGAGTTCCAAGGGAACAAAAAAAGAGAATCCAAATACGACATGGTTTGTTCAATATCAGTAATACCTGGAGCCAGAGGATTCATGTATTCTACTTCGAACATGTCTACATTGTCGTCGTCGTCACCTTCCTCATCTCCATCGTGCTTTTCGACAACATCCTGCATGGTAGTATGCTCCTCGGCAGTTGTGTGTTTCTCTTTAGAAGTAGTAGCAGGTTAAGTAGGGGCATTATATTCGTCATGTCCTGAGCATGCTCACAAGAAGGTCTGGCCCCGTTGCCTAGCAATCCCCACACTTTCTTTAACCGAATCTTCCTCTCAGCTACGGCTTTGTGGGATTCTTAATCTAAGGGATCTTCAATAAGATCATCTTGATCGTGATCGCCATCATCAATCTCAAGTACCCATTCCCAAACAAGAGCCAAAGTAACCACAAAGGCATCTCCTTGAAAATGTAAACTTCTATGACTCATAACACTATAGAAGTAAAAATTAAACAGAGAAGCATCGCCATTCGGCTTAGCGTTTTCGAGGGCGGTTGTAGCTTTAAGTTCCTCAAGGAATTTTACTACTAGCCCCTGCCACGGAAAGAGCCGCACTTTGAGAGGTGATCTTTTCCCGAAGAATAGTATTTTCTTACTGATGAGCAGCGGAAGCATTCTATTCTACAGCTAATTGTAACTCAGAAAGTTATCGAGTAGATTGAGCCTCTTGAACTTGTGCAATTAGTGTGTTCTCTTTCTGTTTTGCGGTGACAAGCTCTTCTTTAAGCCTCTTATTTTCATCCTCCAAACCCACTAGTTCTGTATGTCTTTGAGAGAAATAAGCACTGGTATTACCCCAGGATTTAAGGACCTTGATTAGCTCGACCTTGTCATTCCCTAGATTGGTGATTCGATCAATCTTTTCCCCGTTAAACTTTTAACAGTCGTAAGAGAAAGTGTACCACAAGCTAGTTGTTTCTCGGCATGGTTTCTGATCGCATCTAATTGTGTATCTAGCCAGCTCTTAGCAACATATATCTGTGTGTGCCTGCGACCCTTCATAGTACCGATCGACTAATAATATAAACCCAAATCACATTCCATTAATTATGGAATCTCCATGGAAAATAGAACAATATATAATCGATATCAATTTCTGTATCCGACTAATAATATAAATGGAATAACGACAAAGCCTTTAAATTCCATATATATTAACAGTCTTCCTCCACAGAAGCTCATTTCGATCATTATCAAATCGAATTCCATTCAATTCCATTCAATTCCAATTTCAAATATTAAATTGGAAAAATTTACTTTGGAAAATTCCCGTTAATTCTTATTAAAATGATTTATGAATTCCAAATCGCATTTCACTTTTAATCGAGTTAAAGAACAAGTATTATTTAAGACACTGTTCACTATAAACCCAAAAATCCAATTCTTTCATTCAATTCCAATTAAATATTAATTAATTGGAAAACTTCTCTAAATCTTAATTAAAAGAATGATTCATTTCTCAACTGGGTTTACGAATAGTGTTAATAAAGACACCATTCACAACCAACCCAAAGTCCCATTTGATATTAAATACAAGGCTCTGAATAGAAATTATATCGGCTTATATACAATATCAAATTCGAAAACCAACAAATATCGAATTGTAAATAATGATATAAATATATCTTCCAAATTTCCATAACAATATCCGTATAATCACGAAATCCAGTATCAAAATATTCCGAAGATGATTTTTATTCAAACCCACTCCAATTCATATATTGGAAATTCTGGTTATATTAAAACCCATTCTCAATCCGATTTAATTATTTAAAAATAATTGGAATTCAAATCTAGTTAATAACTAGTTCATCTTGATAAAATATATTTTTATCTTTTCAAATATGGAATTTTTCATTCTAATTCTTTCCAAATCATTTATTACATTTTTACACAAATTATCAATATTTTCAATAATTTTATTAAGGCCCTTTCAGTTGATTTCCATAAACGGTCATCGAACTGCACTTACAACGACCTTTGCCAAATTTGATTTGGAAATAATTCCAAATCCAAACATTAGATTTCAAATCTCTTTTATTCATTGGAAAGATCTTTTCGATACGAACCCAGCGCTTCCAGTTTGAGGAGAATCCAACGGTCGGATCCCCCGTAATATCAATTCGAAGTCATTGGTCGAAATTCGCGAACGGTCGCGGCGCGGTGCGTTCTATTCAGGCCATTTAATATATATATACGTATTATATTTCGTCGATTTCTATTTAAAACGTATTTTATAAATCGTTTTAAATTCGTTTTAGAAAAGATATCAACTTCATATTCAATTTCAAATCAAAATTGAATATTCCATATCATTAATATAAAAATGATATTATTTTCAAAACATTACCTTTTGAAATCACTTCCTTTTCGATATTCATTATAAAAATAAATAAACTGATATAAATATCATTCGCGTCAAAATGGCGTACCTCTAATCAACACGGCTTCATATATTTTAATATTTCCGTGTCCATCCCAAATCGGACATCATTATCTTATTTTGATCCATTACTGAATATTATTTTAAAATATTAGTTATTTTAAAATATTAGTTATTTTAAAATATTCATTATTCGTCATTTTCCAAATTTGATAATTTAAAATATTCGTTCTTTCCAAATTGAAATCAGACACAATCAATTGCCATATAAGTTTACTTATATGGATTTCGTACACACGTGTACACAATAATAATTAAACACAGTCAACCATCATCCAGAGTGCATTACACAACTGCGTAAGCATTAAATATAAATAATTAACGCTTACAGCAGCCTGTCAACCAATTGATTGACATACAACTAAACAATTAGGATTAGTGTACGTAAAATATAATCCTAATACCCGTGTGGGGTTTCAATAATCACATACCGATTTTATTTGTGAAGTTGGGCGATGTGTAAAATATATTGTCCCAACAATATCAGTCAAATGTGTGTACATAAAGAAATCGTCCGATTTGTAAATGAATATTTATTTTCATTCATATACTCATTAAAAAAAATTTAACGATAAAATATTTATTTCAACACATGAATATTTTATTTAATTCAATTATACAATAAAAATGATATTTTTATTGTTTTAACATTTTTAGAAAATTTCGGTAGCATACAGGCACGATACTAGAAACGGAATAAGGTCTAGCCTTATTCCTCGCCTAATATTGGCTCGCGCCATACACATACCAATTCTAATCAATTAAATTTACATCCCAAACAAAATTCAAACAAATCAATCAATCCAAAAATCAACCAAACATCCATGGTTTCAAACAAATGTGCTGGGTGCTACTAAGCACCGTCTACATTCTAGTATATGTATAACTAGAAAATAATTATAGTGATCAGTACTCACCTATGGTTTCCACTCCTCCATTCTTAATTACTGAATGGATTGGATTTGGATTCATTTCCAGTCGGTTCCATCGCAATCTGTTTCACACGATTTTTATATTAAAAATCACATTTTTAACATCACTATATATAATTAAAAATAACATTTTTATTCTTATACTGTTCATATAAAAATCTCATTTTTGTACCGCTAATCAATAACAAAATCATATTCTTATATTATTAAATTCTTATATTATTAAAAATCGTATCTTTATGTTATTAAAATCACATCTTTATGTTATTAAAAATCGCATCTTTATTTTATTAAAAATCGCATCTTTATGTTGCTAAAAAACGCATCTTTATGTTGCTATTTATATGATAAAAATCATATTTTTATAACGATATTCATATAATAAAAATCACAATTTTATTTTGCTACTTATGTAAAAATCAAAATTTTCATATCGCTACATATATAAAAATCAAATTTTTTTAACGATGTTTACAGAATAAAATTCCCATTTTTATAGGATTTTTACAGAATAAAATTCCTAATTTTATACGATGTTTATAGAATAAAATTCCCATTTTTATACCATGTTTACAGAATAAAATTCCCATTTTTATACGATGTTTACATCTCATGTAAAAATCATATTTCTATTATCTACAATGTTATTTTATATAATTTTAAAATCATATCTTAACATTATTAACTACACTAAATAAATTAATAAACAAAGTAATTAAATTAATTAATTACCTTACATTGCGTCGTTTGTCGGAGACAAGGGGGGAGGCGCTGCTGGCGTCTGGGGAGGAGGCGGTGTAGTGGCGGTGGCTTTCTCGATTTTAGGGTTATGGGATTGGGGGGTGGGTTTGATTGGGGGAAAGGGGAGACTGGGGAAGGAGAGGCGGAGGAAGGAGGAGAGGGGAGAAAGGGTGGTCGGAGGGGAGGTGCGCCGGCTCCAGCGGCGGCGGTGTGGGCCTGGACAGCAGTAGTGTTCGTTTTTTTTATTTTTATCTCTAAACTAACGAAAGAGAAAGGGTGAGGAGAGAGAAAGGTTTGACCAACATATATAAATATATATATTTAAATTAATTTAATTCTAAAAAGTTACTTTTTAATTCGTACTCCAAACGAAACCCAACGATTGTCGCCTCCAGCTAATTACCACCATTCCGAACGCAATGGGCTATGTCCCATAAGCCAATTCGGTGGTTTTGCTCAGTTTTATTCAATATTAAAATATAAATTAACATAACTTTCATATTTGATTTCCACGTACATTTTAATTTACCGGGGCCCCATACAGACTCCAAAAATTCCAGAAAAATAAATCTGACTATGTTTTGATGATACAGTCTTAACAAAACTAATTTCGTCAAATTTGGAGACCGTTTGAAAATGGTCATTTTCCAGTCGATTAAATTCAAACTAAATTGACCAAACACGTTTAAATCTACCATGCGCACATATCGATTCCAAAAATTATGAAAATTGGAATCCAACAATAATTTGACATTCTGGATCTAATAAAATTGATCTCGTCGAAAACAGAGGTCATTTGCCAAAATGGCTATTTTTAAGGGCTATATATTATATAAAATTCCATAGCGACAATTATGAATTTTCAGCTGGACTTAATTTTTTATTCCCGTTATGAAATCAAGATTTTTCCCATTCATTAGAAAGATATTTTCAAACAGATTCAAATATTTCTCGTTTTACTGAAATCCGATTTATTTTAAATTCTGTACTTTCATTTGAAATCGAATTTTCAAACTACCACACAATTTCAGGCTCGTTTTATAGTTAAAATAAATTTATTCCTTCTAACTTCGACTTAAATAAATTTTTTGTCGTTATTATTTAAAATAAATCATTTTAAATATTCAAAATTCATTAAAATTTCCAAAATAAAAATTTTAAATTGGTTCTGATTTTCCGGGTTGTTACAATCTCCCCCACTTAAAATCTTCTGGTCCTCGAAAGGGAACGGAGCAGAAAGTTGTTTAACTAATCAACTCAACTTTCATTCTAGCGTTCATTCTTCAACTTTTCAATTTCTAAGAATTTTCAAATTTTTCAAATATTTGGCTAATACCCTAAATTTTCAAAAAAAAATCGCCATAACCACCATTGTACGGGGAGACATTTAAAACCGCAACTAGCCACACAGGGCCCTCATCATCCAAAAAGAAAAAGAAAAAGCCAAGTGGCTAGCCAATCGGCTCATAAATTTATCCAAACGAAAGAAATATAGTAAACATGTACCTATTTGTCGGGCATACAATTTTATTCCTTTGCTTAGCTTCCTTGCTATGACCTGTTCATCATATACACTTGTACATATATGCAATTGCAATCAATTTTCAAGTCAGTTCAATATTTGATTCAATTTGGCTTAATGATTCAAAATTTTAATTAATCAAACCAATAATCAAACAACACAATCAGCAATCAATTAGTCGATTATCGTTTCAAACACATAACTTATGTCTATATATATATATATACAAAAATTATATTTTTGATGCCTATTCACAAACAATAAAACCTATCTAATTTTGGTTCTCGTACCAGTCAATTGGAATCATATAGATATCCCACTTTCGAAACTCGAACATAAACCCTGACGATGGTGCACCGATCATCAGAATCTTCTTCGAGTGACTAGAGCGTGATTCTATATCTATCCAGTTTATTTGAGACTTCGAATACACGTTAATTACGCGTATATTCAAAATCTTCATATACTCGTTTGTCCAAATTCAATTTAAAATAAAATAATCAAATACGTATAATAATGTTTAAATTTTCAAAACAAAATTTGTTTTCATTTTAATTTTAAAAATAACACTCTTTGAAACTCATTCTAGGATACTATTGATCCCATCTCTAACGAGTCATTCTCACTGGATTTTGCTAACCTAATCTCTGATGAATTCTTTCGTTCGGTTCTAATGTGCCTTGTTCTCGAGCTCTGTAAACCAAAGCTCTAATACCACGATGAAACGACCCAAACTCGCCCTTATGGGAAAGCCCAGATTGAGTTGAGAACATGACAAATCAGAACACAAACAGAAGAACATTTCATTGGTATTACAACAATTTACATCAAAGTACAAGAATATACAGAGTATGAACAAATAATATACATTTGATAAACACCAAAGATTTATAAATCAGTATAAATAAATATTACACATTGAAAGATATTAGAGATTAAATACATTAGCAGCGGAAAATTATACAGAACACAACTGAAAGAAATACACAGATACAAAGCATTCCGAATATAGCTCCAGCTGTAAACCAAGATCATATGAATTTAATATCAGCAAAACCAAAACTACTAGCTGCCCATGTGTAAAATAGGGGCACCCGGAGTTTAGGTTAAAACAATAAACTCCAGGTCAGTCATGTGACTGGTGTGAGAATTAAAACAATTATTTAGTCTTTACTTTAAAATAAAGTAAATCAAGGGACCATGCCGTATAACATGGAACCGGTATCCTCCGAAGAATACCAGTGCATAAAGCAGTTTAGAAATAGCGCAATGCTTTTCAGAAAATGAAGCTATTATAAGACTCAGGTCCCATCACACAATGCAGCGCAAGCCGGAGGATAGAGTTTTCCCTTATAATAGCCAAACATGCTTGGTACGTCTAAAAACAAATCATTTGATACTATCATAAGTGCAAAGTGTATGAAACAACTTCAAATATAAATGTATCAATTATAAACGGCATGGGTACCATATATCTTGTCACCATACTAGGCTCTACAATCAAAATCGAAATGTCACATATTTGAAATTGGATTTATTTAATGAGTCGAGGCAATGGATGTACTCCTCACCGGCTTCGAGACACTCTAGCAAATGCCTTAGGATCTGCTGGTGAAGACCCTTGGATCCTCCAAGGCCGGTCCCCCCTTACGTTTGAGGATTAGTATTCCTGAACACATGTTCCCTGGTCCTATAGGACCTATATCCATCGGCTTCGTAGTAACCGATATATCTGAGGAGCCTCGCTATCCATCAACTGCATAGGTAAAAATATAATAAACATCTGGGCTCCATACCATGACACCACCACTAGTGTAACACCCCGAATTTTCTATTAACACTAAAGTTGCTAAAATAATAATAAGTGTGTAGAAGAGGGGATGTATCTAATATGAATATAAAAATATTAATAAGTATGTAAGAGAGGGGATGTATCTAATATGAATATAAAAATATTAATAAGTGTGTAAGAGAGGGGATGTATCTAATATGAATATAAAAATATTAATAAGTGTGTAAGAGAGGGGATGTATCTAATATGTATATAAAAACAATAATAAGTGTGTAAAAGGGGGGGATGTATCTAATGTGTACATTGTAGAATATATATATATATATATATATATATATATATATATATATATATATATATATATATATATATATGGGCAGTTAATGCAAACATGAATAGAATTAATTTGCTGAGTGTTTGCTGAGTCACTTCTGACTCATTGCTGAGTCAACAAGATAAACCCCATCTTGTCTGAACGGCTGCGGTTATTTCTAGGTTAAATCTAATGGCCTAAATGAATTCTAAAATCTATAAATAAGTGGGTAGACCCTAGACCTAAATCACTTGTAAAATTAGAGAAGCTACCGTCATGCTGCTGCCATGGAGTTCAGCATAGCCGTCACAAACTAAGAAGAGGAAGCCTAATCATCTACAACTAAATCTACACAAATCAAATCAAAAGATCTCTCTTTCTCTAATTCTTTTCTTTTGTTGGTGAGTATGATGATTCTCACAAGACTATTACAAACTAATTTGACTCAGTTATGAATGGATCACAAGAAAGTGATGTGATTTGTAATTGTAAATTCTATATATTGTGGATCTCTTATTATGTTATTATGTTGTCGTATGATGTAAATTATATATGCTATGTCATGCTATGTTGTAAATTCTCTTATGCTATGTCGTGCTATGTTGAGAATCATGTCAAGCTATGTTATACTATCATACTATGCCATGTTATAAATCATGCTATATTATGCTGAAAAATCATGATGTTGTTGGATCATGCTTAAAGTTATGTTTTTTTTTCTTAATTTAAATGGATCTTGTTTATGGGAATTTGCCTATTAGGTTAGGTGTACCCATAAACTTGAAACTATAATTAAATAAAACTTGATTATGGGAATTTGCCTATTGAGTTAGGTGTACCCATATAAAACCATGTTGTTAAAAAAATTAGATGATGTTGATTCACACATGTTCATATGTAAGTTTATGAAAATTGATTGAGATCATATTAGGTGAATTTTGAACAAGTGACACCTTTAGATCCATGACATGTATAATCTATGCAAGTTGGACATATGCAAGTTTCACCCCTTATTATGATTCATTTGGTCACATATACATGTTGTTATTATGATAATCTCTTTTATGCTATGAGTTAGGCTATTCGAGTCTAACATATATCTTGCGAATAAACGTTCAAACGTGGGGTAGGGGTAATATTAGGAATTAATAAATTGGGTGCAATTTTGTAAGATGTTGCATACCATGAATGAATGTCCATAATTGAGTCAATTATGGACATTGTTAAAAATTGGAAGTAATTAATAATTCAAGTAGGGAATTATTAAAATTGGGGGAAAGTGGATTATTATTAATAATCAATGCTTAGGACACGAGGTTGGACCCGTTTGTGATGTAAACCTGCCCGGACCCGCCCGGCAAATCCAGTAGTCACAAATGTCGGCCCAATGTGAGAGGTCCTAGGCCCAAACTAAAGCATAACAGTTGTAAAGACACGAGGTTAGACTCTTTTATGGTGTAAGACTGCCCGGACCCGCCCGGCAAATCCAGCTGCCATAAATGCCAGTCTAATGTGAGAGGTCTTTATGAGGTTATGGCCTTAATGAACTAAGAAATACTTAACCAGATAATCATGTAAGGTGGGACATGGGGGTTAAGTAGGTGCCTTGGGTGGCATGAGGAATCTGGTGGTCGCCTTTAGAGGCATTTGAAATACGATTAGACTTAACCAAACACACATGTAAATGAACATGACTAAGTGGGTTAAGTGGGATGGACTAATGGGGACAAGCTTAGGTGGAATGCTTGTGGTAAATAGTGGGGGCCCATTTCAACAGTATCCCAAAACGAATCTTTGTGGGCTCGACCCAAGTCGAGGACGGGACACGCATACTGGGTTTGACTATAAGAGGCCAAAACAGGGAGCGGTGGCAACGCAAGTCCAACGGGTTTCATATGCGTGTGTGGACCCGGGCTGGTAGGTAAGACGTTGTTGCATCATGTAGGTATAAGCCGTGCATGTCCGTTGTATCAGGTTGCCACTTTAGGGGAGTGATACACCCCACTGTGGGGCCAGCACGGGTATCTACGAGTTAGGGAGCCGATCGAATAACGGGAAGTAGGGTACACCTAGTGGAGATAGGGGCAGGCGGCACCTATGTAGTCAGCTCGGGGTACGTAAAGCCATTGGGAAAGTTTCTAAGAGAAGCTAAGTGGGATGAATCTTTAGGGTGACTGGTGTGGTGCAGTATAGTGTTTATCCTTTAGTATTTAGGAGCGCCTATAACGTTGCCTTTAGCGATTGTCTATGTCCTTAATCTGCTCTTCAGAGACATTTTCTTGTTTTCCAGCTTATGCCTTAGTCCAGTTATTTTGGTAATAGTATTGTAGAATTATCATATTCACCAGACTTTATGTCTGACCCCCTCTTTTCCATCCTTTTTCTCCCTTCAGGTCCGCAGGTTGGGCCAAGTTCTAGTGGAGTCTAGTTGGATCGCTTATCTTCTGGAAAGCTTGGACTGCTGAAGTAAAGTCCAGCTTGTTATCTTTCTTTTTAATGGCTATTCATGTAATGGGATTATGTACTTGTTTTATCAAGATAGATATTGTACTTGACATTGAATATGGTGTTATGATGTAATCAAACATGTTTTGACTTCTGCTACAATGAAATAAAGTTTTTGAATTTCCAAGTACTATTTTATATCTGTCTTGTTGTAATTTTACTGTTCTATATTCACTTAAAACCTCCATGGAAGTTAATGCATTCCCTTTGTGAGTGACATTAATGGACGTGGGGTGTTACACGTGGTATTAGAGCATAAGGTTACCAGAAAAGATAAAAAAAAATTTAGAAAAATATTTTTTTTCTAAAGTATTTTTGGAAGAAGTGCTTTCAAAAAAAAAAAAAAAAAACATGTTATTTAAAGAGAGTTTTTATGAAAAACATAATCCCAAATAGCCACATCCTTATCTTTATCTTTCGAATTCTCCATTTTGAATCTTTCCTTTTTCGTTTCAGCATGGCTGAAGATCTTAATCTCCCAGAAGGTGTGACGATTCCAGGGTGGTTTAGGAGATACTTGGACGCTAGGGCCACCACTGTAGGCCCAGCGGATACTCCTCCACCCCTAGTTGCACCCATTCCTCCTCCTCCTCCTCGTGTTGACACTTTTGCAAAGACGTGCAAGGAATTTAAGGCTATGGGAGGAAAAACTTTTCAAGGGACTGAGACGTTTGTGGAGGCCAGAGATTAGCTTAAGGAGACTGAGGAATTGTTGGATATCTTTGAAGTGGAAGATGGGAGGAAAGTACGTTTAGCTTCTTGGTTAATGAAGGGAGAGGCCTCGTTTTGGTGGGAGGTCACTAACGGGGAACGTCCAGTTGATTCATGGGCGGATTTCAGACGAAGGTTTGAGGCAAAGTTTCTTTCAAGGGCAGAGGAGAATTTAAATATGGAAAAATTCCTGGCACTAAAGCAAGGGAGCTCATCAGTAAAGGAATATGTCAATAAATTTAATCAGTTAGCAAGGTTTGGCTTGGAGTTGGTGAACACGCCAGAGAAGAAAGCTTTGAGGTTCGTTAGAGGCTTGAATGAACCGTTGCAAGGGTTGGCTATGACCCACATCCCTATGGGAGCCACCTTTGAAAAGCTAGTAGAAATGGCGCTTATGCATGAGGATAAGGCAGTTGAAAAGAAAGGGGATCAGAAGAAACCCCAACAGCAAAATAAGAAGGGTGGTAAAAACAATAATGGCAAAGGGAAGAAGAAATGCTTCAATTGTGGGACGCCTGGCCATCTTAGCAAAATTGTAGAAAGAAAAAGAAGACTGGTTGTTTTCATTGTGGAGATGCGGGACATTTGGTGAAGGACTGTCCAAAGAAGGGGCAGAGGGCAGGGTCTACCTCGGGAGGACAGGTGCAGGCTCTTATGGCACCAGGGCAGGCAAGGGGGCAAGTTCAGGCTATTGCGGCCCCACCGCTGCAAGAAAGAGGTAGAACAATTTCTGTTGAAAGCTTAGTTTTTCTGTTTGATCATCCTGTCCGTACCTTATTCGATTCTGGCGCATCTCATTCGTTTATCTCTGCATCATTAGTTGAATCACTGCACTTGAACACCAGTTTAGTAGAGGATCCCTTGGTCGTTTCAAATCCAATTGGGGGTTCGGCTCATTTGACCATGATATGTTTGGATTTGAAAATCTCTATACTTAGCGTTGAATTTAGATGTGATGCTTATGTATTGGGCTTCACGGGCTATAGGCTAATTTTAGGAATGGATTGGTTGTCTAGAAATAGGGCCATTCTTGATTGTGAAAGGAGAGAAGTTAGGCTAGTGACTCGCCTTGGTAATGCTCTCGACATCTTTTGTAATCCCATAAATTCCGTTATGCTAAGTTATCTTGAATCGCTTGACGCGTCTGTAGAGAACCTGCGATCGGTAGAAGTGGTCCGGGAATATCCAGATGTGTTTGAGGAGGTGAAGGGCTTACCTCCAAAGCGGGAGATAGACTTTCGAATTTATCTTGTGGATAATGCTAAACCCGTATCTTTGCCAGTGCGCCACATGGCTCCTCGTGAAAGGAGGGAACTCAATAAGCAAGTAAAGGAGTTGCTTGAGAAGGGGTTCATAAGACGTAGTATATCGGAGTGGGGTGCTCCAGTAGTTTTTGCCACAAAGGCGGATGGGTCTCTTAGACTTTGTATGGACTATAGAGAACTAAACAAGCTTACTAAAAAGAACCGACACCCACTGCCGAGGATTGACGATCTCTTTGATCAGTTAGTTGGCGCCTCAGTGTTTTCGCAGTTGGACTTAGCCACTGGCTTTCATCAACTGAGAGTGGCTGAGGATAGTATAGATAAGACTGCTTTTAGGACTCCTGACGGATTCTATGAATGGCTAGTGATGCCCTTTGGTTTGACAAACGCCCCTGCATATTTTGTTGATTTGATGAGTAGGGTGTTTACGGAATACCTTAACAAATTCGTGGTAGTCTTTGTGGATGACATCTTAGTCTTTTCTAAGAATAAAGAAGAGCACTCCCTACATCTTAGGGAAGTGTTGGAAACCCTTCGAGCGCATAACCTTAAGGCAAAATTTTCTAAGTGTCACTTCTGGAGGAAGGAAGTACGGTTCTTAGGGCACGTGGTTTCCAAAGAAGGGATAGCAGTGGATCCCGCAAAGGTGGTGGCCATCCAAGATTGGAAGGTCCCTAAAAATGCGACCGAAGTAAGAAGTTTCTTGGGGCTGGCTGGCTATTATAGGAAGTTTATCAAAGACTTCGCAAAAATATCAGCTCCATTAACACGGTTAACGAAGAAGAACCAGGTTTTTACGTGGGACAAAGATTGCGATGATGCGTTCCAACGTTTAAAGAGAGCCTTAACTTCAGCCCCAGTCTTAGTGCTGCCAGACGGGAATAAACCGTTTACCATCTATATTGATGCTTGTGGGACGGGACTTGGCGCGGTCCTCATGCAAGAGGGAAGAGTAATAGCCTATGGTGGAAGGCAGTTGAGGGTTCATGAAAAGAATTACCCCACGCATGACTTAGAGCTAGCCGCAATTGTTTTCGCGCTTAAGTCTTGGCGTCACTATCTTCTTGGTGAGAAATTCGAACTGTTCACTGACCACAAATCATTAAAATACTTATTCTCTCAGAAGGATTTGAATTTAAGGCAGCAACGGTGGATGGAATTCTTAGCCTCCTACGATTTTGAAATAGCATATACCCCGGGCAAGGGTAACGTGGTGGCAGACGCCTTAAGTAGGAAAAGGTTGTCCTTGAGTCCGTTGTTTGTTGAACGACAAAGCTTAGAATTCATCTCTATGTCTGACTTTAGACCGTCCGTTGACTTAGTACCCGGTCTGTTAGCATCCTTGGAGGTTAGACCTACACTTCTAGGACGGGTTGGTGAGGCACAGCGAGACGACCCACAGTTGGTTGAGATGGTAGAAAAGCTCAAAGGGGGGGAGTCGTCAAGCCATCTTCGTAGGTATACCCTAGACGATAAGGGTTGGTTACGAAGGGATAATAGACTTTGTGTACCACCAGACGAAGACTTAAGGAAGGCCATTCTTGATGATGCTCATCGCTCAAAAATGACCATTCATCCCGGCGGGGATAAGATGTACAAAGATATGAAGCGGGTTTTCTTTTGGGCCGGTATGAAAAAGGATGTGGCCGAGTACGTCGCTAGATGCTTGGTGTGCCAACGAGTTAAAGCAGAACAAAAGAAACCCGGTGGGTTGCTTCACCCATTAGAAGTTCCACTATGGAAATGGGAAAGCATCTCAATGGATTTTGTGGATGGATTACCAAGATCAAGGAAGGGTAACACGGGGATTTGGGTTATAGTAGATAGACTTACTAAAAGCGCCCATTTTATTCCCGTGAAAAGTAAGAGGACTGCTCCGTGGTTGGCTTCTGTATACATTAAGGAGATAGTTCGTTTGCACGGTATTCCTTCTAGTATAGTAAGCGACCGTGACCCCATCTTTACTAGCGAATTTTGGAAGAGTTTACAAGAGGTGGTAGGGACTCAGCTATGTTTGAGCACCGCATATCATCCTCAGACAGACGGCCAGACCGAGAGGGTGAATCGCATTCTAGAGGATCTTTTAAGGCTTTGTATCCTAGACTTTGGGGGTACATGGGAAGTGCACCTTCCGTTAGTAGAATTCGCATATAATAATAGCTTTCAGTCTAGTATTGGCATGGCACCTTTCGAAGCTCTTTATGGAAGGCCTTGCCGTTCGCCTACATGTTGGTGGGAATCTACCGATAAAATCCTACTTGGGCCCGATATGGTTAGGGAAACCTCGGAGAAGATTGAGTTGATTCGAAGGAGGATGAAAGCAGCACAAGATAGGCAAAAATCGTATGCTGATAAGAGGAGGACAGATCTTGAGTTTGACATTGGGGACATGGTTTTTATCAAAGTATCTCCGTTACAGAATGTTGTTCGCTTTGGGTCCGTGGGGAAATTAGCACCAAGGTTTGTAGGGCCGTTTCCTGTAAAAAAAAACAGGATTGGGAAGATGGCATATAGGGTGGAGTTGCCTGAGAAACTTAGTGGAGTAC
Source organism: Allium sativum (assembly GCA_030737875.1). Classification (NCBI taxonomy): domain Eukaryota; kingdom Viridiplantae; phylum Streptophyta; class Magnoliopsida; order Asparagales; family Amaryllidaceae; genus Allium; species Allium sativum. Next base: position 660,972,194 of record CM060918.1, on the reverse strand, counting down.
ACGACGTATTCCATGTATCACATTTGAGGAAGTGTTTGCACAAGACCGCGGAGGTGGTAGAGCCGAGCTTGCTTAAAAAGGTGGAAATAGAGCGTGATGCAACAATTAGACGAGCTCCTACATGCATTCTTGGGTCGGAGATCAAAAAGTTGAGGAATCGAGAGGTCAGACTGGTTAAAGTGCAATAGGGAGATGATGAGAGCAACGCAACTTGGGAAACAGAAGAGAAGATGCGTTCGTTGTACCCTTTTCTTTTTGAGGGTATGTCTTTTAATTTCTCCTTTATCGCTTAGCTTATCTTATCTTATCTTTAGTATGTCCTCTCATTAGTATCTTTGACCTTTAGTTAGGATAATCCTATGGTTGAAACATGTGTTTGAGACATGTTATGTATGATGGATGCAAAATGGATGCAAGTGTTTGCTAGTGGTTGCTCGTGGATGCATATATACACACACTTTAGGCACTAGATCGGCTCAGTCACTTCATATTGCATATTGCATATATATGGATGTATTTAGTATAATGGATGTATAATGGTTGTACCATCATATGGATGCTGCATTCGGTTGAATGGGTGTGCACGCATATAGAAGTAGTATGTAAGCAATTAGGATCTTTTGCATACATAATGGATTCATGACACTTACATAATTTGCATTAAGGAAGTCAACTGAATCAGTAGACCGCCTGATTTCGCATTAGGTAAGGACATGTACACACACTTGCATATGATCATAAAGCATTAGAAGTCTTTTAAGGACAATGGATGCCTGTGTATGATGGATGAGTAGATGGACGTTTGGATGGTAGGATATACATTCTTCCAGACTTGAAGATTTCGGGGACGAAATCCTAAAAGGAGGGGAGAATGTAACACCCCGAATTTTCTATTAACACTAAAGTTGCTAAAATAATAATAAGTGTGTAGAAGAGGGGATGTATCTAATATGAATATAAAAATATTAATAAGTATGTAAGAGAGGGGATGTATCTAATATGAATATAAAAATATTAATAAGTGTGTAAGAGAGGGGATGTATCTAATATGTATATAAAAACAATAATAAGTGTGTAAAAGGGGGGGATGTATCTAATGTGTACATTGTAGAAAATATATATATATATATATATGGGCATTTAATGCAAACATGAATAGAATTAATTTGCTGAGTGTTTGCTGAGTACCTTCTGACTCATTGCTGAGTCAACAAGATAAACCACATCTTGTCTGAACGGCTGCGGTTATTTCTAGGTTAAATCTAATGGCCTAAATGAATTCTAAAATCTATAAATAAGTGGGTAGACCCTAGACCTAAATCACTTGTAAAATTACAGAAGCTACCGTCATGCTGCTGCCATGGAGTTCAGCATAGCCGTCACAAACTAAGAAGAGGAAGCCTAATCATCTACAACTAAATCTACACAAATCAAATCAAAAGATCTCTCTTTCTCTAATTCTTTTCTTTTGTTGGTGAGTATAATGATTCCCACAAGACTATTACAAACTAATTTGACTCAGTTATGAATGGATCACAAGAAAGTGATGTGATTTGTAATTGTAAATTCTATATATTGTGGATCTCTTATTATGTTATTATGTTGTCGTATGATGTAAATTATATATGCTATGTCATGCTATGTTGTAAATTCTCTTATGCTATGTCGTGTTATGTTGAGAATCATGTCAAGCTATGTTATACTATCATACTATGCCATGTTATAAATCATGCTATATTATGCTGAAAAATCATGATGTTGTTGGATCATGCTTAAAGTTATGTTTTTTTTTTTCTTAATTTAAATGGATCTTGTTTATGGGAATTTGCCTATTAGGTTAGGTGTACCCATAAACTTGAAACTATAATTAAATAAAACTTGATTATGGGAATTTTCCTATTGAGTTAGGTGTACCCATATAAAACCATGTTGTTAAAAAAATTAGATGATGTTGATTCACACATGTTCATATGTAAGTTTATGAAAATTGATTGAGATCATATTAGGTGAATTTTGAACAAGTGACACCTTTAGATCCATGACATGTATAATCTATGCAAGTTGGACATATGCAAGTTTCACCCCTTATTATGATTCATTTGGTCACATATACATGTTGTTATTATGATAATCTCTTTTATGCTATGAGTTAGGCTATTCGAGTCTAACATATATTTTGCGAATAAACGTTCAAACGTGGGGTAGGGGTAATATTAGGAATTAATAAATTGGGTGCAATTTTGTAAGATGTTGCATACCATGAATGAATGTCCATAATTGAGTCAATTATGGACATTGTTAAAAATTGGAAGTAATTAATAATTCAAGTAGGGAATTATTAAAATTGGGGGAAAGTGGATTATTATTAATAATCAATGCTTAGGACACGAGGTTGGACCCGTTTGTGATGTAAACCTGCCCGGACCCGCCCGACAAATCCAGTAGTCACAAATGTCGGCCCAATGTGAGAGGTCCTAGGCCCAAACTAAAGCATAACAGTTGTAAAGACACGAGGTTAGACTCTTTTATGGTGTAAGACTGCCCGGACCCGCCCGGCAAATCCAGCTGCCATAAATGCCAGTCTAATGTGAGAGGTCTTTATGAGGTTATGGCCTTAATGAACTAAGAAATACTTAACCAGATAATCATGTAAGGTGGGACACGGGGGTTAAGTAGGTGCCTTGGGTGGCATGAGGAATCTGGTGGTTGCCTTTAGAGGCTTTTGAAATACGATTAGACTTAACCAAACACACATGTAAATGAACATGACTAAGTGGGTTAAGTGGGATGGACTAATGGGGACAAGCTTAGGTGGAATGCTTGTGGTAAATAGTGGGGGCCCATTTCAACCATTATCCCAAAACGTATCTTTGTGGGCTCGACCCAAGTCGAGGACGGGACACGCATACTGGGTTTGACTATAAGAGGCCAAAACAGGGAGCGGTGGCAACGCAAGTCCAACGGGTTTCATATGCGTGTGTGGACCCGGGCTGGTAGGTAAGACGTTGTTGCATCGTGTAGGTATAAGCCGTGCATGTCCGTTGTATCAGGTTGCCACTTTAGGGGAGTGATACACCCCACTGTGGGGCCAGCACGGGTATCTACGAGTTAGGGAGCCGATCGAATAATGGGAAGTAGGGTACACCTAGTGGAGATAGGGGCAGGCGGCACCTATGTAGTCAGCTACGGGTACGTAAAGCCATTGGGAAAGTTTCTAAGAGAAGCTAAGTGGGATGAATCTTTAGGGTGACTGGTGTGGTGCAGTATAGTGTTTATCCTTTAGTATTTAGGAGTGCCTATAACGTTGCCTTTAGCGATTGTCTATGTCCTTAATCTGCTCTTCAGAGACATTTTCTTGTTTTCCAGCTTATGCCTTAGTCCAGTTATTTTGGTAATAGTATTGTAGAATTATCATATTCACCAGACTTTATGTCTGACCCCCTCTTTTCCATCCTTTTTCTCCCTTCAGGTCCGCAGGTTGGGCCAAGTTCTAGTGGAGTCTAGTTGGATCGCTTATCTTCTGGAAAGCTTGGACTGCTGAAGTAAAGTCCAGCTTGTTATCTTTCTTTTTAATGGCTATTCATGTAATGGGATTATGTACTTGTTTTATCAAGATAGATATTGTACTTGACATTGAATATGGTGTTATGATGTAATCAAACATGTTTTGACTTCTGCTACAATGAAATAAAGTTTTTGAATTTCCAAGTACTATTTTATATCTGTCTTGTTGTAATTTTACTGTTCTATATTCACTTAAAAACTCCATGGAAGTTAATGCATTCCCTTTGTGAGTGACATTAATGGACGTGGGGTGTTACAACTAGCTAGAAAGAAAAGTCACGTCCTCTTTGGGTCCCTTATCCCGTTTTTGAATCATACCGAGGTGTGAGGCTCACGAATTAACGCTATACACAAAGCTATGCTATATTAAAGCAGTGCTTTTATCATCAACCACAAGACTCTGTTTTTCAATAGAAGCCTTGATCATTTGCATCTCAGCATGCCACACTGGCAATTCACGCCATGCGACTGAGGTCTATCGATATATAACCTCTGAGCTCGTACGTCTCAGAGAAGGGCGTTAAGCAAGAGAATAAATTCTCCGCCGCCAAACAGATATATATTTAATAAAAATCAATCAACACAGAATAAAATCCAATGTCAGACACACATCCATTTACTAGTTCGTTTTGGGTCTGAATGAAACCGGAGGCACCTTATTCCTCATCCCATATGTCCAATACAGGAGAGAGGTCCTCGCATATCCGGTCGATCGCCAAGTACTTCTAGATGATCACCACTTATTACCTTGTCTTGGGTGTACCGCCCGATCAAGACATCAGAAATCATCCAAACGATGTGAAGACCACCGGTCTTCAACCACCATCTTTATCGTCGACTTATCGTCAAATCAGTTATTAAGAATGGGTATAAACCCTGCTTTTTCGAATAACTCATGTATATAATAAACAAGTGCTATAAAAACACAACATACGCCTCATTCCAATCAAGAATATTCTCTTATTCAAATATTCATATATTTTGGGAAAAGTTCCCATTAATTTTATCAAAGATAAATTCTTTAAATTTATTCTTTAATCTTCCTTTATATATCAATTCAAACCAAATTAAGGTTTATCCAAACTACTCGGGATCAACACACCTTATCAAAGTAATCATTTGTTTAATTTCCCAATCCCAACCTATTCATCCCATGGAGAAAAACTGGTAATACTCCATATCTAACACCATGGTGTTATCAGTAAATTTAATTACCATTTCATGTTCAAATCTAGTTAAAGATTTAACTATTGCTTGGAGTAATACTGGTGATACTCCACTCTCGACCATTTCCCGAATTTGATAATTTAAATTATCACATTCTCTTTTCAATCTAATTAAAGATTCATTAAAAATCCACTTAGCTTTAATCTTCCCAAAAAACAATATTAGTGATTATTTAACTTTGGAAGCACAAACATGCCGCATCGAAAATCTACACCGTACTATTGATTTCTGCCGATATATTACCTCTAAGCTCGTACGTCTTAGAGAAGGGTGTAAAGCAAGAGAATAAATTCTACGCCACCAAATAAATATATATTTAGCAGAGCTCAACCATACAGTTCGAAATACAATGTTAGACATGTAATCCTATCTATAACTGGGTAAAAGAGCCAATGTCATTTAAAACACGGTTCACATAAACCCAAATCACATTCCATTAATTATGGATGCTTCACGGAAAACAGATCAGTATATAATCGATATCAATTTCCGTATCCTACTAATAATATAAATGGAATAACGACAAAGCCTTTTAAATTCTATATATATTAACATTCTTCCTCCGTAGAAGCTCACTTCGATTATTATCAAGTCGAATTCCATTAAATTCCAATTTAATATATTAAATTAGAAAACTTTACTTTTGAAAATTCCTGGTAAATCTTAATAAAAAGACTTATAAATTCCAAATTACATTTCACTATTAATCGAGTTAAAGAACAAGTATTATTTAAGACACTGTTCACTATAAACCCAAAAATCCAACTCTTTCATTCAATTCCAATTAAATATTAAGTAACTTGAAAACTTCTCTAAATCTTAATTAAAAGATTTATTCTTTTCTCAATTGGGTTTAAAAACAGTGTTAATAAAGACACCATTCACGACAGACCTAAAATCCCATTTGATATTAAATACAAGGCTCTGAATAGAAATTATATCGGCTTATATTCAATATCAAATTCTGAAACCAACATTTATCGTATTGGAAATAACGATATAAATATATCTTTCTAATTTCCATTATAATACCCGTATAATTATGAAATCCAATTTCGAAATGTTCCGAAGATGATTTCCATTCAAACCCACTCCAATTCATATATTGGAAATTCTGATTATATTATAACCCATACTCAATCCAATTTATTTATTTAAAAATTGTTGGAATTCAAATCTAGTTAATAACTAGTTCATTTTGATAAAAATATATTTTTATCTTTTCAAATATGGAATTTTTCATCCTAATTCTTTCTAAATCATTTATTATGATTTTACACAAATTATAAATATTTTTAATAATTTTATTAAGCCCCTTTCAATCAAAATGGTCATCGAACTGCATTTACAACGACCTTTTCCAAATTTGATTTGGACTTAATTCCAAATCCAACCGTTTATTTCAAATCTCTTATATTCGTTGGAAAGCTCTTTTCGTTACGAACCCAGCGATTCCAGTTTTAGGAGAATCCAACGGTCGGATCTCCTGTAATATCAATTTAAAGTCAATGGTCGAAATTCGCGAACGGTCGCGGCGCGACGTGTTCTATTCAGGCAATTAATATATATTATATACAATTCGCCGATTTCCATTTAAAATGTATTTTATAAATCGTTTTACACTCGTTTTAAAAACGATTTCAACTTCATATTCAATTTGAAATCAAAATTGAATATTCCATATCATTAATATAAAAATGATATTATTTTCAAAACATTACCTTTTGAAATCACTTCCTTTTCGATATTCATTATAAGAATGAATAATATCGATATGAATATCGTTCACGCCAAAATGGCGCATCTCTAATCAACACGACTTCGTATATATTAATATTTCCGTGTCCATCCCAAATCGGACATCAAAATCTTATTTTGATCCATTACTGAATATTATTTTAAAATATTAGTTATTTTAAAATATTCATTATTCGTCATTTCCCAAATTTGATAATTTAAAATATTCGTTCATTCCGAATTGGAAACAGACATAGTCAATTACCATCTAATTTTATTTATATGGATTTCATACACACGTGTACACAACAATAATTAAACACAGCCAACCATCATCCAAAGTGCATTACACAACTGCGTAAGCATTAAATATAAATAATTAACGCATACAATAGCCTGTCAACCAATCGATTGACATACAACTAAACAATTGGGATTAGTGTATGTCAAATATCTCCCAATACCCGTGTGGGTTTTCAATCAACACACACTAATTTTATTTGTAAAGTTGGGCGATGTGTAAAATATATCATCCCAATCAATATCAGTCAAATGTGTGTACATAAACAAATCGTCTGATTTGTAAATGAATATTTATTTTCACTCATATACTAATTAAAAATTAAATTTTTAACGATAAAATATTTATTTCAACACATGAATATTTTATTTAATTCATTTACAATAAAAATGTTATTTTTATTGTTCTAACATTTTTAGAAAATTTCGGCAGCATAACGGCGCAATACTAGAACCGGAATAAGGTCTAGCCTTATCCCTCGCCTAATATTGGCTCGCACCATACACATACCAATTCTAATCAATTGAATTTACATCCCAACCAAATTCAAACAAATAAATCAATCCAAAAATCAACCAAACATCCATGGTTTCAAACAAAGGTGTCGGGTGCTACTAAGCACAGTCTACATCTTAGTATATATATAACTAGAAAATAATTAGAGTGAGAAGTTCTCACCTTTAGTTTCCACTCCTCCATTCTTTATTTATAAACGATTTGGATTTGGATTCATTTCCAGTCGGTTATTGCAATCTATTTCACACGATTTTCATATTAAAAATCACACATTTTTAACATTACTATATGTAATTAAAAATCACATTTTGATTTTTATACTGTTTATATAAAAATCTCATTTTTATACCTCTATTCATATAATAAAATAATATTTTTATATTATTAAAAATCATATCTTTACGTTATTAAAAATCACATCTTTTTGTTATTAAAAATCGCATCTTTATGTTATTAAAAATCGTATCTTTATGATAATAAAAATCGCATCTTTATGTTGCTAAAAATCACATCTTTATGTTTCTCTTTATATGATTAAAATCATATTTTTAAAACGATATTCATATAATAAAAATCACAATTTTATTTTGCTACTAATATAAAAGTCATATTTTTCATATCGCTGCATATATAAAAATCAAAATTTTATAACGATGTTTACAGAATAAAATTCCCATTTTATACGATGTTTATAGAATAAAATTCCCATTTTTATACGATGTTTACAGAATAAAATTCCCATTTTTATACGTTGTTTACAGAATAAAATTCCCCTTTTTATATGATGTTTACATCTCATGTAAAAAACATATTTTTATTATCTACAATGCTATTTTATATAATTTTAAAATCAGATCTTAACATTATTATCTGCACTAAATAATTTAATAAACTAAGTAATTAAATTAATTAATTACCTTACATTGTGTCGTTCGTCGGAGACAAGGGGGAGGCGCTGCTGACGTCTGGGGAGGAGGCGGAATGGGTGTAGTGGCGGTGGCTGTCTCAATTTTAGGGTTATGGTTGTTTTTGGGGGGCTGTGTTTGATTGGGGAAAAGGGTGATGGGGGAAGGAGAGGCAGAGGAAGTAGGAGAAGGGAGTGAGGGTGGTCAGAGGGGAGGTGCGCCGGCTCCAACGGCGGCGACGGCGTGGGCCTAGATGGCGGCAATGTTCGTTTTGTTTTCTTTTTATCTCTAAACCGACAGGAGAGAAAGGGTGAGGAGAGAAAGAAAGGTTTGACCAACATATATAAATATATATTTAAATTAATTTAATTCTAAAAAGTTACTTTTTAATTCGAACTCCAAATGAGACACAACGACTATAGCCCCTAGCTAATTACCCCCATTCCGAATGCAATGGGCTATGTCCCCTAAGCCAATTTGATCATTTCACTCAATTTTATTCAATATTAAAATATAAATTAAAATAACGATCATATTTGATTTCCATGTACATTTTAATTCACCGGGGCCACATACGGACTCCAAAAATTCCAGAAAAATAATTTTGGCTATGTTTTGACGATACCGTCTTAGCAGAACTAATTTCGTCAAATTTGGAGACAATCTGAAAAACAGTCATTTTCTAGTCGATTAAATTCAAACTGAAGTGACCAAACACGTTTAAATCTACCACGCTCACATAACGACTCAAAAAATTATGAAAATTGGAATCCAACAATAGTTTGACATTCTGGATCCAACAAAAGTGGTCTCATCGAAAACGGAGGTCGTTTGCCAAAATGGCTCTTTTAAGGACTATATATTATATAAAATTCCATGGCGACTATTATGAATTTTCAACTGGACATAACTTTTTATTCCCGTTATGAAATCTGTATTTTTCACATTCAGTGGAAAGATATTTTCAAAAAGATTCAAATATTTATGATTTTACTGAAATCCAATTTATTTTGAATCCTGTACTTTCATTTGAAATTTGAAATCGAACCTTCAAACTACCGCACAATTTCAGGCTCGTTTTATAATTAAAATAAATTTATTCATTGTAAAATAAATCATTTTAAATATTCAAAATTCATTAAAATTGCCAAAATAAAATTTTTAAATTGGTTCTGATTTTTCGGGTTGTTACACAGTCGGTGGAGGTCAGTAGTGATGAAGTTAGTACAAATATCATAGAAAATATGGTCGAAGCTGCTGCACTATCAATGTTTCCTGCCGTTCAAATTGATAATAAGGATTTTAACGTCGAAGAGGAACCATTTGTTGATGATAAAAAATATATATGATTTATTGGATCATGCTAAGAAAACCTTTGGAATGGATGTAAAATTGGCACTCAATTATCGGCAACTACAAAATCCATTGCAATAAAATCAAAATACAACCTTCTGGAAGCTGGATTTACGGCTTCAAACTGCTAAACACCATATGCCATCCAATAATCTAATGTATGAAAATTATTATGAAGTGAATAAACTTATGTCATCTTTCGGTTTGGCGTATCAAAAAATAGATATATGTTTAAATGGTGGCATGTTGTATTGGAAGAAGACACTAATCTTAGAAATTGCAAAATATGTAATCAAGAAAGATATAAACTAAGGTAGAAGAAGGGAAAAGAAATTCCATACAAGCATATGCATTATTTACACATCACCCCTAGACTTCAACGGTTGTATGCATCATCTGTAACAACGCATCATATGAGATGACACAGTGTGAGAACACCTCAAGAAGCTACGTTGACACACCCATCCGACGGAGAAGCATTGAAATATTTTGATAAGATATATCCCGATTTCATAGTGTAGTTCCGCAATGTTAGACTAGGTTTATCTACATATGCCTCCTCAATGTTTTCTCAGTTTTGATCTAAATATTCATCTTGGCCTATAATAATTACACCTTACATTCTACCCCCATGGAATGAAGGAGGTGAAACATATGATGTATCAAAAAAGAAATTTTATGAATGTTCGCTTCTTTGTTATGGACTATTAGCGATTTTCCTACATATGTAATGCTTTCGGGTTGGAGTACGGCCGGTTGGTTTGCTTGTCCTTATTGCATGGAAGAAACACAATCATTTTTGTTACCGCATGGAAAGAAAATTTCATGGTTTTATTGTCATCGATGTTTTCTTTGTATTAATCATCCTTTTAGAAGAGACAAAAAAAACTTCATGGCCAATAGACATGAGACTCTACGACTGCTAACAGTTTGGTCAAGCGAGGATATATATGAGCTTGTAAAAGATTTTCCAAAGATACACAAAACCGGAAAACAAACTGAAATTCAAGGTAAATCGACGGTTCATATTTGATTCAAATAGAGTGTATTATGGGAATTTCCTTATTGGAAAATTTTCTTAATTCGTCATAATATTGACATGATGCATAACGAGAAAAACTTATTTAATAACGTGTTTAATCTAGTTTTCAAAATGAAGGGTAAGACTAACGACGATCAAAAATCTATATGAGATATAGTGGAAACATGCAATCGTCCCGAGCTTCATAGGAAGCCCAATGACCATGATAAAAATCGAAGTATTTATGAACTAGACAACAACAAAGTTAAAGTACTGTTAAGATGGGTGGAAGGGTTATGATTTCCTGATGGAATTTCCTCTAATCATTGTAAATGTGTCGACTATAAAAATGGAAGGCTGAGTGGAATGAAAAGCCATGATTGTTATGTAAAGATGGAAATTTGTTACCCATCACTTTCAAAGAATTGTTACCTATAAAAGTTTGGAAGGTAATAATAGAACTTAGTTTATTTTACAAGGAGCTTTGTTCAACTACGTTAAAAGTTTACCGTCTACTTAGACTTGAAGAAGAAATCCTTATACTACTCTGCAAACTGGAGAAAATAGTTCGTCCAAGTTTCTTTAATGTAATGGAGCATTTACCTGTTAATATTTCATATGAAGCTCATCTTCGAGGACCTGTGAAATATGGATTGAGGCATCTATTCCAAAGGTATGTTACTATACTAAGTATTTGAATGTTAAATCAATTATAAATAGAAGTTAATATTGAACCGAAATATTTTTTACTAGGTACTTAAATCATTAAAAGAAAAAAGTGAGACAAAAAGCTCGAGTTGTAGGTTCTGTTTGCAAATCATATATCAAAGAAGAAGCTACTTTCTTTTTCGCTTACTATATTAATGATCATGTGAACGTATCATCTTGTTAGAGCTGCTTTCGATGTCTGGCTCAAGTTCTTATCTCTGTTATGGCTTTATCTCTCTTATTTAGGGAATTATGTTTTCTTTTATGTATTTATGTACTCTGATGATAAAAGATAGAAGTTATATTGTTGTAATGGTTTTTTTGTGACTTATGGTATTTTGAACAATGATGTATGATTTGTGTTTGAAATAAAAATTTGAATTTCTGCTACTATCTTATTTATATCTGTCTTGTAATGTTCTGTGTCTGTTTACATATAATGCTTCACGAAACTTGATGCATTCTCTTTGTGAGTGACATTAACAGATGTGGGTTGTCTCACTTGGTATCAGAGCTGAAGGTTACCAGATTAGATAAAAGTTTTTGAAAATATTTTCAAAAAGATTTTAACAGAAAGCATTTTCAAAAAGATAAGTCTATTTTGAAAAACATTCCATAAAAAGCCATATGTAATATCTGTTGAACCCGTGATTTTTTGTTTGGTGATAACAAACATTTTTTAATGTGTTTGAAACTGTACTGTTTACTGCTCTTCACATCATATTGGAATAAAAATATTTTTGTCTAATAATGCTCCTACACAGAAATTGAAAATTTACATAAGCATTTATTATTCAAAAATCATATTTTTATTTCATAATCAAAACAGTACAATACTTTCTGAACTCTCAGCTATACAAATTTTCACTCATTATTTCAGTACAAATGAATCTCACTACATGTTTCACTCTCACTCATCAATACATTCTTACTGTCTCTTTATCCTGTTTTGCTCCTGTTGCATCATCCTGAAACCTGTCACAAAAAAAAAAGGAAATGCACACAGTAGACTGGAACTAAAATTTTATTTTATAATTTTTTATGTGCCTCAGATTTTCTGTGTGTTTTTCTCATCATTTTTTCTGACTTGCCTGACACATATTTTACAAGTATGGCACAATACTATACAAGATCAGAAACGATCAAGTATAGCAAGAAAGCCAAATACCTGTATATACCAAAACCAACACATTCAAGTTGGATCAAGAATGGTATCTGTTTTTTTCATTTTTGTGTTACAGGGTCAAGCATATATGGCAACAATAACAAATCAGTTCAGGTTCAAGCAGCATTCAAAGAGAAATGGTCAAAGCAGTGTGCACAAGATTGCACAAGCTTTCAGAGCTACATATGGAAAGCTTTCAAACTGCATGGATTTCATATGCAATACAGGAAATTCAGACATACACAATGCAGCAAACATGCAACATGACATTGCAGGATGGAAATATATGGCAAGTTGTTCAGCATTAAAAAAAAATCCTGTTTTCTATTTACATGAAACTAAAGCATGTGCAAATGAAGCAGATTTGATTTACTAGACTGGAAATGAACACAATTAACATGCAAGAATTATCTGGACATAATTAAGTGGTGATGGCATTTAATACAGTGGAAAAATTCGACATCAAAGAATAAAATGAGGGCCTAAAATCATGCAGTTTGTTTTCTGAAGATTTTTTGTGAATAATGGTTGACAAGATAATCAGTTTCCACTTATCTTGTTTCCTGGTTTGAATTGTTAAAATTGTAAATGTTTTAACACGACTTTATGGGCAATACAATTTTAGGGAAGTGTTTAATTCACTCTTGGGTAATTGTTTTTTTATGTTAATCAATCAATCCCAAGCTCATTTTTGATAAGGGAATTTTTCTCTGGAAATCAATACACACAGTAAAATGGGCAAGCAAGAAATCAAAATCTTCCAGAAATGATTCAATTTATTCAAGGGGATAAATTAATATATTTTTTAGGATTCAATCAAGCAATACACGCAGGCAACAAACAAAAGAAGTGAATAAATTAGTTCATTCATATATGGAAAGATCAATTCGTGCATGTCAATATTTGTTTCCAGGTGGCAATTCATTTTTCCAAATTCATCGATGGACAAATTCATGTCTATAGTCACCAATTCAATCAGAAAGGGAAATCATGGAAAATTCAGAATAATTAAAAGAGGAAATTCACGAAAAATCCTTCCAAATATTCATCAAACCAAATCAAGCAAGTCATAAGTGAAATCAGAGAATAAGGGTTCGAATTTCCCCTATAAATTCACATGTTTCCTCATAGGCAAAATCATCCAACTCATTCGAAATCAACTAAAACCCTACAGCCAAATCAAAGAGCTTACAGTGTTGGATTGGAGCAGAAAGACATTCGGATTCAAGCTAGAAAGCATCGCAAATCATCTGGAACAAAATCAAAGCCATCAGAACCTCAAACTAAAGAAACCCCAGCCGCCTTGTTTATTTGCTTGAAGAAATAAAGAAAAAGGGATGACGGATTTCTAATTGAAGCTACAAAGGGGGTGTTTTCATTTAAGGGCTTTTTGTTTTAATTTTTAATGTACTTTGTTTAGTTCTGTTTGAAAAACAATCTGTGGTTTACTAGTTACGTCCGTAAAACTAGGGTGTACAAATTACGGTTTTGTGATCTGGGAAAATCTGGTCTAGGGATTTTAGATCAGTCTAAGACTTCGAGCGTAGGTTTAAATCAGTAGCAGGTGTTGCAAGTTTGCAAAACTCTTTAGGTGGTAGCAGGGTTTGCAAGTTTATTTAGTGTTTGTAAGCGGGAGACTGTTTTAAATCCTAGTAGATATCTTAGTAATGCAGCAGTAGGCACAGTTTGCCGAAGCTGGGTAATTTCTGTGTGTTTCTTTTATTGCATTCCTTATTATTCTGTGACTGTTCTAAATATTGGATAAACCCTATTCACCCCCCCTCTAGGGTTAATCTTGATCCTACATTTGGTATCAGAGCCTGTGTTTATTTAACTCTAGAGTCATGACATCAATGAATAATGCTTTTTCTGAGGGACAGTCTATTGCTAGACCACCCATGTTTAATGGTAGTGATTACGCGTATTGGAAAGCTAGAATAAAAATCTATCTTGTATCTGTTGACTATAATGTCTGGGATATCATTGAAACTGGTTATAAACCACCCACTATAATTGTTAACGAAATTGAAATGCTTAAACCAAAAGATAAGTGGGATGCGAATGATAAGAAACTTTACTCTATTGATTCTAAAGCTATGAATGCTTTGATCTGTGCCTTAGATAAAACTGAATATAGCAGAATTTCTCATTGTAAAACAGCTAAGGAAATCTGGCATACACTGGAGGTCACTCACGAAGGAACATCGCAAGTGAAAGAATCTCGTCTTGCTCTATTCGGCAATGAGTATGAAAATTTCACTATGTAGAAGGATGAGAGTATCAAGGACATGTATGGACGTTTTTCTGTGCTAGTGTACAATGCTAGAGCCCTTGGAAAAGTTTTTACTGTAGTTGAACTTGTGAGGAAGATTCTGCGTGTTTTGCCAATGAATTTCGAGGCAAAAGTCACAGCTATTCAAGAATCAAAGGATCTGAGTAAGCTGAGCATGGAGGAGCTTGATGGAAATCTAATGACGTATGAAATGGAGCTAAAATCACGAGAAGATCACAACAACTCTGATCTAAAGAAGAAATCAATTGCTTTGTCCAATATTGTCAACAACGATGGCGAAGACCCCATCGAACAGCTTGCAATGGCCGTTAGACAAATTGCAAAGTGGAGCAAATTCAAACCTCGAAGAAACAAACCAAAATCCAACAAGCTGAAGAACTCTGACAATTCAGATGAGGAACCACTTTGCTACAACTGCCAGAAACCTGGACATCTGAAACCAAACTGTCCCCTTCTTCAGCACAAAAGGAACAAGAAGAAAAAGAAAGCCTTTTCTATAACTTGGGATGACGAGAGAGGAGAAGAAGACTCAGATAGCAGCGAGGAAGAAAGTAACCTATGCTTGATGGCAAAATCAGATTCAGAAGATGGTAGAGAGGAATCGACTGAGGTATACAGTTATGATGATTTGTTTTTAATGTGTAAACATCTTTCTGAAATCATTGATACACTAGAAGCAAAAGTAGAAAAACTTAAAGCAAAAAATTTAGAACTACCGACTCTCAAGTCCACCATTGAGAATCTTGAAAAAGAAAATTTGACTTTGAAAGAAACTGATGAGATTAAGAGAGAGAATTTTATTAAAAGATGCACTTCACTTGTGGACGAAAATATAGCACTAAGAACCAAAGTTCAGAATCTTGAAGTCACCTTAAATAAGTTTTCAATTGGACAAACATCTTTCAAAATGTTGCTAGGAAACCAATTTTTTGCTAACAATGGAAAAGGACTAGGTTTTGGTAAAGTTCAAAATGATGTGACTGTGATTGACAATGCAAAAGGTAGAAGCATCTTTCCTAAGTGTGTAAAGTGTGGGGAAATTGGCCATAAATTTGAAAATTGCAAGACTATGAATAAAATCAAAAAATCCACTAGAGTTTGGGTTCCTAAACACTTGGCACACAATTACCATAAATTTTGGAACACAAATAAGAGGACAAAACAAATGTGGGTTCCAAAAGATTCTTGCTTTCATCATACTTCAGTCACTGATATTTTTGGACCTAGGAACATCTCTAGGTCATCTTTCTCTCTTCTTGTGTAGGTATGTTAGCGGGCTAAGGAGCAACAAAAATGGTATTTGGATTCAGGTTGCTCCAGACATATGACAGGAGACAAGAGACTGTTCCATAGCCTAGAAAGATATAAAGGTGGGAGTGTGACATTGGGTGACAACAGCAAATGTAAGATTATTGGTAAGGGAAAAGTAGGTAACAACATTTTTGCCTTAGCTGATGTCTTATATGTTGATAATTTGTATCACAATCTTATTTCCATAAGCCAACTGTGTGACAAAGGAATGAATGTAGTTTTTGACAGTGAGATTTGCAAGATCATTGATACATCCACTGGAAAAGTTGTTTTTACTGGCAAAAGAAAAGGAAATATCTACACACTCTCTTTTGATGATGTAACTATTTCTAGATGTTTGGTTGCCACTGAAGAAGAGGCAGTTTTATGGCATAGAAGGCTAGCTCATGCTAGTATGCATCTCCTTGAAAAACTAGAAACAAATGAGCTTGTCAGAGGTTTACCTCATCAGAAATTTAAAAATAACAAAGTGTGTAAGGCTTGCTCCATGGCTAAACTTAGTCGCTCGTCATTCCATCCAAAAAATGTTGTTAGCACTTCACGTGTCCTTGAATTGATTCATATGGATTTGTTTGGACCTACTGATACTGCTAGTTTAAATGGTAAACGTTATTGTTATGTACTGGTTGATGATTACTCTAGATTTACATGGGTTTATTTTCTAGCCAAAAGTCTGAAACTTCTGATTATTTTTCAAAGTTTTCAAAACTTGTTCAAAATGAAAAAGGTGTTTCAATTAAAACTTTGAGAAGTGATCATGGAGGTGAATTTGAAAATTTTGTTTTTGAAAAATTCTGTGAAGAAAATGGCTTTAAACATGAATTTTCCGCTCCTCGAACACCTCAACAAAATGGCGTGGTCGAAAGGAAAAATCGTACATTGCAAGAGATGGCTAGATCTATGTTATGTGAATATAAATTACCTCAAACCTTCTGGGTTGAGGAAGTTAATACTTCATGCTATGTAATGAATAGAGTCATGATTAGACCAATACTTAATAAAACACCATATGAATTGTGGTTTGACAAAATGCCTAACATCTCATATTTTCGAGCTTTTGGATGTCCTTATTATATTCTGAACACAGGAGATCAACTTGGAAAGTTTGAAGCAAAAACAGTTGATGGAATCTTCATGGGTTATTCTTCAAGGAGCAAAGCTTACAGAATCTTCAATAAACAATCAAGAACAATTGTGGAGACCATTAATGTGAAGTTCAATGAATCAGACATAGAGATGGCTTCTGAAAATGATAAAGATGAAGGTGGTGTGCAAGAAGGCGAGAAAGATAGCAATGAAGTTGAGGCAAACAACGAAGAAGTCACAGAAGCAACAGCTAAAGCTGAAAGGCTGAAATTCAAACCCAATCATCCTCCAGATTTGATAATTGGAAGCCCAACGGCTGGCGTTCGCACCCGTTCCTCTCTCAATAAGAATGTTTGTGCTTTCTGTATTCACAATGCTTTTATTTTTGAAATAGAACCAAGTTCATATGATATTGCTCTTAATGATGAATCTTGGATTTTAGCTATGCAAGAGGAACTTAACCAGTTTGAGAGGAATAAAGTATGGAAGTTGGTGCCTAGGCCAAAAGACTATCCAGTTGTTGGAACAAAATGGGTGTTTAAAAATAAACTTGACGAATCTGGTAATGTAATTAGAAACAAAGCTAGGTTGGTTGCTCAGGGATACAATCAAATTGAAGGCATTGATTTTGATGAAACATTTGCTCCAGTTGCTAGGTTAGAAGCAATTAGAATTTTGCTAAGTTTTGCATGTTTTAAAGGTTTTAAACTTAAGCAAATGGATGTTAAGAGTGCCTTTTTGAATGGTGAGCTGAAAGAAGAAGTTTTTGTTGAACAACCCCCTGGTTTTGAGAGTCATGAATTTCCAAATCATGTGTACAAACTAGAAAAAGCATTATATGGTCTTAAGCAGGCTCCTCGAGCTTGGTATGACTGTCTTTGTTCATATCTTTTGGAAAATGGTTTTAAAAAGGGATGTGCTGACACTACTCTGTTTCTATTACATGATGGTAATGATTTCTTGATTGTTCAGATTTATGTTGATGATATCATTTATGGTGCTACTAATCATATTTTGTGTGAGAAATTTGAAAAATCATGCAGGACAAATTTGAGATGAGCTTGGTTGGAGAGCTAAAATACTTTCTTGGATTTCAAATCAAACAGAGCAACAAAGGAATCTTTATTTCTCAGACCAAGTATGTAATGGAGCTGTTGAAGAAATTTGGAGTTGAAGATGCAAAACCAATGAGAACACCAATGAGCCCAACAACTAAGCTTGACAAAGATGAAAAAGGTGTTGCTGTTGATCAGAAAAAATATCGCGGTATAATCGGTTCACTTCTCTATCTCTCTGCTTCTAGACCCGGTATTATGTTTTCTGTCTGCTTATGTGCTCGTTTTCAATCTAATCCAAAAGAATCTCATTTAAAAGCCACAAAACAAATTCTGGGGTATTTGTTGCACACACCAAAACTTGGCTTGTGGTATCCATCTAGTGACAATTTTGATTTAGTTGGTTTTACTGATGCTGATTATGCTGGCTCACTCACTGATAGGAAGAGCACTAGTGGAACTTGTTTCATGCTAGGACATTCTCTTGTTTCTTGGTCAAGTCGTAAACAAAATTGTGTTGCATTATCCACCACTGAAGCTAAGTATATTGCATTAGGAAGTTGTTGTGCACAGATTTTATGGATGATGCAAACTCTTTCAGATTTTGGCCTATTCTATAAACAAGTTCCTTTGAAATGTGACAGTAAGAGTGCAATAGATCTATCAAATAATCCTGTACATCATTCACGCACAAAACACATTGATGTGAGACACCATTTCATTAGAGATCATATTGCTAGTGAGGACATTTGTATTGAATTTATTCCAACTGAATCCCAACTTGCGGATATTTTTACTAAACCCCTTTCTGAAGATAGATTTTGCAGATTACGATTGGATTTGGGAATTATAGAAATTAATTAATCTCTTTGCATTTTTGGGTAAATTTTTTCTTAAGATGTTCTGTTATTAATTTCATTTTCTGGCAAATTAATCCAATCTTCAAATCATCAAGAAAAGAACAATTTATTTCGGACATTTATAATAAAATTGTGACTGTGTTAGATCTCAGAATATGAGATGGATGAAAGCTTCCCTATAACCCTGATTCGATTGAATGTATTTTATAATATGAGTAATTTAGGAATTATTTTTCACATCCATCTCTATCTATATCACCCTTCTATCATCCATTATTGTTCTCATATATTAAGGGGATTTTGTATATAATAATAATAATAAGTATTTCTCTGATCTCATTTAAAAATCCAAGCTCTGGTCATGCATGGTCATGAGTTTACTTATTTAATTTCATGCTGCAACTAATCCCATTTAAAAATCCAAGCTCTGGTTATGCGTGGTTAGTGTGCTCTTGAGATTAAAAAAAAAGAAAATGTATATAGAATCCTCCCTGGTATATGTTAACTAGCTTTCCATTCCATCTTCTAAATTGTGAAATGTATTCCTGTCTTACAGATTATTATGATTTTTTTGTTTGATTGATTGGGGTTTGCGGTTTCTGATTCTGTCAAATGACTTGATCTCTTACTATGGTCCATATCATTTGTAAATGTCCATCCCTGTTCATCTTTTGATGATTACAAAGGGGGAGAAAGAGCTAAGATTTTGATACATATACAGACATCTATAGATTTTATTTTGCCATTAATGCAAAAAGTTAAGTTATTTTCTATTCTTTTTAAATTTTTTGCTATGTCAGTTTACTGTTATAGGGGGAGCACATATATAGGGGGAGTTCTCATTTTTTTTTCATACCAAACACATTTTGCTGTATCCAAAATCTTAAGTATGTTTGTCACCACCAAAAGGGGGAGATTGTTGAACCCGTGATTTTTTGTTTGATGATAACAAACATTTTTTAATGTGTTTGAAACTGTACTGTTTACTGCTCTTCACATCATATTGGAATAAAAATATTTTTGTCTAATAATGCTCCTACACAGAAATTGAAAATTTACATAAACATTTATTATTCAAAAATCATATTTTTATTTCATAATCAAAACAGTACAATACTTTCTGAACTCTCAGCTATACAAATTTTCACTCATTATTTCAGTACAAATGAATCTCACTACATGTTTCACTCTCACTCATCAATACATTCTTACTGTCTCTTTATCCTGTTTTGCTCCTGTTGCATCATCCTGAAACCTGTCGCAAAAAAAAAAAAAAAAAAAAAGGAAATGCACACAGTAGACTGGAACTAAAATTTTATTTTATAATTTTTTATGTGCCTCAGATTTTCTGTGTGTTTTTCTGACTTGCCTGACACATATTTTACAAGTATGGCACAATACTATACAAGATCAGAAACGATCAAGTATAGCAAGAAAGCCAAATACCTGTGTATACCAAAACCAACACATTCAAGTTGGATCAAGAATGGTATCTGTTTTTTTCATTTTTGTGTTACAGGGTCAAGCATATATGGCAACAATAACAAATCAGTTCAGGTTCAAGCAGCATTCAAAGAGAAATGGTCAAAGCAGTGTGCACAAGATTGCACAAGGTTTCAGAGCTACATATGGAAAGCATTCAAACTGCATGGATTTCATACGCAATACAGGAAATTCAGACATACACAAGGCAGCAAACATGCAACATGACATTGCAGGATGGAAATATATGGCAACTTGTTCAGCATTAAAAAAAATCATGGTTTCTATTTACATGAAACTAAAGCATGTGCAAATGAAGCAGATTTGATTTACTAGACTGGAAATGAACACAATTAACATGCAAGAATTATCTGGACATAATTAAGTGGTGATGGCATTTAATACAGTGGAAAAATCCGACATCAAAGAATAAAATGAGGGCCTAAAATCATGCAGTTTGTTTTCTGAAGATTTTTTGTGAATAATGGTTGACAAGATAATCAGTTTCCACTTATCTTGTTTCCTGGTTTGAATTGTTAAAATTGTAAATGTTTTAACACAACTTTATGGGCAATACAATTTTAGGGAAGTGTTTAATACATTCTTGGGTAATTGTTTTTTTATGCTAATCAATCAATCCCAAGCTCATTTTTGACAAGGAAATTTTTCTCTGGAAATCAATACACAAAGTAAAATGGGCAAGCAAGAAATCAAAATCTTCCAGAAATGATTCAATTTATTCAAGGGGATAAATTAATATATTTTTTTAGGATTCAATCAAGCAATACACGCAGGCAACAAAAAAAAGCAGTGAATAAATTAGTTCATTCATATATGGAAAGATCAATTCGTGCATGTCAATATTTGTTTCCAGGTGGCAATTCATTTTTCCAAATTCATCGATGGACAAATTCATGTCTATAGTCACCAATTCAATCAGAAAGGGAAATCATGGAAAATTCAGAATAATTAAAAGAGGAAATTCACGAAAAATCCTTCCAAATATTCATCAAACCAAATCAAGCAAGTCATAAGTGAAATCAGAGAATAAGGGTTCGAATTTCCCCTATAAATTCACATGTTTCCTCATAGGCAAAATCATCCAACTCATTCGAAATCAACTAAAACCCTACAGTCAAATCAAAGAGCTTACAGTGTTGGATTGGAGGAGAAAGACATTCGGAGTCAAGCTAGAAAGCATCGCAAATCATCTGGAACAAAATCAAAGCCATCAGAACCTCAAACTAAAGAAACCCCAGCCGCCTTGTTTATTTGCTTGAAGAAATAAAGAAAAAGGGACGACGGATTTCTAATTGAAGCTACAAAGGGGGTGTTTTCATTTAAGGGCTTTTTGTTTTAATTTTTAATGTACTTTGTTTAGTTCTGTTTGAAAAACAATCTGTGGTTTACTAGTTACGTCCGTAAAACTAGGGTGTACAGATTACGGTTTTGTGATCTAGGAAAATCTGGTCTAGGGATTTTAGATCAGTCTAAGACTTCGAGCGTAGGTTTAAATCAGTAGCAGGTGTTGCAAGTTTGCAAAACTCTTTAGGTGGTAGCAGGGTTTGCAAGTTTATTGAGTGTTTGTAAGCGGGAGACTGTTTTAAATCCTAGTAGATATCTTAGTAATGCAGTAGTAGGCACAGTTTGCCGAAGCTGGGTAATTTCTGTGTGTTTCTTTTATTGCATTCCTTATTATTCTGTGACTGTTCTAAATATTGGATAAACCCTATTCACCCCCGCCCCTCTAGGGGTAATCTTGATCCTACAATATCCTTCGGTCCTTTGTCTAAATCTCTTCCCTTTTTCTTTTCAGCATGTCTTGGGAACCAAACATTCCTAATATCCCTGAAGGCGTTACACTACTCGGATGTTTCCGTAGGTATATGAAGGCCTTGGAATCGGCCGAGGGCCAAGGAAATGTTCCTCCCCCAAATACACCAGTCATTCCTCCTCCTCCACCCCCAAAAGCAGATAATTTCGCTAAGATCTGCAAAGACTTCCGTGCTATGGGAGGGAACCCATTCCTTGGGAATGAGACATTCGTAGAAGCGCCGAATTGGCTCAAGGAAACCGAGGACTTGTTCATAATATTTGAAATAGAAGATAGAAGGAAGGTTCAGTTAGCCGCCTGACAACTGAAAGACGAAGCTTCGTTTTGGTGGAAAGTTATCCAAGATGGACGTTCGATAGAAACTTGGGAAGATTTTAGACAAATATTTGAATTGAAATTCCTTTCCCAAGACGAGAAAAGCATGCAAATGTAGAGGTTTTTGGCACTCAAACAAGGGAACATGACTGTTAAGGAATATGTGAACAAATTCAACCAGCTAGTAAGGTTCAGATCGAAATTGGTTGACGCTCCGCATAAGAAGGTGTTGCGATTTGATAAAGGGCTAAATGAACCCCTTTATGGGTTAGACATGTCCACTATTCCAATGGGAGAAACTATTGAAAAACTCGTTGATAAGGCCCTAATGCATGAGGAAGACACGGGAGAAAAGAAGGACATCAAGGCTAAGGAAACATCGAAGAACAAGAAGGTAAGGCCCAAGAAAGAACAACAACAAGAGGGCGGAAAACAGACATAGCTCAAGGTAAAAAGAAATTCCATCGTTGTGGGAATGTTGACCATTTGGTCAAAGACTGCAGAAAAAGGAAAATTCCTGCTTCAACTATGGTGAAGTCGGACACTATACTAGAGAGTGCCCGAAGAAGCAAGGGCAGGGCCAAAGGGAAGGATTTTCTGGAGGGCAAGTGCATGTTCTCGCGGTTGATGTACCGAACAGAGGTATGAAAGTTTCTATTGAATGTTTGATTTCTATTTCCGAACAAATGTTAGATCTCTTTTTGATTCTGGCACTTTTCACTCTTTATATCTGATTCTGTAGTTGAGTCTTTGCACCTTAATTACTAGTATGGTAGTGGATCCCATAGTTGCCTCAAACCCAATTGGTGGTTCGGCTCGTTTATCTATGATTTGTCGGAGTTTTAGAATATCTGCGTTAGGCGTTGAGTTTGAATACGATGCATATATGCTTGGGTTTATGGGCTATAGGTTGATTCTAGGGTTGGATTGGCTAACCAGGAATGGTGCCATTTTGGATTGTGAGAAGAGGATTGTTAAGCTTTTGACTTTTCATGATAAGACCCTCGAGATTTCATGTGACCCACAAGGGTCTATTATGCTTTGCTTTTTAGAGTCAGTCGAAGCATCTGTTGATGTTTTGCAGTCTGTTCTACTAGTCCGGGAATATCCGGATGTCTTTGAAGAGGTTCGGGGTTTACCCCCTAGGCGTGTGATCGATTCCGCATATAGTTGGTTGAAAATGCAAAGCCAGTTGCACTGCCCGTACGCCATATGGCTCCAAGGGAAAGGAGGAAGCTTAGTAAACAAGTAGGGGAGTTTCTTGAGAAAGGATTTATTAGGCGAAGCATTTCTGAATAGGGTGCTCCGATCGTCTTTGCAAATAAGGCATACAACTTGCTTTGCTTAGTTGGGGTTATTCATGTTTTTTTTCCACATTTCTTATTTATGGAAGTGTCTGCACGATACAGCAGGGGTAGTTGAGCCGAACATGCTTGAGGAAGTAGAGGTGGAACCGGGGGCGACAATTAGACGAGTTCCTACCCGTATACTTGAATCAGAGATTAAGAAACAGCGCAACAGAGAGGTTAAGTTAAAAAAAGTGCAATAGGAAGAAGACAGCGAGGATGCGACTTGGAAGACTGAAGATAAGGATCGTGCTTCATTCCCTTTTTTGGGACTATGTTCTTAACTTCTTTTTCCAAATATTTTATTCACAGTTGCTTCTATCATCTGAGTATATCCTATCAATCGAATCTTCGACCTTTAGGTAGGAAATCCCATGATTGTAAACATCTGTTTGATACATGTTATGTTTGGTGGATGCAAATGGATGCAAGTGTTTGCTAGTGGCTGCCTGTGGATGCATATACACACACATTAAGCACTAGATCGGCTTAATCACTCTCGTACTGCATATGGATGTGTGTGCATTTTCTTTTCTTTTATGGATGGGAATGGATGTATTACCATGGATGTTGCACTTGGACGAATGAGTGTGCACACATATAGAACTTACATGTTATAATAGGTTTATTTGCATACATGCTGGATTCATCGCACTAACATACATTGCATTAAAGAGGTCAACTGAATCAGTAGACCGCCTGATCTTCCGCATTAGTATTGGGACATATATGCACAACTTTGCATATATTCATATAAGCATTAGAAAGTTTTAAGAACAATGGATGCCTGTCACTGGTTGATGAGTAGATGGATGATGGATGGTAGGAACATTCTTTTCCAATTAGAGATTTCGGGGACGAAATCCTTTAAGTAGGGGAGAATGTAACACCTCGAATTTCTAATGACACTAAAAGAGGATAAATTTAAATAATAATAAATTAGTATCCAGAATTAAGGAAAGCAGACTGCGCCATTGCGTCCGTCTCAAAATTCCGTTCAAGATAGACATTTGTTTTGCCTAAAACGGACATCGTATGAAGAAGTTATGGGGGTTTCAAGTTTATATACGCGCAGAAGAAATAAATATATACATATGAGTCATATAGGAGTCAAATATGAGCAGCACCTTATCCAGGATCATTCGAAAATCAAAATGGCAGAGGGCGGCAAATTTCCTGCTCTAGGAGGTTGATCCCCTAGAGGGGTGTCGACACCGGGGTTGACCCCGTTAAGGGGTGTTAACACCAGGGTCGACCCACCCACATGGGTGTTGACACCCCTAGGGCTGATGTGGCATAGTCGGTTTGGAGGCTAGCAGCTATAAATAAAGGTCCATTTTCCATGTTTTCTGTCCTGGAATGCAATGGAGGCCAAATGTTGTCAGTGACTGGACTAAACCTAATTCTATTCATCTTCTACAAATCAAATTCTGAGATTCAAGCATATTCAACACCTACAACTTCTCTTCTATCATATTAACAATCCAAACACTGTGAGTTGGTTACTTTTAGGTTTTTTTGGAAATAAAAAATGTGTGATCTTCTGATGAGAAGAGAGCACACATGTATATAATAAAATCAAAGATATAGAGTCCAACTATAGTACATAAGAAGATAAGATATAACAAAACATGACTCTAGGAATGTAAAGGATCGTAGATAGATGAGCTCCGGATAAACCACCGCCCATCCTACTCCAATATCGAATTCCGGCAAAGCCACCACCCGATATTGACGTATATCTACTCTAATACAATAACCCATACTCTCTAACTAATAACAAAAATAATGTAGTACAATCTCAAAACTCTCTAACAATAAGCGTAATAAGACTACAAAGGGAATGCAAATCTCCAATCCAAACTGCAATCCTCTAAGCTCCACAATAATATCCATCAACCTGAACACCTGAAAAGTACTAAACAAAAACATAAGTACCTTCCACATATATGTATGAATATATGTGATTATATATATATATAAATATATATGTATACATATATATATACATATATATGTATATATATATAAAATATATCCATACATAAATGTGATAAAAGAGGAAAATAGTGCAAGTATACAAAGACAAATGACCAACCCAAAGAAACTGAATTTAAACACAAATGCGATACCCATTACCTCTAAAGTAACTATTAATTCTCATAAATAAACTCAAATTTAACCTTACCTTATACAAATAATAACCTAATCGTGAAACCTTATATCGCGAAGTGGTCATCCAATCTAGGCAGTAACTAACTATCTTGATAATTAAATTATCAGCTGATATTGAAATAGAATGAAACAATCTCTGGTTCCTTTCCAACCAAATGAACCAACTGATGATAATAACTAAAGGATCCAGCACTTCTCTTTGTCTAAGATTATAACCAAATATATAATGATTCCAATATTCAGCACAACTTCTTAAAGAGTTAAAACTAACAAAAACAAAAATCCTTAAAACAATAGTTAAAATATAATTAGTAAAATTACAAGAGAAAAATAAATGATCAACATCTTCGTCCAAAAGACTACAAAAACAACACTTAACATTAAACAAAATATTCTTTTTCTTTAAGAGCTCAAATGTGTTAAGCTTTTTATGAATAATCAGCCACATAAGAACCTTAACTCTAGGAGGGGAATTAGAAATCCAAATAAATTTAAAAGGGAGAAAAGAAACACCAGAAAAATTAACAAGATTGTACATAGAATTTACTGAGTATACTAAACTCTTATCCAACCCCCAACTAAAGGAATCACCATTCTCATCCAAGTGATACAAGGCTAACTTCGCTTTTAGTAAGGTTAATTGCCTTATCAAATCCCCTTCCAAAATATTAACAAAGGAAATTTCCCAAGGAGGATCAAAATCCCTTTTATAGACATCAGCAATTAATGCATTCTTAAAGCCGCAAATATTGTAAAGATCACTAAATTCGGTTTTGAACGGCACGTTAGAAATCCAAGCATCATGCCAGAAAAAAGTAGCATTACCAGGATGAACAATCACCTTATATCCTAACTTAAAGAAGTCAAAACAATACAACACAGGCGTCCCAAAATAAGATAATCTATTAGACCAACTAAATCCCGACCCAACAATAAACTCACCCCCAGAATAATAAAATTTGGATACAATAGTTTTCCAAGTAGCTGATACATCAGGACACCTAAATCTCCATAACCATTTTCCTAACAATGCAGAATTAAAATTATAATGATTAATGATCCTTAAACCACCGTCTCTCTTGGGCTTACAACACACCTCCCAATTAACTAAGCATTTATAACCTCTACAAATAGGGACACCACTCCAAAGAAAATTTCGCCTGATTCTATCAATTTTCCCGTTAACCCATTGAGGAAAACGATGAACAACCATCCAATAAGTGGGAATAGTTGACAAAACTGAATTAGCTAAAACTAATCTACCTGCTCTAGAAAGAAATTTGTTATTCCAACTCGATAATCTATTATTGATCTTATCAATAATTACTAACCTATCATCCTTCTTAAGTTTCGAAGGTCTAATCTTAATCCCTAAATAATCTAAAGGGAATCTCATGATAGAACAGTTCAAGGTGCTAGCAACTAAAGACTTTACATTTTCCCTATCATTGAGAACCATTACATCACTCTTGTCAAAATTGGTTCGAAGTCCAGACAACATCTCGAAACAATAAAGTATAAAATTAAGGGCAATGATATGTTTATGTAAATGAGAGGAAAATAATAATGTATCATCTGCAAATTGGAGAATTGATAATTTATTATTAAACTCCTCATTACCGACTCTACCTAAGACACCTAAACTCCCAGCTCTCTTAATGATTCTAGAAAAAACATCTACCGCTAAATTAAACAAAAAGGGCGAAAGAGGATCACCTTGTCTAAGTCCTCTCTTAGATTGGATCTTCGGGCCAACTACTCCATTTACAATAATACTAGAGCAACCAGACCTAAGCAAAAGCATGATCCAGTTGATCCATCTAACACTAAAACCCCTAGCAAGACATAGTTCACAGATAAAATCCCAATCAACAGAGTCAAATGCCTTCTAAAAATTTAAATTTAAAATAGCATAGGTAATATTATTTTTACAATAAACATTAATGTATTCTTGTACAGCAGCTACTCCATCCACTATATTTCTACCCTTGATAAAAGCTGCTTGTGAAACATCTATAAGTTCGTTCATCTTTATACTAAGTCTGTTAGCAAGTACTTTTGATATGATCTTAACCAAAACATTAATTAATGAGATAGGCCTAAAATCCTTAAGAGAGTTAGCACCCACTCTCTTATGAATAAGAATGACATTAGCAAAATTAAAACTACCTAGGCGCAATTCACCACTATAAAAATCATTAAAAAGAATAATTATATCAAACTTCAGAACCTCCCAAAACTGCTTATAAAAAAGAACTGAAAAACCATCAGGCCCAGAAGCTTTGTCACTAGGCATATCACAGATAGCCTTCCAAATCTCCCTCTCAGTGAAAGGACTGTCTAGATCAGCTAACTCAACCTTAGTGGACGGCTGAAAAATGTCATTTCATATAACATTAACCCTTCTATTAGTCCTAGTTCCTAAATTTTGCTTATAATACCCAGTAAAGGCCTCATTTTAATCCTTCTGGATAGTAACCTCCGCATCATTAATAAAAATAGAGTGAATCATATTATCACGTCTCCTCTTATTAGCCACACTATGAAAGAATTTCGTATTATTATCACCTTCCTTAATCCATTGGACTCGGGATCTTTGCTTCCACATGATCTCTTCTTTCTCTAAAATCAAGTTAAGATTATTTCTAAGGTAGCAAAGTCTATCGCACTCATTCAAATTAAGAATCCTGGTTTCACTAACTTTATTTATATCTAACATCTCACACAAAATCTTATCTTTCCTAATTCTAACACTACTAAAATGAACTTATTCCAACGTTTAAGAAAAAATCTTAACTTGCCAACATTAGCAACAAAGATCTTCGCAGAATTGCCCCTGTATAAATTATTAAAGTAAAATAAAGAATTCCATTTAACCGAGACTAAGTTACTGAAACTGGAATCTAATAACCACATCTTTTCAAATTTGAAACTATTATTAATATATAAATTCGAGTCAAATGAAAGAATGATAGGACTATGATCAGACAATAAGAAAGGCATATCCTTAACTCTACAAATGGGAAATCTATCCTCCACCTCAGTACTGATAAAAAACCTATCTAAAAGTGCGAACGAAGGATCATCTCTAGCATTAGACCAGGTGAACCTGCTATTATTGAGAGGAATCTCTGTCAAGTTATTATTTATAATAAAATCATTAAATTCCTCCATATCATAGAAATCACCTTCCCTAGGTGATCTCTCTCCTAAAAATCTAGTAACATTGAAATCCCCCCCAACTATTCATTGATTGGGGATGAGATTTTCTGAATTCAACATATTTGGACCACAAGAGTCTTCTCTCAATTTTTGTATGAGGACCATACACATTTGAAATGCCCAGTAACAAATTATCTACTAGAGAGGCTAAAATAATATGCAGAGAATGCGATATAGGAAATTCCTAAACAAGTCTAAATTGGTTATCTTTCCAGCCGATCATAAGACCACCAGCACTACCTAAGGCCGGAAGACAAGACAAATTTCGAATGAGATATCCACCTAATCCTTTATAAAAATTAGAATCTAGGTTTTCTATTTTGGTTTCCTGAAGTAAAACAATATCAAGTTGAAAATATTTAAAGAAAGATCTAACCTTTGCACGTTTTTTAGGGACATTAAACCCTCGAATATTCCAACTAACAATCCTCATCGACTCAAAGAGGAAACTCTCTCTAATTCCCTACCCCTAATGTAATCAGCATCCAAATCCATATCAGAAAATACAAAAGCTGTGTCACTAGCAAGCTGAAATAACTGACTAGACGAAAGACAACCTAGTGCATAAGGAGAATAATCACTACCATAAACAGGAACCATACCTGAGCCCAAACTCGCATCGCTACTGCTAGTGACCGAAAACGGGAACCTACCATGAGATGAAGCGGATCTGTGTCTTATCCTCGCACTACGTCTAACCAGTCCAGAATTTTGCACTACTCTCCTCCGACTCCCCCTCTTGAAGGAAGAATCACAATCTCCAATTAGAGAAGACCAAACACAAATTTCAGTCCCACCAAACACAAAACACTGGACTGATCTACACCAACAGTCCCCAAGCAAGGCATGGCACACATCATTCGTAACTCACCAAAATATGGACTCCAGACAAAGGAGAAGAATCCCTCCAAAAATACTCTCAACCGAATCATGCACCTTGTCTTATTCGCACATACAAACAAACTATTCAAACCACTACAGTCCATCAACGTTGACCATATCAACCCATCACCAATCAAAACATCACTACTGTTATACACAGTACCACTTACAACATCATTATTCGAGCCACCAATGTTCTCCCCCATACCACTTCTAACAATATCAGTTGAACAAAAACCATCTGACTGATAACCAACCACTTCCTCCTTCTCACTGCTTGCAAACAAACGTTGGGCTGTGATACCCTTCCTCGTACTATCAAAACCTAACAGCTGCTTTATCCTCCTCACAATTTTTACCTTTCCCACATGAAAGCCCTTCCTACCCTTCGAAGAAGAAGGAAAAATCTCCATTGTCTGATCCACATCACTTTCTACTTCATCCTCAAAATCCTTCAGTACATCAAAACGGTTGGCCAAACCCACTTCCTCAGCCACATACCAATCACTCCCCTCCCCTAAACCATTATACTTAACACGGCTATTAGCAGATGCCACATAATATTCTTTCATATCCACCAAGTCGTCCCCCGTTATCACCTCCTTAACCTTGCCATTTCTCTCATACTTGTCAGCATTATGCCAAACATCAATACTAAGACCTCGATAAAGTATAAACGAAGGATCATCACACATAGGATCAAACTTCAGAAAAGACGCTCTCCTCCCAACAACACCCACCATTTCTTCCACAAACGTCTCCTTGACATGAACAGACCGATCCCTTAAATCCAACAAACCCCTTATCCCTGTAGGAACAGACCTCATATGCGACGAGAACCCCTCAGACCTCAAGGATGCATAATCATCACCTTTACTCAATAACTGAACATTAGTAACACAGTGTTCACAATTAACAGCTGTGTTAATCACATCGAAATGTTCCAAAATCCTTGCAACAAAAATATAGCTCGTTTCTTATTACTTGCAAACGAGTCTGAATACAACCTCCTCAATTTCATAAGATTTAAGCTGAAATTAAATGCATGCTCCTTTCTATTCATTGGAATCGGTAATGGAGGGAAAACGATGTCAAAATAAATGCTTTTACGCCATAATAAGCCTTCAATAAGACCTTCTCGATGCCACACTAATAACAACAATGAATAAGCCCCACCATTATCCTGACGCGAAAAATCCAAAATGTAGAGATCAATAAGAGCAGTCAATTTCAGACATAGCCTCGAATAGTTGTAGTGCATAAGATCATAAACTGATTTGCCGCTAAAATTCTCATGGCAACTGGATAATCGATGACCAATACCTCGGCACTTATGACAACGAGTACCATTCCTACATTCCTTCGCAAGATGATCAGAGCCCCTACATTTAAAGCATACGATCCCTATGTATCATTTGTCGATGCAGTTTTCCATGAAATATGAGGTAAAGAATTCTTGGTAACATCCGCATACGATCTCTGAGTAGCGTTTGTTACGAACCGAGAAGCATATGAAAAACGAGAATTTGTATCTGCAATAGAGTTCTCCTCTTGTATAGACAAAATTCTCTGTCTAAAAGTGAGTTTAAGTCTACCTGTTCTCAAGCTGGTCTCCTCAATAAGCCAATCCGGAGATGTTTCTTTGAAGATACTAGTAATTCCATGGAAAATGTGTCTTGATTTACCTCCAAAAATTAAAACATCCCCTGATTCCAGCAAAACTTTCTTGATCATTCCATTATCCCTCTCATCACTATACACAAATTCAGCCGAGTCCCCAATTGAGAATGATACTACAGGAAGTCCAGGAGAGAGGCCTTCTTTACTTTCATCTCTATCTTGGTGAAGACCCAGGCTTCCTTCATTATTATAAAAATTAACAATGCATACATCCGGTGTCATCTTTGGGAGCTCATCAGTTCTCCTTCCACTCTCCGCAATTTCTTTATGAGCAGCGTCAGTAGTGTCTACAACCAGAACTTTAAATTCTTCTGGAATTTCTGGAGGAACCACACAATCACCTGATCGCCTGTCTTCATACATTTTTGTCATTGGATTCCAATTTTTACCAAGACACATCATATGAAGATTTAACTTTGCACCATTATCATATCCTGGCCTATAAAATCCTCCTTCACCATTTTAGGTTTAAATGAATAAAAGTTATTTGTGAAAGACTATGATTTGGATGTGTCGTAAATTATGAATCTATGTTGTTATTGGATCCTAAGCTATGTCATGATAGATCTACTTTTCTAGATCTAATTCAATTGTGGTTAATCTATTACATCACCTTTGTGGATCTTGGTTTATATCTATATTGTGGTTAATGTAAATATATCATTTTTGGACAGTTAAAAAGATGTTTAGATCTAATCCTTTATGTAGATCATCTTTTACCTGTCATATTGTGGCCAACTTAGATATGTCATTATTTGGACATATAAATCTTTGTTTAGACCTAAACATGCTTGCTTTGCCATCCTAATTATGCTAGATCTGTTTTTATGTCCACATTATATTTATGTTAGATCTAGTTTTATCATTGCCTGTTCACTAGATCTATTTTTATGTCCACCTTTTTATTATGCCAAAACTTGTCTATGCCAGTATATATGTTTACGTCACCTTTGTTAGAATGATCTCTATTGTCATTTTTCCCATCACCTTTCCCTTTTTACTGCATATGCCTAGGCTACTTTCTAGCCTAGGTATGCCGCCAAATATATGTGCGTTAGTTAGGGGATGGGGGAAAATATTAGATTTGGCATAACTTGATATGAATTTGGACATATAATCCATTATGAGTATAATTGGATTTTTAGGCATAATTGGAAATTTGAATGTTAATTTGGAGTAATGAATATGAATAAATTTGGCATAAAATAAAATATGGACATAATTGGGAAAAAGGGGCATAAAACCTATAATTGACATTGGTATAATTAATAATAAATGCCTAGGATTACAATTAGAAATTTACTGGCACTTATGACACGAGGTTAGGTTGCATTAGTGGTGGAAGTCTACCTGGACCCGACCGGCATATCCAGAAGCCACTAATGTTGAACCTAATGTGAGAGGTCAAAGTGCGCAAATAAGAATCGGGCTAAGACACAAGGTTAGACCAAACTGTGGAATAAGACTGCCCGGACCCGACCAGCATATCCAGCATCGACAAGTTGTAGGCCAAATATGGGTGGTCTAACCCATTATAAACCATAAATGGACATGGTAATAAATTGGACTACTTAACCAAATCTAATCCATCGGGATTATATGATTGTGAAATAAAGTTAGGATTAAGTAAAATTGGTTGGACAGTGGGAGGGTTAAGTACATCTTGGGTAGGTGGGTAATATTAGTATATGTAGGCCCACAAACTTAACCGTTAAATAAACATGCTTGAAACATTGGGAGGGTTAAGTACATCTTTGGTAGGTGGGTAATACTAGAATGTATAGGCCCACAAACTTAACCGTTAAATAAGCATGCTTGAAACATTGGGAGGGTTAAGTACATCTCGGGTTGGTGGGTAATATTTGTATATATAGGCCCACAAACTTAACATGATTGGATTATGCAATTTTTTGGCACCAGTAGGTAGGCATAATCTATGGAAAACCTAGTAGTGGGGATGCAAGATGAAGGGGAGAGCTTGCATCATCTTGTGTGTGGGACCGGTTTCAATCAGTAACCCTTAAATAGGTATCAAACGAGTACTCCAAACTAAGTCGGAGTGGGCCATGCTTACTAGGCTGAATATAAGACATCCAAACGTGGGGGATGGTGTCCTAACAGCGCATTCCATCAGGGTCATGTGCATGCATGACTCCGCATTCCCGGTAAAATAAGACGTTGTGACATCAGTAGATATGGTTGTGCACATCTTGAAAACGAAGGGTTGCCACTTTAGGAGGTGACACATCCTACTGTGGGGCCAACACAAGGTATCTACGGAGTAGGGAGCCAATTGATTAGTGTAGTAATTAGGGTACATCTAGTCCTGTTTGTTTCTATGGGGTACCTGTGTTTCTGTCTGGGCTAACACTCGTTGATTCTGTTTAGGTACCGGCTAATTCTGTTTGGCTTAAAACCCGTTACTAGAGTACACCTAAAACTACCATTATATTTATGTTGGGATCATCCTGTTTCTGTAATGCAATTAGGGAATATGTAATCCGGTTACATATATGTTATACTAGTATCAGTGCAGAAAATAAACTGAGTAATCATCAGAGAAGCGTATACACCTTATCCTGTCTTCCTTGTTACACATGCCATTTTTGTAGTGGTCTCTCCTATCCACTTTATATGCATGTCATGCTATTTTTATTTATTTACATGCTAAAAGTAACTTGACTCGCCAAACTTTATGTCTGACCGTTTTGTTTCCTCTTCTTTCTTACGTTTCCCCCTAGTCCTCAGGGCGGGAGCACTCAGACTTAGTCAGGACTCAGTTATCATCTTGCTAAAGCTGCTTTCGAAGTATGGCTCAAGTTCTTTTCTCTATTATGGCTTGTCTCTCTTATTTGGGGAATTATGTTTTATTTTAAGTATTTATGTACTTTGATGATAAAAGACAGAAGTTATATTGTGTAATGGTTTTTTGTAACTTATGGTATTTTGGACCACGATGTATGATTTGTGTTTGAAATAAAAATTTGAATTTTCGCTGCTATCTTATTTATATATGTCTTGTAATATTATGTGTCTAGTTAGCTATAACACTCCATGACACTTAATGCATTCCCTTTGTGAGTGAAATTAACGGACGTGGGGTGTCTCACTTGGTATCAGAGCTGAAGGTTACCAGATTAGATAAAAGTTTTGAAAATTATTTTCAAAAAATATTTTAAAAGAAAGCATTTTCAAAAAGAAAAGTCAAATTTGGAAAACATTCCCCAAAAAGCCATATGTAATATCCTTCGGTCCTTTGTCTAAATCTCTTCCCTTTTTCTTTTTAGTATGTCTGGGGAACCGAACATTCCTAATACCCCGGAGGGTGTAATGATACCTGGATGGTTCGTTGGGTATTTGGAGGCCACGACACCTACCGAGGGTCAAGGAAACATTCCTCCCCCAGCCGCACCAGTCATTCCTCCTCCTCCCCCTCAAAGAATAGATAATTTCGCTAGGAAGACTTCCGTGCTATGGGAGGGAAGCCATTCCATGAGAATGATACATTCATAGAAGCGCGGAATTGGATCAAGGAGACCGAGGAAATGTTCGTAATCTTTGAAGTAGAGGATAGAAGGAAGGTTCAGTTAGCCGCTTGGCTATTAAAAGACGAAGCCTTATTTTGGTAGGAAGTTACCCAAGCTGGACGTCCGGTGGAAACTTGGGAAGATTTTAGACAAAGATTTGAATTGAAATTCCTTTCCCAAACCGAGAAAAGCATGCAAATGGAGAGGTTCTTTGCACTCAAACAAGGGAATATGACTGTTGAGGAATACGTGAACAAATTCAACCAGCTAGCAAGGTTCGGATCGGAATTGGTTGACACTCGGCATAAGAAGGTGTTGCGATTTGCTAAAGGGCTAAATGAACCTCTTTATGGGTTAGCCATGTCCCATATTCCAATGGGAGACACTTTTGAAAAACTCGTTGACAAGGCCCTAATGCATGAGGAAGACAAGAAAGAAAAGAAGGAAGTCAAGGCCAAGGAAACATCAAAGAACAAGAAGGTAAGGCCCAAGAAAGAACAACAATAAAAGGGCGGAAAACACGACATAGCTCAAGGAAAAAAGAAATTCCATGGTTGTGGGAATGTGGAACATTTGGTCAAAGACTGCAGAAAAAGGAAGAATTCTTGCTTCAACTGTGGTAAAGTCGGATACTATACTAGAATGAGCGATTTCTGGCCTAATTGGAGTAGGATCTCTGATATCGTGAGAGAGACAATCTGGGAAGATTATCTGATAAGTTTATACAGCTTTACAAAATGATTAAATACTTAAATAATTAGTAATATTTTCTCATTGTACTGGGCACAATAGAATTTCAGGAGGATGACATCAGCCTAGTTCAGCAACACTGGAACTCAAAGGCCGCTAAGTGTTAGAGGGAGAAAATGAATGAGATTAAAAAATTAGGGAAAAAAACTAGGGTGGATGAGGGATGAAGTATTTTATAATATGGTTGAGTGGTGGGACACGGATGAGTTCAAGATAAATTTATAATGAATCTAATATATTTTTTTACCGATTATTAAATCATTAGTCAATGTACATTTGAAGGCAGAGTCGGCTAAGAACTCTGAAAACTGGAGCAGGAATCCAGTAAATCATCGTGGAGGATCCAAGTCTTTCCAGCATCACCGTGGGGATTTGGTAAATTTATCAATTATTACATTTGTATATTGATCAGTTTAGTAATTAACTATGTGGAACTGAATTATCCAAATTATCAATTGCACGAATGGGCTCATGGACATGTCGTGTCCTACATGGACGTATTTGCTCACATCCATGCATCCATGCAAGTAGACGAGGATGGAAACGTCACATATCAATGGGGGGATGATGATAGGGAGACAATTGCATATGTATGCGCATTTTAAATTCAATTACTCACATCGATAAGTTTATTAATTACCAGCTAATAGAAAGTAAAAAAAAACATTCTATCATTTTTCAACTGAAATTGTTTTTTACACTATAGGCAAGGCTTAAGGAGGCATAGGCTTTTGCGCTTGAGGAGTCTAGTCGTGATGAGTTGACATCGGAGGAGAAAGACAACATATTTAATGC
Organism: Allium sativum; assembly: GCA_030737875.1. Taxonomy (NCBI): domain Eukaryota; kingdom Viridiplantae; phylum Streptophyta; class Magnoliopsida; order Asparagales; family Amaryllidaceae; genus Allium; species Allium sativum. The sequence continues at coordinate 660,935,084 of CM060918.1, read as the reverse complement.
TATTATGGAACCATCGTAGTGGAGAAGACGTTATGTCTTCGGTAACCTTTTGCATACATAAAAAGAATTAGGGTTTAAATATGTAGTGGTATAATATTTTATATGCTGACATAAACTTTTTGCTATTCATTCTATTTGCAGGCTCGACAAGCTCAAAAGGACCAAGACAAAGTAGAAATTAAGGAGATCAAAACCATGATCGAGCAGTTTCAGGAGCAGAATCTTTTGCAGGCTATACATATCTAGCAGCTAAATCAGAAGCTTGCGATCTATGTGCACAATCATGGTACTTTTCCTTCCTCGCCCGAAGCTTTTCGAAACGAAGATGACATTTGAGGTATGTGTTTTTATATTTTTCATTGCACGATGTATATATTGACTTTAAGATAGTGAGGATTTTGTTTTGATGTTGTATATATTAGTACTAAGTGGGTGAGGATGATACTTTGGAAATATTTTAATGGTTTGTATTTGGTTTGTAAACATGTAACATTAATGTGTTGGTTTTTAAGATATTTGGATGGTTTGTTTTATTTATGTTGTTGTATATTTGGTTTATGTTGGTTGTTTGTAAATTTGGTTTATGTGTGAAATTGATTGGAATTGGATTGGATTGGAAATGGGGGTGGCTGGAAGGTAATAGACTTCTTGTTATAAAAAAAAATCACCCAGTTTTTCCAATGGTTTCCAACAGCTTATAGGTTGTTGGTTAGAAACGGTTTCCAAAGGCACCGCACCATTTGTAGCCGTTGGAATAGCTGTTGGAAATAGTCCCTGGGTCCGTTGGAAACCGTTAGAGGTTGTTAACACTGTCCCAATTGCTATTACAACTACTTCAAATGGCCGTCAACGGCTCTGAGCCGTTGGAATAACCGTATAATCTTGTAGTGATTTAAACTTAAAATATAAACTAAATTTCTAAATCATGTTGTTCAAATCATGGCATAGTTATAATCCTTTTAAAAAATATTATTTGGCCAATGATGTCCATAAATAATTTTCTATCCTATTGTCTAGCGACTTGATATGTATCATTCAAACCCGTAGTGATTTTATAATAGGGTATTCATTATTTCAACCCCTATACCAATTCAGTATCATAAAGATTTTCATAGGAAGTATATAACATCGAGATTTTGTAGTGTAATAATAGGGCTGATGGAAAAATAAATGATACAACATTTCATATAAATAATAAAACATCTCATATCATGTCGAGAGCTTGCAAAATAAAATTAGTGGTGGCTAAAATCACTTCTTTGGTGGTTTAGATGCGCAAAAATATAATTCAAAGTGACATAGATACAACTCGAACAAATCCATAAAGAGACAAAATCTTTTTGCAGCGGGAAAGACTCGGATTTCGAATTTATTTTTCCCTTTTTTCACTTTGTGTAAACCAGATTTGGATTTTGTAAATGGAAGTAGAAAGTGGAAACAAGATACTTTTTTATCTTTGAATCAAATGAACATAATACGAGAGAACGTGAAATATAAGAAGAGGAGGAAGGAGATATGATTTCGAAAATGAAAATAAATGAAAAGAAATTAATGCGTGTACATTATTTATTTCTAAAAGTGCCTCGTGTATTATGTAACTTGGTAAGGGTTTAGGTGGCAATAAATCTTTCATTCCTCTATTTCAAAATATTCAAAGATAGAATGATTAAGGATGTACAAAAGTTATCTTGATAGTTTTATGCATTTTTGCGGACAAAATCATAAATTCGAAGCATTGAATGTTCAAATTTCAACAAAGAAAATTGATGTCATTCTTAGAAAAAATGTATTGTATCATGAAAAAGGAAATTTGTATTCATTAATTTTTTATTTGTCAATGATTTTACAATTTTTAACTAAATTTAGCGAATCAGAACCAACTTGTGTACTTTACTACGGAATTCATTCTACTATTATGTTTTGTTAAAAGTATTATAAATATAAAATTTTGTTATTTAGTTTTTAAATTTTAAATTTTAAATTTCAACGTTAAATTTCATTTAAAACATTATTTTAATTTGCTGGATTTTACAGGTCGTTACATAGTTCCTTACAGAGATATAATATCGTAATGATGCCATAAGTGAGAATTTAAGTTAATAACATAAATAATAATGTCATAAGTGCTAACTTGATAAATGGTAAAGTTTACTATCATCCTGATTTCCTATTTTTATGGGGTAAGTATTTCATGTTTAGCATTGTTGTCCTCTATTATCTTAAACTTGTGTTGAGTTTTACCACCATTTCAATGCATGTTTCCTCTTCTTCTTTTGCACGCACAAACACACTTTGTGAATGTTTTTTGGAGGTGTGTGTACAAGGGGTGGTGGTTTACTTATATTTTTAAACATCAGCTAGGGTCTTCGTTTGTGAGTTTTTTATTTTAGCTATGAAAACGAGATGTATGGACCAAGCACCCTCAGGTTATGTCGCTATGCCCATATAGCTTCATTTGCTTATTTTATCAATCGAGGTCACATTTTCCAATCAAGGCCACAATTCAGATGCTTCCGATGGATTATGTTGCTTTGGTTGACTTGGATAATTTCATTGTTTTTTTCGGTTGACTTGGATATTCTGATTTTGAACTATTTTAATTTTAGATCATGGACCTGTCTCTTGGGCTTATTGTAAATATTTAAAAAAATTCTCTTGTATCTGGTTTTGAAACTGATTTTTTTTACTACTGCTTAGATTAAGGAATTTGAATTGCTAGATTTTTTTCTTGTGCTTGGTAAATGGAAGATCACTGCACAATTTTTTTCATTTACTTCTATGGTGATTCCAGAGCCACACGTGGTATCCGTCTTAGAAGCATTTGTGACTCAGTTGATTGATTTTTTATACACAGATTTTGAACTTGTATAGTTCTTTCAGATTCCCTGTTGATATTGATATTTTCAAGTTTAAAATCATTTTTGATTATTTGTTCAAAAATTGAAATTATTGAAAAAATTGAACTATATTTGGAACTTATCAAAATTATATTAGACTGATGAAATTGTGATTATAGTATATTTTACAACAAGAGGAGATTTTTTTAAATTCTCATTATGTTTAAACAGATTTTATAAATTTTTTGAATTGATGCTTATTTCATGATCATCTTCTTTTTTCTAACATCCTTCTATCATTCATCATGGCTTTATATGATATGTGAAGAGTTTATTTTTTTGGACGTCTTAAAAGTACAGTTTCAAAATTTGTGATGTAAATGTGACTCTACTATTTTTCAGAATCAGCAATAGCTGAAAATTTTCGAAAATCCTGGTTAGGTTGAACCTATTTCATAATATGTTTAATTTAAAGATTTATTTCACAATCAACTATATTTCTACCATAATTCTATCATTCATTATGGTATTATATACTGATGGATTCTTATTTAATAAGTGTTACTCCAACCTCATTTAAAAAACCTAGATAAGGTCATGCATGGTTAGAGAATGCTTATAATTTAAGTTGCAACTGACCTTACTTTAAAAAATAAACTAAATATGGTCATGCATGGTTAGTGTCCTCTTAAGTAATATATATATATATATATATATATATATATATATATATGAAATTATCCTCGTTACATAAAAACCAACCTGTTAATCCATTTTCTGAATTACGAAATGTGTTACTAGTTTATGATATATTATGATTTTTTGGTCGATAGTTTTGGGATTTGCGATGATTTGAATTTTTTTCTCTTGATTTGAATTTATGACCATGGCCCAAATCCATCGCTATTTTGTGCTTCAATTTTAAATTTTATTTGGAAAATTATTGGAATTCATATTTTTATAACTATAACGGCCTAGAAATTTTGATGTCTAAAATATAATTTAAATTAAAGATGTAACGATAAAATAAATATTTATATCTGGATTTCGACTTAGAATTTGAAATTTCAACTACTTTTAGCCTAATTTGGGTTTATTTCTAATTGAATCCTTTCGTGAATTTATAAACATTTTATCAAATAAACATGATTTAACTAAATTAAATATTTAACATTGGGATTCTTTTGTTGTTTTAAACAAGTGTTATTATTGTTATTAATTAAGTTAATTTCTTCGAATATGTGAAAATATAATCCACTGTAATTTGATAACTTGAAATCAAATTTATATTTAAAGTATAGCTTCGAATATAAAGTCTGAATTTTTATTTTAAACCGTTAATTGGTTTTGTTTCGACTAAAACGTTAAGTGTAAATTTATTTCAAAACAACCATTGTTAAAATACGATTGATGTAATAAAAATAAAGAAAATGTATTGGGAAGTTTATTTACGAATTTAAATGAATTAATTTTAGCTTTAGAAACGATCATTACGTATAAATTTGTTTCAATGTTAGTCTAAATAAATTTAATTTTCAACCTTATTTATATAGAAACGTAATTTTGTCATAAATATTTTGTAATTGATTTTATAAACATATTTAATTCTTTCACATCAAATTAATTATTGTTTAGTAAATTCGTTCAAATTCATAATAAAAAACATTTTATTTCGTTCGAATCATTTTTCTTTGTTCAGCCAACGTCCACCGTCAAACTATATCTAATACAATCTTAGCTAAAGATTTGGAAGTGGTACCTAGAAATATGGAGCTAAAATTATTTGCCACTTGTTTTCACATTGCTGTAATTTAAACCACTTGTCCTTGCTTCTTTGAAATGAATTAGACGTTTTGTTTCTTTTCTGTTGCTGGTCTCCCTTCATTGTATTATAAATCTCGTACCCCCTTTTTGTCTGTTCACCGCAAACAATTCTCTCTTCATTTTCTCTAACTGTTGAAACGTTTCTTCCCAGAATTCTAAAATTTAAACCCCTTCCTCTCTTACAAACCGTGACCCCTTTTTTCCTAAACCAAAATTTCTCCAATCCTCTAATCGAAGAGCTGCTCGTGTCGATCATCGGAGTTGCAAGCATGGCCTCCAACCTACGGTCGGAAATGAGGCCACTACCTTAACCATCTTTATTTCACCGATCGCACCCATCAAATCGAGCCATACCTGTAATGACCCGAAAATTTTCGGCCCTGAAAATAGACATCAATATATTTTCCGTATCTCATGCCGACCTTTCAAACACGAAAACACCGGAACGTTTATAGAAAGAAATTGGAGGGTGAGATCAGAGAGAAAGAAATATAAGAACAGAAGAAGAAGAAGAAGAAGAACCAACACAACACAGAATCAGAATCCCACATCGCAGCAGAACAAAATATAATAAAGAAATAAATCTTTTTTGAGAGCTTCTTAAATAAAACTTACAATCATCAGAGTACATTATCACATCTGTACAGTTAAAATAACATGTCCTCATATACAGTCACACAGCAGAATAAATATTATATAATATCATGCGTCTGAACACCTCCAGCTCGTCTCTAGACTTCGTAATATCCAATAACCTAGACCAATACAACCTGGTCTAACTCGAGCATTACAAATATCAGGTCAGTCCGGCGAACCAGAGTAAGAGAAACACACTATGTTTAAAGTATCACACAACTTGGTTTTAAAGTCAAAAATCTTTTCGAAAGAAAAGGATAATCGTAAGATCAAATCCACACATAAATATGGATGGTTTTTACCTACGATAACCAAAAACATTTTTGAAAATGATATTTATATTGATATTATGATAGTGTCTAAATACAAATAATTAGCAATCTAGCAGAACGCTTGCATCTCACGCTCCGCATAAATAGTATACAATCAAAATCGCGGACGCTTAGTGGAGATTGGATTGTGACTAAGACAAGGTATGGAACCACCTGCCGATAGTATATCTCTAGAAAGGAATACACCGGGTTCAACAAAACCGTCTTGCAAACCCGCCCACACATGACCGACCACTCATTTCGCTTGAGTGTGTCGAATGTATATCACCAACGGTTGGGATCAGCAAATGTTTCCCGAAAAAGGGACAACATCGAAATTGATAAAGAAGGAAATGGAATTTCTCTAGATAGGTGATTATGCACCCTAATGGGAGCGACCCATATAGCCATGCTTCCTGCCCGATTTTTGTCATTTCCCGGTTGTGAGGCTTGAGGTTAGAATTTACCTTTAGAAAATCTGGCCACCATTCACTTTGAATGCCACATCGTCAGATCCGCCAGATATCACTAATTGACATCCACAAAACAATACTCTAGTTGCTAAGCTAGGAGAACCGTCATCCTCTGCCACCAACTATGGTACGTTTGAAGAAAACAACGTACACGGTTACTTTAGAAATACTCTGTCAGACATCTGTCCATACAAGTCATCCAAGAACAAGATGAACCGAAGGCAACCTCCTACAACATCCAATATAGGAATCACCCCATGGATTAGTAGCGATTAGTCCTTGCAAATCTGTAAATTTCAACCACGATAGGATCACCATTAGAATATCTCTAGCGCGACTCCAGAGAATCCAACAAGTAGTCCTTCCGCTTATGAAGATCCACGGTCTTCCCTGCTCCATCATCAAGTAGTATCTTTCACGTATTTGCTGGTTCGGAATGGTTTTTCGAATAAAATTCGATCCCGGTCTTTCCGTACCATCGTATAGGTCAGATCTTTATAGTCCATTATTTAACTATCAAATAAATAATCATGAGAATAAAATTGGTTCACTGATTCTGTACTCGACATTACTTGGCCTTTTTAATTTAAAAAATTAAAGAAGGTTAATTAAACTTCTAAATCTTGTAATAGTTTTAAATATTATATTCCTTTTATTATATTAACAGGATTCTCAATACTATTTCATACACTTTAAAATTAAATCATATATATTCATAACTTTGGGTTGAATCAAATTTCACGTAAATTCTCGTTACGACATCTCTTCTGTTCATTTGACGAAAAACAATACTATCCCTTCTCTTTGAGTAAACGTATTAAAACTTATCCCATTACTTCCTTAAATCTTGAAAATATCGTTATAATTTCACACTATCTCTTTATACTTCCATTACTTTGGAAATACTAAGCGAATAACCTCCTAAGTATTAACCCCAAGGACTGAAATCAACTTCAGATCAATACTCAGAAAATCACTCAGCTCGACCAATCTCCAATTTGGTTCCAATAATTTTAATCTCTTATCTTTACTCTCATCAGCCCATATAATTCCCTTTTTACTCCATTCAACCATTCCCCGCTTTGAAAATCTTATTTCAATTCCGTTCATTTCACTTAATTTCATTATTAAGTAACGCTAATTTAAAATAATTGTTTTAACACCTCATCCTATTGTATAAACTTCGTTTATATAATGCTGATTTAATATAAATCCTTTTTATCTCGATTTCTTAATTCAGATGTTAACTCAACATTTATTTAAACCAACATATTCGCTAAAAAATCCCTCTTATAAATTTGTTATAAAACTCTGGTTTTAATATAAAAAACATTCACAAGCTCCCTTTCAATTCAATTAGATCTCATTACACTATACTTAAATAATTAATAATTAAAAAAACAATTTATTTCATCATTAACTATTGTAGAGGTAGTTAACTTCTTAATTAACTAAAATAAATAGTATATACCTTTTTAAAGTCTTCTCAAAATTAAAACAAATATATGTTAAATTATTTCATTGGATTAATACAAAAATAAATTAATAATAATCCCGAGTTACAACGGTTGACTTAGTCAACCCAAATATGATTATCTTGTTAACCGATCCTAATTTGTTCTCACCTTAAATTAATTAATAATATAATTAATTTAAATAATTTCATTAAGTCGTTTCTTAACAAATAAACAATTATTCAAATCTTAACCGTTAGGTTGATTTTATACTCTCTTGCACACAAATCTGAAAAATATCAGAATTTTCTTTATATAATCATTTAATAATTAAATATAAACTTAAATAATTAATAATAAATATTTATTTTCTTTTCACAAACTTTTATTCAAAATAATAAATCTAAAAATCTATCTCATGTTATAAAATATATTTTAGAACTTCGTTTCTATGGTGATTCACCTGACGATAAATCAATATAAACAAAATGATTCATTTTTAGGCCGTTTACTACCAGCTACTCAACAAATATCACTCGTTTGTTTCAACAAAACAAATGTTGAATTTCAGGTCAACGACCAACAACCAAATCAATCATTTCAATCAGACCAGTTCATACGATGATAATCTAAAAGTAAATAACATGAAATATATTTAAGGAATCCCATTGGAAACCTTCTACTTGTTCTTCTCGTCATTAAATATGTTATCTCAAATATGATCCTTTAATTCAAATAAATAGTGGTCTTTATAACAATCAATAACAATAATTCAATTTCAATCAATTTATTTCGCAAAACCATAACAATTCAAACAATTCATTAAATTAAACACGTTTATTTATAAACGTGACCAATAAGGTAAGTTACCTTAATTGGGACCAATCGTTCAGACAACGATTTGGGTTTTCACTGAAATTAAAAAAACTATTAATTTTAGAAATTCAATCCATATATAAATAGCAACGATCATCCATTAGCAACTATAGCATAGAAAAAAATGACTTACATAAAATATAAGAGGGGAGAACTAAGTTAGTTTAGCTCACCTAGATTTCTGTTCATCATTAAACCGTTTGTTTTATTTAAATTAAATAGTCGTTTAATTTAATTAAAAATAATAGGTGCTTCCAATCTTGATCGAACAAGCTCCATCTCAAAGCATTTGTCGATATGATTCCAACGACACCTAGTTTGTTAAATTTTGTTAATGAAAGGAGTTATTAACATAAATATTAACACGATTCTAAATTAATATAATTTACCCAAAAATAATATTTTAGTTCATCTAATTATTTTTATTACGTGAGGCAGGCCCAAACAAATTACTTATTTCACGCTCCACTATAACCTAGAAAAGTCAATAGTACATATATTAACAGTAGATACATTAGTTCTTCGTTGTACGGTATACTAGAATTTATATACCTTATTTTTATATCAGCTGTAAAACTGATTCTATATCCTTCCAGCATTCAATCATGCATTCACGTAATAGGTTGAGAAGGTACTATATTCATCTATCCACATTAACCCAATATGGTGTGTATGTCTTCCTCTTGTCTAACATGTGATGTGATGTGTGTGTGTGTGTATATATATATATATATATATATCTAAATTTAATTAAACTTTAATATTGGATAAACGGGCCCTTACCCAAGTTTGGCCCAAACCATGTTCCAGTGTATGCTTCTTCTTCCTGCATTTACAACGCGAGCTACTAAAACATCATTTCCCACTACCGAAGATTTTTGCCATTCCTTAACCTTCCCTCCTTACGAACTGCTCCATGTTTAAAACCACCTCACCCTGCACCACTTCGCCACGTAAGCTAACCACCGCCAGCGTTTGCATCCCCACCGCCGTCCTGAGTCTCTCACTGACCCTCCATCCATCCAACTTGCAATCACACCATCGTATATATGATGTTCAGTGTTCCTCAGCACATCAGAGTCCGACCACCGTTCATGTTTACTAGAAAACACCCTATCTCAACTCGTCACTGTATCCTTATAAAACCCGCTCCCTCCTCTTACTTTATTTTCTTTAAATGTTTAGCTCTTCATTCATTTACAAACACAGATAGTCCTTCCCTTTCTCCTTACTGCTATAATATTTTCTGCCCACACACACCATTAGCGAAGCTTATCCCGACCACTTTGTTCAACGCGATACTCTAGAAATGAAGCAACAGCTTCCCACTATACCTTTTCTCGTGAAACTTTCCTCACCAGAAAACGTAAGGGAGCCTAGCCCATTCATTACCCTTCCCGTCCACTAGGGTACACCGCCTGCCACCAGATTAGATCACGCATCAAGATTGATTATTGTATTTTTTTAAAGAATGAGTTCGGTTTTAGTTTCTTCTCCACCGAGTTTTCTTAGTTTAGGAATGGACTCAGCCCCCTATATATAGTTGGTGAAACTTGGCAAACATGGTTTAATAGTTTGGTCACTATGGCTAATGGATTGGTCATCACACAAGAAACTCTGGGATGCAAGGTATCGTTAGGGTAGTTGTTTGATTTTATAGATTAACAGGTGATGCGAAAATACAGTCTGATAGAGAGGACAATCCATGTGCATGAGCTGTTCTTGCGAAATTATATATGGGGTAAGCTGCCTTTAATTTGTACTGTACATAGCTATAAGGTCAAAAATTTGGTCTTGGCACGGAAGGAATAGGGTAGAAAATAAAATATATAAGGACTTCTAGCCTGTGCCTTTGTGTAGTTTGAGTAGGACTGGTTTTCAGTGTGGGCATGTATATAAGTTCTTTCATTTTGGGAAGCTATAATAAAAAAAGGATAGTTTTCATCTATATATGTGCGTAGGACCTCAATATTATAGGGTAGGCATATGTATGTATTTGATTTCGATTAGTAAGTAGGAACAGTAGCTGATAGAAATAGGGTAGCGCGTGCAAGGCATGTACATTGAAACCATTTAGTGGCCGGCTTAGGCATGAAGCTTGAATATATTTTTTCTTAGAAATATGGTTATTTTAATTTCAACCGATTTTTTACATTGCACGTTAAGCACACGCACCATGACACACAGCCTCCAAATGCAACAAAAATAAACACATTGCTATGTCTTGATGTTACAGACCCAACGAAACTAATTTCAATTAAAAACAACTCCATTTGCAAAGAAAGACGCTATTTAGATCTCAATTTATCCATCAGTTCACTTTAAAATCTCGTCTATCGATAAAACAACTCCGTTAGTCTCCAAACTGGAAATATAACAATAATTAATTATGTGTATCCTAATAAAATTCATTTCGTCTAAAACAGACGTTGTTTGGAAAATAATTATTTATGCAGCTTATATAATATCGATTAAAATATTATAAAAATCCAAAATAATCAAATAAAATAAAAATAAATTATTATCGTAATTACCTAACTTGAAATATCATATAGCTTCAAATATAAATTATAAATCTCAATATCATCAATTTGAGTTAAACGATGTTCAAATTATATTAAAACCCTTTTAAATATATTATATAAACATTATAATTAAATAATGATTTCCATAACGACTATTTCAAAATTTGATTTGGACATAACTAACAATATACAGCACGAAATCTTGATTTTCCTTTTCCATATGAAAACTATAATCAATAAGATTCAAACCTTTCTTGTTTCACAGAAGTCTGACTTATAACGGATTCTGTATATTCAATTGAAGTTCAAACTCAATATTATGAACTAACATGCCATTACGAGCTCGATTTATAATTATATATAAATTTAATGTTTAAGCGTCATTTTTATAAACGAATTAAATATTAAAATCCATTAATATTCAAAATATAATATTTAAAATAATAAATTAATTTAAATATTCGACGACAAAAAATTTTGGACATTACATTCTCCCCACTTAAAAGAATTTCGTCCTCGAAATTACTAAGGTAGGAAAAATGTCACAAACCCATTATATTTTAAAATCCAACTTATATTAAATCGAACATCAATTTGTCATCATAAATAAATATTTTCAAAAATAACAAAAAATTTCTAACACTTTAAATTCTCGGAAAAATTCGGCAGAGTCTCCCATGTACGGAGTGACATCTGCGATATTGTAGGAACAAATAATATATATACATCGACTCACACGGTCGGAAAACAAAATTCAAAATCCAAAATTTATATTTTCACGTTGGCATACCTTTTATGAGCGTTATTGAGCATACTTGCTCAGCTTACGTGCAATCTATGCAACTAACCAACTCATTTCTCATAGTCTTCTGGCACTTTTACTCAACTAAGTTTAAAACATTAGTAACATATATATGAAATTTTAAATAACATTTCATTGAATAACAAATATAACTTCCCAAATTCCAAGAATGAAACATGAATTATCAATTCAGTTTTATACAATACAAGGTTATATCACCCAATCCTAATTCATATTCGGTTTCATTCCAATTTGTAATCCTGGAATTTAGTTTCTCATTCTTTGAACTCTATTATTAAATCATTGATTTATTATATTCAAAAAATCTACTAAATAACCAACAACCAACTAACAACCAATCTTCAACCAGTTTAACGAAATCGATTTAATTTGCATTCAGTTTCATGTTTACTTTGGTCTTATCACATATTTGAACATCAACATGCTAATATCCGATCGATTTCTATTTAATTATTATCCATTAAATTTCCAAATTCAAATCTACTTTATTTAATTTTACTTAGCCAAGTTAAGTCCTAATTCAAATTCTAATCCAATTAGAATCTTAATCAAATCAATCAACAAACAAACCAGTATCTTAAAAATTTGATAAAATTATTACTTTACTATACAAAAATATATTTTGGGTAAAATTATTTCATTTACACTCTTTTCAAAACAATACTGTATCCATTGACAGTTCAATGCTTCTCAACACTTGAACCGATCAACTAACACAATACAAAACATTTGTATATAAAATTTACAAATACGCTCTCACTTATATACACTCAACTCAATCTAAGCTATTACTAACCCCATCTATATCAAGTTACACCACATAGCCAAGTTTATTACTAATCCAATATCTCTGATACCACTGTAACGGGTCTGGGCTTTGCAACCATCAATTACTGGGCTAACATCCCAGCGTGGCACTGTAGAGATACTCAGAACTGCTTTTACGACCAGCCTCACGACTCAACCAACCCTCCGTCAATTTCGAGGGACATGTAGCGGTAAGAGTCTCACGTTCACCACCAAACCGCGAAGCAAGAACCCCCTATCATGCGTACCTAGTCGCAGCCAACAGACAACTCAGATACCATTGTAATGACCCAAAAATTTTCAGGCCCGAAAATCGACATCAGTACATTTACCGTATCTCATGCCGACCTTCCAAACATCAAAAACACCGGAACGTTTATGGAAAGAAATTAGAGGGTGAGATAAGAGAGAAAGAAATATAAGAAAACAAGAAGAAAACCAACACAACACAGAACCAGAGTCTCACATTGCAGCGGAACAAAATATAATATAGAAATAAATCTTTATTAAGAGCTTTTTAAATAAAACTTACAATCATCAGAGTACATTATCACATCTGGACAGTTATAATAACCTATCCTCACATACAATCACACAGCGTAATAAATTGTAACACCCTGTAATTTTAACAACACTAAAGATGATAATTAAATAATACTTAATTTAATATTTAGAATTAAGTGAAATGGACTGCACTGTTGCGTTCGTCATAGAATTCTGGTTAAAATAGACATTTTGTTTGCATAAAACGGACATCGTATGAAAAAGATATTAAGGTTTGAAGTTTGTATATGTATAAGAAGAATATATATACATATATAATAAGTTTAGAATTCAAATCAGTTCAAAACATTTCAAAACAAGAAGCGGGAAACCAGAGTGGGAAAATGGCCAATTTGGGGTCGACCCTGGGGTCAACCCACCAACAGGGAGGTCGACCCATGTGTCGACCCACACAAAGGGGGGTTGACCCCGGGTTCGACCCGACTTCAGATCTGGGCAGATTTTTGTGCATGAACGTAGACTGATTTCTTGTCTAGATTCTTTGGCTGATGACTTTAAATAAGATCCATTCTCATTGTTTTGTTCATACAAGAACAATGGAGAACTAGATGCTGCCTCTGTCCAGGTTAAAATAATTTATTCTTCTTCGATAAACATTCAAGTTCAGAGATCTGTTCTTCAATAGCTACAATCAAGTCTCCTATTCTTTGGTCCAATCACAGTGGGTCTACGTTATTTTTAGATATGAATACTTAAAAGATAATCTTAACATGTTTATAAATTGGATCTAAGCATGTGACTAATTGAATCATATCAAATCTGCCATAACCTGTGTATCTAAGTTATTTTGACATAACCATGAATTGGATCTAAGCCTATGTCTATTCATCATGTTAGATATGTTATTATTTGTATATCTAATTCACTGATTAGATCTCATCACGCCTGTTTATGAACATGACACATTGCCTAATCAGTTTTATTATCACATGTTCATTAGATCTGTTCCTATATGACTATCTTGTCAGTATGTTCAATTTTGTCACTATATGCTTATTAGTTGATTTGCTTAGTTTTGCCGTCATATGTCAATCTTGTTATTATGATTATTTATGTTCTCTTCTCTTCTTCTTTTCCCCTTTTATTTTATAGTCAGGCTACCTTCGAGCCTAGGCATACCGCTGAAATATGCGAATGCGTGAAATTGGAAATGAGGGGAAAACGTTGAATTGGGGCATAAATTGTATTGGGAAATTTGGCCATAACTTGAATTAAATATATGAATATGGATTCGGGGCATAAACCAAATTGTGATTTAGATCTTAAATTTGGTGCATATGGTACATGATAAGTATGACTTGGAAAAAGGGTATCAAAACCTATAATGAAATAGGGATAATTGTTAAGGAAGGAAAATGGCTAGAATTACAGTAATTAGAAACTGTAACCGCGCTTAGACACGAGGTTAGATTACACTTGTGGTAGAAGTATGCCCGGACCCGCCCGACTTATCCAACGACCGCAGTGCTGAATCTAATGTGAGAGGTCTAAGTGCATAAACCCAAAACGTGCTAAGACACGAGGTTAAGCCCGACTTGTGAAAGAAGTCTGCTCGGACCCAACCAGCATATCCAGCATCAACAAGTTGTAGGCTTAATGTGGGAGATCTAGTTCATAGTAACCATAAATGAATGAATGGTAACGAATTGTTAATACTTTACGTGTTTGGATCTATAATGATTTTATTAACCAATTAACTTGATTAGGGGTTAAGTAAACTTGTTTTAATCAGTGGGAGGGTTAAGTAAATCTTATGGCGGTGGGTAATATTTATATATATAGGCCCACAAACTTAACCTATTTTAAACATTGGGGTTATGCAACTTTGTATGTAAACTTGATTGGATCAGTGGGGATTAAGTAAATATTGTGGCGGTAGGGTAATATTTACATATATAGGCCCGACAACTTAACTTATTTTACATGTTGGACTGTTAGGCATAACCGTTGAAATCCTAGTAGTGGGGATGCAAGCCTAGTGGGAGCTTGTATTAAACGAGTACTCCGAACTAGGTTTGAGTCGGGAGACGCTTACTGAGCTGATTATAAGAGGTCACTTTGGTGAGGATGTCGATAGTGCATGAAACTAACAGAGTCATGTGCTTACATGGGTCCAGCTTGCTACGGGAATTCAGACGTTGTGGCATCAGTAGATATGTTGTGCACATCCTAAAAACGAAGGGTTGCCACTTTAGGAAGTGATACATCCTACTATGGGGCCAACACAGTGTATCTACAGAGTAGGGTGCCGATCGATTGGGGCAATAATTAGGGTACATCTAGACTCTGTTATGTTTAAGAGCCCGTTTTTATTCTTAGGGATAATTCCGCTATGTTTAGTTAGGCTGCCTGTTATTGTATGTGGTTAAACCTCTCACCAGAAGTACGCCTAAGTTTACCATCTTATACTTGTTTGGAATCATGTTATTCATATGACACTAGTATTGGTGCAGAGAAAGTACCAGAGAAGCGCAATATATTCTATCATGTTTATCATGTTTACCTTGTCATACATGCCTTATTACGCTTTTATCTATCTCTCCAGTTTATATGCCTGTCATGATACTTTTACTTATTTATATGCTAAAAGTAACCGGACTCGCCAGACTTTATGTCTAAACTATTTTGTTTCCACTTCTTTTTCTTTCATTCCCCCCATGTTCTCAGGGTGGGAATACTCAAGCTTGATTAGGATTCTGCCTTCATCCTGCTTGGAGCTGCTTAGATGTACTGCTTGATTACATATCTCTCTACTATGGCTATGTTTTGGGGATTATGCTTCTTTTATTATTGTACTCTGATGATTTTAGTACAAGACAAAAAATTTAGTTGATGTACTGGGGTTCTGCATAAGACTTATGATGTAACTATGTTTTGAACCATGATGTTTTCTGCTTAATAAAAGTTTTAAATTCTGCTGCTAGTTTGTAACTGTCTTGTAATGTTTTTGTTTCTGTTTACTTGTAACGCTTCAGGAAACTTAATTCATTCCCTTAATGAGTGACATTAATGGACGTGGGGAGTCACACTTGGTATTAGAGTTAAAGGTTACCAGATCAGATAAAACATTTGGAATAATTTTCAAAAAGGTTTAACCAGAAAGAATTTTCAAGACAAAAGTCTGGTTTGAAAAACACATTCCCCAAAGCCACAGGAAATATCTTTCGAATTCTCTGTTTGAATCCCTTTTTCCTTTTCTTTTGAGCATGTCTGGGGAACCAAATATTCCTGAGGGCATTACGATACCACGCTGGTTCTGTAGGTATCTTGAGCCCACAACGCCTGCCAAAGGTCTAGTAGAAGTTCCTCCCCCAACTGTAGATGTTGTTCCTCCTCCTCCGCCGCATGCTGATAATTTATCTAAGATTTGCAAAGATATCTACGTTATGGGTGGAAAACCATTCCGAGGAACTAAAACTTTCATAGAGGAAAGTAATTGGCATAAAGAGACAGAGGATTTGTTTGGAGTTTTCAAAGTTGATGATCAAAGAAAGGTTCAGTTGGCCACTTGGCTGCTGAAAGATGCAGCTTCTTTCTGGTGGGAAGTGACACAAGCAGGGCTTCTAGCGGAGACTTAGGATGATTTTCGGCAGAGGTTTGAATTGAAGTTTCTTCCTCAAGATGAGAAAAGCATGCAAATGGAAAGGTTTATGGCACTTAAGCAAGGAGGCATGACTCTCAAAGAGTATGTTAACAAGTTCAATCAACTGGAGAGGTTTGGATTGGAGCTAGTAGATACCCCGCATGAGAAAATTTTGCGGTTTGCTAGAGGACTGAATGAACACGTTCATGGGCTGGCTATGTCTCATATTCTTATGGGAGCCACTTTTGAAAAGCTCATCGATATGGCATTGATGCACGAGGAAGATAAAGGTGAAAGGAAAGAAGCTACGGTTGAGGAAACACAAAACAAGAAAGTATGGCCAAAGAAAGGACAATAACAACAACAAAAGAAGGGAGGAAAGAACGACAAGGCTAATGATAAGAGGAAGTGCCATAATTGCAGACGCGAGGATCACTTGATCAAGGACTGCAAAAGAAGGAAGAATGCTTATTTCAATTGTGGAGAGGTCGGACACTTTTCTAAGGAGTTCCCAAAGAAGCAAGGAAAAGGTCAAAGGGCAGGGTCATCGGGAGGGCAGGTGCATGCTCGCTTGGACAGTGCGCCAGACAGAGATAGGAAATTTTCCATTGAAGGTTTGATTTCTCTTTCCAATCATCATGTTAGAACTCTTTTTGATTCTGGCGCTTCGCATTCTTTTATATCTGATTCCGTTGTTGAGTCTCTACACCTTAGTACTAGTATGGTTTTGCATCCCATTGTTGTCTCAAACCCCATTGGGGATACGGCTCATCTGTCTATGATTTGTCGAGCTTGAGAATATATGTGTTAGGCATCAAACTTGAATGCGATGCATAATTGCTTAGTTTCATGGGGTATGGATTGATTCTAAGAATGGACTGGCTAGCCATTTATGGTGCCATTCTGGATTGTGAGAAGAGGGTCGTTATACTTTTAACTTGCCCTGGGAGGACCCTCGAGATTTCTTGTGACCCAAAAGGGTCTGTCATGCTTAGTTTCCCAGAGTCACTTGATGCATCTACTGATGATCTGCGATCTGTACCAGTAGTCCATGAGTATCCTGATGTTTTTGAGGAGGTTTGGGGCTTACCTCCGAGGTGCGAGTCGATTTTCGTATATACTTCGTGGACAATGCAAAGCTAGTTACATTGCCTATACGCCATATGGCTCCAAGAGAAAGAAGGGAGCTCAACAAGCAAGTAGGGGAGCTACTTGAGAAATGGTTTATTAGGAAAAGCATATCGAAATGAGGTACTCCATTAGTATTTGCAACTAGGGCGGATGGTTCGCTTCGCTTATGTGTGTTTTTTAGGGAGTTGAATAATCTCACTAAGAAGAATAGCACCCACTTCCATGGATAGATGATCCTTTTGACTAACTTGTTGGTGCATCTATTATCTCTCAGTTACAATTTGCCATGGGGTTTCATCAGCTGAGGGTAGCCGAGGACAGTATAGACAAGACTTCCTTTAGAACTCGTGATGGTTTCTTCGAGTGGCTCATTATGCTTTTTTAGTTGACCAATGCACCCGTCTATTTTGTTGATCTGGTGAGTAGGGTGTTCCGAGAGTTTCTAAATAAGTTCTGTGTGATCTTTGTTGATGACATCTTGATTTTCTCGAAGCGCGAGGAAGAACATGTCCGACATTTAAGGGAGGTTTTGAAAACACTCTAAGCACAACAGCTAAAGGCAAAATTCTCCAAATGTCTTTTTTTGGAGAAAGTAAGTGATATTTCTAGAGCATGTGGTCTCTAAGGATGGGATACCAGTAGATCCCGCGAAAGTAATTACAGTTCAGGGGAGAAGGGTATTATGTTACGATGATAGACATTTGAGAGTTCACGAGAAGAACTAACCTACCCATGTTTTGGAATTGGCTGCTATAGTATTAGCACTTAAGACTTCGTGGCAGTATCTACTTAGAGAGAGGTTCTAGTTAAACATGGACCATAAGTCGCACAAGTATCCGTTCTAGCAAAAGGATCTCAAATTAAGACATTAGGGGTAGGCTTCTACTTGGACCTGAGATGATTAGAGAAACTTCAGGAAAGATTGATCTTATCTGATGATGCATGAAGACAACTCAGGATAGGTAGAAGTCCTACGCAGATAAGAGAAGGACCGATATTGAGTTTGAGGTGGGAGATATGGTTTTTGTTAAGGTATCACCATTAAGGAATGTGGTTCGCTTTGGATCTGTAAGGAAATTGGTACCAAGATTTGTAGGGCCATTTCCCATAACAGAAAGGATTGGACAAATGGCTTTTAAGCTAAAGCTACCAAAGTGATTAGCGGATGTTCATTTGCGGAAATGTATGCACGATATAGCAAAAGTTATTGAGACGAGTATGCTTGAGGAAGGAGAGGTGAAATAGGAGGCGACAGTTAGATAAGTTCCTACCCGTAGGAAGCTATGCAACTAAGAGGTCAAATTGATGAAAGTTTAGTGGAAAGATGACCATGAGGATACAACTTAGGAGACCAAATACAAGATTTGCGCTTCGTACTTTTTTCTTTTCAAGGGGAATGTTCTCAACTTCTCTTCCAAAGCTTTTATTCATGCTTGTTTCTATCATTTGAGTATCCTATAAATCGAATCTTCAACCTTTAGGTAGGAATCACGTGGATGCAAATATGTGTTTTGAGAAAAGTTATTTTTAATGGATGCTAGTGGATGCAAGTGTTTGCTAATGGCTGCTCATGGATGCATATACACACACATTAGGCACTAGATCGGCTCAATCATTCTCATACTGCATATGGATGTGTGTGCATTTTTCTTCTTTTAATGGATGAAAGTGGGTGTATCATCATATAGATGTTGCAGTTGGACAAATGTTTGTGCACATATATAGAACATACATGTTAGAATAGGATTATTTGCATACATGTTGGATTCACGGCACTAACGAACATTGCATTAAGGAGGTCGACTGAATCCGTAGATCGCCTAATCTTTCGCATTAGTGTAGGGACATATACACATACCTTTGCATATGTTCATATAAGCATTAGAAATATTTAAGGATAATGGATGCCTGTGAATGATGGATGAGTAGATGGCTGATAGACGTTAGGATACACATTCTTCTTAACTTGGAGATTTCGGGGAGGAAATCCTTTAAGTAGGGGAGAATGTAACACTCTGTAATTTTAAAAAACGCTAAAGATGATAAATTAAAGAATATTACTTTATTATTCAGAATTAAGTGAAATAGATTGCGCCATGCATTCATCTCGGAATTATGGTTAAAATAGACACCTGGCTTGCGTAAAATGGACATCGCATGAAAAGATATTAATGTTTGAAGTTTGTATATGCATAAGACGAATATATATATAATAAGTCCAGAATTCAAATCAGTTCAAAACATTTCAAAACCAGTGCGGCAAAATGGCCCGTTAGGGGTCGACCCATGTGTCGACCCACCCAAAGTGGGGTCGACCCCACCGCAGATCTGGGAAGATTCTTGTGCATGAACGTGGACTGATTTCTGGTCTAGATTCTTTGCTTGATGACCATGAATAAGACCCCAATCTCATTGTTTTATTCATACAAAAACAATGGAGAACTAGATGTTGCCTCTGCCTAGATTAAAATAATTTATTCTTCTTCAACAAACATTCAAGTTCAGAGATTTGTTCTTCAATAGCTACAATCAAGTCTCCTATTCTTAGATCCAATCACAGTGAGTCTACGTTACTTTTAGATATGAATACTTAAAAGATAATCTTAACATGCTTATAAATTGGATCTAAGCCTGTAGCTATTTGAATCATATCAGATCTGCCATAACTTGTGTATCTAAGTTATTTTGACATAACTATGAATTGGATCTATGCCTATGCCCATTCATCATGTCAGATCTACCATTATTTGTATATCTAATTCACCGATTTGATCTCATCATGCCTGTTTATAATCATGACACTTTGCCTAATCGGTTCTATTATCAAATGTTCATCAGATCTGTTCCTATATGCCTATCATGTCACTATTCCGAATTTTGTCACTATATGCTTATTAGTTGCTATGCCTATTTTTGTCGTCATATGTCAATCTTGTTATTATGATTATTTTTATTCTCTTCCCTTCTTCTTTTCCCATTTTATTTTATAGCCAGGCTACCTTCGAGCCTAGGCATACCACTGGAATATGCGAACGCATGAAATTGGAAACGAGGGGAAAACGTTGAAATTAGGGAATAACTTATATTGAGAAATTTGGGCATAACTTGAAATAAATACACGAATATGGATTTGGGACATAAACCAAATTGTGATTTAGATCCTAAATTTGGGTCACATGGTACATGATAAATATGACTTGGAAAAGGTGCATTAAAACCTATAATGAAATATGGATAATTGTTAAGGAAGGAAAATGTCTAGAATTACAGTAATTAGAAACTGTAACCGCACTTAGACACGAGGTTAGATTACACTTTTGGTAGAAGTTAGCTCGGACCCGCCCGACATATCCAGCGACCACAAGTGGTGAATCTAATGTGAGAGGTCTACGTGCATAAACACGAAATGCGCTAAGACACGAGGTTAAGCCTGACTTGTGGAAGAAGTCTGCCCGGACCCAACCGACATATCCAGCATCCACAAGTTATAGGCTCAATGTGGAAGGTCTAGCGTATTGTAACCATAAATGAATGAACTGGTAGTACTTAACCTGTTTGAATCCATAAGGATTTTATGAACCTGTTAACTTGAGTAGGGGTTAAGTAAACTTGTTTGAATCAGTGGGAGGGTTGAGTAAATCTTGTGGTGGTGGTTAATATATATATATAGGCCTACAAACTTAACCTATTTTATACGTTAGGGTTACACAACTTTGTTAAGTAAACTTGCTCGGACCAGTGGGGTTCATGTAAATCATGTGGCGGTGGGATAATATTTACATATATAGGCCCGATAACTTAACATGTTTTACATGTTGTATTGTTAGGCATAACCTGTTGAAATCCTAGTAGTAGGGATGCAAGCCCAGGGGGAGCTTGTATCATCTTTTGTGTGGGATCCGTTTCGGTCAGTAACCTATATAGGTATCAAACGAGTACTCCGAACTAGGTCGGAGCGGGGAACGCTTACTGAGCTGATTATAAATGGTCACTTGGGTAAGGATGTCGACAGCGCAGGAAACCAACGGACTCATGTGCCTGCATGGGTCCGGCTTGCGAGGGAATTACGAAGTTGTGGCATCAGTAGATATGGTTGCGCACATCCTGAAAATGAAGGGTTGCCACTTTAGGACGTGATACATCCTACTGTGGGGCTAGCACAGGGTATCTACATAATAGGGAGACGATCGATTGGAATAGTAATTAGGGTATAACAAGACTCTGGTATGTTTAGGAGTCCGTTATTATCTTCAGTTGTAACTCTGGTATGTTTAGTTGGCTGCATGTTATTGTACGGGGTTAAACCTCTCACTAGAAGTACGCTTAAGTCTACCATCTTATACTTGTTTGGAATCATCTTGTTCAAATGACACTAGTATTGGTGCAGAGAAAGTACTAGAGAAGCGCAATATACTCCATCATGTTTATCCTGTTTACCTTGTCATACCTGCCTTATTGTGCTGTTATCTATCTCTCCAGTTTATATGCCTATCATGGTACTTTTACTTATTTATATGCTAAAAGTAACTGGACTCGCTAGACTTTATGTCTGACCTATTTTGTTTCCTCTTCTTTTTCTTCCGTTCCCCCTAAGTTCTCGGGGTGGGAATACTCAAGCATGATCAGGATTCTGTCTTCATCCTGCTTGCACATGCTTAGATGTACTGCTTGATTTCATATCTCTCTACTATGGCTATGTATTGGGGATTATGCTTCTTTTATTAGTGTACACTGATGATTTTAGTACAAGACATAAATTTTAAGTTGATGTACTGAGTTTATGCATTTTAGACTTATGATGTAACTATGTTTTGAACCACTATGTTTTCTGCTTAATAAAAGTTTTAAATTCCGCAGCTATTTGATATCTATCTTGTAATGTTTTTGGCTCTGTTTACCTATAACGCTTCACAAAACTCAATGCATTCTCTTAGTGAGTGACATTAACGAACGTGGGTGTCACACTTGGTATCAGATAAAAGATTTTGAAGTTATTTTCAAAAAGGTTTTAAAAGAAAGCATTTTCAAGAGAAAGGTCTGTTTTGAAAACAATATTTATTCTGATATTATGATACTGTCTAAATACAAATAAATAGCAATCTAGCAGAACGCTTGCATCTCATACTCTACATAAATAGTATACAATCTAAACTGCTTGCGCTTATTAGAGATTGGATTCTGACTATTACAAGGTATGGAACCACCTACCGACAGTGTATCTCTAGAGGGGAATACATTGGGTTCAACAAAGAACGTCTTGCAACCCACCCCAAACATGACCGACCACTCATTTCGCTTGAGTGTGTCGAATGTATATCACCAACGGTTGGTATCAACAACCATTTCCCGAAAAAGGGACAACATCGAAATAGATAAAGAAGAAAATGGAATTTCTCTAGATAGGTAATTATACACCATAATGAGAGCAACCCACATGGCCATGCTGCCTTCCCAATTTTTTTCATTTCCCGGTTGTAAGGCTTGAAGTTAGAATTTACCTTCAGAACATCTGGCCACCATTCACTTTGAATGCCACATCGTCAGATCCGCCAGAAATCACTAATTGACATCCACAAAAAATACTCTAGTTGCTAAGCTAGGAGAACCGTCGTCGTCTGCCACCAACTATGGTACGTTTGAGAAAGCAACGTACGCGATTCCATTGGAAATACTCTGTCAAACATCCATCCATACAAGTCATCCAGGAATAGGATGAATCAAAGGCACCCTCCTACCACATCCAATATAGGAATCACTCCATGGACTAGTAGCGAGTAGTCCTTTCAAATACGTCGATTTCAACCATGATAGGATCACCATTAGAATATCTCTCGACATGACTCAAGAGATTCTGACAAGTTGTTCTTCCACTTATGAAGATCCACAGTCTTTACTGCTCCATCTTCAATCAGTATCTTTCACATATTTGCTGCTTTGGAATTGTTTTCGAATAAAATTCGATCCCAGTCTTTCCGTACCAACAATCGTATAGGTCAGATTTGGTAGTCAGTTATTTAACTACCAAATAATTAATCATGATTAGTACTCGACATTACTTAGCCTTTTTAATTTAAAACAATTAATAAAGGTTAATTAAACTTCTAAATCTTGCAATAGTTTTAAATATTATATTCCTCTTATTATATTAACAGAATTCTCAAAACTACTTCATACACTTTAAAATTAAATACTATATATACATATTCATAACTTTGGGTTAAATCCAATTTCACGTAAATTCTCGTTACAACATCTCTTTTGTTAATTTCAAGAAAAACAATACTACCCCTTCTCTTTGAGTAAACGTATACAAACTTATCCCATTAATTCCTTAAATCTTGAAAACATCATTATAATTTCACACTATCTCTTTATAATTCCGTTACTTTGGAAATACTATTTCATATTCTCAATTCCCTTTTATTTCCTTACTTCAACATCCATTAGTCCCTGACCGTAAATTGGTAAGTGAATAACTTCCTAAGTATCAATTCCGAAGACCGAAAGCAACATCAGATCAATACTCAGAAAAACACTCAACTCGACCAATCTCCAGTTAGGTTCAAATACTTTTAATCTCTTATCTTAAATTTCATCAACCCGTATTAGTACCCCATTCAAACATTCCCCGCTTTCAAAATTTAGTTTCAATTCCATTCATTTCACTTAATTTCATTATTAAGTAACGCTAATTTAAAATCAACGTTTTAATACCTCGTCCCATTGTATAAAACTTCGTTTATATAATGTTGATTTAATATAAAACCTTTTTATCTCGATTTCTTAATTCAAATGTTAACTCAACATTTATTTAAACCATCGTATTCGCTTAAAAATCCCTCTTATAACTTTGTTATAAAACACGGGTTTTAATATAAAACTTGTTCATAAACTCCCTCTCAATTCAATTAGATCTCAATACACTATACTTAAATTATTATTAATTAAAAATAATATTTTATTCCAACATTAACTATTGTAGAGGTAGTTAACTTCTTAATCAACTAAAATAAATATTAAATCCCTTTCTAAAGTCTTATCAAAGTTAAAACAAATATTTGTTAAATTATTTCTTTGGATTAATTCAAAAATAAATTAATAATAATCCCTAGTTACAACGGATGACTTAATCAACCCAAATATGATTATCTAACGATCCCAATTCGTTCTCACTGTAAATTAATTAATAATATAATTAATTTAAATAATTTCACTAAGTCGTTTCTTAACAAATAAATAATTATTCAAATCTTGACCGTCAGGTTGATTTTATACTCTCTTGCTCATAAATCTGATAAATATCAAAATTTGCTTTATAAACTCGTTTAATAATTAAACACAAACTTAAATAATAAATAATAAATATTTATTTTCTTTTAACAAACATTTATTTAAAATGATAAATCTAAAAATCTATCTCCAGTTATAAAATATATTTTATAACTTCGTTTCTATCGATTCACCTGACGATAAATCAATGTAAATAAAACGATTCATTGTTAGGCCAGTTACTCAACCAGTATCACTCATTTGTTTAAACAAAACAAATGTTGAATTTCAGGTCAACGGTCAACAAAACAAATCAATCATTTCAATCAGATCAGTTCATATGATGATAATCTGAAAATAAATAACATAAAATATATTTGAGGAATCCCGTTGGATCCCTCCAACCTGTTCTTCCCTGTATTAAATATGTTATCTCAAATATGATCATTTAATTCAAATCAATAATGGTCTTAATGATAGTCAATAATGATAATTCAATATCAACCAATTTATTTCACACAACCATAACAATTCAAATAATTCATTAAATTAAACACGTTTATTTATAAACGTGACCAATAAGGTAAGTTACCTTAATTGGGACCAATCGTTAAGATAATGAATTGGTTTTTCATTGAAATTAAACAACCATTTAATTTCAGAAATTCAATCAATATATAAATAACAACGATCAACCATTAGCAAACATAGCACACAAAAATAAAAATAATGACTTATATAAGATATAAGTGGGGAGAACTGAGTGAGTTTTACTCACCTTGATTTCTGTTCATCGTTGAACTGTTTGTTTTAATTAAATTAAATTGCCATTTAATTGAATTAAAAATAACCGGTGCTTCCAATCTTGATCGAACCAGCTCCATCTCAAAGCGTTTGTCAATATGATTCCAACGGCGCCTAGTTTGTTAAATTCTGTTAATGAAAGAAGGAGTTATTAACATAAATATTAACACAATTTTAAATTAATATAATTTACCCTAAATAATATTTTAGTTTATCTAATTGTGTTTATTAACTTAAGGCAGGCCCAAACGAATTACTTATTTCTCGCTCTGCTGTAGCCTAGAAATGTCAATAGTACATATATTAACAGTAGATACATTAGTTCCTCGTTATACGGTATACAATAACTTTTATACCTTATTTTTATATCAGCTGTATAACTGATTCTATATCCTTCAGCGTTCCATCATGCATTCACGTAATAGGTTGAGAAGGTACTATATTCATACGTATATATTAACCCACTATAGTGTGCATGTTTTCCTCTTGTCAAATGTGTGTTCTATATATATCTCTAAATTTAGTTAAAATTTAATATTGGATAAACGGGCCCTTACCCAAGTTCGGCCCAAACCGCGTTCCAATGTTTTAATGCTTCTTCTTCTTCCTGCATTTACAAAGTGAGCTACTGAAACATCATTTACCACTCTTGAAGATTTTTGCCATTCCTTTACTTTCCATCCTTATGAACTGCTCCACGTTCAAAATCACCTCACCCCACACCACTCCGCCATGTCAACTGACTACCGCCAGCGTTTGTGTCCCCACCGCCGATCTGAGTCACCCACTGACCCTCCGCCCATCCAACCTGCAATCAAACCTTCATGTATATGATATTCAGTGTTCCTCGGCACATCATAGTTCGACCACCGTTCATGTTTTCCTGAAAACACCCTTTCTCTGCTCGTCACTCGTTCAGCTCGTCACTGTATCCATACGAAACCCGCTCCCTCCTCTTACTTTATTTTCTTCAAACTTTCTTCTCGTCACTCGTTCACACACATAGACGGTCCTTCCCTTTCCCCTTACTGCTATAATATTTTCTACCCACACACCATTGACGGACGTTGTCCGGACCCCTCTGTCCGACGTGGCACTCCAGAAATGAAGCAGCAGCTTCTCACCATAGCTTTCCTCGTGCTACTTTCGTCACCAGAAAACGTAAGGGAACCCAGCCCGTTCCTCTCCCTTCCCAGCCACTAGGGTACACCGCCTGCCACCAAATTTGGATCATGCGTCGAGATTGATTATTGTTTTTTTTTTTTTTTTGAAGAATGAGGCCGGTTTTTAGTTTCTTCTCCATCGAGTTTTCTTAGTTTTGGAACGGATGCAGCCCCCTGTATATAGTTGGTGAAACTTGGCAAACACGGTTTAATAGTTTGGTCACCACGGCAAATCGATTGATCATCACGCAAGAAACTCTGGGAAGCAAGGTATCATTAGGGTAGCTGTTTTATTTTATAGATTAATAGCCGATGTGAAAATACATGCTGATACAGAGGACAATCCATGTGCATGAGCTATTTTTGTGAAATTATATATGGGGTAGGCTGCCTCTAATTTGTACGGTACTTAGCTATATGGGCAAAAATTTGGTCTTGGCGTGGAAGGAATAGGGTAGAAAATAAAATAACCTGTGTATGCGTAGTTTGAGTAGGATAGGTTTTCTGTGCGGGCATGTATATAAATTCTTTCAATTTGGGAAGCTATAAGTAAAAAAAGGATAGTTTTCACCTGTATGTGTGCATAGGACATTACAGTTATAGGGTGGGCATAAAGATGGATTTGATTTCGATTAGTAAGTAGGAAAGGTAGCTGATAGAAATAGGGTTGCGTGTGCAAGGCTTGTACATTGATACCGTTTAGTGGTCGGCTAAGGCACGAAACTTGAATTTATTTTATCTTAGAAATACAGTTATTTTAATTTAAACGGATGTTTAACGTTGCATGTTAAACACACGCATTGTGACACACAATTTTCAAATGCAACAAAAATAAACACATTGCGATGTCTTGACATTACAGATCCAACGAAACTAATTTCGTTGAAAACCGACTCCGTCCGCAAAAACGACGGTATTTAGATCTCAATTTATCCCCTGGTTCATTTTCAAATCTCGTATACCGATAAAACAACTTCGTTAGGCTCCAACTTATCAATTTAACAATAATTAATTATACGTATCGCAATAAAATTAGCTTTGTCGAAAACGGACATTGTTTGGAAAATAATATACGATTTATATAATATCGATTAAAATATTATAAAAATACAAAATAATCAAATAAAATAAATTAAATCATTATCGTAAATACCCAACTAGAAATATCATATAGCTTCAAATATAAAATATAAATCTCAATATCATCAATTTGAGTTAAACGATGTCCAAATTATATTGAAATACTTTTAAATATAGTAAATAAATGTTATAATTAAATAACAATTTCCATAGCAAGTATTTTAAAATTTGATTTGGACATATGTAACAGTCTTGCAATAACCCGGAAATTCTGAGCCAGTTTAAAATTTTTGTTTTGGCAACTTCGACGAATTTTGAATATTTAAAATGAACTATTTTAAATAATATCGACGAGAAATTTATTTTGAATATAATTCGAACGTATATATTTATACGCGTCGTCGTTAGAATATAAATAATTATATATAATTTTAATTGAAATTGGAAATGGCGTGGTAGTTCGATAATTCGATTTCAAACTTCAATTGAACGTACCGGGTGCAAAACAGTCCGGATTTTAACGAAACCAAAAACATTAGGATCTAATTGGGAATATCTTTCCAACGAAGCCGAAAAATCGAGATTTCATAGCAGGAATCAAAAGATATGTCCAGTTGAAAATTCTGAATAGTCGCTATGGAATTCAGGCCATCAAAAATAGACATTTTCAAACGACCTCGGATTTCGACGAAACCACTTTTGTTGGGTCCGTGATGTCAAGTTATTGCTAGATTCCAAATTTCATAATTTTTCGAATCAAAAAGTGAGCGTGGCAAAGCAAACGCGTTTGACCAGTTTCAGTTGATTTTAATCGTCTGGAAAATGGCCATTTTTCCAACGGTCTCAGAATTCAATGAAACCAGTTTTGTTAGGACCGTATCGTTATTACGAAGCTAGAAAATATTTTTTGGGAATTTATAAAGTTAGTATGTGACCCCAGTAAATTGAAATGCGCGTTCAAATTCAATATATAGAGTTATATGTTGATTTTGACGAAAACTGATCAAAAGGATCGAATCAGCCTACGATACATATCCCATTGTGTTCAGAATGGGGGTAATTAGCTATGGACGACAGGCGGTGGGCCTCGTTTCAAGGTCGAAAATAAAAGTTGCTTTTTAGAGTTAATTTAATAATAAATATATATATTTATATAGAACCCCCCGTTTCTCTTTTCCCAAATCAGATGAAATAAAAAAAAACCCGACTACTTCCCCACCCCCCTCGCACCCTCTGATGGCCGCCGCCGCGCCAATCGCCCTCCGCCCCTCTTGACAACGCCGGAGCAGGCGTCTCCCCGTCCAACCTACTCCCCATCCGACGCTCTCTCTCCTCCCCCAATCTCGCTCCCCCTTTCTCCAGCTGAACCCGTGAACGAAAAACACCCGTCGCCCCAAATTCCGACCCCACAGCCACCGCAACCACGTCCACCTCCCTTCCCTGATGTTCGGCTCCCATCTGGCCTCCCCTCGCGCCTCCCCGAGCACCCCACTACGCTGCGCCCTCCTCTTCTTCTTCTCCCTTCACCAACTCCTTGAAATCGACCACCAGCCACCTGTGCGAGCACCCCACCACGCTGCGAATACTGGCGCCACCACCCTTATCCTCCAACGCCAGCGAACGCCCCTTTTTGAAAATCAAATGTGAGTCTTTTCCTTTTTATTTTGAATTTCTTTTCAGTTTTTATTATGTACTAGCTTTCAAATAAAAAGCTTAGACTTGAGACGATAAAAAGATTAGATTTTTAAAATAGAAAAGATTAGATTTTTAAAATAGAAAAGATTAGATTTTTAAA
Organism: Allium sativum; assembly: GCA_030737875.1. Classification (NCBI taxonomy): domain Eukaryota; kingdom Viridiplantae; phylum Streptophyta; class Magnoliopsida; order Asparagales; family Amaryllidaceae; genus Allium; species Allium sativum. The sequence goes on along the minus strand of CM060918.1, from coordinate 660,905,129 downwards.
ATAGAAAAGATTTGATTTTTAAAATAGAAAAGATTAGATTTTTTAAATAGAAAAGATTAGATTTTTAAAATAGAAAAGATTAGATTTTTGAAAAGGAAAAGGCGAATTTTTTTATCTATATGATAGCGTTGTAAAAATAGAATTTTTATCTATATAATAGCGTTGTAAAAATAGAATTTTTGTCTATATGATAGCGTTGTAAAAATAGAATTTTTGTCTATATGATAGCGTTGTAAAAATAGAATTTTTATCCATATGGAGCAATTATAAAAAATTCAATTTTTATATATTGAATAGCGAAGTAAAAATGGGATTTTTATATATTGAATAGCGAAGTAAAAATGGGATTTTTATATATTGAATAGCGAAGTAAAAATTCGATTTTTATATATTGAATAGCGAAGTAAAAATTCGATTTTTATATATGTAGTGAATATGGGCAAGGAAGGTGACAAAAAGACGAGGACAATGAAGATTTCTCTAAATGAAGTCGTGGTATTGGATTAGCAATCGGTGAGAACTTCTCACTCTAAATTTCTTTTTCTAGTTATATCTATATACTAGGATGCAGACGGTGTTTAGTAGCACCCGACACAATCGTCCACATACCATGGACTTGTTTGTTTGATTGCCAAAATTAGTTAGATTATTTGATTGAAACTTGATTTTTTGGTGAAATGGAATGGATTTGATTGATGTATGAATGGCGTGGGCCTTCACTAGACCGGGGATAAGGCTAGGCCTCGTCCCGTTTCTAGTATCGTGCCGTTATGCCGTCGAAATTTTCTAAAATAAGTTAGAAAAATAAAAACATCATTTTTATTTTGTAAATGAACTGAATAGAAATTCATGTGTTAAAGTAAAATGTTTTATCGCTAAAAATATAATTTTTAACGTGAATGTGAATAAATAAATATTCATTTACAAACCGGACGGTTTGTTTATGTACACCTATTCGAAGGACATTGATGGGGATGATAAATTTTACACATCGCCCAACTGCATAAATAAAATCTGTGTTTGATTGTTTGAAACCCCACACGGGTATTGGGATAAAATACGGCATACACTAATCCCAATAATTAGTTGTATGTCGATCGATTGATTGACAGACTGTTATAAGCGTTAGAGATTTATATTTGATGCTTATACAGTGTAGTGCACTTTGGATGATGGTTGATTATATATCGTTGCTATTGAATACATGTGTTGTATGGAATCCATATAGTTAACGCTATATGGTAATTGATTGGGCCTCATTCCAATTTAGAAAATAAATAATATTATAATATAAAGGTTCATGTGTTGACTATACTCATCCGTTGAGATTAGTCATGTGTTGAACGAAATATTTTAACAATAAAATTTATATCTTTATCACTATAAAATAAAGGTTCATGTGTTGACTGTACTCATCCGTTGAGATTAGTCATGTGTTGAACGAAAGATTTTAACAATAAAATCTACATCTTTATCATATATAGGATTAGAAACTAATTGGAAAATAGATAAGATGAGTGGTCTCCTGGATATTGTTCTGATGTTGGTTTCGGCCTTCGGGGTTAATATTCGGGGAATCGTTCTCTTACTAATTTACGGTTGGAGTCTGATTTGAAATCAAACGATAGATACCATAATTTTTATAAAATATATTAAATAACAAAAATAGTCACATGTGAACAGTACTCATTCGTTGAGATTAGTCGTGTGTTGACAAAGATATAGAGTCGTGTATTGAAAGAAATATAGATCCATTTGTTGAATATAAAGCCGTGTTGGTTAGAGATGTGCTATTTTGACACGAACGATATTTATATCGATTATATTCGAATCGAATAGAAAATGATTTGAATTTGATTTAAATAGAAAATGAAACGAATTTGATTTAAATAGAAAATGAAACGAATTTGATTTAAATAGAAAATGAATTGAATTTGATTTGAATAGAAAATGAAACGAATTTGATTTAAATAGAAAATGAATTGAATTGAATTTGATTTGAATAGAAAATGAAACGTATTTGATTTAAAAAAAATGAATTGAATTTGATTTGAAACGAGAATGAATTGAATCGAATAGAAAACGAATTTGAATTGAATCGAATAGAAAACCAATTTGAATTGAATCGAATAGAAAACGAATTTGAATTGAATCGAGTAGAAAACCAATTTGAATTGAATCGAATAGAGAACCAATTTGAATTGAATCGAATATAAAATGAATTCGAATTGAATTGAAAACAAATTCGAATTGAATTGAAAAAGAATTGAAATGAATTCAAATTGAATTGAAATTTGAATTGAATAGGAATGAATTTTAAAATGAATTTATAAGGAAAAATTCAATTTTGATTTGAATTGAAATGAAAGTTGAAAATTTTTTTGAAACGAATTTAACCCTATTTATAAACTTCGTTTTAAATAGAAATCGACGAAATATATATTATATATATAATATAATGGCCTGAATAGAACGTGCCGCGCCGCGACATTTCGTGAATTTCGACCATTTATTTCAAACAGACATTACGGGAGATCCGACCGTCGGATTCTCCTAAAACCGGAACCGTTGGGTTCGTATCGAAAAGAGCTTTCAAACGAATATTAGAAATTTGAAATCTACCGGTTGGATTTGGAGATACGTCCAATTCAAATTTGGAAAAGGTCGTTGTAAGTGCAGTTCGATGGCCGTTGATGAAAATCGACTGTACGTGCCTTGATAAAATTATTAAAAATAGTAATAATTTGTGTAAAATCATAAGAAATGATTTGGGAAAAATTGGGATGAAAAACTCCATATTTGAAAAGATAAAAATAGATTTTTTTATCGAAGTAAACTAGTTTTGAACAAAAATTAAAACCCGTTTATTTTAAAATAAATAAATTGGATGTGAAATGGGTTGTAAATAGAATTGATTTGTGGGTTTATCGTGAAGGGTGTTTTGAATGACACTTGTTCTTTAACCCGATAAATAAATAGATTGTGATTTGGGTTTGTCGTGAACTGTGTTTTAAATGACATTAGTTCTTTAACCTAGTAAAAGGAGTTTTAATGAATCTGTAATTAGATTGAAATGTGAATTGATAATCTAAATTTTCAAATTTAGAAATTGAGCGGGAATGTAGTATCACCAGTTTTGCTCCAAAGCGATAGTTAAATCTTTAATTAGATTTGAACGTGAAATGGTAATTAATTTTACCGATAACACCGTGTTGTTAGATATGGAGTATTACCAGTTTTGCTTCATGGGATGAATAGGTTGGGATTGGGAAATAAAATAAATAATTACTTCGGTGTGGTTCGCTAATCTCGACTAGTTTGGAAACCCATAATTTGGTTTGATATGACATCCAATGGAAGATTAAAGAATAAATTTTAAAGAATTTATCTTGGATAAAATTAATGGGAACCTTTCCCTAAGAATTGAAATTTAGAAACTAGCTGTAGGTTAGTTAAGAAGAATGGTTTCCTGGGTATTGATCTGATGTTGGTTTCGTCCTTCGGAGTTAATATTTGGGGAATTGCTCTCTTACTGATTTACGGTTAGTGACTAATGAATTGGAATGAGGCGTATGTTGTGTTTGTGTAACATTTGTTTTTAATATACGCGGGTTGTTCGGAAAGACCGGGTTTATACCCATTCTGAATAACCGATTCCACGATAAGTCGAAGATGAAGACGGTGGTTGAAGACCGGAAGTCTTCACATCGTTTGGGTGATTACTGATGATCTTGATTGGGATGTACACCCAAGATGAGGGAATCAGTTGGTGGTCGTCCAGACGTACTTAGAGATCGAAGGATATGCGAGGAAAGTGCCTCCGGTTTCGGTGAGACCCAGAACGAACTTGTAAATGGATTGTGTGTCTGACATTGGATTTTATTCTATGTTGATTGATTTCTGTTAAATATATATCTGTTTGGCGGCGGAGAATTTATTCTCTTTCTTAATACCCTTCTCTGAGACGTACGAGCTTAGAGGTTATGTATCGATAGATATCAATCGCATGGCATGAATTGCCTGTGTGGCATGCTGAGTTGCGTGGATCAAGGCTTCTGTTGAAAAGCAAAGTCTTGTGGTTGATGATCAAAGCATGGTCTTTGTGGCGTAGCTTTGTGTATAACGTGAATTCGCGAGCCTCACACCTCGGTATGAGTCAAAAACGGGATACTGACTGCAGGGAGAGCACGACGTTTCTTTCTAGCATTGGTGGTGTCAGTGACTTACCCGCCCTGGCATTTATATACTTTTCACCTATGTGGCTGTTGGATGAGGCGCCTCGATTTTAGTCTGTAAGGACCGGGAAACGTGTGTTCAGGAATTGCCAATCCTCTAACGTAAGTGAGGACCGGCCCTGAAGATCCAGGGTTGCCCGGAGTGCGTAGCCCTGAGACATTTGCTAGAGTGTCTCGAAATCGGAGAGGAGCTTGCCCCTTGCCTCGACTCATGACGGAAATCCACTTTCCAATACGAGATATTTCGGCTTTATTTGTAGAGCCTAGTATGGCAACATAGTAGCATGGGATGCTATGCCGTCTATGATTTATATTTATGATTGAAATTGTTTTGACACTAGACACTTACTATAGTATCAAATGATTTGTTTTAAACGTACCAAGCATGTTTGGCTATTATAAGGGAAAACCCTATCCTCCGGCTTGCGTTGCATTGTGTGATGGGACCTGGGTCTTATAATAGCTTCATTTTTCGAAAAAGCATTGCCTTGTTTATTCTATGCACTGGTATTCTTGGGAGGAAACCCGTTCCGTGTTATATGGCGTGGTCCCTTGAATTACTCTCTTTTAAAGTAAAGCTTTAAATAACTGTTTTAGTTCTCACACCAGTCACATGACAGACCTGGAGTTTATTGTTTTAACCTAAACTCTGGGTGCCCCTATTTTCGACACGGGCAGCTAGTAGTTTTGGTTTTGCAGATGTATATTCACAGGATCCTGGTTTACAGCTGGAATGATATCCGGAAAGCTCTATATCCGTATATCACCTTCAGTTGTGCTTATATTATTTTCCGCTGCTATGTAATTTATTGTAATCTCTGATATTTATCGAATGTAATTTATTCATTTATACTCTGTATATTCTTGTATCTGATGGAATTGTTGTAATAGCAATGAAATGTTCTTCCGTCTGCGTTCTATTTTGTCCTGTTCTCAAACGATCAGGGGTTTCGAACGGTCTAGATCGGTTTAACGACTGATTCGGATCGAGCGAAATTCCCGGCCGTCACATTTGGTATCAGAGCTTTGGTTTACAGAGCTCGAGAACAAGACACATTAGAACCATACGAAAGAATTCATCAGATATTGGATTAGTAATATCCAATTAGAATGACTCGTTAGAGATAGGATCAGTAGTATCCTAGGACGAGTGTGAAGAATATATTTTTCAAATGAAAACAATTTTGTTTTGAAATTTAAACCATTTTATGCGTATTTGAATATTTATTTATTTTGAATTTGGACAATCCAATATATAAAGGTTTTGCATATACGCGTCATGAACGTATATTCGAAGTTTTAATATACTGGATAGATAAAGAATCACATCCTAGACACACGGAGATGGTTCTGATGATTGATATATCATCATCAGAATTTGTGTTCATGTTTCGAAGGTGTGATATCTATATAGTTGCATTAGACTGGTGTGAGAACCAAAACTAATATAGCTAGAATACATTGTTGTGAATTTGCATCAAAAACATGATTTTTTGTATATATATCAAAATTATGAATTTGAAACGTTAATTCACTAATTGATTGATGATTGTGATGTTTGTTTATTTGTTTGATAATTTTGAACCATTTAGCCTAATTAAATCACATATTGAATTGTATTGAAAATTGGTCGCATTTGCTTGCATATACATGTACTTACATTGAACAGGTCATAGCAAGGAGGCTAGAGCAGAGAATAAAATTTGTTTGCCCGACAAATAGGTACATGTTTACTATAATTTACTGTTTTGTTTGGGTGGTATGATTTTATGAGCCGATTGGCTAGCCGCTTGGCTTTTTCGTTTTGAGATCAGAAGGCCTGTATGGCAATTTCGGGTTTTTCCCGTGGCTCCCGGTGCAGGGGAGGTTATGGCAAAAAATTTCGAAAATTTAGGGTCTTAGCCAAATTTTTGAAGAATTTGAAAATTCTCAGAAACTGAAAAATTGGAGAATGGAAGCCAGATCGAACGTAGAGTTGATTAATCAAACCACTTTCGACTTTGTTCCTTTTCGGGGACGAAAAGTTTTAAGTTGGGGAGATAGTAATAACCCGGAAATTCTGAGCCAGTTTAAAATTTTTGTTTTGGCAACTTCGACGAATTTTGAATATTTAAAATGAATTATTTTAAATAATATCGACGAGAAATTTATTTTGAATATAATTCGAACGTATATATTTATACGCGTCGTCGTTAGAATATAAATAATTATATATAATTATAATTGAAATTGAAAATGGCGCGGTAGTTCGATAATTCGATTTCAAACTTCAATTGAACGTACCAGGTGCAAAACAATCCGGATTTTAGCGAAACCAAAAAACATTAGGATCTAATTGGGAATATCTTTCCAACGAATCCGAAAAATCGAGATTTCATAGCAGGAATCAAAAGATATGTCCAATTGAAAATTCTGAATAGTCGCTATGGAATTCAGGCCCTCAAAAACAGACATTTTGCAAATGACCTCGGATTTCGACGATACCACTTTTGTTGGGTCCGTGATGTCAAGTTATTGCTAGATTCCAAATTTCAAAATTTTTCCAGTCAATATGTGAGCGTGGCAAAGGAAAACGCATTTGACCAGTTTCAGTTGATTTTAATCGACTGGAAAATGGCCATTTTTCCAACGGTCTCAGAATTCGATGAAACTAGTTTTGTTAGGACCGTATCATTAATACGAAGCTAGAAAATATTTTTTGGGAATTTATAGAGTTAGTATGTGACCCCAGTAAATTGAAATGCGCATTCAATTTCTATATATAGAGTTATATGTTGATTTTGACGAAAACTGATCGAAAGGATCGAATCAGCCTACGATACATATCCCATTGTGTTTGGAATGGGGGTAATTAGATATGGACTATAGGCGGTGGGCCTCGTTCCAAGGTCGAAAATAAAAGTTGCTTTTTAGAGTTAATTTAATAATAAATATATATATTTATATAGAACCCCCGTTTCTTTTTCCCCAAATCAGATGAAATAAAAAAAACACGACTACTTCCCCCCCCCCCCTGCACCCTCTAATGGCCGCCGCCGCGCCAATCGCCCTCCACCCCTCCTGCCAACGCCGGAGCAGGCACCTCCCAGTCCAACCCCCTCCCCATCCGACGCTCTCTCCTCCCCCAATCTCGCTCCTCCTTTCTCCAGCTGAACCCACGAACGAAGAACACCCGTCGCCCCAAATTCCGACCCCACAGCCACCGCAACCACGTCCACCTCCCTTCCCTAATTGTCGGCGCCCCTCTGGCCTCCCCTCGCGCCTCCCCGAGCAACCCACTACGCTGCGCCCTCCTCTTCTTCTTCTCCCTTCACCAACTCCTTGAAATCGACCACCTGCCACCTGTGCGAGCACCCCCACCACGCTGCGAATACTGGCGCCACCACCCTTAGCCTCCAACGCTAGCGAACGCCCCTTTTTGAAAAGCAAATATGAGTCTTTTCCATTTTATTTTGAATTTCTTTTCAGTTTTTATTATGTACTAGCTTTCATATAAAAAGCTTAGACTTGAGATGATAAAAAGATTAGATTTTTTAAATAGAAAAGATTAGATTTTTAAAATAGAAAAGATTAGATTTTTAAAACAGAAAAGATTAGATTTTTTAAATAGAAAAGATTAGATTTTTAAAATAGAAAAGATTAGATTTTTGAAATGGAAAAGGCCAAATTTTTTATCTATATGATAGCGTTGTAAAAATAAAATTTTTATCTATATGATAGCGTTGTAAAAATAAAATTTTTATCTATATGATAGCGTCGTAAAAATAGAATTTTTGTCCATATGGAGCAATTATAAAAAATTCGATTTTTATATATTGAATAGCGAAGTAAAAATGGGATTTTTATATATTGAATAGCAAAGTAAAAATGGGATTTTTATATATTGAATAGTGAAGTAAAAAATTCAATTTTATATATTGAATAGCGAAGTAAAAATTAGATTTTTATATATGTAGTGAATACGGGCAACGAAGGTGACAAAAAGACGAGGACGATGAAGATTTCTCTAAATGAAGTTGTGGTATTGGATTAGCAATCGGTGAGAACTTTTCACTCTAAATTTCTTTTTCTAGTTATATCTATATACTAGGATGCAGACGGTGTTTAGTAGCACCCACCACAATCGTCCACAGACCACGGACTTGTTTATTTGATTGCAAAAGTTAGTTAGATTATTTGATTGAAACTTGATTGTTTGGTGAAATGGAATGGATTTGATTGATGTGTGAATGGCGTGGGCCTTCCCTAGACCGGGGATAAGGCTAGGCCTCGTCCCGTTTCTAGTATCATGCCGTTATGCCGCCGAAATTTTCTAAAATAAGTTAGAAAAATAAAAACATCATTTTTATTTTGTAAATGAACTGAATAGAAATTCATGTGTTAAAGTAAAATGTTTTATCGTTAAAAATATAATTTTTAACGTGAATGTGAATAAATAAATATTCATTTACAAACCGGACGGTTTGTTTATGTACACCTATTCGAAGGACATTGATTGGGACGATAAATTTTACACATCGCCCAACTGCACAAATAAAATCTGTATTTGATTGTTTGAAACCCCACATGGGTATTGAGATAAAATACGGCATACACTAATCCCAATAATTAGTTGTATGTCGATCGATTGATTGACAGGCTGTTATAAGCGTTAGAGATTTATATTTGATGCTTATACAGTGTAGTGCACTTTGGATGATGGTTGATTATTTATCGTTGTTATTGAATACATGTGTTGTATGGAATCCATATAGTTAACGCTATATGGTAATTGATTGGGCCTCATTCCAATTTAGAAAATAAAGAATATTATAATATAAAGGTTCATGTGTTGACTATACTCATCCGTTGAGATTAGTCATATGTTGAACGAAATATTTTAACAATAAAATTTATATCTTTATCACTATAAAATAAAGGTTCATGTGTTGACTGTACTCATCAGTTGAGATTAGTCATGTGTTGAACGAAAGATTTTAACAATAAAATTTACATCTTTATCATATATAAGATTAGAAACTAATTGGAAAATAGATAAGATGAGTGGTCTCCTGGATATTGATCTGATGTTGGTTTCGGCCTTCGGGGTTAATATTCGGGGAATCGTTCTCTTACTAATTTACGGTTGGAGTCTGGTTTGAAATCAAACGATAGATACCATAATTTTTATAAAATATATTAAATAACAAAAATAGTCACACGTGGACAGTACTCGTTCATTGAGATTAGTCGTGTGTTGACAAAGATATAGAGTCGTGTATTGAAAGAAATATAGATCCATTTGTTGAATATAAAGCCGTGTTGCTTAGAGATGCGCTATTTTGATGCGAACGATATTTATATCGATTATATTCGAATCGAATAGAAAATGAATTGAATTTGATTTAAATAGAAAATGAAACGAATTTTATTTAAATAGAAAATGAAACGAATTTGATTTAAATAGAAAATGAATTGAATTTGATTTGAATAGAAAATGAAACGAATTTGATTTAAATAGAAAATGAATTGAATTTGATTTGAATAGAAAATGAAACGAATTTGATTTAAATAGAAAATGAATTGAATTTGATTTGAAACGAGAATGAATTGAATCGAATAGAAAACGAATTTGAATTGAATCGAATAGAAAACCAATTTGAATTGAATCGAATAGTAAATGAATTTGAATTGAATCGAGTAGAAAACCAATTTGAATTGAATCGAATAGAAAACCAATTTGAATTGAATCGAATATAAAACGAATTCGAATTGAATTGAAAATGAATTCGAATTGAATTGAAAACGAATTGAAATGAATTCAAATTGAATTGAAATTTGAATTGAATAGGAATGAATTTTAAAACGAATTTATAAGGAAAAACTCAATTTTGATTTGAATTGAAATGAAAGTTGAAATTGTTTTTGAAACGAATTTAAAAATATTTATAAACTTCATTTTAAATAGAAATCGACGAAATATATATTATATATATAATGGCCTGAATAGAACGCGCCGCGCCGCGGCAGTTCTTGAATTTCGACCATTTATTTCAAACGGACATTACGGGAGATCCGATCGTCGGATTCTCCTAAAACCGGAACCGTTGGGTTCGTATCGAAAAGAGCTTTCTAACGAATATTATAAATTTGAAATCTAATTGTTGGATTTGGAGATACGTCAAATCAAATTTGGAAAAGGTCGCTGTAAGTGCAGTTCGATGGCCGTTGATGGAAATCGACTGTACGAGCCTTGATAAAATTATTAAAAATAGTAATAATTTGTGTAAAATCATAAGAAATGATTTGGGAAAAATTGGGATGAAAAACTCCATATTTGAAAAGATAAAAATAGATTTTTTTTATCGAAATAAACTAGTTTTGAACTAAAATTAAAACCCATTTATTTTAAAATAAATAAATTGGATGCGAAATGGGTTGTAAATAGAATTGATTTGTGGGTTTATCGTGAAGGGTGTTTTGAATGACACTTGTTCTTTAACCCGATAAATTAATAGATTGTGATTTGGGTTTGTCGTGAACTGTGTTTTAAATGACATTAGTTCTTTAACCTAGTAAAAGGAGTTTTAATGAATCTGTAATTAGATTGAAATGTGAATTGATAATCTAAATTTTCAAATTTAGAAATTGAGCGAGAATGGAGTATCACCAGTTTTGCTCCAAAGCGATAGTTGAATATTTAATTAGATTTGAACGTGAAATGGTAATTAATTTTACCGATAACACCGTGATGTTAGATATGGAGAATTACCACTTTTGCTTCATGGGATGAATAGGTTGGGATTGGGAAATAAAATAAATAATTACTTCGGTGTGGTTCGCTAATCTTGACTAGTCTGGAAAACCATAATTTGGTTTGATATGACATCCAATGGAAGATTAAAGAATAAATTTAAAAGAATTTATCTTGGATAAAATTAATGGGAACCTTTCCCTAAGAATTGAAATTTAGAAACTAGCTGTAGGTTAGGTAAGAAGAATGGTTTCCTGGGTATTGATCTGATGTTTGTTTCGGCCTTCGGGGTTAATATTTGGGGAATTGCTCTCTTACTGATTTACGGTTAGTGACTAATGAATTGGAATGAGGCGTATGTTGTGTTTGTGTAACATTTGTTTTTAATATACGCGGGTTGTTCGGAAAGACCGGGTTTATACCCATTCTGAATAACCGATTCGACGATAAGTCGAAGATGAAGACGATGGTTGAAGACCGGAAGTCTTCACATCGTTTGGGTGATTACTGATGATCTTGATTGGGATGTACACCCAAGATGAGGGAATCAGTTGGTGGTCGTCCAGACGTACTTGGAGATCGATGGATATGCGAGGAAAGTGCCTTCGGTTTCGTTCAGACCCAGAACGAACTTGTAAATGGATTGTGTGTCTGACATTGGATTTTATTCTGTGTTGCTTGATTTCTGTTAAACATATATCTGTTTGGTGGCGGAGAATTTATTCTCTTGCTTAACGCCCTTCTCTGAGACGTACGAGCTTAGAGGTTATATATCGATAGATATCAATCGCATGGCATGAATTGCCAGTGTGGCATGCTGAGTTGCATGGATCAAGGCTTCTGTTGAAAAGCAAAGTCTTGTGGTTGATGATCAAAGCATGGTCTTTGTGGCGTAGCTTTGTGTATAACGTGAATTCGCGATCCTCACACCTCGGTATGAGTCAAAAACGGGATACAGACTACAGGGAGAGCACGACGTTTCTTTCTAGCTTTGGTGGTGTCAGTAACTTACCAGCCCTGGCATTTATATACTTTCCACCTATGTCGTTGTTGGATGAGGCGCCTCGATTTTAGGTCTGTAAGGACCGGGAAACGTGTGTTCAGGAATTGCCAATCCTCTAACGTAAGTGAGGACCGGCCCTGAAGATCCAGGGTTGCCCAGAGTGCGTAGCCCTGAGACATTTGCTAAAGTGTCTCGAAAGCGGAGAGGAGCTTGCCCCTTGCCTCGACTCATGACGGAAATCCACTTTCCAATACGAGATATTTCCACTTTATTTGTAGAGCCTAGTATGGCGACATAGTAGCATGGGATGCTATGCCGTCTATGATTTATATTTATGATTGAAATTGTTTTGACACTATACACTTACTATAGTATCAAATGATTTGTTTTAAACGTACCAAGCATGTTTGGCTATTATAAGGGAAAACCCTATCCTCCGGCTTGCGTTGCATTGTGTGATGGGACCTGGGTCTTATAATAGCTTCATTTTTCGAAAAAGCATTGCGTTGTTTATTCTATGCACTAGTATTCTTGGGAGGAAACCCGTTCCATGTTATACGACGTGGTCCCTTGAATTACTCTCTTTTAAAGTAAAGCTTTAAATAACTGTTTTAGTTCTCACACCAGTAAAATGACTGACCTGGAGTTTATTGTTTTAACCTAAACTCTGGGTGCCCCTATTTTCGACACGGGCAGCTAGTAGTTTTGGTTTTGCAGATGTATATTCACAGGATCCTGGTTTACAGCTGGAATGATATCCGGAAAGCTCTATATCCTTATATCACCTTCAGTTGTGCTTATATTATTTTCCGCTGCTATGTAATTTATTGTAATCTCTGATATTTATCGAATGTAATTTATTCATTTATACTCTGTATATTCTTGTATCTGATGGAATTGTTGTAATAGCAATGAAATGTTCTTCCGTCTGCGTTCTATTTTGTCCTGTTCTCAAACGATCAGGGGTTTCGAACGGTCTAGATCGGTTTAACGACTGATTCGGATCGAGCGAAATTCCCGGCCATCACCTTTGGTATCAGAGCTTTGGTTTACAGAGCTCGAGAACAAGACACGTTAGAACCATACGAAAGAATTCATCAGATATTGGATTAGTAATATCCAATTAGAATGACTCGTTAGAGATAGGATCAGTAGTATCCTAGGACGAGTGTGAAGAATATATTTTTCAAATGAAAACAATTTTGTTTTGAAATTTAAACCATTTTATGCGTATTAGGAGCTTGATTTATAATTATATATAAATTTTATAAACTCCAGGTCAGTCATGAGACTGGTGTGAGAACATAAAACATTTGTTTTTAGGATTCATTTTAAATTGGAGAAATTCACCGGACCACACCGCTAACGCAGAACGTGTTTACTCCAAGTGAATGCCCGTGCATATAAATAAGCAATGACTTTTGAAAATGAAGCTATCATAAGCTCGTCCCATATCACACAATGCAAGCGCACAACAGATGGGCGAGTTTTATCTTATGATAACAAAAATGGCTTCATACGTAAAATTCTCTTCAAATATTATCATATACAGTGCGGAAATCAGTTCGCTAAATACAGAATTATAGCCCCCATAACCCCAATTGGTTATATTGACATACATGTATACAATCAAAATCCGGATGGCTCGTATTTGAGATTTGGATTTCCAACTTGATGATTCCTGGCACGAAAGATCAATCAGGGATACGAAGCGAAGTGTAACAAGGCTTTTTCGTCCATCTCGGACACCAACAACAAATCGTAGGGCAGATCAACGGTTTTCGACCAGACATACCCCCCCTGAACATACCCAACTTCCCCAAGTTCATAAGTGGTTTCCCATTGCTGCAGCTTCATCATCAATCCATATATAAGTATACAACCTAACTGCCAGTTTCTCATTAATCCGAGGTGTGAGGTTTGTCGATGTCACGTTATACACAAAGCATGCTTACATAAGCAATGCCCTGATCATACAAGCTCATTTCATATCTTAAGTATGTCACCTTGTCCACTCACAACATGACCACTTATTTCCATCATTACATAATCACTTCGAGCTCATACATCACAAACCAGATACATATCAATGGAAATCAGTGTTCTGCTATCAATTACAATGTCAGGCACACAATCCATATAAGTCCATTCTGGATCTGAACGGGACAAAATTGGAAAATCTCCAAATATACTCAGACCTCATCCCACTTATAACCTCGAATCAGGTGTACGGTCCGATTCGAGACATCAGAAATCAATCCGAATATATCCAAAGACTCACGGTCTTCATTCATCGATTTCCAAGTCTTGGATTTGCTTCATGGCGTCGTGTTATTACTTGGAATAGTTTTCGTATTAGATCAGATCCCGGTCTTCTCAAGTAATAAGCGTACTTAAAATAATAGCTATGGACCATATGGGTTTTCAATCCAAATCTCCTTCCTAATTCAATTAAGGTTGGATTCATTCCAAATTCTTTATTCCCGTTAACATCTTAATTTCTTTACAAACCCGACATTCATTGAACAAAACAAAAAATTCTTTATGTTAGTTAACATTTTCATAATTCTTTAAATCCATCCAAAACATTTCATGAACCCTTTTTTTTCCGGTTTGGACCATAGTTCCTGATTTATAAACTTCAAAAATCAAACCATTTCCAATGAAATGTAAAAGCATTTCTTAAAGCATTATAAAATAATTATAGATTGAGATCATTCAAAATTCATTTCTTTCAACTCGAATCATTTAAACATGATTTAACTAATTTCCCAATTTTCAATAACTTGCAATTCATTTAACCGATTTCTTATTATGGTTGCCAAACAGTAAATATAGCATCTCCTTTCAAAACATAACTTGAAAACCAAACGACAGAATTTGCAAATTTCTTTTCTATTCAAAAGTTATTACAAATAAAAATCCAACATTTCTTGTTTCATGTCAATCTAATTTTAAACGCTCAAGTTATGGTCGTTTGAAAATAAAAATCAATATAAATGAACTGTCGCTAGGCGACGCGTTCATTTCAACCATATAACGCTTAAATACATCGTCTTATTTTCTTCCAAAATAAACTTAAATTTCATAACTCAAACCATTTAAACATCATATTTCGAATATTATTTTATATTAGGTTCGAGTCTCCAACATTGCGTTACTTCGAAATCATCAGTTCAAATTTCCGCATATTCATTCCAAATTAAATTGAAACTTAAAATAAAAAATTTCCATTTCCATCCAATCATTCACAATTCATTATTAGTACTGAAAACATATCACATAAAAATTCTATAAAATATTTTAAGACTACGCAAACAGAAATTGAACAAAAATTTGTAACAAATATTTATTTATAATTTTATTTCAAGTTATGATCCTTTCTGGCAAATGAATTAAAAATCGTTTTAATAATTTGACCAACGACGAAATTTTTTCCAAAACAAACATTGTTTTAACTAAATTACATAATAAAATTTAATTTCAACGAAATTTTTTATATTTTTTAATCGTCAAATTCTTAGGTTGTTACAATCTCCCCTACTTAGGGCTTTTCATCCTCGAAAAGGAGAGCTCGTGGAATTATACTTAAGCAAAATAAATTTGTCAAACTTACAAATTCTTATATTAAGTCTAAATCTTATCGAAGCAACTTATAGGAAAAAAATTCATATGATTAAATTTGCCAAAACCCTTTTATACCAAGCTTAATTAAACTGAACTTAAATCGTGATGTTAGAAAGACAAAATTTCGGAAAGGTTAATTAAATAAGTTTATGTTTATATTCTGCTTACAAGTCATAATGCATTTGAAAACCTCAAAATGATTTCTCTGACTTAGAATCCCATTTCATCCCAAACCATTGAAATATTATATATTTCTTCCATATAGAAAATAATACTTTACTTCGGGATTTTCAAAATCAAATTTTCTTTCAAATTTCAAACATATTATGATCAAATCTATATGTTATTAGTTCGAGAAATTTATCCTCATGACAGGGCCACTGAGTACCACCCATCATACGAAATCCAATCCCTCATCACAACCCAGTTTTAGTCACGGTTACTCGTACAACAAAATCATTTCATATCCCGAAGTTGAAAATCATTTTACAACCATAATTCACAAATACCTTTAATATAGTTGTTTCCAAATATTTCTAAATACCGGGATTCAAGTCATCGAAATAACTTCATAAACCATTCAAAATAGTTAGAAAGCAAATTCGACCAATAAATGGGAAATCAGATGTTTGATCAATTTAAATTTTCAATCACATCCCTTAGGTTTCCATATTCCCAAAATCAATGGTCTTGTTCGAACATGTCAAATTTACTAAATCAAAGATCATATCAAGCTTCATAAGTTTCAAATTTATTTTGGAATATCCGATTATCATAATTTGATATTCATATAACCAAAAAATTTCTTTTTGGAAATCAAATTTGATGCAAATTTAAACCTTTTACATTCTAAAGTTTTTAAATAATCATTTATACTTCGTAAGTCATTATAACTTTCTTTAAGCTCAACTTCAAATTTGTTTCAAACATTTCCAAAATTTTCGGATAATATCCATATTCTTATCATATATTCAAGAGTTGGATTTCATATTTTAATTGTCCAATTCATAAAATCGAATAACTGTTTTCCTTTTAAATCCATTTGAATCCAAAATATATGACTTTTTCCTTCTTCTCAAATATAAAAGCTTGTTTGGAAAATTCTCTTAATTTAACTAGTTGGAAAAACCACTTAAAACATTTTCATTTGAAAATATCGTCACGCTTCTTCTACACCACTCTAATTTAGCATATGTTTGTTCCAAGTAGTATAGTTTTTTATATTAATTTCAAAACATTCGAACGTAATTCAGGAATGCAATTTCCATAATTTATGTTTCAAAAATCCAATTCCTATGCATATGTTGGATTAAACATTTTCAATTACTATTTATTTGTAAAGTTCCAATTAACTTAATATCCTGAACAAATCAAGGCTGTCTAGTTAGAATTAAATCTTTGTTTCGTTCTACAAAAGGCACAAAGGGTATACATACATGAGACAAATCAAGTTGCATGTGCTCGAGCCATATAGCAGTTCAATTATAAAAATGAGTACCAAAAGTACGTTGGTTCGAATCAAAATACTTGACCAAGTTTATAAGATAAAGGGTATGAACGATTCGAGTCTTAAGCCTAGATAGGAAAGTCGAGTGCATTTAAAGATACAATTATAAGTAGTTTATTCTTGGGATACTTGGGTTTTTCTCATTAAATTCCTCTTGAGTAAATCATACTTCAAAATTCATTTTTCTTTGTATCGTAAGTGGTTACACTTTAAATACTATCTATTTGGATTGCTCATACAGTTTCAGCTGGAGAAAAGTACTTTTCTCCCCCACTTCGATATTTGTTACAATTTAAATCATCTTTTTTTTAAACAAATTCTTAACTTAAGCAAAAATTACCTTCAAATTCTTTAAGGAAAATTTGATAGCCGAAATATACTTCCGAGAATAATAGTTTAACTTGCATTTTATCGTTTACAATTCATGCTAGGTATAGGTTCGACTCTATTGCTTAAGACTCATCGTGGCATATGACATCTTCTCTGATTACACACATTAGATCCTAAAATTCATATTTAAACATATGTTATAACTTGATCAATTACATTTATTATAACTGAGTGATATAATTAAAATATATGATTTACAAATAAGCTTACTTGCATGCACTTTCAAGATTCATTTCCCAATTCTTCTAACGACTTTTATTCCTAAACATACCTCCTTTCCAGCTGTCGATAGGTTGTTTATGACTTATTATCGAGCTTAAGTATGTTTTTAGCTTATCTACCTTATATTAAGTTCCTTTAATATTTCCAAAATATCGAAATAGTTTAAGTATTTCTCGAAGTCTTGATCGGAATCATATAGTCATCCCACTTTCGAAACTCGAACATAAATGTTGATGATGAGATCTCAATCATCAAAATCATCTCCGGGCGACTAGAATGTGATTCTATATCTATCTAGTATACGTTGGACTCTGTATATACGTTGATAAGACGTATATTCAAAATCCTTACATACTCGATAGTCCAATTGTGACGCCGAATAAATGCTCGAAAATTCTTATAAAAGTTATTTTTTTATTCAATTTGATTTTCAAGTGATTTATTTAGTTCAAAATAATTTACTTTCAAAATACTATCTTTCAACGAAATATTCCAAAATCTCATTCTAGGGTATTCCTCACCCTATCTCTAACGAGATATTATAACTCTGATGAGTCCCATCCTTTGTTCAAAACATGTCATACCCTGTTGCTTTGTATGAACCAAAGCTCTGATACCAACTGTAACGACCCGTCTTTTTGCCCGATTTTCGCCGGTAATTAAACCAAATTAAATCGTTCACAAAGACGAATTGTTATAGGTACATACATACATTGAACAAAATAACAGAACCTTTATTTTATAATTCAATATTACATCAGAGCTACATGGAATATCAGAGTTACACATATATATACAGCGGAAGAAAACATATACATATACTTTCAGCGGAAGAACAAAACATAGCAGAAGTTTCAACTTGAAACACCCCACCTCCGTTAGGGTCACTCTCAAAGGGAATGCCCTAATTTTGGTGGAGGTTTATAAGTATAAGTCACAGATATACAAGACAGATATAATAACACATATTTTTGAACAGCGGAAAACAACAACAACTTTTATTTCATTTAAAATACGTGTTACACAAACCATGCCATAATTGTCTTACAATTCTTCCAAAAACATAACATCTTCATAATTGTCTTGATTACATTATTTAAAGAAAACATAAATAAACTGCATAAGTCCCATAATTGCTGTCCAAAGCCATAGTCCAAAACGAAAAAAGATCCAAGCAATACATTCTTTCTCTTTAAGCTGGATGTGAAAGCTGGTCAAACTGCGGTATTCCCTCCCTGAGAACCTGGGGTGGCGAAACGAAAGAAAAAGAGGCAAAAGGAAAAGGGTCATTCGTAAAGACTGAGTAAGTCCTAGTGACTTTCAGTGTAAAAACAGTTAAAACAACGTGTTATGTATGAACTGGAACTAAACTTAAGAATGGTGTCAAGGTGGACAAGATAGACTAAGGTGTTCATGATAAGTCAAGACAAGTCAAATAAAGCATCACATGTTCAAGATTCGTTGCATCGCCTGTACTAGTATACTAAGCCCAGGTCATAAGTTAATCACAAAATAAATCCCACAGCCCAATATCGTGAAATGACCCTGAAACGGGGTCTGACCCAAGTACGGGGTCCTACGGAGCGCTTATCTAGTCGATCGGCTCCCTACAAGTTCTAGTTCGTCAAGTGTCAGTGTCATACGGCTAATCACGAATGTAGTCACCTGTGCTGGGTCCACCTTCGGGTGTATCATCCCTAGGGTGTCAACCCCTGACACGATTCAAGATGCACAGATAAATCTATGGATACCCCGTGCCTGCCCCGGAATACGTGCATGACCGTAGTCCAACAAACCTACACTATCGTACCCCACTGCCGTCGTTCACCTCTTACAATCAGCCCAGTAATCGTGCCCCACCCGGCCTAGCCCTAGGGTACCTTGATACATCTAGAGGGTTACTGCTGAAAAGGGCCATGTCTAGGGTTTCGCCTAACAGATTAGGTCATGTAATTCGTGACCTAACCCGCCTAACCGATTAAGTCATGTAATTCGTGACTTAATCCTTTTCCCAGTCTAGTCATGTCAAGGTGGTTAAGTATGTCATTTAAATTCGCTACTTAACCCACCTACGTGTCATGTCAAGTTGGCTAAGTGTTGTCGTTTCAAGTTCATGACTTAGCCCTACAAATCGTGTTCAAGTTGGTTAAGTTGTCTTTTCATGTTCATGACTTAACCCTAATTGGCATTAATTGATTTGTTAATGCACCGAACCACTCACATTGGATCCTGTTGTTCATAGCCACTGGATTTGCCGGGCGGTTCCGGGCAGTTTTACGCTACGAACTCAACCCAACCTCGGTTTTCAAGCGCGATGTGACCAACTACCCACATTGGATCCTATTGTTTGTAGCAATTGGATTTGTCGGGCGGTTCCGGGCAGTTTTACACTACAAACTCAACCCAACCTCGAGTTGGCCACTTTCTTGTTTTCTAAAGTCATGCCCGTATTCTTAGCAGATTCGTGCTATTTCCATAGCATGTTCATATGTAAACTTCGTGCCCAACTAAGGCATGTTTCAAGTCTAGTTATGGCATGTTCAAGCCAAGTTTTCGTGCCATATTTCATGTTCTACTTATGCCAAATTTCACGGTTTATGATTATAATCAATTCAAGTTTTGCCTATTCTACCCAATCGTATCCCCAACGTATATTTACGTACTTCATTCACAAGCATAAACAATTCAAGAGATAAAGGGGAATAACACCAAACATGTGATAGGCATATGTAACAATTCCAACATCACTTGCATAATAAACAGGCTATAACATATCACATGGTTTCAATACTAGCATGATGATAACTTGGCATAGTAATGGTTCCAACTTAGTTTAACATGATGATTTCAACTTTACATCATAGGCATAATAATCATTGCGGGAATAATAATAATTTTATTACAAACATGAAACATTAAAGGCATGGTAATTCTAATAGGCATAGTGGATTCCAATTTAGCATTTTTAACATAATGATTCTCATCTAGCATTATAAACATAATGATTCCAACTTTTCATCATAACCTAGCAATTCCCAATTTGTCATTAACATGATAGGTATATTAACATCACAGGCATAGTTCCATCAACATCATAAAAATGGTTTAATTAGCATCATAGGCACGGTTTAATCAACATAAAGATTTCAATAAACATAGTGATTCCATGGACATGTATTAGTCCAACTTGCCATACAATTAAGCCCAAGTGATTCATAACAACATCAAAATCATGATAAGTTTAACTTGCAACATTGACATAGCAATATTCCCAAATTATGATTCAAAGTTAAACAATATAAAAATGGATTAATAATAGTTCCTAAATCCAGTTTCATTTCATGGCATGTCCATGTTATTTTAGCGTTTTTGCCTAAAAAGTGACATAGAACTTACAATATGAAGCAAGTAATCCAAATCAAAATTCCAAATCAAATAGCCCCAAATCCGTTGTCTAAAGCGTCGTAGTTGTTGTAGCTTCTAGTTGTAGCCTTCAAGAATCGTCCTTCGTCTTCTATAATTTTGTTCTTTGTATTTTTAATTTAGAGCTCTAGGTTTAATGGCGGCTGCATGAGGCTAAAATGAAATAGTATGATTTAGGCTAGGTCTTAGGTTCTTTTTATAGTGTTTGCGAGTTGATTAGGACCGTCGATGGAGCTTGGTTTAATAATAGCTGTTCGTTTGAAGGAGAGACCAACCAGGAGCTGACACCTAGCCCTAGTGACAAGGCAAGGCTCAGAAAATCGACCAAACATAGACCAGGCCAACCACGGGGGTTGGGTTCGACCTGGCTCATGGGCCAGGTCGACACGCCAGTCGACACCGTGTCGACTTGGCAGTCGTCACGGGTGACCCAGGTCGACTGCCCAGTCGACCTGGGTAGCCCTAGGTCGACTACCAAGTCGACCTGGGTTCCTTGGGCGGGAAAATTCCCGCCCTGGCCAATCCGGCCCGATTTTGAATTTTGAATTGGTTTTTCTAAGCTATTTTGGTCTGTTTGAATTTTAAACTGAATTCCGAAACTTCCGGAGGCCATATCTTCTTCATACGGAGTCCGTTTTATGCAAACTCGGACTCTGTCTCAAGCAGAATTCCGAGACGAATGCAATGGCGTATCCCGTTTCCCTTAATTCTTTGATTTGAAATTAGTTATACCTTAATTTGTAAATTTCACTGTTATAGAATACACGGGGTGTTACATTCTACCCCACTTAAAAGGATTTCGTCTCCGAAATCTTCAAGTTCAGGAAGAATGTACATCCTAACATCCAAACATCCGTCTACTCATTCATCAAACACGAGCATCCATTGTACTTAAAAGACTTCTAATGCTTCATGATCATATGCGAAGTGTGTGTACATGTACTTATCTAATACAAAATCAGGTGGTCTACTGATTCAGTTGACCTCCTTAATGCGAATCATGTAAGTGCCATGAGTCCATTATGTATGCAAATTTTCCTATTCTTGATTCTACATGAGTGCACAACCATTCATATATAAATGCAACATCCATATGACAACACACTAAACTTCATCCATATACGAATAAATACATTTATGCATATGCAACATGAAAATGTGTCTGAGCCGATCTAGTGCCTAATGTGTATTCATGCATCCACGAGCAACCACTTGCGACCACTTGCAACCATTTCGCAATCATAACATGTTTCAATTACATGTTTACATCCAAAAAGATTCTACCTATGGTTATCAAGATAGGATCGAGGAGAGAAACAAGATAAAACAAAGCATCTAGAAGAAGTCAACGATGTACCCCCAGAAGGTCCGGTCTGCTTCTTAGGGCAGTCTTTGCTGATGTGTCCAGTCTCCCCACAATGAAAACATTCACCTTGCTTTCTCTTCCTTTTTCTACAATCCTTGGCTATGTGCCCTTCCGTACCACAGAAATTGCATTTCCTTTTATCACGTGAGTAGTCTTTCTTGCCTCCTTTCTCGGAGTCTACCTTCTTATTCTGAGAATCGTTGGGCTTGACCTCTTTCTTCCCTTGAGAGTTTTCTGCCTTTGTCTCCTTCTTGCCCTTATCTTCTTCGTTCAGCAATGCCATCTGCACCAACCTTTCATACGTAGCTCCCATGGGTATATGGGTCATGGCCAAACTGTGTAATGGCTCATTCAACCCCTTAACAAAGCGGAGAGCCTTCTTGTGCGGGGTGTTGACTAGGTCCAGTCCGAACCTAGCCAGCTCATTGAACTGATTAACATACTCTTTGACTGTCATATTCCGTTGCTTAAGAAATAAGAATTTTTCCAACTGAAGACTCCTTTCAGCTTCTGAGAGAAATTTAGCCTCAAACCTTGCCCTAAAGTCCTCCTATGTTTCCACTGGTCTTTCTGCATTGGTGACTTCCCACTAGTAGGAAGCCTCGCCTTTAAGTAGCCATACTGCCAGTTATACCTTCTTCCTATCTTCTACCTCAAAGATGACGAATAAGTCCTCGGTTTCCTTTAGCCAATTCCTAGCTGCCACGAAGGACTCAGTTCCATGAAAGTCCTTTCCTCCCATAGCTTTAAAATTTTTACATATCTTAGCGAGAGTATTTCCCCACGGAGGAGGTGGAGGAAGAGGTGCTGCTGCGGCTGGATGATTTCCTTCAGCTGGAGGAGGATGAACGGTAGGACCTGGCTAATTTGCCCTTGCTTCTAAGAATCGTCTAAACCAACTGGATATTGGTATACCCTCTGGCAAGTTAATTTCTTAGGACATGCTGAAACAAAAAGGATAGATTCATAACGAAGGATAAAAGATAGTACCTATGGCTTTGGGGGACTTTTCCTTTTAAAATAAAATAATATTTTATCTTTAAAAATGCTTCTTTAAATTTTCAAAACTTTTTATCTTATCTGGTAAACCTATGCTCTGATACCAAGTGAAACACCCCACCTTCGTTAGGGTCACCCTCAAAGGGAATGCCCAAATTTTGGTGGAGGTTTATAAGTATAAGTCACAGATATACAAGACAGATATAATAACACATATTTTTGAACAGCGGAAAACAACAACAACTTTTATTTCGTTTAAAATACGCGTTACACAAACCATGCCATAATTGTCTTATAATTCTTCCAAAAACATAACATCTTCATAACTATCTTGATTACATTATTTAAAGAAAACATAAATAAACAACAAAAGTCCCATAATTGTTGTCCAAAGCCATAGTCCAAAACGAGAAAAGATCCAAACAATACATTCTTTCTCTTTAAGCTGGATGTGAAAGTTGGTCAAGCTGCGGTATTCCCTCCCTGAGAACCTGGGGGGGGGGGGGGAACGAAAGAAAAAGAGGCAAAAGGAAAAGGGTCAGTCGTAAAGACTGAGTAAGTCCTAGTCACTTTCAGTGTAAAAACGGTTAAAACAACGTGTCATATATGAACTGGAACTATACTTAAGAATGGTGTCAAGGTGGACAAGATAGACTAAGGTGATCATGATAAGTCAAGACAAGTCAAATAAAGCATCACATGTTCAAGATTCGTTGCATCGACTGTACTAGTATACCAAGCCCAGGTCACAAGTTAATCACGAAATAAATTCCACGGCCCAATATCGTGAAATGACCCTGAAACGGGGTCTGACCCAAGTACGGGGTCCTACGGAGTGCTTATCTAGTCGATCGTCTCCCTACAAGTTCTAGCTCGTCAAGTGTCCATGTCATAGTCTAATCACGAATGTAGTCACCTGTGCTGGGTCCACCTTCGGGTGTATCAGCCCTATTGTGTCAACCCCTAACATGATTCAAGATGCACATATAAATCAATGGATACCCAGTGCCTGCCCCGGAATACGTGCACGACTTTAGTCCACCGAACCTACACTGGCGTACCCCACTGTCGTCGTTCACATCTTACAATCAGCCCAGTAATCGTGCCCCACCTGGCCTAGCCCCAGGATACCTTGATACATCTAGAGGGTTACTGCTGAAAAAGGTCGAGTCTAGGGTTTCGCTTAATAGATTAGGTCATGTAATTCGTGACCTAACCCACCTAACCGATTAAGTCATGTAATTCGTGACTTAATCCTTTTCCCAGTCTAGTCATGTCAAGGTGGTTAAGTATATCATTTAAATTCGTGACTTAACCCGCCTATGTGTCATGTCAAGTTGGCTAAGTGTTTTTGTTTCAAGTTCATGACTTAGCCCTACAAATCATGTTCAAGTTGGTTAAGTTGTCTTTTCATGTTAATGACTTAACCCTAATTAGCATTAATTGATTCGTTAATGCACCGAACCACTTACATTGGATCCTGTTGTTCGTAGCCACTGGATTTGCCGGGCGGTTCCGGGGAGTTTTACGCAATGAACTCAACCCAACCTCGAGTTTCAAGCGCGATGTGACCAACTACCCACATTGGATCCTATTTTTTGTAGCAACTGAATTTGTCGGGCGGTTCCGGGCAGTTTTACACTACAAACTCAACCCAACCTCGAGTTGTCCACTTTCTTATTTTCTAAAGTCATGCCCATGTTCTTAGCTGATTCGTGTTATTTCCATAGCATGTTCATATGTCAACTTAGTGCCCAACTAAGGCATGTTTCAAGTCAAGTTATGGCATGATCAAGCCAAGTTTTCGGGCCATATTTCATGTTCTACTTATGCCAAATTTCACGGTTTATGATTATAATCAATTCAAGTTTTGCCTATTCTACCCAATCGTATCCCCAACGTATATAAATGTACTTCGTTCACAAGCATAAACAATTCAAGAGATAAAGGGGAATAACACCAAACATGTGATAGGCATATGTGACAATTCCAACATAACTTGCATAATAAACAGGCTATAACATATCACTTGGTTTCAATACTAGCACGATGATAACTTGGCATAGTAATGGTTCCAACTTAGTTTAACATGATGATTTCAACTTTACATCATAGGCATAATAATCATTGCGGGCATAATAATAATTTTATTACAAACATGAAACATTAAAGGCATGGTAATTCTATTAGGCATAGTGGATTCCAATTTAGCATTTTTAACATAATGATCCTCATCTAGCATTATAAACATAATGATTCCAACTTTTCATCATAACCTAGCAATTCCCAATTTTTCATTAACATTATAGGTATATTAACATCACAGGCATAGTTCCATGAACATCATAGACATGGTTTAATTAGCATCATAGGCATGGTTTAATCAACATAAAGATTTCAATAAACATAGTGATTCCATGGACATGTATTAGTCCAACTTGCCATACAATTAAGCCCAAGTGATTCATAACAACATCAAAATCATGATAAGTTTAACTTGCAACATTGACATAGCAATATTCCCAAATTATGATTCAAAGTTAAACAATATAAACATGGATTAATAATAGTTCCTAAATCCGGTTTCAATTCATGGCATGTCCATGTTATTTTAGCGTTTTTGCCTAAAAAGTGACATAGAACTTACAATATGAAGCAAGTAATCCAAATCAAAATTCCAAATCAAATAGCCCCAAATCCGTTGTCTAAAGCGTTGTAGTTGTTGTAGCTTCTAGTTGTAGCCTTCAAGAATCGTCCTTCGTCTTCTATAATTTTGTTCTTTGTATTTTTAATTTAGAGCTCTAGGTTTAATGGCGGCTGCATGAGGCTAAAATGAAATAGTATGATTTAGGCTAGGTCTTAGGTTCTTTTTATAGTGTTTACGAGTTGATTAGGACCGTCGATGGAGCTTGGTTTAATAGTAGCCATTCGTTTGAAGGAGAGACCAACCAGGAGCTGACACCTAGCCCTAGTGACAAGGCAAGGCTCAGAAAATCGACCAAACACAGACCAGGCCAGCCAGGGGGGCTGGGTTCGACTTGGCTCAGGGGCCAGGTCGACACGCCAGTCGTCACCGTGTCGACTTGGCAGTCGACACGGGTGACCCAGGTCGACTGCCCATTCGACCTGGGTAGCCCCAGGTCGACTACCAAGTCGAGCTGGGTGCCTTGGGCGGGAAAATTCCCGCCCTGGCCTATCCGGCCCGATTTTGAATTTTGAATTGGTTTTTCTAAGCTGTTTTGGTCTGTTTGAATTTTAAACTGAATTCTGAAACTTCTGGAGGCCATATCTTCTTCATAAGGAGTTCGTTTTACACAAACTCGGACTCTATCTCAAGTAGAATTCCTAGACGAACGCATTAGCGTATCCCGTTTCCCTTAATTCTTTGATTAGAAATTAGTTATACTTTAATTTGTAAATTTCACTGTTATTGAATACACGCGGTGTTACACAACTCTTGTGTGGACTCCAACTCAGAAAGCGCTCTGAACCTTGCTCCAATGAACTAAAACTACAAAACTAAACTACTGGCTCCCTGTGAGAAAATTAATGGGCACCCACAGTTTAGGAAGGAACAATAAACTCCAGGTCAGTCATGGGACTGGTATGAGAATATAAAACAGTTATTTTTAGGATTCATTTTAAAGTTGGGAAATTCACCGGACCACGCCGCTAACGCAGAACGTGTTTACTCTAAGTGAATACCCGTGCATACAAATACGTAATGACTTTTGAAAATGAAGCTATCACAAGGTCGTCCCACATCACACAATGCAAGCGCACACCAGATAGGCGAGTTTTATCTTATGATAACCAAAAATGCCTTCATACGAAAAATTCTCTTCAAATATTATCATGTACAGTGCGGAAATCCGTTCGCTAAATATAGAATCATAGCCCCCCGAGCCCCAATTGGTTATATTGACATATATGTATACAATCAAAATCCGGATGGCTCGTATTTGAGATTTGGATTTGCAACTTGATGATTCCTAGCACGAAAGATCAATCAGGGATACAAAGTGAAGTGTAACACGGCTTTCTCGTCCATCTCAGACACCAACAACAAATCGACGGGCAGATCAACGGTTTTCGACCAGACACCCCCCCCCCCCCCGAACATACCCAATTTCTTCAAGTTCAAAAGTGGTTTCCCACTGCTACAACTTCATCATCAATCCATATATAAGTATACAACCTAACCGCCAGTTTCTCATCAATCCGGAGTGTGAGGTTTGTCGATGTCACGTCATACACAAAGCATGCCTAGATAAGCAATGCCCTGATCATACAAGCTCATTTCATATCTTAATTATGTCACATTGTCCATTCACAACATGACCACTGATTTCCATCATTACATAACCACTTCGAGCTCATACGTCACAAACCAGATACATATCAGTGTAAATCAGTGTTCTACTGTCAATTACAATGTCAGGCACACAATCCATATAAGTCCATTCTGGGTCTGAACGGGACAAAATCCGAAAATCTCCAAATATACTCAGACTTCATGCCACTTGTAACAACACAGAAAAATACGAGCCAATTTAAAAATTTTAAATTGGTTATTTTAAAGAAATTTGAACAATTGAAATGGAATATTTCAATAAAATAGTGAATTAGAAATAGTGAGTCAGTTTGAAAATTTGAATTCAAACTTTGACTGACTGTGCAGGGTGGAAAATATAACGGATTTTAGCGAAACCAAAAATATTTAAATCTGTTTATCAATACCTTTCTAACGAATCTGAAAAATCGAAGTTTCATTATGGGAATCAAAAGTTATGGCCGAATGAATTTTCAGAAAGGCCGCTATATATAATATATAGCCCTGGAAAATTGATATTTTGCAAACAACCTCGGAATTCCACGAAACCACTTTTGTTGGGTCCGGGATGTCAAATTATTGCTATGTTTCAAATTTCATAATTTTTGAAGCTAGTATGTGAGCGTGGCAAAAGAAATTGTGTTTTGTCAATTTCTGTTAAATTTGATCGACCAGAAAATGGCCATTTTTCAAACGATCTTAGAACTCGACGAAACTAGTTTTGTTGGGACTGTAGCATCAAAACATAGCTAGAATTATTTTTCTGGAATTTTTCGAATCAGTTTGTGGCCCTGGCAAATTGAAATGTATGTTCAAAGTTAAAATTAAATGTTTTATACTTTAATTTGAAGAATAACTGACTGTAACAGTCGAATTGGCCAACGAAACATATCTCATTGTGTCCGGGATGGGGGCATTTAGCTAGGGGCGACAGTCGTTGGGTTTGAATTGGGGTTCGTATGGGAAAACCCTAATTTTCGGAATAATATATATATCGGCGAATTAGAAAATTCCTTTCATAAATTATAATAAAAAAACCCCGCTCTCTCTCGTTTAACGGCGGAAAACTGATCGCCACTTCCACTCCAAATCGCCGCCGCCTCAGCCCCCTATCGATGCCGCCACCTACCTCCATCGACGCGCCTCCTCCTCCTCTTCAGATCCGTCCAACCCTTACACCCCCTCGACCACCGTATCGCCTGAATCGAGCCCTCCAAGTCGCTGATTTCCAGCGCTGCCCCGATCGCCAGAGACCACCGAACCACCTCCGACCACCACCAACCGACTCTCCTCTCCTCCATCTTCCACGCTGTACCCTCCGATCATCCCATCGTGCCACGGTTTTCGCGAAAACCGCAACCCTAGTTTTGAACCATCGTGAAAGGTGAGTTATTTTTGATGTTTTCACTTTGAAAAATCATATCTTTATGGTCTGTTGACGAAATTCGATGAAACATGAAACATCGGGACCGCAAGGAAGCTCTCTACCACATAGAAGAGACCGCGGATTTTTCTGAGTCATCTACGATTTTTAGCACTCCGAAAACCAATGTGAGAAATCTAAATTAAATGATTTTAAATGGAAAATGTCGTGTATAAATTATATAAGCGAAATATAAATTACACACGTGTTGTATACCTCATGTACAGGCGATGTGTAAGCTATATAAGCGAAGTATGAATTATACATGCATAGAATAATTGATATATGTGTTTAGATGTAAGTGAAATATAGAAATTATAATATATATGTATATATATATATATACACACACACATCCCCTCGTCCACAAACCATGGACGATATTTATTGTTGTGAATTGGTGTGAAATATTGGATGAAAAATGCGAATGGTTGAATAATTGTTTGTGGTTGATATTGTTTGGTTGTGGTTGAAAAATACCCATTGGTGATTGAAATGAATTGGAAATAATTGTGGAAATAAAAATAAAGCATGCCGCCTGCGTGCGAATTAGATGCATGAATCCCCATTGTCAAAAACCGCGAGGTTTTAAGGTAGAGCGAGGAGCCTACTAGGGACGGTGCCAGTTTCAACTACCCTACCGTTATGCTGCCGAAATTTTGAATAATATTCATGTGTTAGAATTATTTTCATATGTTGAAATTATCTTCATGCGTTGAAATTAAAGTCATGTGTTGAAACTATATCCATGTGTGGAAATGCTCATGTGTTGAGAAGTGATGTGTGAATCTTAAATTCATATATGAGTGAATGAAGTGTTTAAACAATAAAAATCACCTTTTTATAATATATATGAAGTATGTAAAATATTCGCCTTATATATAAATAGTTCAACAATAAAAATTTCATCTTTCTTATATGAACAACATATATAAAATATCCACGTGTGGAGATGCTCATGTGTTGAGAAGTGTGTGTATTGGAAAAGTTCATGTGTTGAATAAAAAGATTGAACAATCAAAATTACATTTTTATTGAAATTATAAAGTGTTGAAAACATTCATGTGTCGAATAAATAATTCAAATGATAAAAATATCATTTTTATCATGTATGTGATATGCTAAAGATATGCGAGCGTTGAAATAAATATTTGTGAGAGAAATATTATTTTTAACATGCATAGGAACTAAATAAAATAGTCATGTGTTGAAATATATTTTAGTTCGCCAAAATTATCATCCTTGGAATGTGAAGTGTTAAAAATAGCCACTTATTCAAATAAATATGCATGAGTTGAAATATTCATTAATAGCTAATGATACGATTTTTGCCTATGCATGCAACATTAGAATGAATGGTGTTTTTAAACCAAAGTGAATCATATATGAAGTTGAATGGAAATTGATAAGTGATAAAAATTACATATATGTACATGCATATTTATTGAACAGGTTATGGCAAAGAGGCTAGAGAAGAGGAATAAAATTTTGTGCCCGACAAATAGGTACACGTTTACTGTTTTGTTTGGGTGATGATTTTATGAGCCTGTTGGCTAGCCGCTTGGCTTTTTCTTTTTCTTTTTGACATGAGACGCCCATGTGGCTATTTGGGAATTTTCCCAGCCCCTCCCGTACAAAGGAGGTTATGGCGAAATTTTCCAAAATTTAAAGGCGTTAGTGAAATATTTGAAGTGAAAACGATATAGGAATTTTTGAATGAACTATATTTATATAAATATATAAATATAAATAAAATTAAAACGAAACGTGGCCGTGCAGTTCTTGTTTCGAAACCGTGATTTCAAATGACTAGTGCGAGAAATCTGACCATTGGATTTTCCCGAAACCACAACCGTTGGGTTCGCCTTGGAAATATCTTTTCAATGGCACCAACTTTGTGAAGATCAGACGGCTGGATTGTCTGGAATGTTTAACTCAAATCTGAAGAAAAACAGCACCAGAAACGATTATATATATATATATATATATATATATATATATATATATATATAATTAAATTAAATCGAATAACGACGCTGCAGTTCTTAAATTGAAATCGTAACTTCTAATGGCTAGTGTGAAAGATCCGACCGTCGGATTTTCCCAAAACTGGAACCGTTGGATTCGTTTTGAAATGATCTTTCTAATGATATAAAATTTGTGAAGATCCAACGGTTAGATTTTCAGATATGTGTTAAAAAAATTAGTGAAAAACAGCGCCAGTGCATCGGCATGACATGAATCGTCGTTTAATTAAATATGGCCGTTTTAAATAAATAAAAATGGCGATATATCGTTATGAAATACTATAGACGATATAGAGTGGAAATAAACCAATTTTGTTGTGTTTGCTTGATATGTGATGGTTGAATGTATTTAACATGAAAATTATAACTAAAGAACTGAAATGTGAATGTTGAATAGTCCAACCATGTGATAAATTGATTTTAAAATCTAAATATACGTGGGTTATTTGAAAAGGCCGAGTTCATCTCATTTCAAATAATCGATCGACGTTGAGAAGTCGAAGACTCGAAGATGGTGAAGACCGACGATCTTCACATCGGATGGATGGGCGCTACTGACGCTCGTGATTGGAGTAGCTACCGTGAAGGAGCTGAAGTAGTAGCCGTCCAGACATACTGCTGATTGTACGGATATGCGAGGAATTGGTGCCTCCGGTTTCGTTCAAACCTAGAACGGACTTTTAAATGGACTGTGTGTCTGACATTGGATTTTGTTCTATGCTGATTGATCTCTGTTAAATATATATCTGTTTGGCGACGGAGAATTTATTCTCTTGCTTAATGCCCTTTTCTGAGACGTACAAGCTCAGAGGTTATGTATTGATAGAAATCAGTCGCATGGAGTGGATTGCCTATGTGGCACGCCTAAGTGGCACATGATCAAGGCTTCTGTTGCAAAGCAAAGTCTTGTGGTTGATGATCAAAGCATGGTCTGTGTGATGTAGCTTTGTGTATAACGTGAATTCGCGAGCCTCACACCCCGGTATGAGTCAAAAACAGGAGATGGACTGCTGGGAGAGCACAACGTTTCTTTCTATCTAAGGTGGTGTCAGTGACCTACCAGTCCTGACATTATATATACTTTTCACCTGTGTGGTTGTTGGAATGCGAGGCGCCTCGATTATAGGTCTGTAAGGACCGGGAAACGTATGTTCAGGAATAACTAATCCTCAAAAGTAAGAGAGGACCGGCCCAGCCGATTCCAAGGATCATAGTGGGGTCCTGGGACATTTGCTAGAGTGTCTCAAATCGGAGAGGAGCTTGCCCCTTGCCTCGACTCATGAAGGAATCCAATTTCCAGTACGAAATATGCGGACGTGATTGTATTATTAGTATGGCGACATAGTAGATGGTAGCTACGCCGCCTAGGATTGATATTCATGATTGAATTTGCTTTCGAAAACATATATGCACTAGTAATAATATCAAACACTTTTGTTTTATTCATATGAAGCATTTTTAGCCAATATAAGGTAAAACTCTATCCTCCGGCTTGCGTTGCATTGTGTGATGGGACCTGAGTCTTATAATGGCTTCATTTTATAAAAAGCATTGAGATGATTTAATCATTTACTTTATTTCTTGCACTAGCACTCATTGGAGTAAACCCGTTCCGCGAAAGTGGCGTGGTCCTTTGATTTGCCTTATTATTGTTGTTAATAAGTTATGTAGATTTCTCATACCAGTTCCATGACTGACTCGTAGTTTGTTTCACCTTGCAAACTCGGGTGCCCTCATTTTCACATGGGCAGCCTAGTTACAGGTATCTGGTGCACCTTTTGGCTCATGGCGAGGGTTGACTACACCGTGCTGACTTTGACTCTTTCCGCCATTATAGTATATGTATTATGATTCCGCTATTGGCGATGTAGACTGATATTTATTTTGTGTACTCTTTATGTATGATTCCACCTCTGGCGATGGTGACTGATTATGTATTATTATGCACTAAGTTGTATCCTGCACTGTGCTCTCTGATGTGGTGATATCTATATGATTCCGCTGTCATATGTGTGTAAATTATTCTATTTTATGTTTATGCTATTATCTGTGATCTGCTAATGATGATTAATGTGTTATATTCCAATGATTATCCTTAAAACCGTGTAACGGGGTTTTGGGATCATCACAGCTGGTATCAGAGCTTTGGTTAACCTTAGTTCTGGAGTCTAACACATTAAACACTTCGTCAAAATAGAATCAGTAGTATTCTAAGGCGAGTAGCTCATTAGAGATAGGACTAGTAAAGTCCTAGAATGAGCCAAGCAGAATAGCAAAAACCATTTGATCAGTCCATTGTTATCTTTCCTTAAGATTTTCTGCTTAACCATGCAATAAATTATCGTTTCTGTAGCTAACTCTTTTCTTGCTTATACAGAATTTAAAAAATGGCTACCCGAGCAGCCGCCGCTAGAGGAGGCCTTGCTGGCCGTGGCAGAGGACAGGGAGAAGTCCCAGTCGAAGAAGGACCTTTGATACAACCCCCAACCGCTCAATACTTCGAGCTGGACCACGTAGCTAAGAGATACAAAAACCTAGGAGGCAAGACCTTCTGGGGAACTGGCACAATAATAGAGGCACTTGCATGGCTCAAAACATGCGAGAAAATATTAGAAAGCCTAAGGCTTGGAGATCAAGATAAACCTATTATGGGTGCCTGGCTTATGCAAGAACAAGCGAAACTATGGTGGGAATCTCTCACCACTGGGAATAGAGAAGCCGGAAGAACCTGGGACGGATTCAGAGAACTCTTCAAAGAGAAATCTTGTGACGGCCTGGAATTTCGCTCGATCTGAATCAGTCGTTAAACCGATCTAGACCGTTCGAAACCCCTGACTGTTGAGAACAGGACAAATCAGAACACAAACAGAAGAACATTTCATTGTATATTACAACAATGCATCAGATTTCAAGAATATACAGAGTATAAATGAATAAATATTACACAGAAATATCAGAGATTTAAATTACATTTAAATACATAGCAGCGGAAAAATAATATAAAGCACAACTGAAGGTGATATACGGATACAGAGCTTTCCGGATATCATTCCAGCTGTAAACCAGGATCCTGTGAATATAAATCTGCAAAACCAAAACTACTAGCTGCCCGTGCGGAAAATAGGGGCACCCAGAGTTTAGGTTAAAACAATAAACTCCAGGTCAGTCATGTGACTGGTGTGAGAACTAAAACAGTTATTTAAAACTTTATTTTAAAAGAAAGTAATTCAAGGGACCACGCCGCATAACACGGAACGGGTTTCCTCCCAAGAATACCAGTGCATAGAATAAACAACGCAATGCTTTTTCGAAAAATGAAGCTATTATAAGACCCAGGTCCTATCATACAATGCAACGCAAGCCGGGGGATAGGGTTTTCCCTTATAATAGCCAAACATGCTTAGTATGTTTAAAACAAATCATTTGATACTATAATAAGTGTATAGTGTCAAAACGTTTCAATCATAAATATAAATCATAGACGGCATGGGTACCATATATCATGTCGCCATACTAGTTCTACAATTAAAACCGCAATACACGTATTGGAAATTGGGTTTCCGTCATGAGTCGAGGCAAGGGGCAAGCTCCTCTCCGCGTTCGAGACACTCTAGCAAATGTCCCAGGATTACGCACACTGGGTAACCCCTGGATGCTTCAGGGCCGGTCCTCACTTACGTTAGAGGATTAGTATTCCTGAACACACGTTTCCCGGTCCTTACAGACCTATAATCGAGGCGCCTCATCCAACAACCACAAAGGTGAAAAGTATATATATGTTAGGGCTGGTAAGTCACTGACACCACCAAAGCTAGAAAGAAACGTGCGCTCTCCCTGCAGTCCGTATCCCGTTTTTAACTCATACCGAGGTGTGAGGCTCGCGAATTCACGCTATACACAAAGCTACGCCACAAAGGCCATGCTTTGATCATCAACCACAAGACTTTGCTTTTCAACAGAAGCCTTGATAATTGCACCTTAGCGTGCCACACAGGCAATTCATGCCATGCGATTGATATCTATCGATATATAACCTCTAAGCTCGTACGTCTCAGAGAAGGGCGTTAAGCAAGAGAATAAATTCTCCGTCGCCAAACAGATATATATTTAACAGAAATCAATCAACACAGAATAAAATCCAATGTCAGACACACAATCCATTTACAAGTCCGTTCTGGGTCTGAACGAAACCAGAGGCACTTTCCTCGCATATCCATCCATCTCCAAGTACGTCTGGACGACCACCAACTATTTCCATCCTCTTGGGTGTACTGCCCAATCAGGATCGTCAGTAATTATCCAAACGATGTGAAGACTTCCGGTCTTCGACCATCGTCTTCATCTTCGACTTATCGTCGAATCGGTTATTCAGAATGGGTATAAACCCGGACTTCCCGAACAACCCGCGTATGTTAAAAACAAATGTTACACAAACACAACATACGCCTCATTCCAATTCATTAGTCACTAACCGCAAATTAGCAAGAGAACAATTTTCTAAACATTAACCCCGAAGGCCGAAACCAACATCAGATCAATACCCAGGAAACCATTCTTCTTAGCCAACCTACAGCTAGTTCCTAAATTCCACATTCTCAGGGAAAGGTTCCCATTAATTTTATCCAAGATAAATTCTTTAAAATTTATCCTGAAATCTTCCTTTGGATGTTATTTAAAACCAAATTATGGTTTTTCCAACTAGTCGAGATTAGCGAACCACAACGAAGTAATTACTTATTTTATTTCCCAATCCCAACCTATCCATCCCATGAAGCAAAACTGGTAATACTCCATATCTAACACCGTGGTGTTATCGGTAAAATTAATTACCATTTCACGTTCAAATCTAATTAAAGATTTAACTATCGCTTTGGAGCAAAACTGGCGATACTCCATTCTCGCTCATTTCTAAATTTGATAATTTAGATTATCAATTCGAATTTCAATCTAATTGCAGATTCGTTGAAACTCCTTTTACTGGGTTAAAGAACTAGGTGTTATTTAAAACACAGTTCACGACAAACCCAAATCACATTCTATTTGTTATTGGGTTAAAGAACTAGTGTTATTTAAAACACCGTTCACGATAAACCCATTTCAAATTCAATCAAATATATTAGAAATTCGATTATTTAAAACCTCTTTTTAATCTAATTTATTTATTTAAAAATAATTAGGTTTTAAATTTAGTTCAAAACTAGTTCATTTCGATAAAAATCTATTTTTATCTTTTCAAATATGGAGTTTTTCATCCCAATTCTTCCCAAATCATTTCTTATGATTTTACACAAATTATTGATATTTTTAATAATTTTATCAAGGCCTGTACAGTCGATTTCCAACAATGGCCATCGAACTGCACTTACAGCGACCTTTTTCGAATTTGATTTGGACGTATCTCCAAATCCAACCGTTAGATTTTGAATTTCTAATATTCGTTAGAAAGCTCTTTTCGATACGAACCCAACGGTTCCGGTTTTAGGAGAATCCGACGGTCGGATCTCCCGTAATGTCCGTTTGAAATAAATGGTCGAAATTTACGAACTGCCGCGGCGCGGCGCGTTCTATTCAGGCCATTATATTATATATATAATATATATTTCGTCGATTCCTATTTAAAACGAATTATATATATAGTTTTGAATTCGTTTCAAAAGCAAATTCAACTTCCATTTCAATTCAAATCAAAATTCAATTCTTCTTTATAAATTCGTTTTAAAATTCATTTCTATTCAATTCAAATTTCAATTCAATTTGAATTCATTTCACTTCATTTTAAATTCAATTCGAATTCGTTTTCCAATTCAATTCAATTCAATTCAATTCAAATTGGTTTTTTATTCGATTCAAATTCATTTTCTATTCAAATTAAATTCGTTTCGGTTTCTATTTGAATCAAGTTCATTATATATTCAATTTGAAATCAAATTGGTTTTCTATTCGATTCAAATTCGAAATCGTTTTATATTCAATTCAAATCGAAATCGTTATATATTCAATTCATTTCGAAATCGTTTTATATTCAATTCATTTCGAAATCGTTATATATTCAATTCATTTCGAAATCGTTATATATTCAATTCATTTCGAAATCGTTATATATTCAATTCATTTCGAAATCGTTATATATTCAATTCATTTCGAAATCGTTATATATTCAATTCATTTCGAAATCGTTATATATTCAATTCATTTCGAAATCGTTATATATTCAATTCATTTCGAAATCGTTATATATTCAATTCATTTCGAAATCGTTATATATTCAATCCATTTCGAAATCGTTATATATTCAATTCATTTCGAAATCGTTATATATTCAATTCATTTCGAAATCGTTATATATTCAATTCATTTCGAAATCGTTATATATTCAATTCATTTCGAAATCGTT
Source organism: Allium sativum (assembly GCA_030737875.1). Taxonomy (NCBI): domain Eukaryota; kingdom Viridiplantae; phylum Streptophyta; class Magnoliopsida; order Asparagales; family Amaryllidaceae; genus Allium; species Allium sativum. The sequence continues at coordinate 660,867,447 of CM060918.1, read as the reverse complement.
ATATATTCAATTCATTTCGAAATCGTTATATATTCAATCCATTTCGAAATCGTTATATATTCAATCCATTTCGAAATCGTTATATATTCAATTCATTTCGAAATCGTTATATATTCAATTCATTTCGAAATCGTTATATATTCAATTCATTTCGAAATCGTTAAAATCGATATAAATATCGTTCGCGTCAAAATGGCGCATCACTATTCAACACGGCTTTATATATTCTGTTTCAAATATTTCTTTTTGTCAACACACGACTAATCTCAACGAATGAGTACCGTCCATGTGTGACTATTTTTGGTTAAAATATTTCGTTCAACACATGACTAATCTCAACGGATGAGTACAGTCAACACATGAACCTTATTTTATATTGATAAAGATGTAAATTTTATTATAAAAATAATTCGTTCAACACATGACTAATCCCAACGGATGAGTATAGTCAACACATGAACCTTTATTTTATATTATTCTTTATATTTCAAATTGGAATGAGGCCCAATCAATTACCATATAAAGTTAATTACATGGATTTTCATACAACACATGTATATAATAGCATTGCAAAATAATCAACCATCAACCAAAGTGCACTACACTGTATAAGCATCAAATATAGATATCTAACGCTTATAACAGCCTGTCAATCAATCGATCGACATATTTAATCAATCAGGATGAGTGAACTTCATATTTCATCCCAACACCCGTGTGGGGTTTCAAACAATCAAACACAGATTTTATTTGTGCAGTTGGGCGATGTGTAAAATTTATCGACCCAATCAATGTCATTCAAATAGGTGTACATAAACAAACCGTCCGGTTTGTAAATGAATATTTTATTTATTCGCATTCACGTTAAAAATTATATTTTTAACGATAAAACAATTTATCTTAACATATGAATATCTATTCAGTTCATTTATTCAATAAATGATTATTTTTATTTTTCTAACATATTTTAGAAAATTTCGGCGGCATAACGGCACGATACTAGAAACGGGACAAGGCCTAGCCTTGTCCCCGGTCTAGTGAAGGCCCACGCCATTCACACATCAATCAAATCAATTTCATTTTGCAAACCACAAATTTGGAGTAAGGGTCTAACCTAGCCTTACTCCTTCGCCTTATAACGGCGCACATCTAATCCTAATCAATTTATCGATTCGATTTTTCACACCACAAACCACATTCAAACCAATATCTCAATCAATCACCAAACATCCAAACAAACAAGTCCATGGTATGTGGACGGGTGTCGGGTGCTACTAAGCACCGTCTGCATCCTAGTATATATATATAAATATAACTAGAAAAAGAAATTGAAAGGTGAGAAGTTCTCACAAATAGCTATCCTAGCTCCACGGCACTTCTTTGATAGAAATCTTCATCGCTATCGCATCTTCGTCATCTTTATTGCCCGTAGCCTCTATATATATAAAAATCGAATTTTTAGTTCAAAGTTCAATATATAAAAATCATATTTTTAGTTCAAAGTTCAATATATAAAAATCATATTTTTAGTTCGAAGTTCAATATATAAAAATCGAATTTTTAGTTCGAAGTTCAATATATAAAAATCGAATTTTTAGTTCGAAGTTCAATATATAAAAATCGAATTTTTAGTTCGAAGTTCAATATATAAAAATCGAATTTTTAGTTCGAAGTTCAATATATAAAAATCGAATTTTTAGTTCGAAGTTCAATATATAAAAATCGAATTTTTAGTTCGAAGTTCAATATATAAAAATCGAATTTTTAGTTCGAAGTTCAATATATAAAAATCGAATTTTTAGTTCGAAGTTCAATATATAAAAATCATCACTTTACTTTAACGTATATAAAATAAAAATCAGATTTTTATTTCATTACATACACAAAGATGATATCTTTATACTCTCTATTCTATAAAGATTATATTTTTAATACTTTAAAAATATAAAAATCATATTTTGACATCATCTATATAGTAAAGACTATATTTTTAATACTTTGAAAATATAAAAATCATATTTTTAATACTTTAAAAATATAAAAATCATATTTTTCTTTAACTAGTAATCAAATCTTTTTTTTCTAATCAGTTTTAATCCTTTTGAAAAATCAGTTTTTATTTTCTTTTAAAACAGTTTTTATAATTCTTTTAAAAATTCTGTTTTTAAAACCCTTTTAAAAATTCTGTTTTTAGAACTCTTTTAAAAAAAAACAAAACAGTTTTAAAATTCCTATTAAATCTGTTTTTAAATCTTAAAAATCAGTTTTTCAGTTTCTTTTAAAAATTCAGTTTTAAGTTTCTTTTAAAAACTCAGTTTTAAGTTTCTTTTAAAAACTCAGTTTTAACAAAATATAAAAATCAGTATTTAAACTTATTAATAAAAACAGAAATAACATATTAATAAAATCAGTATTTTTTTTTCCTGTTTTATAAAATAAAAATAAGACAATAAAATAAAATAAAAAGAATTGCTTACAGGGGGGGCTGGAGCGTCGGAGGTCGGTGGGCTCTGCTTGGTCGGGGTCAGGAAGGCAAAGGGGAGCGGCAGGCGGTGGTGGCGGTTGCGTCGGCGGCACGATGGGTAGCTGAAGGGGGAATCGTGGATTGATGGAGGGCGTCGCGCTGGGGAGGCTTCCACCAGAGGTCGGCGGCTCCGACAGGGAAGGGCGCGAGGTAGTGGTGGCGGCGGTGGTTCATCCCCCCCGTCGCCCGCCTCTGATTTCCCCCTTTCTTTCTTTCTTTTTTTTTTTTTTTTTTTTGGTCAACGGCTGAAATGAGGGGAGAGGATGAGTGTATATATTTAATTAATTATTTATTTTATTTCTTTTTAATTTCAAAAAGTTGCTTTTGCTATCGTACCCCAATCGAGACCCAACGAATGTCGCCCCTAGCGTTTTACCCCCATTCCGAACACAATGGGATATGTATCGTAGGTTGATTCGACTGTTTGAATTAGTTTTCGTTGAATTTACATTTAAATCACTAAATTGAATTTTAAATGTACATTTCAAATTACCAGGGTCACATACTAACTAGAAAAATTCCAGAAAAATATTTTCTAGCTTCGTATTGACGATACGGTCCTAACAAAACTAGTTTCGCCGAATTCTGAGACCGTTAGAAAAATGGCCAATTTCCAGTCGATTAAAATCAACTGAAATGGTCAAAACACGTTTTCCTTTGCCACGCTCACATATTGATTCGAAAAATTATGAAATTTGGAATCTAGCAATAATTTGACACTGCGGACCCAACAAAACTGGTTTCGTCGAAATCCGAGGTCGTTTGCAAAATGTCCATTTTTAAGGGCCTGAATTCCATAGCGACTATTCAGAATTTCCAACTGGACATATCTTTCGATTCCCGATATGAAATCTTGATTTTTCGGATTCGTTGGAAAGATACTATCAATTAGACCCCATTATTTTTGGTTTCACTAAAATCCGGATTGTTTTGCACCCGGTACATTCAATTGAAGTTTGAAATCGAATTATCGAACTACCGCGCCATTTTCAATTCCTATTTATAATTATATATAATTATTTATATTCTAACGACGACGTATATAATATATACGCTCGAATTATATTCAAAATAAATTTTCTCGTCGATTTTATTTAAAATAATCTATTTTAAATATTCAAAATTCGCTAAAACTGCCAAAATAAAAATTTTAAACTGGCCCAGATTTTCCGGGTTATTACAATCTCCCCCACTTAAAACTTTTCGTCCTCGAAAAGGAACAAAGTCGAAAGTGGTTTGATTATTCAATTCTATGTTCGATCTGGCTTCCATTCTCCAACTCTTTAGTTTCTGAGAATTTTCAAAACTTCAAAAATTTGGCTAACACCCTAAATTTTCGAAAAATTTCGCCATAACCTCCCCTGCACCGGGAGCATCGGGGAATTTCAAATAGCTTCCCCGGTCCTTCAGATCTCAAAAAGAAAAAGAAAAAGCCAAGCGGCTAGCCAATAGGCTCACAAAATCATCATCACCCAAACAAAACAGGAAATTATGTAGTAAACATGTACCTATTTGTCGGGCAAACAAATTTTATTCTCTGCTCTAGCCTCCTTGCTATGACCTGTTCAATGTAAGTATAGGTATATGCAAGCAAATGCGACCAATTTTCAATACAATTCAATATTTGGTACAATTAGGCATAATGGTTCAAAATTATCAATCAAATAAACAAACAACACAAACATCAATCAATTAGTGAATTAGAGTTTCAAATTCATAATTTTGATATATATACAAAAAATCATGTTTTTGATGCCAATTTACAACAATGTGTTCTAACTATATTAGTTTTGGTTCTCACACCAGTCTAATGGAAATATATAGATATCACACCTTCGTTACTCGAACATGAATACTAATGACAACTAGTCAATCATCAGAATCATCTTCGGGCCACTAGAGTATGATTCCATATCTATCCAATATATTAAAACTTCGAATATACGTTCATGACGCGTATACGCGAAATCTTTATATACTCGATTGTCCATATTCAAAATAAATAAATATTCAAATACGTTTTAAAATGGTTTTAAATTTTCAAAACAAAATTGTTTTCATTTGAAAAATACACTCTTCACACTCGTTCTAGGATACTACTGATCCTATCTCTAACGAGTCATTCTAATTGGATATTACTAATCCAATATCTGATGAATTCTTTCGTATGGTTCTAATGTGTCTTGTTCTCGAGCTCTGTAAACCAAAGCTCTGATACCAAATGTGACGGCCTGGAATTTCGCTCGATCTGAATCAGTCGTTAAACCGATCTAGACCGTTCGAAACCCCTGACTGTTGAGAACAGGACAAATCAGAACACAAACAGAAGAACATTTCATTGTATATTACAACAATGCATCAGATTTCAAGAATATACAGAGTATAAATGAATAAATATTACACAGAAATATCAGAGATTTAAATTACATTTAAATACATAGCAGCGGAAAAATAATATAAAGCACAACTGAAGGTGATATACGGATACAGAGCTTTCCGGATATCATTCCAGCTGTAAACCAGGATCCTGTGAATATAAATCTGCAAAACCAAAACTACTAGCTGCCCGTGCGGAAAATAGGGGCACCCAGAGTTTAGGTTAAAACAATAAACTCCAGGTCAGTCATGTGACTGGTGTGAGAACTAAAACAGTTATTTAAAACTTTATTTTAAAAGAAAGTAATTCAAGGGACCACGCCGCATAACACGGAACGGGTTTCCTCCCAAGAATACCAGTGCATAGAATAAACAACGCAATGCTTTTTCGAAAAATGAAGCTATTATAAGACCCAGGTCCTATCATACAATGCAACGCAAGCCGGGGGATAGGGTTTTCCCTTATAATAGCCAAACATGCTTAGTACGTTTAAAACAAATCATTTGATACTATAATAAGTGTATAGTGTCAAAACGTTTCAATCATAAATATAAATCATAGACGGCATGGGTACCATATATCATGTCGCCATACTAGTTCTACAATTAAAACCGCAATACACGTATTGGAAATTGGGTTTCCGTCATGAGTCGAGGCAAGGGGCAAGCTCCTCTCCGCGTTCGAGACACTCTAGCAAATGTCCCAGGATTACGCACACTGGGTAACCCCTGGATGCTTCAGGGCCGGTCCTCACTTACGTTAGAGGATTAGTATTCCTGAACACACGTTTCCCGGTCCTTACAGACCTATAATCGAGGCGCCTCATCCAACAACCACAAAGGTGAAAAGTATATATATGTCAGGGCTGGTAAGTCACTGACACCACCAAAGCTAGAAAGAAACGTGCGCTCTCCCTGCAGTCCGTATCCCGTTTTTAACTCATACCGAGGTGTGAGGCTCGCGAATTCACGCTATACACAAAGCTACGCCACAAAGGCCATGCTTTGATCATCAACCACAAGACTTTGCTTTTCAACAGAAGCCTTGATCATTGCACCTTAGCGTGCCACACAGGCAATTCATGCCATGCGATTGATATCTATCGATATATAACCTCTAAGCTCGTACGTCTCAGAGAAGGGCGTTAAGCAAGAGAATAAATTCTCCGTCGCCAAACAGATATATATTTAACAGAAATCAATCAACACAGAATAAAATCCAATGTCAGACACACAATCCATTTACAAGTCCGTTCTGGGTCTGAACGAAACCGGAGGCACTTTCCTCGCATATCCATCCATCTCCAAGTACGTCTGGACGACCACCAACTATTTCCATCCTCTTGGGTGTACTGCCCAATCAGGATCGTCAGTAATTATCCAAACGATGTGAAGACTTCCGGTCTTCGACCATCGTCTTCATCTTCGACTTATCGTCGAATCGGTTATTCAGAATGGGTATAAACCCGGACTTCCCGAACAACCCGCGTATGTTAAAAACAAATGTTACACAAACACAACATACGCCTCATTCCAATTCATTAGTCACTAACCGCAAATTAGCAAGAGAACAATTTTCTAAACATTAACCCCGAAGGCCGAAACCAACATCAGATCAATACCCAGGAAACCATTCTTCTTAGCCAACCTACAGCTAGTTCCTAAATTCCACATTCTCAGGGAAAGGTTCCCATTAATTTTATCCAAGATAAATTCTTTAAAATTTATCCTGAAATCTTCCTTTGGATGTTATTTAAAACCAAATTATGGTTTTTCCAACTAGTCGAGATTAGCGAACCACAACGAAGTAATTATTTATTTTATTTCCCAATCCCAACCTATCCATCCCATGAAGCAAAACTGGTAATACTCCATATCTAACACCGTGGTGTTATCGGTAAAATTAATTACCATTTCACGTTCAAATCTAATTAAAGATTTAACTATCGCTTTGGAGCAAAACTGGCGATACTCCATTCTCGCTCATTTCTAAATTTGATAATTTAGATTATCAATTCGAATTTCAATCTAATTGCAGATTCGTTGAAACTCCTTTTACTGGGTTAAAGAACTAGGTGTTATTTAAAACACAGTTCACGACAAACCCAAATCACATTCTATTTGTTATTGGGTTAAAGAACTAGTGTTATTTAAAACACCGTTCACGATAAACCCATTTCAAATTCAATCAAATATATTAGAAATTCGATTATTTAAAACCTCTTTTTAATCTAATTTATTTATTTAAAAATAATTAGGTTTTAAATTTAGTTCAAAACTAGTTCATTTCGATAAAAATCTATTTTTATCTTTTCAAATATGGAGTTTTTCATCCCAATTCTTCCCAAATCATTTCTTATGATTTTACACAAATTATTGATATTTTTAATAATTTTATCAAGGCCTGTACAGTCGATTTCCAACAATGGCCATCGAACTGCACTTACAGCGACCTTTTTCGAATTTGATTTTGACGTATCTCCAAATCCAACCGTTAGATTTTGAATTTCTAATATTCGTTAGAAAGCTCTTTTTGATACGAACCCAACGGTTCCGGTTTTAGGAGAATCCGACGGTCGGATCTCCCGTAATGTCCGTTTGAAATAAATGGTCGAAATTTACGAACTGCCGCGGCGCGGCGCGTTCTATTCAGGCCATTATATTATATATATAATATATATATAATATATATTTCGTCGATTCCTATTTAAAACGAATTATATATAGTTTTGAATTCGTTTCAAAAGCAAATTCAACTTCCATTTCAATTCAAATCAAAATTCAATTCTTCTTTATAAATTCGTTTTAAAATTCATTTCTATTCAATTCAAATTTCAATTCAATTTGAATTCATTTCACTTCATTTTAAATTCAATTCGAATTCGTTTTCCAATTCAATTCAATTCAATTCAATTCAAATTGGTTTTTTATTCGATTCAAATTCATTTTCTATTCAAATTAAATTCGTTTCGGTTTCTATTTGAATCAAGTTCATTATATATTCAATTTGAAATCAAATTGGTTTTCTATTCGATTCAAATTCGAAATCGTTTTATATTCAATTCAAATCGAAATCGTTATATATTCAATTCATTTCGAAATCGTTTTATATTCAATTCATTTCGAAATCGTTATATATTCAATTCATTTCGAAATCGTTATATATTCAATTCATTTCGAAATCGTTATATATTCAATTCATTTCGAAATCGTTATATATTCAATTCATTTCGAAATCGTTATATATTCAATTCATTTCGAAATCGTTATATATTCAATTCATTTCGAAATCGTTATATATTCAATTCATTTCGAAATCGTTATATATTCAATTCATTTCGAAATCGTTATATATTCAATCCATTTCGAAATCGTTATATATTCAATTCATTTCGAAATCGTTATATATTCAATTCATTTCGAAATCGTTATATATTCAATTCATTTCGAAATCGTTATATATTCAATTCATTTCGAAATCGTTATATATTCAATCCATTTCGAAATCGTTATATATTCAATCCATTTCGAAATCGTTATATATTCAATTCATTTCGAAATCGTTATATATTCAATTCATTTCGAAATCGTTATATATTCAATTCATTTCGAAATCGTTAAAATCGATATAAATATCGTTCGCGTCAAAATGGCGCATCACTATTCAACACGGCTTTATATATTCTGTTTCAAATATTTCTTTTTGTCAACACACGACTAATCTCAACGAATGAGTACCGTCCATGTGTGACTATTTTTGGTTAAAATATTTCGTTCAACACATGACTAATCTCAACGGATGAGTACAGTCAACACATGAACCTTATTTTATATTGATAAAGATGTAAATTTTATTATAAAAATAATTCGTTCAACACATGACTAATTCCAACGGATGAGTATAGTCAACACATGAACCTTTATTTTATATTATTCTTTATATTTCAAATTGGAATGAGGCCCAATCAATTACCATATAAAGTTAATTACATGGATTTTCATACAACACATGTATATAATAGCATTGCAAAATAATCAACCATCAACCAAAGTGCACTACACTGTATAAGCATCAAATATAGATATCTAACGCTTATAACAGCCTGTCAATCAATCGATCGACATATTTAATCAATCAGGATGAGTGAACTTCATATTTCATCCCAACACCCGTGTGGGGTTTCAAACAATCAAACACAGATTTTATTTGTGCAGTTGGGCGATGTGTAAAATTTATCGACCCAATCAATGTCATTCAAATAGGTGTACATAAACAAACCGTCCGGTTTGTAAATGAATATTTTATTTATTCGCATTCACGTTAAAAATTATATTTTTAACGATAAAACAATTTATCTTAACATATGAATATCTATTCAGTTCATTTATTCAATAAATGATTATTTTTATTTTTCTAACATATTTTAGAAAATTTCGGCGGCATAACGGCACGATACTAGAAACGGGACAAGGCCTAGCCTTGTCCCCGGTCTAGTGAAGGCCCACGCCATTCACACATCAATCAAATCAATTTCATTTTGCAAACCACAAATTTGGAGTAAGGGTCTAACCTAGCCTTACTCCTTCGCCTTATAACGGCGCACGTCTAATCCTAATCAAATTATCGATTCGATTTTTCACACCACAAACCACATTCAAACCAATATCTCAATCAATCACCAAACATCCAAACAAACAAGTCCATGGTATGTGGACGGGTGTCGGGTGCTACTAAGCACCGTCTGCATCCTAGTATATATATATAAATATAACTAGAAAAAGAAATTGAAAGGTGAGAAGTTCTCACAAATAGCTATCCTAGCTCCACGGCACTTCTTTGATAGAAATCTTCATCGCTATCGCATCTTCGTCATCTTTATTGCCCGTAGCCTCTATATATATAAAAATCGAATTTTTAGTTCAAAGTTCAATATATAAAAATCATATTTTTAGTTCGAAGTTCAATATATAAAAATCGAATTTTTAGTTCGAAGTTCAATATATAAAAATCGAATTTTTAGTTCGAAGTTCAATATATAAAAATCGAATTTTTAGTTCGAAGTTCAATATATAAAAATCGAATTTTTAGTTCGAAGTTCAATATATAAAAATCGAATTTTTAGTTCGAAGTTCAATATATAAAAATCGAATTTTTAGTTCGAAGTTCAATATATAAAAATCGAATTTTTAGTTCGAAGTTCAATATATAAAAATCGAATTTTTAGTTCGAAGTTCAATATATAAAAATCATCACTTTACTTTAACGTATATAAAATAAAAATCAGATTTTTATTTCATTACATACACAAAGATGATATCTTTATACTCTCTATTCTATAAAGATTATATTTTTAATACTTTAAAAATATAAAAATCATATTTTGACATCATCTATATAGTAAAGACTATATTTTTAATACTTTGAAAATATAAAAATCATATTTTTAATACTTTAAAAATATAAAAATCATATTTTTCTTTAACTAGTAATCAAATCTTTTTTTTCTAATCAGTTTTAATCCTTTTGAAAAATCAGTTTTTATTTTCTTTTAAAACAGTTTTTATAATTCTTTTAAAAATTCTGTTTTTAAAACCCTTTTAAAAATTCTGTTTTTAGAACTCTTTTAAAAAAAAAACAAAACAGTTTTAAAATTCCTATTAAATCTGTTTTTAAATCTTAAAAATCAGTTTTTCAGTTTCTTTTAAAAATTCAGTTTTAAGTTTCTTTTAAAAACTCAGTTTTAAGTTTCTTTTAAAAACTCAGTTTTAACAAAATATAAAAATCAGTATTTAAACTTATTAATAAAAACAGAAATAACATATTAATAAAATCAGTATTTTTTTTTCCTGTTTTATAAAATAAAAATAAGACAATAAAATAAAATAAAAAGAATTGCTTACAGGGGGGGCTGGAGCGTCGGAGGTCGGTGGGCTCTGCTTGGTCGGGGTCAGGAAGGCAAAGGGGAGCGGCAGGCGGTGGTGGCAGTTGCGTCGGCGGCACGATGGGTAGCTGAAGGGAGAATCGTGGATTGATGGAGGGCGTCGCGCTGGGGAGGCTTCCACCAGAGGTCGGCGGCTCCGACAGGGAAGGGCGCGAGGTAGTGGTGGCGGCGGTGGTTCATCCCCCCCGTCGCCCGCCTCTGATTTCCCCCTTTCTTTCTTTCTTTTTTTTTTTTTTTTTTTATTTTGGTCAACGGCTGAAATGAGGGGAGAGGATGAGTGTATATATTTAATTAATTATTTATTTTATTTCTTTTTAATTTCAAAAAGTTGCTTTTGCTATCGTACCCCAATCGAGACCCAACGAATGTCGCCCCTAGCGTTTTACCCCCATTCCGAACACAATGGGATATGTATCGTAGGTTGATTCGACTGTTTGAATTAGTTTTCGTTGAATTTACATTTAAATCACTAAATTGAATTTTAAATGTACATTTCAAATTACCGGGGTCACATACTAACTAGAAAAATTCCAGAAAAATATTTTCTAGCTTCGTATTGACGATACGGTCCTAACAAAACTAGTTTCGCCGAATTCTGAGACCGTTAGAAAAATGGCCAATTTCCAGTCGATTAAAATCAACTGAAATGGTCAAAACACGTTTTCCTTTGCCACGCTCACATATTGATTCGAAAAATTATGAAATTTGGAATTTAGCAATAATTTGACACTGCGGACCCAACAAAACTGGTTTCGTCGAAATCCGAGGTCGTTTGCAAAATGTCCATTTTTAAGGGCCTGAATTCCATAGCGACTATTCAGAATTTCCAACTGGACATATCTTTCGATTCCCGATATGAAATCTTGATTTTTCGGATTCGTTGGAAAGATACTATCAATTAGACCCCATTATTTTTGGTTTCACTAAAATCCGGATTGTTTTGCACCCGGTACATTCAATTGAAGTTTGAAATCGAATTATCGAACTACCGCGCCATTTTCAATTCCTATTTATAATTATATATAATTATTTATATTCTAACGACGACGTATATAATATATACGCTCGAATTATATTCAAAATAAATTTTATCGTCGATTTTATTTAAAATATTCTATTTTAAATATTCAAAATTCGCTAAAATTGCCAAAATAAAAATTTTAAACTGGCCCAGATTTTCCGGGTTATTACAAATCTATCCCGGAACAAGCCCTAAAACGAATGCACGATGACTTCGCCAACCTCCAACAGGGGGATCTTTCAGTGCAGGATTATCTGAATAAATTTACACAGTTGTCACCCTATGCTCCGGAGCTTCTCGCCACTACAATGTCCAAGAATAAGAGGTTCATCCTCGGGCTGAAGCGACAATATCATGATAGAGCAATGGCCCACGTCAAGATGGAATTTAATGAATTAGTGGAAATGACATGCAACAATAAAGACCTTGACCAAAGGCACCTGGAGCAGGATCGCGCTAAAAGCCAAGCCGGGAACAAACGCAACCCTGCTGTGAATCAAGCTGAGTCAAGCCAAGCAGCATCCTCGAAACCACAGACTGGCAAGCCGCCAAGAGGAAGCTGCTATAACTGTGGCAAAATGGGGCACTTCTCTAATGTGTGCACAGCCTCGAAGTGACAGAAGACAAATTCACAAGGTTCAAGCTAGGGCTCTCAGAACCCTCGCTCCTGCTTTAGTTGCCGCAAGACGGATCATCTTGTCAAAGACTGTCCTTTGCTGAAGAAGGCCGCAGTAGCTCATGTCTATGAAGGGTCGAGCCCGCCAGCTGCTTCCGATGGAGCAGGTAAACCCGATGCTTTGGGAGGTACCCTTACAATTAAAAATATTCCTGTCTCTGTATTGTTTGACACGGGTGCGTGGCGTATTTTTATTGCTAGTAACACAGTGCACAAATTAAAGTTAAAACAGAGAAAGCTTAAAGAATCAGTGGAAGTACATAACCCGATAGGGTGTTCTATTATTCTCAGTTCGTGTTGTAAGGTGCCTACTTCTTTCTCCCGATACCAGATTCCTTTCAATCTAGTCGTTATGGATTTTCCCGAATTCGATATCATTCTCGGGCTTGATTGGTTAACGAAATATGAAGCCGAAGTAAAGTGTGCGGAAAGAATCGTTAAAATTCGAACGAAGCTTGGATATATTACTGTACCATGCCATGGTTCGAATTCAGATAGAAAAGAATTTTGGTCTGCATTAGAAGTTATCCCCACATCCATAGAAAAGATCCCTATTGTTAGGAACTATGCGGATGTGTTTGAAGAAGTCGAAAATTTACCTCCGCAAAGAGAAATAGAATTCAGAATCGATCTAATTCCCAATGCCAGACCAGTGGTACATCCAATTAGGAGAATGACTCCAAAGGAAAAAGAGGAATTAGGCGATCAAACTCGTCAACTGTTATGGAAGGGTCTAATCAGACCTAGCTTTTCTAATTGGGGTGCAGATGTAGTGTTTGCCCCAAAGTCAGACGGTACTCTTCGATTGTGTGTTGATTACCGAGACCTCAACAAACAGACGCTCAAAAATAAATATCCATTACCCCGCATCGATGATCTACTAGACCAATTAAATGGGGTGAGAGTATTTTCCCGAATGGACTTGGCTACATGTTTTCATCAATTGAGAATAGCAGAAGAGTATGTTCCTTTGACAGCTTTCAGAGGTCCAGACATATTTTATGAATGGTTAGTAATGTCGTTCGGCCTGTGCAACGCTCCAGCATACTTTGTCGATCTAATGAATAGAGTGTTCAGGGGAGTTCTAAATAAATTTGTCCTCGTATTCATCGATGATATTTTAATCTACTCCAAATCAAAACCCGAGCATGAAAAACACTTAGAACAAGTATTGGAGATTCTAAGAAAGAACGTCTTCAAAGCCAAATTCTCTAAATGTGTCTTCTGGTAAGAGGAAGTGAAGTTTCTTGGCCATGTTGTGTCAAAGAAAGGGAATTCTATAGATCCAAGCAAAATAACAGCGATTCAAGACTGGAAACAACCCACTACACCCACAGAGGTTAGAAGTTTTATGGGGTTGGCTAGTTATTATCGAAAGTTCGTTAAGGATTTTTCGAAGATATCTGGTCCGTTAACGAAGCTCACTAAGAAGCATGAGAAATTTAAGTGGACTTCCGACTGTGAAGAAGCTTTCCAGGAATTGAAATCGAAACTGACAACTGCCCCGGTGTTAACCATTATTGATGGCAATCAGGATTTGACGGTTTGGACAGATGCTTCTATTAGAGGTCTTAGTGCAATGTTAATGCAAAGAGGCCAAGTAGTCGCTTATGCAAGCCGCCAACTAAAACCGCATGAGAAGAATTATGTAACTCATGATCTTGAGTTGCTAGCTATCGTTTTTGCGTTGAAAATCTGGAGGCATTATTTATTGGGTGAGAAATTTATATTGTACACTGATCATCAGTCATTGAAGTATTTATACACCCAGAAAGATCTTAATTTGAGACAGCAACGTTGGCTAGAATTTCTTACAGCGTACGATCTTGATATCCTGTATACGCCGGGAAAGGCTAACGTTGTAGCGGATGCGCTTAGTAGAAAAACCGCAATCATTGCCAATCTTATAATTATGCCTGGATTGATTGATAAGATTTCAGCCGTTCAAAAAGGCAATGAATTCATCCAAAGAATCAGTCAGAGGGTCAAGGAAGGTGAAACCACAAGTTTCCGTATTGACGATAAAGGGGTTCTCTGGTTAAATGATAGGATTTGCATTCCAAATATTGCAGGCCTTCGAAGAGAGTTGCTAGATGAGTGCCATAAATCCAAACTTTGCATTCATCCGGGGATGAGTAAAATGTACAACGATATCAAACGCACTTTCTGGTGGAAGGCAATGAAGAAGGATATTTCTTTGTATGTTAGCAGATGCCCTACTTGTCAGTTAGTCAAGAGCGACCAACAGAAGCTAGCTGGATTGCTGCAACCGTTGGAAGTCCTAGGATGGAAATGGGAACAGATTTCCATGGATTTCATAGATGGTTTGCCGTGAACAAGGAAAGGTAATGACAACATTTGGGTAATCGTAGATCGCTTCACGAAGGCTGCCCATTTCATACTTGTCTGATCCAATAGAACCGCTCAAAGTCTAGCACAGGTATATTTCAAAGAAATCGTTAAGCTGCATGGAATTCCCATCAGCATAGTCAGTGATAGAGACCCAATATTTGCTAGTAAATTCTGGGAGGCATTCTGGACAGAATTGGGAACGAAACTGAATATGAGCACCGCTTATCACCCTCTAACAAATGGCCAAACTGAGCGGGTGAATAGAATTCTAGAAGATTTATTGCGGGCTTGTATAATTGATTTTGGTGGGTCATGGGAAGATCACTTGCATTTGGCAGAATTCTCATATAACAATAGCTATCAAGCAAGTTTGGGATTGTCTCCATTTGAAGCATTATATGGCAGACCGTGCAGATCTTCAACATGTTGGGTAGAACATGGCAATAGACTTGTGTTAGGACCTGATATGATTAGAGAAGCATCTGACAAAGTCGAATTCATCAAAAAGCAATTGAGAACCGCACAAAGCCAACAGAAAAGTTATGCAGATTCTAGAAGAAGAGATTTGACCTTTGTTGTTGGTGACCATGTTTATTTGAAAGTTTCTCCGATGAGAGGAGTAATCAAATTTGGAAAAACTGGGAAGTTGGCACCGAGATTTATTGGTCCCTTTCCTATACTTGAACGAATTGGAACTCTTGCTTATAGGGTTCAGTTACCAGATTGGTTGCCTGGAGTGCATGATGTATTTCACGTATCTCAACTTAGAAGACTTGTGCATGATCCGGATCTTGTTGTAGAAGAAGCAGCGCAACAGGATATAGACATAACTCCAGAATTAGCATTCAGAAGAGACCCATTAAAGATTGTTGGCAAAGAAACTAGAGAACTAAGAAGCAAAAAGGTTCATTTAGTTAAAGTGCAGTGGAGTAGTGATCCTAGAGACTGTACTTGGGAGACTGAGGAAAGCATTAAGCAAGCTTACCCCAAATGCAGAGTGGACATCTCTGACTAACTCCGGTGCAAGGTACCTTTACAATACTTTGCATTTACATTGTGTTTCCTACATTACTGTTGTTTCCTTTTCGAGGACGAAAAGTTTTAAGTGGGGGAGATTGTAACAACCCAAAAAAATACGAGCCAATTTAAAAATTTTAAATTGGTTATTTTAAAGGAATTTGAACAATTTAAATAGAATATTTCAATAAAATAGTGAATTAGAAATAGTGAGTCAGTTTGAAAATTTGAATTCAAACTTTGACTGACTGTGCAGGGTGGAAAATATAAAGGATTTTAGCGAAACCAAAAATATTTAAATCTGTTTATCAATACCTTTCTAACGAATCTAAAAAATATCGAAGTTTCATAACGGGAATCAAAAGTTATGGCCGAATGAATTTTCAGAAAGGTCGCTATATAGAATATATAGCCTAGGAAAATTGATATTTTGCAAACGACCTCAGAATTCAACGAAACCACTTTTGTTGGGTCCGGGATGTCAAATTATTGCTAGGTTTCAAATTTCATAATTTTTGAAGCTAGTATGTGAGCGTGGCAAAAGAAAATGTGTTTGGTCAATTTCTGTTAAATTGGATCGACCAGAAAATGGCCATTTTCCAAACGATCTCAGAATTCGACGAAACTAGTTTTTTTGGGACCGTAGCGTCAAAACATAGCTAAAATTATTTTTCTGGAATTTTTTGAATCAGTTTGTGGCCCTGGCAAACTGAAATGTACGTTCAAAGTTAAAATTAAATGTTTTATACTTTAATTTGAAGAATAACTGACTGTAACAGTCGAATTGGCCAACGAAACTTATCCCATTGTGTCCGGGATGGGGGTATTTATCTAGGGGCGACAATCGTTGGGTTTGAATTGGGGTTCGTATGGGAAAACCCTAATTTTCTGAATAATATATATATCGGCGAATCAGAAAATTCCATTCATGAATTAAAAAAAACCGCTCTCTCTCGTTTAACGGCGGAAAACCGATCGCCACTTCCCCTCCAAATTGCTGCCGCCTCAGCCCCCTGCCGACGCCGCCACCTACCTCCGTCGATGCGCCTCCTCCTCCTCTTCAGATCCGACCAACCCTCATACCCCCTCGACCACCGTATCGCCTGAATCGAGCCCTCCAAGTCGCCGACTTTCCAGCGCCGCCCCGATCGACAGAGACCACCGCACCACCTCCGACCACCACCGACCAACTCCCCTCTCCTCCCTCTTCCACGCTGCACCCTCCGATCATCCCATCGTGCCTCGGTTTTCCCGAAAACCGCAACCCTAGTTTTGAACCATCGTGAAAGGTGAGTTCTTTTTGATGTTTTCACTTTGAAAAATCATATCTTTATGGTATGTTGACGAAATTCGATGAAACAGGAAACATCGGGACCACAAGGAAGCTCTCTACCACATAGAAGAGACCGCGGATTTTTCTGAGTCATCTACGATTTTTAGCACTCCGAAAACCAATGTGAGAAATCTAAATTAAATGATTTTAAATGGAAAATGTCGTGTATAAATTATATAAGCGAAATATAAATTACACACGTGTTGTATACCTCATGTACAGGCGATGTGTAAGCTATATAAGCGAAGTATGAATTATACATGCATAGAATAATTGATATATGTGTTTAGATGCAAGTGAAATATAGAAATTATAATATATATGTATATATATACACACACACTCCCCTCGTCCACAAACCATGGACGATATTTATTGTTGTGAATTGGTGTGAAATATTGGATGAAAAATGCGAATGGTTGAATAATTGTTTGTGGTTGATATTGTTTGGTTGTGGTTGAAAAATACCCGTTGGTGATTGAAATGAATTGGAAATAATTGTGGAAATAAAAATAAAGCATGTCGCCTGCATGCGAATTAGATGCATGAATCCCCATTGTCAAAAACCGCGAGGTTTTAACGTAGAGCAAGGAGCCATACTAGGGACGGTGCCGGTTTTAACTACCCTACCATTATGCTGCCGAAATTTTGAATAATATTCATGTATTAGAATTATTTTCATATGTTGAAATTATCTTCATGCGTTGAAATTAAAGTCATGTGTTGAAACTATATCCATGTGTGGAAATGCTCATGTGTTGAGAAGTGATGTGTGAAAATTAAATTCATGTGTGAGTGAATGAAGTGTTTAAACAATAAAGATCACATTTTTATAATATATATGAAGTATGTAAAATATTCGCCTTATTTATAAATAGTTCAACAATAAAAATTTCATCTTTCTTATATGAACAACATATATAAAATATCCACGTGTGGAGGCGCTCATGTGTTGAGAAGTGTGTGTATTGGAAAAGTTCATGTGTTGAATAAAAAGATTGAACAATCAAAATTACATTTTTATTGAAATTATAAAGTGTTGAAAACATTCATATGTCGAATAAATAATTCAAATGATAAAAATATCATTTTAATCATGTATGTGATATGCTAAAGATATGCGAGCGTTGAAATAAATATTTGTGAGAGAAATATTATTTTTAACATGCATAGGAACTAAATAAAATAGTCATGTGTTGAAATATATTTTAGTTCGCCAAAATTATCATCCTTGAAATGTGAAGTGTTAAAAATAGCCACTTGTTCAAATAAATATGCATGAGTTGAAATATTCATTAATTAGCTAATGATATGATTTTTGCCTACGCATGCAACATTAGAAAGAATGGTGTTTTTAAACCAAAGTGAATCAAATATGAAGTTGAATGGAAATTGATAAGTGATAAAAATTACGTATATGTACATGCATATTTATTGAACAGGTTATAGCAAAGAGGCTAGAGAAGAGGAATAAAATTTTGTGCCCGACAAATAGGTACACGTTTACTGTTTTATTTGGTTGATGATTTTATGAGCCTGTTGACTAGCCGCTTGGCATTTTCTTTTTCTTTTTACATGAGACGCCCGTGTGGCTATTTGGGAATTTTCCCGGCCCCTCCCGTACAAAGGAGGTTATAGCTAAATTTTCCAAAATTTAAAGGCGTTAGTGAAATATTTGAAGTGAAAACGATACAGGAATTTTTGAATGAAATATATTTATATAAATATATAAATATAAATAAAATTAAAACGAAACGTGCCGTGCAGTTCGTGTTTTGAAACCGTGATTTCAAACGACTAGTGCGGGAAATCCGACCATTGGATTTTCCCTAAACCGCAACCGTTGGGTTCGCCTTGGAAATATCTTTCCAACGGCACCAACTTTGTGAAGATCCGACGGTTGGATTATCTAGAATGTTTAATTCAAATCTGAAGAAAAACAACGCTAGAAACGATTATATATATATATATATATAATTAAATTAAATCGAATAACGACGCTGCAGTTCATAAATTGAAATCGTAACTTCAAATGGCTAGTGTGAAAGATCCGACCGTCGGATTTTCCCAAAACTAGAACCGTTGGATTCGTTTTGAAATGATCTTTCTAATGATATAAAATTTGTGAAGATCCAACGATTAGATTTTCAGATATGTGCAAAACAAATTTAGTGAAAAACAGCGCCAGTGCATCGGCATGACCTGAATCGTCGTTCAATTAAATATGGCCGTTTTAAATAAATAAAAATGGTGATATATCATTATAAAATACTATAGACGATATAGAGTGAAAATAAACCAATTTTGTTGTGTTTGCTTGATATGTGATGGTTGAATGTATTTAACATGAAAATTATAACTAAAGAACTGAAATGTGAATGTTGAATAGTCCAACCATGTGATAAATTGATTTGAAAATCTAAATATACGTGGGTTATTTGAAAAGGCCGAGTTCATCTCATTTCAAATAATCGATCGATGTTGAGAAGTCGAACAGTCGAAGACGGTTGAAGACCGACGATCTTCACATTGGATGGATGGGCGCTACTGACGCTCGTGATTGGAGTAGCTACCGTGAAGGAGCTAAAGTAGTAGCCGTCCAGACATACTGTTGATTGTACGGATATGCGAGGAATTGGTGCCTCCGGTTTCGTTCAAACCAGGAACGGATTTGTAAATGGACTGTGTGTCTGACATTGGATTTTGTTCTATGCTGATTGATCTCTGTTAAATATATATCTGTTTGGCGGCGGAGAATTTATTCTCTTGCTTAATGCCCTTCTCTGAGACGTACGAGCTCAGAGGTTATGTATTGATAGAAATCAGTCGCATGGAGTGGATTGCTTGTGTAGCATGCCTAAGTGGCATATGATCACGGCTTCTGTTGCAAAGCAAAGTCTTGTGGTTGATGATCAAAGCATGGTCTGTGTGACGTAGCTTTGTGTATAATGTGAATTTGTGAGCCTCACACCCCGGTATGAGTCAAAAACGGGAGACGAACCGTTGGGAGAGCATGACGTTTCTTTCTAGCTAAGGTGGTGTCAGTGACCTACCAGCCCTGACATTATATATACTTTTCACCTGTGTGGTTGTTGGAATGCGAGGTGCCTCGATTATAGGTTTGTACGGACCGGGAAACGTGTGTTCAGGAATAACTAATCCTCAAAAGTAAGAGAGGACCGACCCAGTCGATTCCAAGGATCATAGTGGGGTCCTGGGACATTTGCTAGAGTGTCTCGAATCGGAGAGGAGCTTGCCCCTTGCCTCGACTCATGAAGGAATCCAATTTCCAATACGAAATATGTGGACGTGATTGTATTACTAGTCTGGCGACATAGTAGATGGTAGCTATGCCGCCTAGGATTGATATTTATGATTGAATTTGCTTTCGAAAACATATATGCACTAGTAATAATATCAAACACTTTTGTTTTATTCGTATGAAGCATTTTTGGCCATTATAAGGTAAAACTCTATCCTCCGGCTTGCGTTGCAATGTGTGATGGGACCTGAGTCTTATAATGGCTTCATTTTATAAAAAGCATTGCGATAATTTAATCATTTACTTTATTTCATGCACTAGCACTCATTGGAGTAAACCCGTTCCGCGAAAGTGGCATGGTCCTTTGATTTGCCTTATTATTGTTGTTAATAAGTTAAGTAGATTTCTCATACCAGTCCCATGACTGACTCGTAGTTTGTTTCACCTTGCAAACTTGGGTGCCCTTATTTTCACACGGGCAGCCTAGTTACAGGTTTTTGGTGCACCTTTTAGCTCATGGCGAGGCTTGACAACACCGTGCTGACTTTGACTCTTTCCGCCATTATAGTATATGTATTATGATTCCGCCATTGGCGATGTAGACTGATATTTATTTTGTGTACTCTTTATGTATGATTCCACCTCTGGCGATGGTGACTGATTATGTATTATTATGCACTAAGTTGTATCCTGCACTATGCTCTCTGATGTGGTGATATCTATATGATTCCGCTGTCATATGTGTGTAAATTATTCTATTTTATGTTTATGCTATTATCTGTGATCTGCTAATGATGATTAATGTGTTATATTCCAATGATTATCCTTAACACCGTGTAACGGGGTTTTGGGGACGTCACACCACTTATAACCTCGAATCAGGTGTACAGCCCGATTCGAGACATCAGAAATCAATCTGAGTATATCCAAAGATTCATGGTCTTCATTCGTCGATTTCCAAGTCATCGATTTGCTTCATGGCG
Source organism: Allium sativum (assembly GCA_030737875.1). Classification (NCBI taxonomy): domain Eukaryota; kingdom Viridiplantae; phylum Streptophyta; class Magnoliopsida; order Asparagales; family Amaryllidaceae; genus Allium; species Allium sativum. Next base: position 660,845,961 of record CM060918.1, on the reverse strand, counting down.
TCGTGTTATTACTTGGAATGGTTTTCGTACTTAGATCCAATCCTAGTTAAGCGTACTTAAAATAATAGCTATGGACCATATGGGTTTTCAATCCAAATCTACTTCCTAATTCAATTAAATTTGGATTCATTCCAAATTCTTTAATCCAGTTAACATCTTAGTTTCTTTACAATCCTGACATTCATTAAACAACAATAGAAAAACAATTTCTTTATGTTAGTTAACATTTTCATAATTCTTTAAATCCTTCCAAAACATTTCACGAACCACTTTTTTTTTCTGGGCTCGGACCATAGTTCCTGATTTATAAACTTCAAAAATCAAACCATTTCCAATGAAATGTAAAAGCATTTCTTAAAGCATTATAGAATAATTATAGATTGAGATCATTCAAAATTCATTTCTTTCAACTCGAATCATTTAAATATGATTTAACTAATTTCCCAATTTTCAATAACTTACAATTCAATTAACCAATTTCTTATTATGGTTTCCAAATAATAAATATAGAAACTCCTTTCAAAATATAACTTGAAAACCAAATGCCGGAATTTGCAAATTTCTTTTTTATTCAAAAGTTATTACAAATAAAAATCCAACGTTTCTTGTTTCTTGTCAATCTAATTTTAAACGCTCAAGTTATGGTCGCTTGAAAATAAAAATCAATGTAAATGAACTGTCGCTACACAACGCGTTCATTTCAACCATATAACGCTTAAATATATTGTCTTATTTTCTTCCAAAATAAACTTAAATTTCATAAATCAAACCCTTTAAACATCATATTTCGAATATTATTTTATATTACGTTCGAGTCTCCAACATTGCGTTACTTCGAAATCATCATTTCAAATTTCCACATATTCCTTCCAAATTAAATTGAAACTTAAAATAAAAAATATCCAATTCCATCCAATCATTCACAATTCATTATTACTGCTGAAAACATATCACAATCCTTATCCGATCTATATTTCAAAGCCACTCTAATTTCAATATTTCCACAAACATTGATTTATCGTTTTTAGATTTTCTAATAATAAAATAAAATTTATTTGCATAAAACCAAATCCATTTAATCAAAGCTTAATACCATATTTTTCAACTCGTTTGATTTTTTTTCAAAACATATCATGAATTAATGAAATCAAAATATGTACAAATTTCAATATCACTTTTTTTTCAAAAACTTATTTCAGACTTCGAGCGTCCAAAATTAGTTTTATCTTTTTCTCTTCGTTTTCAACTTCGTCAATAGTCGTTAATTATTTCGTAACTTTGATTTCCAAGCCACTTGAAAACTAAAATTTTCAAATGTTAAAATTTACATGGTCGTTCATGGGAAGGAGGTTTAAATCGATTTTCCGCATAAATCCACAACTACGGTGTGTGCATTCCATACAACCAAATTCAACCATATAACAGACATGAACCATTCATTGTGAAAGCAAACATTAAAACAACCAATTTATGGTGCGCACAGCGTTACAGTCAATAACGCTTGGACTCAGTGTTTACTAACCCTATAATTGTCCATTCAAACATTGCATGCAACCATTCACATCCACACAATCAACTAATATTGGCTAATTATTATCATTTATTAACTATCATTAACCATTACTAGTAATTTAATTAAAATATTTAAATTATAGTTCTCACCCAAAGCTTTCCAGATTTACTAACGGATCCTGCATCAACTGAAATCAACTCTACGAACGGCTCCGTACAATTCTTTATAGACAACATGCACACAGTCTTTACTCCAAATTACCATGTGTGCGTGTGTGTGTGTATATATATACATACAATATGTACGCATGTTTTGCTTTGCCTTCCATACAACCGTGGCGAGAAATAAACTGTTGCATGTTGTCTTATACAGGTAAGATTCTTTTTATATATTTTTAACACTCATGAAATTTCAAGCATCTTCCTGTTCCCTTTCCATTTCTGCAAATTCACTTAGCGGGTAACGCAAGGCACCACTTCCACCTTTACCTTCTTTTCGAACCTCTAAATATATGAATTCATAACAAGACTCATAGTGTTTAGCAAAAGGGAGATTGAGGAGATTGTTGACTGTTTGGAAAAGAAGAGAAATGATGGGTTTCTTTTAAATGAGATAACAACGGAGAGGTGAGGGAAACAGTGGCGGAGCAGGCTATTTAAAACGTGAAGAGGGGAAGGCCGATTTTGCCAGAATGATGGAAAAGGGTCTAACTTACAGTTGACGGTGCACCAACAGGTTGGAATGTGGTAGCAGTGCCGGCTCTAGTGACAAAGGAAAAAATGGGTTGCCCTAGGCGGAGGCAACATGAATGAGAAAAAATGGGTTGGTAGATTGAGAAAAAAAGGGGAAAAATTCGTTGCCTTTAGCTGAAGAAATGGAAAAAATGGGAAGAACAGCAACCCTGACACATGTCGGGATTGAACACCCCACCTCCTCAATTACAGGCAGATGATTAAGCACCAGGCCACCACCTTCAATGTTCCATTTAATATTTCGTTATATATGTTTAAAGATTATAAGTTTAACTTCCACCACCACAACCTCTGACGGTTGCCCTGGCGAGGGGGGTTGCCCCAGGCGGCCGCCTGCTCCGCCTGGCCCCCGCGCCGGCTCTGTGTGGTAGCGAATTTGCATGGCATGGGAGGGCGGACTGGTGATGGAGCAGGGGTTTAAGTGGGTGCCAAAGAGGAGAGAGAGAGGGAGTGAGTCTTGTGAGGTGCTAGCGGCCGACCTGACGTGTTGAACGTGGTGACGGAGGTCATGGCAGGTAAGAGGTGGACGAGGACAGAAGGTAGTATGGCGGAGGATGCATGGGAAAAACTAAAGCATTGTGATGAGGGAAGGAATGACGCGGTGGTGTGGAGCATTTTACGTGATGTGCTTAAGGGTGGAAGGGCTACTGATGTGAAGAGGGAAGGAGCTACTAAAGGAAATCCGACGTGAAGGGCTTGCGGGTGAACATTTGAAGAAGAAGATGGATTTGAGCGTGAAAAGCGTTTTTTTAATGAAGGATAAGGCGGTAGAGAAAGAGAAACACGCGTTGGCCTTTCTAATTGCATGTGCTACGAGTGTACAGACGGAACTAAGAAAATATGAATTGGTGGCTTTTCCTTTCCTCTTGTTTACGCACAGGAGAGATTTCCTTTACACTTGTTATTATATTTCTCTAACTATGCATATTGCCAGAATAAATACCTGTGGAACTATACTTAGTTCCAATATATTTGTAATGTACATGCATCAGCTGTTCCGAGAAACACACTTCCTTTTTTATTTGAAAAGTGAACACTACCTAAGATTTTTCGATTTCCTTTATTATTCATTATCGATAGCAGACAACAGCATTGATGATATAATTGTGTATAAAAAAAATGTGCCATTATCCTAAAGCAGTTGTAAAACAGACCGGTTGGTTGATTCTGTAAAGTGTCTAGCGGACCACAGTTACCCTAAATACGTCAGAAAAATATATGTTTATTTTCAAAAATAAAAATTATAGAAAAATTCTATAAAATATTTTAAGACTACGCAAACAGAAATTGAACAAAAATTTGTAACAAATATTTATTTATAATTTAATTTCAAGTTATGATCCTTTCTGGCAAATGAATCAAAAATCGTTTTAATAATTCGACCAATGATGAAAAAATTTCCAAAGCAAACATTTTTTTAACTAAATTACATAATAAAATTTAATTTCAATGAAATTTTTTATATTTTTTAATCGTCAAATTCTTAGGTTGTTACAATCTCCACTACTTAGGGCTTTTCGTCCTCGAAAAGGAGAGCTCGTGAAATTTTACATAAGCAAAATAAATTTGTTAAACCTACAAATTCTTATATTAAGTCTGAAGCTTATCGAAGCAACTTATAGGAAATTTTTTCATATGATTACATTTGCCAAAACCCTTTTATACCAAGCTTAATTAAACTGAAATTAAATCGTGATGTTAGAAAGATAAAATTTCGGAAAGATTAATTAAATAAGTTTCTATTTATATTCTTCTTACAAGTCATAATGCATTTGAAAACCTCAAAATGATTTCTATTACTTAGAATCCCATTTCATCCTAAACCATTGAAATATTATATATTTCTTCCATATAGAAAATCATACTTTACTTCGGGATTTTCAAAACAAAATTTTCTTTCAAAGTTTCAAACATATTATGATTAAATCTATATGTTATTAGTTCGAGAAATTTATCCTCATGACAGGCCCACTGAGTACCACCCATCATACGAAATCCAATCCCTCATCACAATCCAGCTTTAGTCACAGTTACTCGTACAACCAAATCATTTCATATCCCAAAGTTGTAAATCATTTTGCAACCATAATTCACAAATACTTTTAATATTGTTGTTTCCAAATATTTTAAAATAATGGGATTCAAGTCATCGAAATAACTTCATAAACCATTCAAAATAGTTAGAAAGCAAATTCGACCAATAAATGGGAAATCAGATTTTTAATCAATTTAATTTTTCAATCATATCCCTTAGGTTTCCATATTCTCAAAATCAATGGTCTTGTTCGAACATGTCAAATTTACTAAATCAAAGATCATATCAAGCTTCATAAGTTTCAAATTTATTTTGGAATATCCAATTATCATAATTTGATATTTATATAACCAAAAAATTTCTTTTTGGAAATCAAATTTGATGCAAATTTAAACCTTTTACATTCTAAAGTTTTTAGATAATCATTTATACTACGTAAGTCATTATAACTTTCTTTAACTCAACTTCAAATTTGTTTCAAACATTTCCAAAATTTTCGAATAATATCCATATTCTTATCATATCTTCAAGAGTTGGATTTCATATTTTAATTGTCCAATTCATAAAATCAAATAACCGTTTTCCTTTTAAATCCTTTTGAATCCAAAATATATGACTTTTTCCTTCGTCTCAAATATTAAATCTTGTTTGGAAAATTCTCTTAATTTAACTAGTCAGAAAACCACTTAAAACATTTTCATTTGAAAATATCGTCACGCTTCTGCTACACCACTCTTATTTAGCATATGTATGTTCCAACTAGTATAGTTCTTTATATTAATTTCAAAACTTTCGAACGTAATTCAGGAATTCAATTTCCATAATTTATGTTTCAAAAATCCAATTCCTATGCATATGTTGGATTAAACATTTTCAATTACTATTTATTTGTGAAGTTCCTATTAACTTAATATCCTTAACAAATCAAGGTTGTCTAGTTAGAATTAAATCTTGGTTTCGTTATGCAAAAGGCACAAAGGGTATACATACATGAGACAAATCAAATTGCACATGCTCGAGTCATATAGCAGTTCAATTATCAAAATGAGTACGAAAAGCATGTTGGTTCGAATCAAAATACTTGACCAAGTTTATAAGGTAAAGGGTATGAACAATTCGAGTCTTAAGCCTTGACAGGAAAGTCAAGTGCATTTAAATATACAATTATAGGTAGTTTATTCTTGGGATACTCGGGTTTTTCTCATTAACTTCCTCTTGAGTAAATCTTACTTCAAATTTCATTTTTCTTTGTATCGTAAGTGGTTACTCTTTAAATACTTTCTATTTGGATTGCTCATACAGTTTCAGCTGGAGAAAAGTACTTTTATCCCCCACTTAGATATTTGTTACAATTTAAATCATCTTTTTTTTAACAAATTCTTAACTTAAGCCAAAATTACCTTCAAATTCTTTAAGGAAAATTTGATAGCCGAAATATACTTCCGAGAAAAATAGTTTAACTTGCATTTTATCGTCTACAATTCATGCTAGGTATAGGTTCGACTCTATTGCTTAACACTCATCGAGGCATATGACATCTTCTCTGATTACACTCATTAGATCCTAAAATTCATATTTAAACATATGTTATAACTTGATCAATCACTTTTATTAAAACTAAGTGATATAATTAACATATATGATTTACAAATAAGCTTACTTGCATGCACTTTCAAGATTCATTTCCCAATTCTTCTAATGACTTTTATTCCTAAACATACCTCCTTTCCAGCTATAGATAGGTTGTTTATGACTTATTATCGAGCTTAAGTACGTTTTTAGCTTATCTACCTTTTATTAAGTTCCTTTAATATTTCCAACTTATCGAAATAGTTTAAGTGTTTCTCGACGTCTTGATCGGAATCATATAGTCATCCCACTTTCGAAACTTGAATATAAATGTTGATGATGAGATCTCAATCATTAAAACCATCTCGGGCGACTAGTATGTGATTCTATATCTATCTAGTATATGTTGGACTTCGTATGTACGTTGATCAGACGTATATTCAAAATCCTTACATACTCGATAGTCCAACTGTGACATCGAATAAATGCTTGGAAATTCTTATAAAAGTTATTTTTTATTAAATTTGATTTTCAAGTGATTTATTTAGTTCAAAATAATTTGCTTTCAAAATACGCTCTCTCAATGAAATATTCCAAAATCTCATTCTAGGGTATTCCTACCCTATCTCTAACGAGATATTATAACTCTGATGAGTCCCATCCTTTGTTCAAAACATGTCATACCCTGTAGCTTTGTATGAACCAAAGCTCTGATAACAACTGTAAGGACCCGTCTTTTTGCCCGATTTTCGTCGGTAATTAAACCAAATTAATTTGTTCACAAAGACGAATTATTATAGGTACACACATACATTGAACAAAATAACAGAACCTTTATTCTATAATTCAATATTACATCAGAGCTACATGGAATATCAGAGTTACACATATATATACAGTGGAAGAAAACATTTAATATACTTTCAGAGGAAGAACAAAACACAACAGAAGTTTCAACTCTAGCGTGGACTCCAACTCAGAAAACGCTCTGAACCTTGCTCCAATGAACTAAAAATGCAAAACTAAACTACTGGCTGCCCGTGAGAAAATTAATGGGCACCCAGAGTTTAGGAAGGAACAATAAACTTCAGGTCAGTCATGGGACTAGTGTGAGAATATAAAACAGTTGTTTTTAGAATTCATTTTAAAGTTGAGAAATTCACCGGACCACGCCGCTAATGCAGAACGTGTTTACTCCAAGTGAATGCCCGTGCATATAAATACGCAATGGCTTTTGAAAATGAAGTTATCACAAGGTTGTCCCGCATCACACAATGCAAGCGCACACCAGATGGGCGAGTTTTATCTTATTATAACCGAAAATGCTTTCATACGTAAAATTCTCTTCAAATATTATCATATACAGTGCATAAATCAATTCGCTAAATATAGAATCATAGCCCCCATAACTCCAATTGGTTATATTGACATATATGTATACAATCAAAATCCGGATGGCTCGTATTTGAGATTTGGATTTCCAACTTAATGATTCCTGGCATGAAAGATCAATCAGGTATACGAAGCGAAGTGTAACACGGCTTTCTCGTCCATCTCGGACACTAACAACAAATCGCAGGGCAGATCAACGATTTTCGACCAGACATGCCCCTCCCCCCACCCGAACATACCCATTTTCCCCAAGTTCATAAGTGATTTCCCACTGCTACAACTTCATCGTCAATCCATATATAAGTATACAACCTAACCTCCAGTTTCTCATCAATCCGGGGTGTGGGGTTTGTCGATGTCACGTCATACACAAAGCATGCCTAGATAAGCAATGCCCTGATCAAACAAGCTCATTTCATATCTTAAGTATGTCACATTGTCCATTCACAACATGACCACTGATTTCCATCATTACATAACCACTTCGAGCTCATACGTCACAAACCAAATACATATCAACGGAAATCAATGTTCTGATGTCAATTAAAATGTCAGGCACACAATCCATATAAGTCCATTCTGGGTCTGAATGGGACAAAATCCGAAAATCTCCAAATATACTCAGACCTCATGCCACATATAACCTCGAATCAGGTGTACAGCCCGATTCGAGACATCATAAGTCAATCCGAATATATCCAAAGATTCATGTTCTTTATTCGTCGATTTCCAAGTCTTGGATTTGCTTCATGACGTCGTGTTATTACTTGGAATGGTTTTCGTACTTAGATCCAATCGCGGTTAAGCGTACTTAAAATAATAGCTATGGACCATACGGGTTTTCAATCCAAATCTCCTTCCTAATTCAATTAAGGTTGGATTCATTCCAAATTCTTTAATCCCGTTAACATCTTAATTTCTTCACAATCCCGACATTCATTGGACAACAAAAGAAAAACAATTTCTTTATGTTAGTTAACATATTCATAATTCTTTAAATCCTTCCAAAACATTTCACGAACCTCTTTTTGTTTTCCGGGTTTGGACCATAGTTCCTGATTTATAAACTTCAAAAATCAAACCATTTCCAATGAAATGTAAAAGCTTTTGTTAAAGCATTATAGAATAATTATAGATTGAGATCATTCAAAATTCATTTCTTTCAACTCGAATCATTTAAATATGATTTAACTAATTTCCCAATTTTCAATAACTTACAATTCAATTAACCAATTTCTTATTATGGTTGTCAAACAGTAAATATCTCAACTCCTTTCAAAATATAACTTGAAAACCAAATGCTGGAATTTGCAAATTTCTTTTCTATTCAAAAGTTATTACAAATAAAAATCCAATGTTTCTTGTTCCATGTCAATCTAATTTTAAACGCTCAAGTTATGGTCGTTTGAAAATAAAAATCAATATAAATGAGCTGTCTCTACGCGACGCGTTCATTTCAACGATATAACGCTTAAATATATTTTCTTATTTTCTTCCAAAATAAACTTAAATTTCATAAATCAAACCCTTTAAACATCATATTTCAAATATTATTTTATATTACGTTCGAGTCTCCAACATTGCGTTATTTCGAAACCATCATTACAAATTTCCACATATTCCTTCCAAATTAAATTAAAACTTAAAATAAAAAATTTCCAATTCCATCCAATCATTCACAATTCATTATTACTGCTGAAAACATATCACAGTCCTTATCCGATCTATATTTCAAAGCCACTATAATTTCAACATTTCCACAAACATTGATTTATCGTTTTTAGATTTTCTAATAATAAAATCAAATTTATTTGCATAAAACCAAATCCATTTAATCAAATCTTAATACCATATTTTTCAACTCGTTTAATTTTTTTTTCAAAACATATCATGAATTAATGAAATTAAAATATGTACAAATTTCAATATCACTTTTTTTTCCCAAAACTTATTTCAGACTTCGAGCATCCAAAATTAGTTTTATCTTTTTCTCTTCGTTTTCAACTTCGTCAACAGTCGTTAATTATTTCGTAACTTAGATTTCCAAGCCACTTGAAAACTAAAATTTTCAATGTTAAAATTTACATGGTCGTTCATGGGAAGGAGGTATAAACCGATTTTCCGCATAAATCCACAACTACGGTGTGTGCATCCCATACAACCAAATTCAACCATATAACAGACATGAACCATTCATTGTGAAAGGAAACATTAAAACAACCAATTTATGGTGCGCACAGCGTTACAGTCGATAACGCTTGGTATTCAGTGTTTACTAATGTTGGTTTCACACTTAACCACACATCACTCCTTAATTATAGCATGACCATTGCTCCTTAATTTAAGCTCTTTATTTAGCGTGTAAACATTGGGTCTTTACAGGAAAGTCCCTTAATTATAACATGACCATTGCTCCTTAAATTTAGCATCCAAACGTTAGGCAATCTACTATATATTCTCTTGCTTTGTATTTCTTTCTTGTATGAGAAAAGTTACAATTAATAATACATATTTCTACTGCATCTCTCCTCCTTATCTCCATTACTTTTCTTTATACTTTCATTTTGGTATTAGAGCACCACCGCCGAAAGGCTTAAACACTGAACCGAAAGTCCTTTTTCTCTATTGCCTGTCGAACCACTCTTTTCTTCAGGTTTTTAGCAGCAGTTCCCTACCTCGCAGACCTCTGAACAACCATGACAAATAACAACGAAGCCACCTCCAATGTCTCTGGTAGCATGGGCCATGATGCTCCACCAAACTGGCACAACCTAATCAAACCAAAAAGCCAAGTTATTACCACATCTCTGGATGAAGATAATTACATATTGTGGAAATATCAAATTGAAATCGCACTCAAAGGATACGGTTTACAAGATTACATAAAAGGTACGCTATTTATTTCGCCAATTATAATGACTGATCAAGGGGTAAACACCAAACCAAACCCCGACTATACCAGTTTTCAAAAACAAGACAGTTTGCTATCGTCATGGCTCCTATCATCTATTAGTCCGAATCTACTATCACAAATCGTGGGGTGCAATTCATCATATGAAATATGGACCACTATAGAGCAGATTTTCAGCTCACAGTCAGCCGCACATGTGATGCAATACAGAAGAGAATTACAAAACTTAAGGAAAGAGGACTTGAGCATGAAAGAATACTTAAGCAAGATAAGAAAAATTATGTGACAAACTGAATGCAGTAGGACACAAAACAAGTGACAATGAACAAATTTTGTTCATTACCGGCGGATTAGACGAAGAGTACGAGTCATTAGTTACGGTTATTGCGACTCAACAAACATTACCTGACTTACAGTTCGTCAGATCTGCACTCCTTGCCCATGAAGGGAGAATAGACCAAAAGAAAGCTATACAAGGTGATTTCTCTGCAAATTATGTTGCGGCTAAAAACAAGCAAATTCATAGGAACAGTAATTCAAATAAACAAGAAGGCCCGTATCAGAGGGGATACCAACCCCAGAGGGCATATCAACCACAGAGAGGTCATGGACGAGGCAGATGGAACAACAGCAACAGGGTGAAGTGCCATATTTGTCAAAAAATTGGACACATGGCGAACCGCTGCTATTTCAGATATAATAGCGACCACAGTGGACCGCAAACAGACCAAAACAGCCAAGCACCAAGGGCAAACATGGCTGCCATGGACAATCATAACAAAAGCGCTATTGTGGACAAAGGCAAAGGTCAGACCAGTAATGAAGACATGATTGATGAGGAGGAACTGGACGAGTGGTACCCAGACTCTAGAGCCACACACCATATCACAAATAGGCTTCAGAACTTAAACATTGGAAGCAAAAGCTATACAGGTATGAAATCACTACACATGGGTAACGGCAACATTGCCAACATCACACACATAGGTAAAGGTACCATGCAGGGAAAAAGGCAACTTATGCTAAACAATTTACTTAGAGTTCCTGCTATTAACAAAAATTTATTAAGTGTTTCTAAGTTTGCTAAAGATAATAATGTTTTCTTTGAATTTCACCCCAAGATTTGCCTAGTCAAAGACCACCTAAATCGAGAAATATTACTACAGGGTGACCTTCATGATGGCCTATATAAATTTGGCAACTTGAAGACTGAGAACGCTTTGAATAAAGAAATACGGTGCAACAACGTAGACATCAGTAGCAGTAGCAATTATGATTACCTTAATAATAGGAATAATGGAAGTAATGATTATAACAATAATGTACTTGATTCATGGCACATGAAACTTGGTCATCCCAGTTTGGAAACTGTTAGAAATGTTTTAAATAATAATTGCATTTATTTTGAAAATGTACCTGTGAAACACACTTTCACACACTGCCAACTTGGCAAAAGTCACAAACTTCCTTTTAGTAAGTCTGAAACCATGTACAACAAACCACTGGAGCTTGTCGCAGCTGATATGTGGGGACCAGCACCACTAAACTCATACTAAGGACACAGGTACTATTTATCCCTCATTGATGCTTATTCAAGATACACGTGGATATACATGCTAAAAAACAAATCAGAAACTTGCAATACAATAATTCAGTTTATAACTTTTATTGAAAAACAGACCAATTGCAATGTAAAAGCTATACAAACAGATGGTGGGGGTGAGTTCAAACCACTCACAAAATTCTTCATCCAAAAGGGGATAAGACATAGGCTAACCTGCCCCCACACATCTGAATAAAATGGTTAGGTCGAAAGAAAGCACAGACACATAGTTGAAATTGGTTTAACATTGCTATCACAAGGGGAATTACCAATGAAATATTGGAATGAAGCATTCAACACTTCTGTGTATCTCATAAATAAATTACCTACAAAAGTGTTGAACAATAGAACCCCGCATGAAATGATATTCAATGAAAAACCAGACTATAAAATATTGAAGAACTTTGGGTGCCTATGCTTTCCATTTTATTTTGTATGTCCATCTGCATCCTATGACGTTCTTGTGAGTGGGTGGTGCAACCAAACTCCAAGTTTTATTTTTCATTAATGCCTCGTATTCGTCATTCATAACTTGTTTCCACTTTTCAGATTTGGCTGCTTCACTATAATTTCCTGGTTCAGCCTCATTCAATGATAGATTATATACCTTGGGTTTGAAAATCCCATGTTTTGATCTAGTCACCATATGATGTCCGGTTTGTGTTTCTTGGTGACTAGATCAACAGTGACAGAATCAACGCAGACCATCAACCTCAAGCACAAGAAACACAAACCGGACATCATATGGTGACTAGATCAAAACATGGGATTTTCAAACCCAAGGTATATAATCTATCATTGAATGAGGTTGAACCAGGAAATTATAGTGAAGCAGCCAAATCTGAAAAGTGGAAACAAGCTATGAATGACGAATACGAGGCATTAATGAAAAATAAAACTTGGAGTTTGGTTGCACCACCCACTCACAAGAACGTCATAGGATGTAGATGGACATAAAAAATAAAAAGGAAGGCAGATGGGACCACAGACAAATATAAGGCCAGACTCGTCGCTAAAGGATACGCTCAACAGTTTGGATTTGATTTTAACGAGACTTTTTCACCAGTCTTAAAACCCACAACAATTAGAATCATTATGACTATAGCTTTTTGTAAAAAATGGAATATCAAGCAATTAGATGTGAATAATGCTATCCTAAACGACAAGTTAACTGAAGAAGTCTATATGCAACAACCAGAGGGGTATGAGGTTAACAATGGCGATAAACATTTAGTATGCAAGCTGCACAAAGCTATATACGGCCTCAAACAAGCATCGAGGGCATGGTATGAAAAGTTCAAGCTAACCCTATCTAGAATTGGTTTCTCACAAATAAAATCCGACAACTCCCTATACATGAAAAGGATAATGAAAATGTCGTATACATCCTTGTATACGTGGATGACATGCTAATAACAGGGAATGACACACAGGAAATCAAAAGGATCATAAAAATTCTCGACCAAAGCTTTGCCATCAAAGATCTTGGCGAATTAAATTATTTCTTAGGGATTCAAATCAAAAGAAATGAAAATGAAATGTTCCTATCTCAACAGAGTTATATTGCTGAAATTTTACAAAGGGCCAACATGCATCAAGCTAAATCTCTACCAACACCAATGACCAGCAGTTCACGCCTATCTAAATTTAAAGGTGAAGCCATTAATAATGCTACTCAATACAGAAGTATAATTGGAGCATTACAATATGCAACAATTACACGACCAGACATATGCTATAGCGTTAAAAAACTAAGCCAATACATGCAAAATCCGTTATCTGAACATTGGATAGCCGTCAAGAGGTTGTTGAGATACCTGCAAGGAACTAGACACCATGGAATAACAATAACTGCCGATAAAGAAATGAGCTTACAAGGATTCAGTGACGCAGACTGGGCTAATGACATTGATGACAGAAGGTCCGTATCGGGATACTGCGTGTTTCTTGGCACAAATCTTGTCTCATGGTGCACCAAGAAGCAGACAACCACATCGAAATCAAGCACTGAAGAGGAGTACCGTGCTCTTGCTAGCGCCACCGCTGAAATCTTGTGGATTGAGTAACTATTACACGAATTAGGTTGCACTCCTAAAAGAAAATCAGTCATCTGGTGCGAAAATAGAGGGACAGTATCATTGTCTCTCAATCCAACTCAGCACTCAAGATCAAAACACCTCGAGATAGACCTACATTTCGTACGAGAACGAACCCAAAATGGAAAGTTAATGGTATGCCACATCCCAGCATATTATCAGAGAGCTGATGTGCTTACAAAGCCGCTATCGACAAAGAATTTTATAAGACTAAAGGAGGAATTAAAAGTGAGCGATGGGGGCGGAATGAAGAAGACAGAAAAAACCTAGTTTTGTGTGAGGGGAGCTAATGTTGGTTTCACACTTAACCACACATCACTCCTTAATTACAGCATGACCGTTGCTCCTTAATTTAAGCTCTTTATTTAATATGTGAACATTGGGTCTTTACAGGAAAGTCCCTTAATTATAGCATGACCGTTGCTCCTTAAATTTAGCATCCAAACGTTGGGCAATCTATTATATATTCTCTTGCTTTGTATTTCTTTCTTGTATGAGAAAAGTTACAATTAATAATACATATTTCTACTGCATCTCTCCTCCTTATCTCCATTACTTTTCTTTATACTTTCATTTCTTACTAACCCTATAATTGTCCATTCAAACATTGCATGCAACCATTCACATCCACACAATCAACTAATATTGGCTAATTATTATCTTCAATTAATTATCATTAACCATTACTACTAATTTAATTAAAATATTTAAATTAGAGTTCTCACCCAAAGCATTCTAGATTTACGGACGGATCCTGCATCAACTCAAATCAACTCTACCAACGGTCCCGTACAATTCTTCATAGACAAGATGCACATTGTCTTTACTGCAAACTACAGCGCGCGCACGTGTGTATATATATATATATATAATATGTAACCATTTTTTTGCTTTGCCTTCCATACAACCGTGGCGAGAAATAAACTGTTGCATGTTGTCTTATACAGGTAAGATTCCTTTTATATATTTTTAACACACGCATGCAATTTCCAAGCATCTTCCTGTTCCCATTCCATTTCTGCAAATTCAATTAGCGGGTAACGCAAGGCAACACTTCCACCTTTACCTTCTTTTCGAACCTCTAAATATATGAATTCGTAACAAGACTCACAGTGTTCAGCATAAGGAAGATTGAGGAGATAGTCGACTGTTTGGAAGAGAAGAGAAGTGATGGGTTTGTTTTAAATGAGATAGCAGTGGAGAGATGAGGGAAACAGTGGCGGAGCGGGCTATTTAAAATCTGAAGAGGGGAAGGCCGATTTTGCCAGAATGATGGAAAAGGTTCTGTTACGAAAGAAATGAAGTGAGAGGAGAGGAATTTCAGTCTGGAGTGGAACTTACAGTTGACGGTGCACCAACAGGTTGGAGGGTGGTAGCAAATTTGCATGGCACGGAAGGGCGGACTGGTGATGGAGCAGGGGTTTAAGTGGGTGCCAGAGAGGAGAGAGAGAGGGAGTGGGTCTTGTGAGGTGCTAGAGGCCGACCTGACGTGTTGAGGGTGATGACGGAGGTCATGGCAGGCGAGAGGCGGACGAGGACAGAAGGTAGTATAGCGGAGGGTGCATGGGAAAAACTAAAGCATTGTGATGAGGGAAGGAATGACGCGGTGGAGTGGAGCATTTTACGTAGGGGTGAGCGTTTGGTTGGTTTGGTTTATCCAATGATAAATTTGTCAAACCAAACAAAAACCAAACCAAACCAACCAAATTAAGTTTGGTTGGTTCGGTTGGTTATCCGATTAAACCAAACTAAAAATGTTTTACACTTTGTGTTTGAAATATTTACTATGATCTAAAAAAAATTATAAATATATAATTATGGTATTTTTTTATATCAATTTGGACACACATGTTATGATTAATATATACTTAAATAACTAAACTAAATTAAAATATTTACTATAATACCGACAAATTTTGAAAATATATTAAAAATTCGGTGTATTTGGTTAAACCGATAACCGAACTTAATATTTTCTCGGATCGACTACAAGCCGATTTAATTTCAAAACCGAACCAAACCGACCAAAATAAATTGGTTTTTTTGGTTTATTTGGTTTAACCAAATAATGCACACCCCTAATTTTACGTGAAGTTCTTAAGGGTGGAAGGGCTACTGATGTGAAGAGGGAAGGAGCTACTAAAGGAAATCCGACGTGAAGGGCTTGCGGGTGAACATTTGAAGAAGAAGATGGATCTGAGCGTGAAAAGCGGGTTTTTTAATGAAGGGTAAGGCGGTAGAGAAAGGGAAATAGGTGTTGGCCTTTCTAATTGAATGTGCTATAACTGTACAGATGGAACTAAGAAAATATGAATTGCTGGCTTTTCCTTTCCTCTTATTTAAGCACAGGAGAGGTTTCCTTTACACTTGTTATTATATTTCTCTAACTATGCATATTGCCAGAATAAATACCTGTGGAACTATACTTAGTTCCAATATATTTGTAATGTACATGCATCAGCTGTTCCGAGAAACACACTTCCTTTTTATTTGAAAAGTGAACACTACCTAAGATTTTTCGATTTCCTTTATTATTCATTATCGACAGAAAACACCAGCATTGATGATAAAATTGTGTATAATAAAAAATGTGCCATTATCCTCAAACAGTAATAAAATATACCGGTTGGTTGATTCTGCAAAGTGTCTAACGGACCACAGTTACCCTAAATACGTCAGAAACATATATGTTTATTTTTAAATATAAAAATTACAGAAAAATTCTATAAAATAATTTAATACTACGCAAACAGAAATTGAACAAAAATTTGTAACAAATATTTAATTATAATTTAATTTCAAGTTATGATCCTTTCTGGCAAATGAATTAAAAATCATTTTAATAATTCGACCAACGACGAATTTTTTTCCAAAACAAAAAGTGTTTTAACTAAATTACATAATATAATTTAATTTCAACAAAAAAATTTAATTTTTTTAATCATCAAATTCTTAGCTTGTTACACCAGGTCGTCGCCATACTCCGGTTGTCAAAGCTCTACCTCCATTGAAGTTTGTCTACGCCACCCAAGACCAGCGCAGCCGTCTCGGTCTCTTCCGCCGTCACTTGCAAACAATCAGCGGCGCTCACTTATGCCCGTTACCTCCTACGCACTGGCTGTGAAGATCTCCACTTGTTCTTCATCGACGCAATTGTAAGTTTTCCTTACGATTAAATTTATTGCATGTTTTTCCACTTCACGTTTCACTAAATATGATTGTTTGGGGCTGCTCGCTATTGTACATCTGTCATTCTCGGTCAACTGTCCTGATCGTGTATTTCAGCCTTAACCATGTCGTGCTTACCGAAGTACCCATGGAAAGTGTAACTAAATTTATTGTTGAGACCTTCACTTTTCATATAACCATATCCTTTATATGCCGATAAACCAAAGCTAGATCCTGTCATGGTCACGCTGCTCCACTGTTGTTTATAGATGTAAATAGTTGGAGTCTTGGAGCATGCAAATACTTCATGCATGATATGTTTTTAATGTTTATTCTTGCAACACTGTTCTCTTATCATTTACATGTGTGTTAACCACACATATATCGTTTTTTGTCATATAAATTTGCACTGGGGTTTTTCTTGAATACATTTCCATTTATTTTAAGTGACTTACCAGTATTGTCCTACCAGCTTTGGAATCCGTCATAGGAACATTCGGTTGCCACCGCCACCAGAATTCCTATTCTAAGACCAAAACTAACCATCCGTTCTGTTCAGTTATTCTCTCTCATGTTATGCAACTGATCCAACGAGCCGAGTACCCAGAAAGGGCGAACCAGCCACAGACTGGTTTGGGGAAGGGGGTTACAACGGCAAACTCTTTGCCATTGTAACGTTATAACGGCAAACTCTTTGCCGTTATAACTTATAACGGCAAAGAGTTTGCCGTTATAAGCAAACCATGAAAACCCTCCCCCAGTCGCCTCCTGCTTCATTATCCCCTTCCTCCATTTTCCTAACCCGAAAACCATCTTCCAAACCCCATTTTTCACCTAAATTTTACCTTTAATTCACCTATCCGTCAGCTTCTAACCAAATTAAATACCGTATTTGAAATATTCGTTCGAAAATATGGCTAGATTACTAAAAAAAATCGCCAAAAAATTCATGCACGGCGACGATCGTGGCACCGGGGGAAGTGGCGCAGGCGGGAGTGGTGCAGGGGGTAGTGGCGAACAACCAGTGCTCGGAATAGAAGACTTGCTTGTAGCCGCCGAGAACATGTATAACGAAGAAATAGGGGCGCACGAGGAAGGCGCCCATCGGGGACGTGGCGGGCGTAGAGGCAGACGAACAGGCAGAGCGCGTAGGGGTGTTGGATCGGTTTCCGCTAGACAGGTCGATCTCGATGGCTATGTGGATATGAACCTCAGCGTAGCGAAGCTTCCTATGCTATCCAACTTTCGCATTCTTCCAAATGACGAAGTACACGTTAGCACGTAGTCGAGTTTGGCTGTAAGTATTTTTAGTAATATATAAATAGTATTCTTTGAGTTTTTGATATTGGGTAGATAGTATAACAATTTGTTGAACCGTTAACAGTCGTGGAATATACGTCCACGTGGTTCGTTAGCGACCACACTTAGACATTATCATGCACACTTGGCGAGTAAGGAGGGGGTCGCAGGATGTTACATGCTCTTGGATTTCAGTTTTTTCTAGGTAATATTATAGACCTTTTAATGAAATAAGTGGATAATTTAGTAGTCATATTTTATCTTATTGTGCTCTTTGCTATTTTAGGAATAAATCATGTTATAAATGCCGATGTCCAATTGTGTGCGGCCATTGCTCTATGGTGGTACAAACCACCCACACATTTCACTTTCCTTGTGGTGAGTTAGGACTTACACCGCTTGATTTCTCCATGCTTACTGGTATTAGCATTGGAGTAGGTGCTTATCCCCCACTGCCTTATGACGATGGTCGATGGCGTGATCGTGCACTTGTTCATGATCTACTGCCTCATTTGGATGTTTCTGCTACGTCGTATCAGGTAGAAGGCGCTATTAGAGTGAGCGCGATCCGTGCGGCTATGAACAGGATACTCGATCACTACTCTGTTGATGACGACTTGGAGCTTGCTCGATTATTTATGTTATGCCTTATGGGTAACCTTTTCTTTAGTTCTTCGAGCAGTAGCATTCCTGTGGGGTTTTTTGCGGTTGCGGCTGAGATAAATGCCGATGGGGCGATTTTATATTATTGGGGCACACCTATCCTTGCATACCTATGCAGATGTCTCGACATGCAGTGCACCATCATTGATTCTCAGGTTTCTTTATTTGGATTCTGGGAGTTGTTACAGTATTGGTACTTTGAGTACTCTAGGAACTTTCATTTTATCACCCGTACTGCAAACCCATCGACCTTTTTCCCCCGTATATGCTTTTGGACTGCGGACAACCGGGGGTCCAGAGATAATGAGTCACGCCATGTGTATCCCGTTGCCCATAACCAGATCGAGTTGAGGATGTATAGGGATCAGATTCCATGGCATCCATTTGAGCAGAGTACATCCATCGATCTTGAGATCATACAGATTGCAAGGATGCTTGCCGGACGGAGATTTCCACTTATATCTTCTCCCGTGGCGCTAGGTGCTTATTGGTATCTTGGTGAGAGGTGCTGGAGACAGTTGTATGACTTCGATGCTATTCCGGATGATCCACACCCACATACTTATCGGTGTATGATTTACCCGAGGGAGCAGCTAGATATAGCCAGGGCAGCAGGCTGGTGGACGGCTGAGAGCTTTGTTATTATCGGGGAGTGTTACCTTACCTTCTGGCGTAGATTTTTCACCGGGTCCTCAGACACGATTACGCATGCAGCATTGATTGATTTAGTAGGGCCATCTGCTATACGACACGGCATACGTCCACCTGTTGTCGAGGATATTACCCAGCCCAGCCAGAGTTTTCGTGCAGCTGATCATGTGGCGGCCGCCAGTCATTTTGGATGGACCATGGCAGTGCCCACCATTAGACCGGATCGTTACGTTGACGTGTTTCATCCTCCTGCCCATCACGATTACCCGGATCCTACACAGATATCATATCATGATCTGTATGATATGCAGATGGGGATTAGGCATACGGGCTATATAGAGCATAGGCGTAGCCTAGATTACTATGATGGTGAGCTACGTCGTGTTGCAGAGGAGGCACGACAGCAGCAGGCGCATTTAGAGGCCCAGCTTGAGGCAGAGCGCAAGAGACTTCAGGACATGCAGATGTATTACCACCATAGGTCTAGTGCTGGGTCTAGTCAGCCTCCAGATGTTGGTGATGATGAGAGACGTCATCGGCGCCGCACACGTCCACGTACACATTCAGATGACTCGAACGACTGAGTTACTACCACTTTTATGTACTTTCGCAGTTGTCAGTTGTATGGTCCTACTGTTGGAGTAGACGTTCTGCATTTGTTGACTACCACTGTTATGTATTTTGGTTGTATTACCACTGTTATGTACTTTTGTTGTATTACGTTTTCCTAGTTGATAGTTGTATGATCCTGTTGTTTGAGTATGCGTTCTGTATTTGTTGACTACCACTATTTTGTACTTTCGATGTATTTTGTGTACAATTTGATTATGTTTCTGTGTAGAGACTGCATTTGGTTATGTGGAGAGACTGTATTTCTGTGTAGTGAATGTCATTGTGTATAGCCGGTATGTTATGTTGTTCTAGTTCCTGTAAGTGTTGTTTGGAATGTAATAGCGTTTGAATTTGATGTTGAACAAGGTTTCCCTATTCTCGTGTATAAATGCAAAATTATTAAATAGCACGCCAACATAACAAGGTTTGCAGATAACTCCATAGTCTACGCACAAACATCAAATTAAATAGACAGTAAAATAACAATAAAATCACAATACCATAAGTATACTCAGTTCCATAGCGGGTCAACCAACTGTAGCGGAGTTTATACGCTTTGTAACCAACGAACTTCTCACCATACTCGAAAAGGAAACGAGAATCATATGTTTCTTGATTTGTTTTAAATATGTTCTCGTCTTCAACAGTTTTGATAATCTTTGTGTACCGATCACAAGCGTCTGCAAAATGATGATTAGCTATTTGGATTTCAACCGATGTTCGTGTAGTGGGCTGGGAACGATGGTTGCTGTATAGCCTCGTGATCATTGCCCATCTTTCTTCATATGTTAAACCCCCTCCACTTTGCATTAGCAACTCATCCCTCTTTTCAACCTCAATATAGGATTTAACGAAGGCCAGCAAATCCTTAGAAGAAAATTCTGAAGTTGGAGAATTCAATGTTCGAGCTCTATTACTAGGTCGTTGATTTGCTGGAGAAGGACGCGGAGCTATAACCGCTCGATGCTGAATAGCGGCAGGCACCTCTTCAACTGTGTATCATGAACTAATCCAATTTCGTTATCGTTCACTATGTTTCGTTCGTACTCATCAAAAATCCTTCCCATTTCTTCATCACTTATTTCTGAATCGTCCATGTAACCTGTGCATCAGTAGAATAAGTAGAGTTAGTAGAAGTACGAATTTTGTTGATAATAAACGTTACCTATAAGACAACAAGAAAATAAATTTTCTCACTTTAGTCTACAACGGTGCAGCTTGAAGCTGTAGAAGGTATGAGATGGATTATCAGATATGGAGTACTTATAAGGGCAATGTACGACCAACAGTTACAATTCAACATACTAGAATACCCGTTATAGGGTTCTCGTGATATTATGGGTGATTCTATACAATGACCGGTCACATCATTACAGCACGAAAAATGGTGCCATCACATGAAATGTTGTCATTTAATTCGGAAGAGACTACTCAATGCAGTGAGCGAAAGATGGAGACTTTTAATGGAATCACAGTTACGAATGATGGAGACGCGTCTTTAATTTTTTCTTCTCAGTGACTGGTCCAATCATGCCGTACATGCATGTGAAAGGGTACACTCTACATACACGTGACTTGTATTAAATTCACAGGGATATTGCAGTATGTAATATTGTTGCATGACTCAGTGTCTAGTCATTTCATTGACTGTAGCAGCCTTTGGAAGCATTATTCGTAATTGTTTTGTCATGGTGGTAATTTTTTGTATATGTAGGAGTTTAAAAATAGGGGTCGTCCACCAGTGCTTTAACCATTTCAATTCACGACAACTAGTACAATAGAAGGAAATGCCAAACCATATTCATACAAACTTCAACAACTAGTACAACTATTGAGCAATTATAACAACTGAAACAATGACAACTAGTACAATAGAAGGAAATGCCAAACCATAATCATACAAACTACAACAACTGAGCACACAAGCATCAAATTCAAACACGTACACCTACCATGGTCTAGGGAAAGGACCATCTCTTGTCGTATCCGCCTTAGTCTTGCTCAAGCGTCTTATTTCTGCTTGCGCTTTGAGTGCGTACTGACGTCCACATTCGCAAATGGGAGGGTCAATCCACTCCTTAAAGCAACAACAATCAATGTCACCAGGATAATTCATGTGGTCGTTGAAGGCTTGACAACCGAAAAATTGACGACCGGCATTTGTTTCAGTCTCGTCAACAACAACAACCGACACTTGTCCACAATGGCAAATAGGGTTGTATCCAATCGTCCATAGTGGCTCGGATACCTTCCCTTCGAGTACACTCTCTTTTCCAGATCTTTGATGAACGGAAAAGGCATCTTCATTTGAATACGGTGAGTATCTGTATTCGTGAGTTGGGCGAAACGATTGCTGGTCTTGGACCGGACGTTGCATGGCATACGATGACGAGTGCGATTGGGCCATGGGTTTCTTGCTTGTAGATTTTTTGCCGGTACGCTTCGGTTCAGACGAAGACATTTTTCTGGTTGTCAAAAAAGAATTTGAGAAGGTGGTCTGGTTGTGTGGAACAAGGAGGAGGTAGGTTGGTATATAAAGGGAGGGAATGCGACCGATTAAGTAGCCACTGTGGTGCCACGACAAAAAATATAACGGGAAACAGTTTGCCGTTATATTTTAATACATGATATATATTTTCCTAGTGTGTAGGTCGGTCATTCTTTCTCTACAGTTTTCAGACCAGAGTGTGGTCATGTCACTCTTTTTCTAAAGTTATGAACGCATTTTCCAACGTAGCTATAGGAAACAGTGCACGGTGTACAGTATACAGCGAACAGTGTGCAGTAAATAGTGCACAGTATACAGAGCACAGTCCAACGGTTGCAATTACCCGTTGTCAATTTGTTTTCACATTCCATGTCTTTTGAAAACGGGAAGTAATTTCCTTATGCAGTGGTAACTAAATCTCCTCCTATATATAGCTAACATTGCTTAAGCAATACCCGATCCATACGGACTGGAAACTGTATCTCAAATAAGAAAAATGCCAATATCGTATCCATCTTCTTACAATTACACGGACCTTCTCTCAGGACCATTTTACAATTACACGGAACCTAGTGTTTGTCTAATCTACCGTTCGTTTAATTTATCATTATTTGTAACTTATTATCACATTTTCGATATTACGAGTTAAAAATAGGGGTCGTCCGCGGGTGCATTAACCTTTTCAATATGTGTAGGAGTTTAAAAAAATGGTCAGCATACTTTATGTCAAACATTTTTCGGAAACGGTCAAACAGTACACAGTGAAAACAGTGATACACTATACATTGATATAGTACCAGTAATTATGTTACTAAAAAAGTTGATGCATTAAATATCAAAACCATAAATTTGTCACGGGTATCACCTACTTTTTGTTTCTGTTGGGAAGTTCAACATTTCTTTTTACAAATCTAGCCCTGCTTTTTGTGTAAACGCAGCAATAAATATGCACCAGGTTAATATCTCTAACAGAACAAAAATTCCATACACTTCCCATCCAATTCAATTGATTAACGATTTCTTTTGTATTGAAGCTATGGACAACTTAGAGATTGACGATGAAACAATGAATAAGTGTTATGAAGAGTTTGAACGGTCAAGGAATAGTGTACAACACAACAAGCCTACGGTGGAATTCGGTGAAGGAGCACAAGTTCATTCTAAATCAGTGAAGTCAAGAACAAAATCTTTCAACGCTCGATTGCGCGAAGTTGTAGCAAATCAAAGACCTGGTAAGCAGATCGTATACAAAGGATAAGAAATCGAGCCCCTACATCCGATCGGTCCAACGCTACTTAGTGGAGCTTACCCTATTTGCTGTTGCAGAGATGAATCGTTTGTTGTTGTTGCCAAAACTGAAAAAAAGTTGGACGCTGATTCTTCGGATGTCCTGCCTTCGAAGACCATAGGTATTACCCCAATGATATTCACTGTTGTAATTTTATGCAGTGGATAGACCCTCCAATGTGCCAACGTGGACTTCAATATGCACTGGAAGCGCAAGCCGAAATAAGGCAGTTGAACAAGATTGTTGTGGATGCAACTAGATCTGGCTATCCCAGAAATTGTTAGGATTTAGTTTTTCTTGAATCGAAGATTTGTTACTCTACTTTGAATTGGATGTTGCTATGTTCTGTTGTTCTGGTTCCTGTAAGTGTGGTTTGGAATGTATTAATGTTTCAATTTGATCGTGAACAAGATTATCGTCTTCTCGTTTACAAATGCAAAATTCTTACATAACGCGCCAACATAACAAGGTTTGCAGATAACTCCATATTCTACGTAAGAACGTAATGGGTCAACCAACTATAGCGCAATGATTGGTTAAGTCTTGCATAATTCGCATAGTGCAGTCATGTCATCTGCCAGATTCCATTTAGTGTTCCCTACAGTGTAGCTTTTGACCGTTCACACCATTGCCCATATTCCAGCTATATATACATATGTTAATTTACTCACAACATGCAAAACTCAAACAACTTCTTCCCCATTCTTAGAGCACATCCTTTGATTCGCACTCACTGAAAATGTCTTCATGGGCAACATCTACAGATTCTGAGGAACAAGCTTACGAAAACATGAGG
This sequence comes from Allium sativum, assembly GCA_030737875.1. Taxonomy (NCBI): domain Eukaryota; kingdom Viridiplantae; phylum Streptophyta; class Magnoliopsida; order Asparagales; family Amaryllidaceae; genus Allium; species Allium sativum. The sequence continues at coordinate 660,821,125 of CM060918.1, read as the reverse complement.
CTACAGGAGCTTGAAGACGAACTTCAGTTCCTAAACCAAATGAAACCGCAAATTATACCGCCGTACGAACAAGTGAACGTTCAAACTCCACATGAAACCCCAGTACCCCCTGTTCAAGTTCCATCTCAATAAGAGGTCACTCAAACAACGCAAGAAGAAGAGTTCTTTCATGTACCACTGCATGAACATGTAGTGGATTCTTATCCAGTTCGTTGCTATTGCGGTTATACGGCTGAAGTTGTCGTTCAAGCAGAGGGCAACAATACAGGTCGGCGCGTGCAGCGATGTCCAGCCTATCCAAATGGTTGCAAATACACGGACTGGATAGACCAACCTTTGTGTCCTCGGGGAATAGCATATTATAACGAACTCGAATGCGAGAATAGACGTGTTCGAAGTGAAAATGCCCAGTTGCGATTGAACATCCTGCGATTCCCATAAGACTAAAACGTAAAATGGGGTTTACTGAAGTTGCTAATTTTCACTTCATACTTTGACGAAGCTAGTTCGCATGTTATGTCGGCAGTTGTTGTACCTTTATAAACTATTGTATCTTTATGCTTATTGTTGTATCTTTATAAATTGTTGTATCCCCGTATCCTACTACATGGGTTGGATTTAGTGGAGATTTTAAACTTATTTGGATATCACTTTATATCACATCATCTGTCCGAATTGACAACTCAACGCAGAGATATTATCCAAACCATTATAAAGGAATTTGACTACTCAACGCAGAGATATTATCCAAACCATTATTGCCTACTCAATCTGCCAACCATTAGTGCCAACCGTTCATGACACAACAACTTTCTGAATTGACTACTCAATGACAGAATCATTACTATCCCAACCTTTATGTCGGAACCATTATTGCCAACCATTAGTGCCAACCGTTCACAGCACAACAACTTTCTAAATTGACTACTCAATGACAAAATCATTACTATCCCAACCTTTATGTCGGAACCATTATTGCCAAAAAATATATTTAAAATATGTTAACCATCATTGCTTATATATATCTGTCGTACGTCTACACTTAGGCAGAACAACGAAACTCAATTTATAAAAAAAGCAAGCAATGGATCCAAATCTACGTCACCATTACTACCACATGAATCAAACTGAAGATTACGACCAAGAAGATGAGGAAGAGACAGAGGAGCAGCTGGAGCAACACACAATGGTTGGGTATTCCAATAATTTCGCTGAAAGCTCAATTAGCAACCATTGAGGTAGTATGCCTGGCTGGCGTGACCGGCGGTATAAGAGAGACTACAGGATTGGACATGAAAGACTAATGAGAGATTACTTCATCGACAATCCAACCTATGATATAACTTTGTTCTGCCATCGTTATCGTATGAGTCCGATAAACTTCTCTAAAATTTATCTTAAACTTAATCAGTCAAATCCATATTTCACTTATAGACTGAACGGAGCACAAGAAATTGGCCATTCGCCCCACATCAAAATTTCAACGGCATTGAGGATGTTAAGCTATGGAACAGCTGGCGACCAAATGGATGAATATTTCAGAATTGCAGCATCAACAGCAATAGAGTGTCTGAAAGAACTCTGTAAAACAGTTGTTCAAGAGTTCGGGAACGAGTATCTACGGACACCTGGACCAAACAATATAAGCAGGATACTACGTAGGGGAGAAGCTAGAGGATTTCCAGGTATGCTTGGAAGTTTAGATTGCATGCACTGGCCTTGGAAAAACTACCCAACGGGATGGAAAGGAATGTTCATCGGACATAAGAAAGTGCCATCAATGATCCTTGAAGCAGTAGCAACAGACGATTTATGGGTTTGGCATGCTTTTTTTGGAGTCCCAGGTTCATTGAATGATATAAATGTTTTAAAACAATCATATCTTTTCACAGAGCTTGCTAACGGACTGTCAACAGATGTTTCATATAACGTTGGTAATATCGAACACAAAACTGGATACTATCTGTGGACGGAATATACCCAAAGTGGAGAACTTTGATTAAAGGATACATAGTACCATCAAATGACAAAGAACGTTATTTCACTGAGAAAGTAGCTAGCTACAGAAAGGACATCGAACGTGCGTTTGGTGTTCTACAAGCCCGATTTCATATTTTACGCAATCCTGCTCGTTTTCATGATGCAAGAGTGCTTTCAGAAATCATGTACACTTGTATAATAATACATAACATGATTGTGGAGTCTGAAAGAGGTGGGTATAAGAATCAAAAGTCTAATTATCCTGACATGTTTACGGGGTCAAATGCAAAACCCCATAAAGATGTAAACTCAATGGACGAGTATGTTGATATGGTTCAACATATTGAAGATCAAGCTGCACACTTCCAATTGCGTGACGAGTTAGTGGATCATTTGTGGGCGCATAAAGGAACAAATAGTCGGAATCAGTAGTTGGTACTAGAACTATGTATCGATTTGCACTCGTGCACTATGTATCAGCGTGTATGTTGGGTCAATAAATCTAGTTTCCAATCATATTGTCGATTGTATCATTGTTTCAACAACCAGTACATAAATACTTCAAACAGATCACAATCATATTACAACTCAACCCAACATATACAGCTACTACATAAACAACTACTGCATACATACTACAAATAGGACACAATCATATTACAACTAAACCCTAGCTAGTACCTAAATACCCACTAGTATGTAACTACTACAAACAGTTCACAGTCATATTACAACTTAACCCAACATACATAGCTAGTCCTCAAACGAGCCACTACAGCTTCCGCCTCTGCTTCCTTTGCTTCTTCTGTACTCTGCAATCTGCTCTTTTACTAGTTCTTACTGTAAAGGGGAAAGCTTACAAAAATCACATGTAATCATTTTAACATAATTGCTCTCCCGCACTAGTGCTTCCTTCTTCCCCAGCCTCGCTCGTAACAGGGCTTGTTTCTCCATATGTTGTTGTCTGCGAAGCTCTCTATCAACACTAACTGCTTTGTGGAACTCTTTGTCACTGCGGTTTCTTTGCTTCGAAAATCGAAGTCTATGCTCTTTTGTCTCCGTAGCTGAATTCTCTACTGTTTCAATAAATCTAGAGAACTCTGCACCGCGTTGCTCCAGCTTAATTGACTTGGCTCTGCCAATAGGCCGTCCATCACTAGTTCCAAATAAAGGGTTTCTTTCTTGCAAGCTCGGGTCACTTCCTGGACTAGATTCAGAGTAGTTCATCCTTCTAGCTTTGTTCTGCTGTTCAGCCATGAAGTTGCTTGGGTTCTTCCACTTAAGCAACGTAGATAGAAGCTCGAAACAGTCGTTAAATTTAAATGGAAGTCCATACTTTCGTTGGTAGGCCGTTCGTGACTCTCCAATCTGTAACATAAAGTCGAAATTGTATGAGTGTATGACATTTCTAACTAATCAAGCATAGTATACTAACTTATTTTTAAAAGTAATCTACGATACTTACAACGTCATAAGGTGCAGCACCGCTTTGCTGCCTGTTCTGCAAGCCTGTCAGTATTGCCAGATAGTTCTGACATGCAGCATTCATAACTCTATAACCGCCTCTAAGTGATCCCCATGTTCTACTCCTCGTTTCCAACGAATTGTAGAAATCTGCAACTCTTTCCCAAAATTTCTGACCTTTCATATTATTCCCAACAATGTTGTCTTGTGAAATGCGTATCCACGATTTAGCAAGTGAAACGTACTGCTCGGAAGTAAACTTACATTGTTTTCTTCTTCCATCCGCTTCTATTTCTTCCACTTCAGCATGATCATCCTCAACATCTTCTATTCCGGGATCCGGCTCCGATTCAACTTCGGTTTGGTGTCGTTTACTGAAAATGCCGCTTAAAGACTTCCACTTCGTCTTCTTTTGGTTATATTTGGGACTGACAGGTGCAGTGTATTCTTGACTAAATTCTTCAGAATTTGTAACATTCGCATCCTCATTTGCATCTTCGTCCTCCGGCTCCTCCGTTGAAGTTTCAACATTTTCTTCGTTACTAGGAGAGACAAACCCGTACGAAAACTGTCTTTGCAGATTTTGTGTACCTTCGTGGTCACGAACCTCGGTCTGTTGCGGAGGTAGGTAAGGTTGTTGACTTTGATCGGTTTGCATCATCATTGACATATACGACGAATGATCATCGTACAAGCCTGGCACGGGCGGTCGTTGGTAAAAATGTGGCGGGGCGGACGAATGGACGGGAGGAAAGTTAGGAGGAGCGAGCGGTTGGTACGATGATCGATATGGATAATTTGAATACAGAGAGTAGTCATATTCGTGAGATGGCTGCAACGATTGATGTTGTTGGACTGATCGTTGCATGGCATACGATGAAGAGGGCGGTTTGGACATGGGATTCTTGTTTCCGCATTTTTTGATGCTTCGCTTGGGTGCGGAAGAAGACATTTTTGTTGTTGAAGAAGTTGAAGAAGTTGAAGTTGAGAAGGTGGAGTGGTTGTATGGAAGAAGAAGGAGGAAAGTTGGTGTATTAGAGGGGAAAATGGGGTAGCCGTTGGAGTGTAACGGCTATGTATTATAACGGCAAAGAGATTGCCGTTATAAGCTTATAACGGCAAAATCTTTGCCGTTATAAACTTATAACGGAAAAGAGTTTGCCGTTATAAGATTATAACGGTATTCTCTTTGCCGTTATAAGCACCAGCCTCAGTTCGGTGAACCATCCATGAAGGAGCTCAAAACTAGCCACAAACCAACCACGAATGAGTGAACAAGCCACACCTGATTGCTCCGTGGCTTGTTTAGTAACTGAACAAGCCATGGTTGGTTGTGCTCTTATGTTGATTTGTATTTACCTATAACCCATGTCTTGGCTGGTTTCGAAAGTTGGTGTTTCCTTGTTCCTCTCGGTTTTTGTGTCTTGATGTTTGTGATTTGTTTCTCTCTGGTTTTGATTTTCATCACCTTGTTTTTCTTATTCCTATGCTCTCCTATTTTCTTTTTGAAATAAAGTTATGTCAAGGAAACCCCATACATACATATATATATATATATATATATGTATGTGTGTGTGTGTGTGTGTGTGTGTGTGTGTGATTTTCTTTGCACAAAAGTAAGAATGAAATTGTATAGGCCTTCTCTATGTACAGATATAAATATTATACCACTTGAACTTGCCACTAATTTTCAATGGGTCATAGGGAATTATTTGAGGTAAACGTGTAGATATACATGGATTAGGAAAAACACCTCCATTTTTTTGTCTCCCTATTTCTCTTCTCTTGCAGCCACCCTGTTTTCTATGTCCCTTTTCTTCTTTCCAACTTCATTTGTTTCCATCTGAACATATTATCCATGTAACTCAGTAAGAATGACATAACACCTCTTTTCGTTTTTCTCTCTAAAATGTTCACAACAACTTTTCTTTTACAACATAAATACGTGCATATGTATTATATGCGTTACGTTTATGGCATGAAATGTGCAGGAGCCTGAACTTGAGTGGGGCATGTGGTTTCATATGCATGCATGTTGTGGCATGAAGGTATGTGTGGCGTGCGTGTGTTTATGTGGAGTGTATATGCGCATGTGGTCTTTGTGTTGTGTGTGTGATTTTGTTCACATATGTGTTTGTATGTCAGTGTGTGTATATATGTGTGTGCTTCGTTAAGCATGTGCGGTTGTGCATGCGTGAGTTATATGGTGGGTGTTTATAAATGGCATGCATGAAATAAAAACACATTTGCTATTTCATTTCTCCAACCAATATTTTAAAGAAAACATAGCAGGACATATGAAACAAATCCTTTATTTTCCATCTTTCCCTAGTGTATGGACTACTGTATCCCTTTTTCTTGTCTGTCACATGAATCCAGACTGTTATATTCATGCCCATTTTTAAGTTGCGAAGGCTCTTACCATTTCTGATTTTAATGCCATATATAATATATAATGCTGCAGCACCTTGTCTTGCATGTGTTTGCTACTTTTGTTGAAACCGTACCTACATGGTGTGTTATGTCCATAATGTTTATTTTTGGTAGTTCACGAGGTATTATGTTCCAACCATTTAATATACTGTCAGGATTAACAATTATATTTATGTGTTTATTCGAAGCGACTTACTTGAAGTAAGTTTATTCCTGGCTCAGGTGTTTTGTGTTTTGCATGGAACGCTCGGATCAGACCACAAGTGTTACTGATGCAAAGGATTTTTCAGCTCGCAAGTTAGAGAAGAACATGAAGACGCAAGCACGCGTAAGCCCGACGAAAAATTGTAAAACTTACTTATCCAAAATTTATGTATATATAGTTTATCTTCTGCTGTACAAAATGTTATAGAACTCTGATATTTACATAAAATTTTATTCCACTGCAAATATTGTGCTTTGTGATTCTGTGTTTAATTCTGTTAAACCCTATAAGCCAATAACAATTTGACGTGTTGAAAGTCTCAAGTTGGTTTAATTACTGACTTGGAGTGCTTAAAATGGCAGGTCGTTACAATAACTCTCTTCATTTTATAAAATCTATCATTATAAAATGTGAAATTTGCCACTAGTTTGAAGAATACTATGATTTTTATTTGATTAGATGAGGTTTACGATATTCATTCTCTCTCTTGATTTGAATTTATTATTATTGTAACGACCCGGAAAAAGTCGATCTTGGTTATCCGATATACAACACATATCGAACATCCAAGAATCGAAAATACCGGTAGTTAATAAAAGAAATTAGAGGGTGAGAATAGATAAGATAGAAATTTAGAATAGAAGAAGAAGAAGAACACACCATCAGAGTAATACGAACCTCACAGCGGAACGAGTAACATATAATAGATAACATATCCTTTAAATATAAATCTGTACTTGAATATACATATCACTTCCAAAGTACAGCACTTACAACACAACGGAAATAAACAATAGCTATATGATCCTGAAGCCTCCTGCTCCAGCTCTCCTGGTATATCTGTAAAATCCTGACTACTTGACTGCCCATACAAAATTGGGCACCTAAGAGTTTAGGGAAAACAAAACAAAATAAACTCCGGGTCAGTCATGGGACTGGTATTAGTAAAACAGTTTAAAACAGTTTGAACAAGTGAACGATATCTCATAAGACCACGCCGTATAATGGAACGGGTTTTTTCTTTTATGAGAATACAAAATATCTTTATATCAAAACCTTTTGATATTAGAATAATGTCTATCAACCACCAAATAATAATCATCCAGCAGAAATGCTTTCATCTCACGTTCTACATACATAGTATACAAATCAAAACCGCAAGCACTTATTGGGTAATGGATTCCCAACTATGAAAAGGTATGGAACCACCTTTCGCTAATGTACCTCTAGAGTGGAATACACTGGGTTCAACAAGAACATCTTGCAACCCGGTCACACATGACTGATCACTCATTTCACTTGAGTGTATCAAATGTATATCACCAATGGTTGGGATCAGCAACCGTTTCCCGAATGGACAGCATCAACAATAGATTTTTAGGAATAAATGAAACTCTAAATCAGGTGATTATGCAACCTAATAGGTGCGACCTACATAGCCATGCTGCCTGCCCGATTTTTGTCGTTTACCGCATGTGAGGCTAGAAGCTACGCTTATCTTTTACATGCCACATCTTCATTCACTTAGAATGTCACATCGTCATAACCACCAAATCACAAATTGATTTATCCAAAAATAACACGGGTATACAACGAATAGAAACGAATTCCTCCGCCACCAAACGTGAATACATTTGAAGAGATCAACTTACGTGATCTATTAGATATACTGTGTCAGACCTTCTTCCATACAAGTTGTCCTGGGACTGGACAAACCGAAGGCACTATTCAGTACATCCATCTTAGGCAATTGTTATCTAAGATTTATATAACAGCCCTTGCACTTTACTCCGTCTTCAATTATCTTTGGCATATATGATTCGCACGTTTATGCCAATACAGAGTGGTTCTTTGGATAATAATCCAACCGCTCTCTCCATATTAACAACGTTAAAATGGTCAAAACTTTAATAGTCGGTGATTTAACTATCACATGAAAACATGTCTGTGTACACACAATGATCTTATTTCCAAATGAATTATCGATCCAATCATCAAACATATATATATTTATATATATATCCTCATGTTCTATGTTTAGAAAATATACGTTATTAACACTGGAAAACATTTCCACGCTTAATTACGTATCCGTATTCTTCCACATCTATCAGATTCTAACTATAAACTAATAAGAGAACAAATTCCTATGTATAAACCCCGAAGGCCGAAACCAACATCAGATCGATACTTAGGAAATCATTCAACTTATTAATCTCTAGTCAGTTTCTAATTTTTGTTTAACTCCTTTTGATTTACTATGTTCGATTAACTCCTTTCGATTAACTCGATTCGATTAACTCCTCTATTTATTTTCCCAATAAATAATCCTTTATTTTATTTATTCTCTAAATAAATAATCCTTTATTCTATTTATTCTCTAAATAAATAATCCTTTATTCTATTTATTTTCTAAATAAATAATCCTTTATTCTATTTACTTTCTAAATAAATAATCCTTTATACTTGTATTTGTAAATGTTTTACAAATATTTCCTTTATATTTGTTTTCGAAATAATTTACTTTATATTTTCTAGCTATTTTCTTTTATGAAATTCCTTTCCTTTTATATATAAAATCCATTGATTTTATATAAATAATTTATTTTCAAAATCAACTTTGAAAAATCCCCCTTTTATCATTCTATTATTTCTTATGGTATTTAACCTACCATTTAACAATGATAAATATCGTCCAACCACACATAATCAACAAAAGATTTTCTATCGCATCATATATCACAATAAATGAATAATAGTAAAATAAATGTTGAGGAATCCAGTTGGATTCCACCAACTTGTTTCCCTGCATCCACACATGTTAAACAATATAGATAACATCACTTTCATTTCAAGAAGAAATATTCTGATCGACAGAATTAATATTTGATTAACGATTTATATATATCGTTATCTATAATTTCAACCAATACACAAGCAATTCAACCAATCAGTTAACACACAACAATCAACAGATGATTAACAGTTCTAAAAATACGTTATCAAAATATAACTGTTCAGAGTTGGTGAGTTTTACTCACATTGGACGATCATCGTTAATAATGACAACCATCGCTTGATTCTGACGGAAAATTTATTTTGCTATAAATTGTAACGAGCTGCATTTCACTCCTACTCAATTCCAGTGTGTAGCCACCGTCCGTACGATCCCGTCGGATCTTGTTTTGCTGAATTTCGATATCGTATGATGGAGTTACTCAATTTCGAAGTTTATAAACGTTTAAATTAAATTTAAACCCATTTTCTTTTAAACGGGCCTCACCCCTTTATAATTCCCCGGCCCATCTGGTCAAACCGGCCTGCCAACTCATATCAATACCCAACCGCGTGGACCCTTTTCTTCCACACAAAATCACGCGACTCCAGTAAAAAGAATCTGAACCCAATCACTACCCCGTTGACCCATCTTAGACCCACCACCACCATCGCTCCGGCCACCTATCACCACCGCGGTCACCACCAAACGGAATTGCACCTCCCTCTCTACCCGAATGCAACCTCACCTCCTAACTCGACGCCCCTACCACGCTGACAAAATCAGAAAAGGCGAAAGCCATTTCACCCTGTCCATCTAACGATTTCCTCCACCACAGGCCGCCATATCCGACCACACTGTCACCCAGACCTTCGGCCCACCATTCCGACTTCTGCGCCACCTCCGACTTGACCTCCGGCCTCCTCAAAACTCCTCCAGGTCGAACCCTAGGCGCTGCTCCAAAACGACATCGACGGATAGACTTTCGAACCCCATAAAAATATCACCAAAATGGAGAGCATCTCTCGAGGAAGCTGAATACACTCGTTTGAGAATTTATAGATTTTTATGTGGATTTATTTTGTTTTAATCCCCTCTCGTTTTGTTTGTTATTGGAGAAAATGCAGCTGCTGAACTTGGTTGGCTACGGGAGGTATCTGTTTAGGGTTACAAAGAGTTGAGGTCATTATATTGAATTTTTTTTATAATATTTTTATATTGATTTTTGAGCAAACGTTATTTTTATTTGTCCTCTAAAATTCCTGTAATCACACATGACATCCAAAAATCATGAAAATGAACATGTAGCTACAGTTCGACATTACGGTCCCAACGAAACTGGGTTTGTCTAATTCCGACTTCGTTTGCTCACACAGCGTATTTTTAAATATCAAGTTATCGAATGTTTTTCACATTAAAATCCCATACAGCCACACAGTGACTCTAAAAATCACGGAACTTGGAACCTACAATAATTTGATATTGCGGATCGAACAAAATTTGTTTCGTCGAATTCCGAGGTCGTTTGCAAAACTGGCTATTTTTAAACCTCTAAATAACCCTTTTAAATATATAAATATATTTAAAAAAAATTAAATTAAATATTAATAATTTAATATTATCGTGTATATTCACCATAGAATATCATACAGCTCCACTGGGATTTACAACTCGATATTCAAATCCCGGTTGAATCGATATTCAAATTTATACTGAAATTCCTTTTATATATCGTTATAAATTATAAAGGAAATTCCATAGCGACTTTTCTAAAATTTGATTTGGACATAAATCAAAATCTACGCAATGAAATCCCAATTTTTCCCTTCCACTAGAATAATATACTTCACCAGCTCAATACGTTTCTTGTTTCACAGAAATCCGATTTAAAATTGATCCTGTACATTCAGTTGAAGTTCAAATCGCCAAATAGCGAACTGCCGCGTCATTACGCGCTCATTTATAATTATATTATAAACCATACATTATAGCGTCGTCGATTCAATATATTCATTATTGTATTTCGAATTGAAACTCAGCCAAATCTCGTGTACTATTCAATTCACACACTATTGTGAATTCTACTATTTCAGACTATTTCGATATTTATAATTTATTATTCATTATAAATATAAATTAAATATTCAATATTATTTAATTCTGGTTCTCGATATCGCCAAATCGATGTTTAATAATTAAATAAATTAATTATTCAATAGTTAAAAATGCGGGTCATTACAATCTTTCCCCCTTAAAATAATTTCATCCTCGAAATTGCTAAGGTAGAAATCAAGCTCTATTGACTGGTTAGAACTTATTTGTTCACTTCTTAACTTCAGTTTCAACTGAACTAATTTAATTTCAATTAAATATTAATTTATTCCTAATCAACGAAAATTTTCAAAAATCCTGAAAAATTTCTAGCATCTTAGCTTTTTTGAAAAATTTCACTAGCACCTCCTTTGTACTGGTCAATAGGCCAAACTCCAACTCGCCTCTCTAGGCCTTCTCCAACCCAAAAGAAAAACAAACAGCCAAGCGGCTTGCCAGACAGGCTCATAAATCAACAAACTCATATAAAATAAACTTGTACCTTTTTATCGGGTATATCACTATATTCTTTACATCTACTGTAAATTCAGCATATACCAATGTCATCCCTATCAAACTCCAATCAGTTCATCGTCAACACCATCATCCACTTATACCAAGTCAAATTCCATTACCAATTCCAAATTCTTATGACATCAATCCAACTTACTCGACATCATTATTCTCTAATTCAATTTAATTTTCACATAATTGATTTCAATTTAATTCCAATTGCTTTTCCAAATTTCAATTCAATTTGGTTTTAATTCAACAATCTTTCCCTGGAAATTTTAAACAGCTTTACCATATTGAAAATCAACTTTCCTTTTCAGGATTCAAACCACTTGCTTTTCTCAAATCAATTCAAAAACAAACCTTTGGTAGTAATCTGTCACTTAGAACTTGAAAATGAACACTGATGATGCTGCGCAGTCATCATCAGAATTATTTCCCAGCCATCGAAGTGAGTTCAGTACTATAACAATTTCAAAACTTATTTAAACACCTTCATTTTGAAATCATTTTCAAAATATCCTCCACAATGCTTGTAAGAAATTTAAAATCTCCCAGGATTTTAAAATTCTCTTACACTTAATTCAATTCCATTTACAAACACCTTTTCAAATTCTAGGAATTTTAATTCCCATTCTGATTCTAATTTCAGATTTAATTCAATTCATTACACTTATATGAATTCTACTTGGTTATATACATATCCATTTCACTTTTTATAATCTTACTCGATTATAATAACAACCAATATATCCAATATATTATAATCATTTCAATATAATTCCTTTATATCAAAAATATAATTTGGGTAAAATTATTTCTTTTACCCTCTTTTCAAAACATATCGTGTCGACCCATCGTATTCGAGTGTTTAGAAACCCTTATCGATATTGTGGTGCCCCACCATCAAAAAGAATTCTTAAGCCACTAAACCAATAAAGCTCCATAATATAAAACAATTTTTATATCAAACAACAAATACGTTCACTCGTATATATGCACTCAAACTCAATCTAGGGCATTACTAATCCCATCTGTACCGAGTCACGCCACAGAGCTAAGGTAAATCGCTTAACCATATGCTCTGATACCAACTGCAACGACCCAGAAAAAGTCGATCTTGGTTATCCGATATACAACACATATCGAACATCCACAGATCGAAAATACCGGTAGTTAATGAAAGAAATTAGAGGGTAAGAATAGATAAGATAGAAACTTAGAATAGAAGAAGAGGAAGAACACAACATCAGAGTAACACGAACCTCACAGCGGAACGAATAACATATAATAGATAACATATCCTTGAAATATAAATCTGTACTTGAATATACATATCATTTCCAAAGTACAACAATTACAACACAGCAGAAATAAACAATAGCTATATGATCCTGAAGCCTCCTGCTCCAGCTCTCCTGGTATATCTGTAAAATCCTGATACTTGACTGCCCATACAAAATTGGGCACCCAAGAGTTTAGGGGAAAAAAACAAGATAAACTTCAGGTCAGTCATGGGACTGGTATGAGTAAAAAAGTTTAAAACAGTTTGAACAAGTGAACGATATCTCATAAGACCACGCCGTATAACGGAACGGGTTTTTTCCCTTATGAGAATCCAAAATATCTTTATATCAAAACCTTTTGATATTAGAATAATGTCTATCAACTACCATATAATAATTATCTAGCAGAAACGCTTTCATCTCACGTTCTACATATATAGTATACAAATCGAAACCGCAAGCACGTATTGGGTAAGGGATTTCAAACTGTGACAAGTTATGGAACCACCTTTCGCTAGTGTACCTCTAGAGAGGAATACACTGGGTTCAACAAGAACATCTTGCAATCTGGCCACACATGACCGACCACTCATTTCACTTGAGTGTATCGAATGTATATCACCAACGGTTGGGATCAGCAATCGTTTCCCAAAAGGGACAGCAATGACAATAGATTTTTAGAAATAAATGAAACTCAAGATCAGGTGATTATACACCCTAATAGGTGCGAATTACATAGCCATTTTGCCTGCCCGATTTTTATCATTTACCGGATGTGAGGCTAGAAGCTACGCTTATCTTTTACATGCCACATCTTCATTCACTTAGAATGTCACATCGTCATACCCGCCAAATCACAAATTGATTTATCCAAAAATAACACGGGTATACAGCTAAGAGAAACGAATTCCTCCGCCACCAAACGTGAATACGTTTGAAGAGATCAACTTACGCGATCTATTAGATATACTCTGTCAGACCTTCTTCCATACAAGTTGTCCTGGGACTGGACAAACCGAAAGCACTATTCAATACATCCATCTTAGGCAATTGTTATCTAAGATTTATACAACAGCCCTTGCACTTTACTCCATCTTCAATTATCTTTGGCATATACGATTCGCACGTTTATGCCAATACAAAGAGGTTCTTTGGATAATAATCCAACCGGTCTCTCCATATTAACAACATTAAAATGGTCAAAACTTTGATAGTCGGTGATTTAACTATCACATGAAAACATGTCTGTGTACACACAATGATCTTATTTCCAAATGGAATTATCGATCCAATCATTAGACATATATATATATATATATCCTCAATTTTTGTGTTTAGAAAATATAAGTTATTAACACTGGAAAACATTTCCAGGCTTAATTACGTATCCGTATTCTTCCACATCTATCAGACTCTAACTATAAACTAACAAGAGAACAACTTCCTAAGTATAAACCCCGAAGGCCAAAACCAACATCAGATCGATACTTAGGAAATCATTCAACTTATTAATCTCCAGTCAGTTTCTAATTTTTGTTTAACTCCATTTTGATTTACTATGTTCGATTAACTCAATTCGATTAACTCCTCTATTTATTTTCCCAATAAATATTCCTTTATTCTATTTATTCTCTGAATAAATAATCCTTTATTCTATTTATTCTCTAAATAAATAATCCTTTATTCTATTTATTTTCTATATAAATAATCCTTTATTCTATTTATTTTATGAATAAATAATCCTTTATACTTGTATTTGTAAATGTTTTACAAATATTTCCTTTATATTTATTTTCCAAATAATTTCCTTTATATTTTCTAATTATTTTCTTTTATGAATCCTTTTATATATAAAATCAATTGATTTTATATAAATAATTTATTTTCAAAATCAACTTTCAATAATTCCCTTTTTATCATTCTGAAATTTCTTATGGTATTTAACCTACCATTTAACAATGATAAATATCGTCCAACCACACATAATCAACAACAGATTTTATATCGCATCATATATCACAATATATGAATAACAGTAAAATAAATGTTGAGGAATCCAGTTGGATTCCTCCAACCTGTTTTCCTGCATCCACACATGTTAAACAGTATAGATAATATCACTTTCATTTCAAGAAGAAATATTCTGATCGATAGAATTAATATTTGATTAACGATATATATATATATATATATATATCATTATCTATAATTTCAACCAGTACACAAGCAATTCAACCAAACAGTTAACACACAGCAATCAACAGATGATTAATAATTCTAAAAATACGTTATAGAAATATAACTGTTTAGAGTTGGTGAGTTTTACTCACATTGGACGATCAACGTTAATAACGATAACCATCGCATGATTCTGATGGACAATTTATTTTGCTATAAATTGTAACGAGCTCCGTTACACTCCTAGTCAATTCTAGTGTGTAGCCACTGTCCGAACGATCCCGTCGGATCTTGTTTTGCTGAATTTCGATATCGGAGTTACTCAATTTCGAAGTTTATAAACATTTAAATTAAATTTAAACCAACCATTTTCTTTTAAACGGGCCTCACCCCTCTATAATTCCCCGGCCCATCTGGTCAAATCGGCCCGCCAACTCAACTCAATACCCACCCGCGTGGACCCTTTTCTTCCACACAAAATCACGCGACTCTAGTAAAAAGAATCCAAACCCTATCACTACCCCGTTGACCCACCTTTGACCCACCTTTGACCCACCACCACCATCGCTCCGGCCACCTATCACCACTGCGGTCACCACCAAATGGAACTACACCTCCCTTTCTACCCGAATGCCACCTCACCTCCCAACTCGACGCCCCTACCACGCTGACAAAATTAGAAAAGGTGAAAGCCATTTCACCCTGTTCATCTAACGATTTCCTCCACCACAGGCCGCCATATCCAACCACACCGCCACCTAGACCTTTGCTCCACCATTCCGACTTCTGCGCCACCTCCGACTTGACCTCCGGCCTCCTCAAAACTCCACCAGGTCAAACCCTTGGCACTGCTCCAAAAAGACATCGACGAACAGACTTTCGAACCCCATAAAAATATCACCAAAATGGAGAGCATCTCTCGAGGAAGCTGAATACACTCGTTTGAGAATTTACAGATTTTTATGTGGATTTCTTTTGATTTAATCCCCTCTCATTTTGTTTGTTATTGGCGAAAATGCGGTTGCTGAACTTGGTTGACTACGGGAGGTATCTATTTAGGGTTAGAAATAGTTGAGGGCATTATATATAATTTTTTCTATAATATTTTTATATTGATTTTTGAGCAAAAGTTATTTTTGTTTGTCCTCTAAAATTCATGTAATCACACATAACATCCAAAAATCATGAAAATGAACATGTAGCTACAGTTCGACATTACGGTCCCAACGAAACTGGTATCGTCGAATTCCGACTTCGTTTGCTCTCACAGCATATTTTTAAAGGTCAACTTATCGACTGTTTTTCACATTAAAATACTGTACGGCGACACAGTGACTCTAAAAATCAAGGAACTTGGCATCTAACAATAATTTGATATTGCGGATCCAACAAAATTAGTTTCGTCGAATTCTGAGGTCGTTTGCAAAACTAGCTATTTTTAAAGCTCTAAATAGCCCTTTTAAATAGATAAATATATTTAAAAACAATTAAATTAAATATTAATAATTTAATATTATCGTATATATTAACAATAGAATATCATACAACTCCACTGGGATTTACAACTCGATATTCAAATCCCGGTTGAATCAATATTCAAATTTATATTGAAATTCCTTTTATATATCGTTATAAATTATAAAGGAAATTCCATAGTGACTTTTCTAAAATTTGATTTGGACATAAATCAAAATCTACTCAATGAAATCCCGATTTTTCTCTTCCACTAGAAAAATATACTTCACCAGCTCCATACGTTTCTTGTTTCACAGAAATCCGATTTAAAACGGATCCTGTACATTTACTTGAAGTTCAAATCGCCAAATAGCGAACTGCCGCGTCATTACGCGCTCGTTCATAATAATATTATAAACTATACGTTATAGCGTCGTCGATTCAATATATTCGTTATTATATTTCGAATTTAAACTCAACCAAATTTCGTATACTATTCAATTCACACACTATTGTGAATTATACTATTTGTAACAACCCGTATTTTCAATAATCTGTTATAACATAAATTGAGGCAGATATAAATTATAAAATGGGAATCAAGGGAAACGGGCTATGCCATTGCGTTCGTCTCGGAAAAATACGCGAAATAGAGTCCGAGTTTTCGAAAATCGGAGTCCGTATGGCCCAGATATGGCCCGTCGAAGTTTTCAGAAAATTCAAGTTTTAAAATCAGATTCAAATTTAAAGAATTGGGCCAGCTGGGCCAAGGCGGGAAAAATCCCGCCAGAACCCCATGTCGACAGGTCTGTCGACAGGGGTCTTGGCATGTCGACTGCCCTGTCGACAGCCCTGTCGACAGGGGGTGGCCGGGCTACTTGGCCTGGTGCACCATTTCTGATTTGGGCTTGATAGGAGGGCTTGGTTCTAGAGAGTTCCGGGATCTGATGGACCTAATTGAATCTAGGGTTAATCCTATGGTTCAAATCACTAACCTAATCTATAAATAAGACCCTAACCTATCCTAAATCATTCATTATTCATCCTAGTAACTAAACTATGCCAAAATCCAAACTCTCATGGCCTCCACCCTCTTCATACAATTCCTAATTTAATTCCTAAGTTATTTTCCATGCATACAAGCATATTTATGCTTGTATGATCCTCCTTAGCTTGCATTAAAGGCTTATTTTTCTATTGGCATCATAAAGGAGGAGTCTTGATCAAGTTTGCTTGCATTTGGGGGTTTTAATTAGTTGCATAAGGGGTTTCTTGCATTTGTTATACTCATTTGAGTCCGCATAAGCATTGTAAGCCCTCTTACCTTCATTTTAGAAACTCTAAAGTTAATATGTGATGCAAGTTGGGATTTATGTATGTTTAAATGAGTTATGCCTGTTTATGCAAGTTTGCTAAGCCTTGATTTGCAAGTTAAATGAGTTATGCATGTTTGTGCAAGTTTGCTAAGCCTTGATTTGCAAGTTAAACGAGTTATGCATGTTTATGCAAGTTTGCTAAGCCTTGATTTGCAAGTTAAATGAGTTATGCATGTTTATGCAAGTTTGTTAAGCCATGATTTATATGTTTATTAAGTTATGCATGTTTATGCAAGTTTGCTAAGCCATGATTTGTATGTTTAATAAGTTATGCATGTTTATGCAAGCTTAAAATGACAAGTTGTGCATGTTTTGACAAGTTGTGCATGTTTTGACAAGTTGTGCATGTTTTGACAAGTTATGCATGTTTATGCAAGTTTAAAATGACAAGTTGAGCATGTTTTGACAAGTTGTGCACGTTTTGACAAGTTGTGCATGTTTATGCAAGTTTAAAATGACAAGTTGTGCATGTTTTGACAAGTTGTGCATGTTTTGACATGTTGCGCATGTTTATGCAAGTTTAAAATGACAAGTTGTGCATGTTCGACAAGTTAAGCATGATTATGGTAATATGCTAGTTCACTATGCTAAGTTATGCAAGTTTAACATGTTATGCATGTTTATGGTAATATGCAAGTTCACTATGCTAAGTTGTGCAAGTCTAACATGTTATGCATGATCGTCGTGCAAGTTTGTCATGTATGTTGTGCCAAGTTCCCTCTTCCTATCCTTTATGCGTTATTACGAATATGTAAGCGATAGAATGACGTTGGGGGGGTTTTTGGGTAAACTTGAAATACATGAAAATATAAGATTGGGAATTTACCTATTAAGTTAGGTCTACCCCTTGGGAATTTACCTATTAAGTTAGGTCTACCCAAGTAACTATTGGCTTGTAATTATGCTTTGAAATGAAGTGGACATGACACTTAGAAAACATAAGTGTGGCCAACTCGAGGTTGGGTTGAGTTTGTAGCGTAAGTCTACCCGGAACCGACCGGCTTAACTAGTGGCTACAAACAATAGGACCCAATGTGAGAAGTTGGTCATGGGGTGCCAAGACCCGAGGTTAGACCAAGTTGTGGTGTAAAGCTACCCGGACCCGCCCGGCCTAACTAGTAACCACAACAAGGTCTAATGTGAGAGGTTAAGGTGCATTAAATTAATTAATGCCTCATGATTAGGGTTAAGTCAGGGTCCACTAATACTTAACCAATTTGGGGATTCGAGGGATTAGAATGTGGTTAAGTTGTGAACCGATGGTTACACTTAACTAGTTTAATCCATTTGGGAGTTCAAGGGATTAGAATGGGGTTAAGCCACACTTAACCAGTTTAATCCAGGATTAGTAAAGGGTTAAATCACACCTAACCCTCTTAGAAACCCTAGCAACGTGGTCTGTTCCAGCAGTAATCCCAGTTTGGTATCATTCACAACCCTAGAGGCTAGGCTAGGGCGGGGCACGATTACTGGACTGATGTAAGCGACCAAAGGGCGATGGCTGAGTGGTACAGCGGTGCGGGTCCGGCGGGCTACGGACGTGCACGTAGTCCGATGTTGGACAAACTCGAGGCACGGGTACCAGTAGGATAGGGCTGTGCATTATTGCTTAAGTGTCCGGGGTTGACACCCGAGGGCTTGATACACCCAAAGGGGGACCCAGCACAGACTAACTACAACCATATGTGGGCCATATGGACACCAACACTTGACGTGTTAGGTTTACAGGGAGCCGATCGACTAGACCGTTGGGCTGGACCTTATATTAAGGTCACTTCATGTTATTGGGTTAGAGCTTGGGCCAAGGGATCAATACCTGTTATGTTGGTTTGCTAGTACACCGTGGTGCAAAACTTAACCATGTTTATGCGATGACACCTCTATCTATCTTGTAGTTAATTTACCATGCCAGTATGTTGTTATCTATGATCATCTCAGTTTCCGTCATGATGTTAACTTTATTAGTTTATAGACTGATCGTAGCAGGGCTTACTCAGTCTTTTTGACTGACCTGTTTTCTTTCGCCTCTTTTCTTCCGTTCCCCCCCCCCCCCCCCCCCGCCCAAGGTTCTCAGGGAGGGAATACTGGAGCCTAGCTTGGATTTTAGCCGCTTCCTTGGATAGCTCAAGTATGCTTTGGACTTGAGCCGTTATGGTTTATCACTCTTATTTGGGGATAGTACTTATGTATTTTCAGTTTATCAGATGATGTATTTATCTAGACTTGTAATTTTGGGGAAATTGACATTTTGATGTACCAGACTTGTGTTTTGAAATGGTTTATAAATCTTCCGCTGTTTTATTTACTCACTCTGTTTACTTACACATATATATATGTCATGTCCTGCCTTGCTATATCATTATGCATGTTTACCAATAATGCCCCTCCAAAGCTAGTGCATTCCTTTGCGAGTGACCCTAGTGGAGGCGGGGTGTTACATTTGGTATCAGAGCATATGGTTTACGAGAAGGGATAAAAAGGTTTTTTTTTTTAAAAAAAAAACTTTTGAAAAAAAAACTATTTTCAAAACCAAGTATAAAGTATTTTCCAAAGAAAAGTCTAGTTGTTTTAAAAAGGCTATTCCCCAAAAGCCATCAGCACTATCCTTTGACTCCTCGTTTAAACTCTTTTCTTTTCGTTTCCAGCATGTCTGATAATCTCATCTTGCCCGAAGGAGTAACGATACCCGATTGGTTTCGTCGGTACTTGGAAGTCACGGCACCGGTCCCGGGTGTCCCTAATGTTGTCTCCCCAGTCGAGGCCGCTGTTCCTCCTCCTCCTCCCGTAGATGATGTTCCTCTTCCCCCTCAGCCTCCACAAGCGGATTTCGCGGAAACTTGCAAGAACTTTAAGAGGATGGGTGGCAAGAATTTTAATGGAACAGAGACTTTTGTAGAAGCAGGGAATTGGTTGGAAGAGACCGAAGATCTTTTAGCCACCTTTGATATAAGTGACCGCAGGAAGGTTTTATTAGCAGTATGGTTGCTAAAGGAAGAAGCTGCACGTTGGTGGGTAGTCACCACCGCGACCAGGCCAATTGAGACTTGGGATGACTTTAGAGGAAGGTTTGGACTGAGGTTCTTATCACTAAAGCAAGGGGACATGACTATTAGGGAATACATAGATAAGTTTAATCAACTGGCTCGGGTCGATTTGGACTTGGTTAATACAGCTCAGAAGAAGGCCCTACACTTTGCTCTAGGATTAAATGAACCATTACGTGATTTGGCCCTGTCTCATATACCCTTGGGGGCGACTTTCGAGAGTTTAGTGAATTTGTCCCTACTTCAAGAAGAAGGTAGCAATGACAAGAAAGAGGTCAAGGCGAATGAGTCTCAAGGCAAGAGAGTAAATTCCGGGAAACGGGGCAAGAATATGAAATGTAACTTCTGTGGTAAAGTTGGACATATAGCCAGGGAATGTAGGAAGAAGGAGAAGAGAAAGCGGGGCGAATGCTTCATTTGTGGTGAGTTTGGACATTTCAGCAAGGATTGCCCGAGGAAACAAGGGCAAGGTCAGACTCAGTGTGCAGGACTATCTGGAGGGCGAATTCATCCCCTCAACCCCGTTCTTCCAGCTCATGATAGAGGTAGTGTTTCTGTTGAAAATCTTGTTTACATTTCCTGATTTTTCCTGTTCGAACTTTGTTCGATTCTGGCACATCGCATAGTTTTATTTCACTTGATCTAGTTGAAAGTTTTGCACCTAAGTACTAGTTTGGTTGAGGATCCCGTATGTGTTTCAAATCCAATTGGGTGTTCTGCCCGTTCGTCTGTGGTCTGAGTGGATTTGAAAATTTCTATCTTAAGTATAGAATTCTCGTGGGATGTTTATATTCTCGGTTTCGGGGGATATGGGTTGGTCTTGGGCATGGAATGGTCGTCCTATTTTGGAGCCATTCTGGGTTTTTGTAGATAGGGTTGTGAGGCTCAGGGCTCGCCTCGGTAATACCCTAGAAATTTCTAGCAACCCTATGGGTCCCGTCATGTTATGTTATCTTGAATCCCTCAACTCGTCTATCGATAGTTTGCAATCTGTGGGGGTGGTCCGAGAATATCCTGATATCTTGGGGAAAAGTGAAGGGGTTACCCTTAGACGTGGGATAGATTTCCGCATTTTCTGGTTGGTAATACCAAGCCAGTTTCGTGGCCGGCTAGGCACGTGATCTCACGAGATGAGAATTAAGAAAGTAAGTCAAGGAGTTGCTTGAGAAGAACTTCCTGAGACGAAGCATTTTCGAGTAGGGTGCTCCAGTAGTATTCGTTACTGATGTGGACAGTTTGTTTCGCTTATGTGTTGATTATCGTGAGATAACCGTTACCAAGGATCAATGATTTGTTTGATCAGCTTGTAGGAGCATCTGTTTTCTTTTGATCTAGCTACCGGATTCCATCAGCTTAGGATGGCTGAGGATGGAATTTACAAGACTGCGTTTAGGACTCTAGATGGGTTTTAGAATGGCTAGTCATACTATTTGGTTCGACTAATGCACCCGCATATTACGTAAACTGGATGGGTAGGGTGTTTAGGGAGTCCTTGAACAAGTTTGTCATGGTCGTCTTAGACGATATTTTGATCTCCTCAAAAGAACGAGGAAGAAGATGCTATACATCTCAAGGAGGAGATGGATACGCTTAGAGCCACCAGTTAAAGGTCAAGTTCTCCAGATGTCACTTTGGAGGAAAGGAATTGGATTTCTTGGGCACATAGTTCCTAAGTAAGGCTTAGCGGTGGATTCCGCTAAAGTGGTTGCGGGTTAAGACCGGAAAACTCTGAGGAGAGCAATTGAAGTAAGAAGCTTTCTCCGTTTGGCTAGTTAGTTAGCATTCCCGGAGCTTAGACTTACTCTTCTGGATCAAGAAGGGGGTTTCATAGGAAGAAGACCCGCTGTTGGTCAGGAACATGGACCAGTCGACTAGAGGCGAGATGTTAAGTCACCTCGCTAGATATATATTATAGATGACAAGGGATGACTAAGGCGCGGTGAGAGATTATGTGTTCCTCGAGTGGAAGACTTGGTAAAGAAGGTTCTTGAAGATGCGCATCACTCGAGAAGGTGGCCGAGTTGGTCTCAGGATGCATGGTGTGCCACCAGGTTAAGGCCAAGTCATAGAAGCCCAGCGAGCCGTTATCTCCATTGGAGGATCCGCAAGGGAGGTGAGAAAACATCTCGATAGATTATGTGGATGGACTACCTAGATCAAAGAAAGGGAATACGGGTATGTGGGTCATAATGGGTAGACTCACGAAGAGTGCTCATTTCAGTCCGGTGAAGAGCAAGAGGACTGCATCATGGTTAGCAACGGTTTATCCTCAAGAAGTTGGCCAGTTTTGTAATAACCTACAGGAAGCCATGGGTAGGCAGTTGAATCTAGGTATGGCCTATCACTCATAGGCGGATGGTTCATTTCGATTAAGCATGAGTTATAGAGAATCACGTGTATAAGAGCAATTGGCAACGTGGATTGGTATTTTCAAGAAAAGTTCTGCTGCATGGAATACTTTATTGTAAGTAGACAAGATCCAGGATTCACTGGTGAATTTTGGAGAGCTGTCATGAGATCATGAGGTTATAGTAGGTTTAAGCCAAGTATATAGAAAGAAGAATAAGTGGAAAAGAAAGACGAGAGGCGATAATGAAATGACTTCCAACTCGAATTTGGGAAATAGGAGTTAGGAAGCCAAGGAATCATGAAGTGAAAAGACAGTCAAAGCACAGTGGAGTTAAGCTCAAGGAAACGTGACTAAGAAGAGTGAAGACTAGATACGCGCATCATATCTCTTTGTAAGAGTGCATCCTTGATCCTTGTTTTCCTGTGGGGCTTGCTTGCAAGTTACCTTTTGTATATATCCTCTCGGTCCCATTCTCGATCTTATTTCTGTTGTAAACTCCATAAGGGGGTTAAGACTCATCGGTTAGTACTATATGTCAAAGTTTGAATGGATTTCTTGTAATCCAAAAAGGAGTTTATCTAGTTTATCTAGTTTATCGTGTCGATCTTGTCATGAGAACCTTGGGTAAGAACCCTTTGGATGAAACATGTATTTGAAACATGTTATGCTTGATGGTTGCAAGTGGTTGCAAGTGTTTGCAAGTGGTTGCTCGTGGATGCATTATACACGATTAGGCACTAGATCGGCTCACACACTCCTCATATTGCATGTGCATGAGTGTTTATGCTTATTCTTGGATGAAATTCGTATGCTATCACATGGATGTTGCATATGGATGTATGATTGAGCACGCATATAGATATTATACATTATGTTAGGAATTTGCATACATATGGATTCATTTCACTGACATACATATGCATTAAGGAGGTTTACTGTATCAGTAACCGCCTGATTTACACACATAGGCATTAAGGAGGTTTACTGTATCAGTAACCGCCTGATTTTTGCATTAGGTAAGTACATATACACACACTTTTGCATATGTTCATCCAGCATTTAGAATCTTGTAAGGACAATGATTGCTCGTGGATGATGCTTTGAGTAGATGGATGATTGGATGGTAGGATACGTTCTTCCTAACTTGAGGATTTCGGGGACGAAATCCTTTAAGGAGGGGAGAATGTAACAACCCGTATTTTCAATAATCTGTTATAACATAAATTGAGGCAGAATTAAATTATAAAATGGGAATCAAGGGAAACGGGCTATGCCATTGCGTTCGTCTCGGAAAAATACGCGAAATAGAGTCCGAGTTTTCAAAAATCGGAGTCCGTATGGCCCAGATATGGCCCGTCGAAGTTTTCAGAAAATTCAAGTTTTAAAATCAGATTCAAATTTAAAGAATTGGGCCAGCTGGGCCAAGGCGGGAAAAATCCCGCCAGAACCCCATGTCGACAGGCCTGTCGACAGGGGTCTTGGCATGTCGACTGCCCTGTCGACAGGGGGTGGCCGGGCTACTTGGCCTGGTGCACCATTTCTGATTTGGGCTTGATAGGGGGGCTTGGTTCTAGAGAGTTCCGGGATCTGATGGACCTAATTGAATCTAGGGTTAATCCTATGGTTCAAATCACTAACCTAATCTATAAATAAGACCCTAACCTATCCTAAATCATTCATTATTCATCCTAGTAACTAAACTATGCCAAAATCCAAACTCTCATGGCCTCCACCCTCTTCATACAATTCCTAATTTAATTCCTAAGTGATTTTCCATGCATACAAGCATATTTAGGCTTGTATGATCCTCCTTAGCTTGCATTAAAGGCTTATTTTTCTATTGGCATCATAAAGGAGGAGTCTTGATCAAGTTTGCTTGCATTTGGGGGTTTTAATTAGTTGCATAAGGGGTTTCTTGCATTTGTTATACTCATTTGAGTCCGCATAAGCATTGTAAGCCCTCTTACCTTCATTTTAGAAACTCTAAAGTTAATATGTGATGCAAGTTGGGATTTATGTATGTTTAAATGAGTTATGCATGTTTATTCAAGTTTGCTAAGCCTTGATTTGCAAGTTAAATGAGTTATGCATGTTTATGCAAGTTTGCTAAGCCTTGATTTGCAAGTTAAATGAGTTATGCATGTTTATGCAAGTTTGCTAAGCCTTGATTTGCAAGTTAAATGAGTTATGCATGTTTATGCAAGTTTGTTAAGCCATGATTTATATGTTTATTAAGTTATGCATGTTTATGCAAGTTTGCTAAGCCATGATTTGTATGTTTAATAAGTTATGCATGTTTATGCAAGCTTAAAATGACAAGTTGTGCATGTTTTGACAAGTTGTGCATGTTTTGACAAGTTGTGCATGTTTTGACAAGTTATGCATGTTTATGCAAGTTTAAAATGACAAGTTGAGCATGTTTTGACAAGTTGTGCACGTTTTGACAAGTTGTGCATGTTTATGCAAGTTTAAAATGACAAGTTGTGCATGTTTTGACAAGTTGTGCATGTTTTGACATGTTGCGCATGTTTATGCAAGTTTAAAATGACAAGTTGTGCATGTTCGACAAGTTAAGCATGATTATGGTAATATGCAAGTTCACTATGCTAAGTTATGCAAGTTTAACATGTTATGCATGTTTATGGTAATATGCAAGTTCACTATGCTAAGTTGTGCAAGTCTAACATGTTATGCATGATCGTCGTGCAAGTTTGTCATGTATATTGTGCCAAGTTCCCTCTTCCTATCCTTTATGCGTTATTACGAATATGTAAGCGATAGAATGACGTTGGGGGGGTTTTTGGGTAAACTTGAAATACATGAAAATATAAGATTGGGAATTTACCTATTAAGTTAGGTCTACCCCTTGGGAATTTACCTATTAAGTTAGGTCTACCCAAGTAACTATTGGCTTGTAATTATGCTTTGAAATGAAGTGGACATGACACTTAGAAAACATAAGTGTGGCCAACTCGAGGTGGGTTGAGTTTGTAGCGTAAGTCTACCCGGAACCGACCGGCTTAACTAGTGGCTACAAACAATAGGACCCAATGTGAGAAGTTGGTCATGGGGTGCCAAGACCCGAGGTTAGACCAAGTTGTGGTGTAAAGCTACCCGGACCCGCCCGGCCTAACTAGTAACCACAACAAGGTCTAATGTGAGAGGTTAAGGTGCATTAAATTAATTAATGCCTCATGATTAGGGTTAAGTCAGGGTCCACTAATACTTAACCAATTTGGGGATTCGAGGGATTAGAATGTGGTTAAGTTGTGAACCGATGGTTACACTTAACTAGTTTAATCCATTTGGGAGTTCAAGGGATTAGAATGGGGTTAAGCCACACTTAACCAGTTTAATCCAGGATTAGTAAAGGGTTAAATCACACCTAACCCTCTTAGAAACCCTAGCAACGTGGTCTGTTCCAGCAGTAATCCCAGTTTGGTATCATTCACAACCCTAGAGGCTAGGCTAGGGCGGGGCACGATTACTGGACTGATGTAAGCGACCAAAGGGCGATGGCTGAGTGGTACAGCGGTGCGGGTCCGGCGGGCTACGGATGTGCACGTAGTCCGATGTTGGACAAACTCGAGGCACGGGTACCAGTAGGATAGGGCTGTGCATTATTGCTTAAGTGTCCGGGGTTGACACCCGAGGGCTTGATACACCCAAAGGGGGACCCAGCACAGACTAACTACAACCATATGTGGGCCATATGGACACCAACACTTGACGTGTTAGGTTTACAGGGAGCCGATCGACTAGACCGTTGGGCTGGACCTTATATTAAGGTCACTTCATGTTATTGGGTTAGAGCTTGGCCAAGGGATCAATACCTGTTATGTTGGTTTGCTAGTACACCGTGGTGCAAAACTTAACCATGTTTATGCGATGACACCTCTATCTATCTTGTAGTTAATTTACCATGCCAGTATGTTTTTATCTATGATCATCTCAGTTTCCGTCATGATGTTAACTTTATTAGTTTATAGACTGATCGTAGCAGGGCTTACTCAGTCTTTTTGACTGACCTGTTTTCTTTCGCCTCTTTTCTTCCGTCCCCCCCCCCCCCCAGGTTCTCAGGGAGGGAATACTGGAGCCTAGCTTGGATTTTAGCCGCTTCCTTGGATAGCTCAAGTATGCTTTGGACTTGAGCCGCTATGGTTTATCACTCTTATTTGGGGATAGTACTTATGTATTTTCAGTTTATCAGATGATGTATTTATCTAGACTTGTAATTTTGGGGAAATTGACATTTTGATGTACCAGACTTGTGTTTTGAAATGGTTTATAAATCTTCCGCTGTTTTATTTACTCACTCTGTTTACTTACACATATATATATATGTCATGTCCTGCCTTGCTATATCATTATGCATGTTTACCAATAATGCCCCTCCAAAGCTAGTGCATTCCTTTGCGAGTGACCCTAGTGGAGGCGGGGTGTTACACTATTTCAGACTATTTCGATATTTATAATTTATTATTCATTATAAATATAAATTAAATATTCAATATTATTTAATTCTGGTTCTCGATATCGCTAAATCGATATATAATAATTTTATAAATTAATTATTCAATAGTTCAAAATGCGGGTCATTACAATTATAGTCCATATTCATCACTATTTTGATTTCTATATCCTTTTGATGATAACAAAACGAGGAGAATGGTTAAAATTTAGATTGATGAATGAATAATTAATGAAAAAAGTTTTAAGATTGCAAATTCAATTCATTTTTCACTCACTCATATGCACATATGTAGTGGGAATTCAGTTGTAGGGGGAGCATACATATAGGGGAAATACTGCACTTTACGGTCAAACAGATTTACCTCATTCAAAATCTTTTATATGTTTGCCATCGTCAAAAGGGGGAGATTGTTGTATATAACAATATGATTTTTGTTTGATGATAACAAACATATATAATGTTTAAATGTGTTTATAATTATACTATTATGTACTACATCAGATACAAAAACAAATATTTAATTTGAATAAAATGCTATTACACAAGAATTTAATATTCAAACACTAATTTATTAAAATAATATATTTATTTCAGCATGTGGAATAGTACAAGCTTCTGACTCTTCTATTGTACATTTCACCG
This sequence comes from Allium sativum, assembly GCA_030737875.1. NCBI lineage: Eukaryota > Viridiplantae > Streptophyta > Magnoliopsida > Asparagales > Amaryllidaceae > Allium > Allium sativum. Next base: position 660,792,858 of record CM060918.1, on the reverse strand, counting down.
TAATATAATACATTCAATTTCATTTATTACAACTCAGTCACTCAATTTCATATATAGACCCTTACTCACATTTTGACACACACTTTGCCTTCAATCTGCTTCAGATTCAGTCCTGTCACCTGTAAACCTAACACAAAAAACACACAGAGTAAAATGGAACAAAATAGATTTATTTGTAGACAAATATAAATTTATTAAAAATATTATTTGTCTTGGAATTTTGGTGTGTTTCTCATTGTTTTTCTAGATTTGATTTGATATGTATAACATTAATTTGAGTCTATACTGCTTGCGATATTCACAATTGTATGCTAGTGCTCGCAGATCAGCTCCAACACACCTATAGTGGTATGTTGATCAAGACCAACCTCAAACTCACTTTTGTGGTTTGCTGATCTTGGCCAGCTACGATACATCTTATAATGGTCTGCTGATGTAATTAAACAAAAAAATATTTTTGCACATGTACAAAGTTATTTTCAAATGAACAGGTACAACACAATCAGGCAAGCTCAAATGCACATGGAACTTGTGAAGCACATAATATAAACACACACACACACATATATATATATATATATATATATACATCAATGAATATATATACACATGTACACGTCCCATCAAAGTCAGATCTACCAAGGGAAGTGCACAAAAATTTCAAGTGCAACATGAAGATCAGGTTTAGACTCAAGTAAACTGGAGCACAAGAACGTGAATGCATAAGTGCACGGGAATGCACACATAAAATGATCAAGTTAACTATGCATTTCAGCTCAGTGGCATATGCACATGAACCAGATGCAAGTGTTTCAAATACATGGTGGCATCTGCAAATACACAAAACAGAAGAAGTGGCAAGCACATATTTCAATGCAGTTCGGCATGTTTGAGGTGTGTGCGCATAAGTATATAACAGTAGCAAATGGTACAAACTTATGTGCACCTTCCAAACATACATACATATATACACATAAATGCACAATACACACACAGACACACACACACATATATATATATGGAAGTACCACAAACAAATGTGCAAGCATGGAGAAGTCAAACTAATCAGTAAGCGCATGACACAACATGCCACAGAGTCGTGGTCACAACAATGCAGGCCATTGAAAATGACAACAGCAAGCACATATATATATGTGTAATTACACAGCTAGTAAATATATACAAGAGCAACTCGAAAACATGATGCCGTATGGATGTGCAACTGCACATGTTTTAACAAACGCAAGTAATAATGGTACTTGTTCAAAAGACTGAGAAGTGAAACAAGTACCACAAGTCGAAAATGCCAGAGCACAGAATGGCAGATGCAAGTGAACTGATTTAAAAAATAACTCAAAATGGAAACATGGTGAGAATCTGCTGGTGCAAAAATATAAGCAAGTGAGCTCGAGCATCTCACGTGCAATACAACAATGGAAAATGCATAATATTGAAACAACTCACGTGAATAAGCATATCTATCCAGAAATTGCAACGGTAAATAATCAACAAGGAGAATTTTGAGCAAGAAAAAACTTTTCAATACTTTCCTTAAATTGGTGTGGACAATATTGACAACTCCTTCAAGTTATACTCTACAAGAATTATTTCTTTAAATACAAAGTGTGCCAAAAACTCAGCCACATTCATTCAATGAAAATGAAATAAGATTTTATCAACGAAATCGAAGGGATCAATTTTTGGAAAAAGATTAAATTCATGACTATAAATATTTTTGAAAAATCAAGTGTGATTTTTCAGCCAAGGAAATCATTCAAGATATTCCGGAAATTCACAGAAATCAGTTGGAATTCACGGCAATTCATCAAAACGTAATCAAGCAAATATCAACCCAACTCATAATGAAATTTGAGATTATCAAGGGTTTGAAACCCTATAAAAGAAACCTATTCATCATGGTGTAGAATTATTGAAACACAACAGTTGTTTTTAAATCTATTTTTGAAAAGGTCCTTGTAAAAGCAGTGTGATGACCGTAATTGGAAATCGTTCGAAATGGCCATAGAAAAATTACTAAAAATATGGAAAAATTATGATAAATCATAATAATTGTCTTTAAAGAGATTTGAAAAAAAATGAAGTTTCGAATTATACTTCATTACTTGTGTTTTCAGCTTAACCTGTTGCATACGGCAAACGCCATTTTTGACGTTTGAAGTTGAATACTGAATTTACTGTTTTCATAAGCTATTATAAATGGTTTATAAAATTAATAAATCATTGGAAAGTAATTTGACTTAATATAAAATACATGTCGAAATTGGGTTGAGTAGGACTAGTCGCACAGCGATAGTTTGCGAATGTCGACCGTTGACTTCAAAGTGATGTACCGGGAGATCCGACCATCGGATCTTCTTGAAATGCAAAGCATTTGGTTCATAATGAAAAGGCGTTTAAAATGAAAAAGGAAGTTAAAAGATCCAATGTTTAGACCTGGAATTTTGTGAAAGTTAAATTTGAACGAAACTTGATTTGAATGGAAATGATCTTCGGGTATTTAATACTGATTAACGTTGTGTAAAAGTTTAGTATTTTGAGGAATTTGGAAGATGTCTAACATCGTTATTCCACGTATGGTTTTTGTTGATTATAAGAATTGGCGTTGAATATAAGTTGATGTAAATTCTATTTGAATTCTTATATTTGACATCAAATGGATTTTTGGGTTTGTCATGAAAAATGTTGTTAAATAACATTTGTTCTTTACCCAATCTAAAGGAAAAGATGATTTTCCAAGATTGTTGAAATGATATCTTTATTTAAATTGTATATAAAGATTTAAAGAAAGAAGTTGGAGCTTGGTGGTTTATTGTTGATTTGGGTGATCTACTAGGCGTTTGATCTGATATTGATTTAGGCTTTTGGGGTCATACACTTGACATATTATCCTCTTGGTGTTATACAATCAAGTACCAATTATGGTTAATAAATGGTATTCCCTAACGGTACGAATAAGTAATCGTAAGTATGATTTTGTCTACAGATATGATTTGGGAAAGTTAAAAGTGATTTACCATTATGATGGTTAATGAATGATTTCGATTTGAGTAAGCGTATTTTCACGTAATGAAAAGATTTAATATTTAATTAGATTTGAATTGAAAGAAGGTAATTCAATTTACCAAACATGAGGGGCGTTAGATATGGAGTACCACCAATCTTGCTCCGTGGGATGAATATGATGGGAATGAGATAATGATTTGAGAAATTACCTTTTTGTAAGGTTCAATAATCACGATAAGGCATAGAAAACTCGATTTGAGTTCAAGTTGTAAAATGAGTTTTTTATAATTGTGGGAATGATTTCTAAGGAAAGTTTAACAAGAGTTAATGAATGTAAATATTTGATAAGATTTAAGTGAATAATTGTCAATGGAAAAATGATTTGAGTAAATGAATATTTCGAAATGGAATGAGGCTCATGATATTTTATATATCAGTTGGTTTTAAAGAGGCGGAAGCTATTCAAAATACCGGATTTCGACCCATTCTGAAAAATTATACGACAAGCATTAAAAATAATTGAAGAAGGTGGTCGAGGACCGGAGGTCTTCACATCATTTGGATTATTGCTGATGTCTCGATTAGGAGGTACATCGAAGACCAGGTGACAAGTGGCGGTCGTCCAGACATACCTGGAGATAATTCGGGTTTGCAAGGGCCTCGGTCCTTTATTGGACGAGGAATATGATGCCTTTGATTTCGTTCAGACCCAGCACGGACTTGTAAATTGATGTGTGTCTGATGTTGTATTTACAATATAACCAATTGGTTTCTATTAATGTTATATCAGCTGGTGACGGGGAATTTATTCTCTTAGCTCAACACCCTCCTTTGAGACTTATGTTCTCATAGAGTTATGTATTATTAGACACCGATTATATGTTGTGAACCAATAATTTGGCATGCTAAGTGCTGAGCCAGTCAAAGATTTTTTTTAAAAATTAGTTGTGGATGATGACCGAAGCATGGTTGATATAGCATAACTTTGTGTTGAAATGTGACTTTTTAATCCTTATAACTCGTGATTAGCTGACAATAGGATGATGGACAAAAAATATATGGACAAACATTTCCTTTTAGTTTAAAGGTGATGCCATGGTATGGAGCCCAGACAATTTACTTTTGTAGATGATAGATTGAGGAGCCTCAGATGATGGTCAAATATGACCAGGATGACGGTCAAATACGACCGGGGAACGTTATGCTCAGGAAATATTCTAACCAGTCGCGTTTAGTGTTGGCCGGCTCTACGGATCCGAAGGAACATGCGTTGAGTCCTAGGTGTAACACCTCGAATTTTCTGTTAACAATAAATTAACAAATTAAAGTATAATTAATTCTAAATGAAAGAATTGAGGGAAATGGGTTACGCCATTGTGTTCGTCTCGGAATTCTGCTTGAGATAGAGTCCAAGTTTGCGTAAATCAGGCTCCGTATAAAGAAGTTATTGTCTTCGGAAGTTTCAGAATTCGATTTAAATTCAAACAGCCCAAAACAAGTTCAAACTTTGAAAACTGGACCAAAATTGGGCTGGGCGGGAAAATTCCCGCCCAGAACCCAGGTCGACCAGGTGGTCGACCAGGGGGTCGACCTATGGCTCGACCTGGTCAGGTCTTGGCTGGCCTGGTCGGGTTTTGAGCGATTTTCTAAGTTCTGGTGTGTCACTAGGGCTGATTTGTCACTTTCTGGTTGGCTCTTCTCGATGTGAACGGTCTAGATTCATCTATGATCATCTGACGGCTCTAATTAGTTCGAAATTCTATATAAACAACTTAAGTCTCCAACCTAAATTCACACAAAAATTAGAATCAGAGCCGCCATGCTGTCGGGAGAAAACTGAGAGGAGCCTCCACTTGAAGAAAGCTTAGAGATGAACAAATCTAATTCAATTAAAATCAAAACAACGTTTATCTACCCAAAGGAAAGCATCTCAAATCCAGAACTCAAGTTCGTCGTTCGTTGTAAGTTTAGTTATGTTTTGGGATGCGAATCAAAATTAATATCATGCCTTGGAAATAAAGTGATAGTAGAACAATGTTTATTATGTTGTATGTGGAATCGAATGATATTGATCTATGTCTGTGGTTCTATTTTATTATGATGTCGAATTGGGAATTAATGGATAAGTCTATTTATATGTATATGAACTTGTTGTATAACCTGTTATGACAAGTTGTGTAGTTTATCATGTTATGCAAGTTTTAGGTTGTAAAATCATACAACATATGTGACCAAATGTTAGGTCTACATGTTTATGTGTATGCTGATTTAGTCTACATTACAATTTCACACTTATGTGTTAAAAATTACACATACTTTATGGACATGACATAATTTTGTCATATACTAGTTTGTGTCTGAGATTATGCCTAGATCTAAACATGTTTAGGCTTATGTTGTCAAAATCATATGCTAATTCATGTGACACCTGTTTAGTTAGATTCCCCTTTCAATGCAAGTTCACATGACAAGTTGAAACCCATGATTTATGATTATTAGATCTTAAAGTTGCAAGTTCATATGTCACACACCCTTATTGTTATTTAGAATGTTTCATGTTTATCGCTTTCCCTTTTAAGTTGATAAGTTGGGCTGAAATATCGAGCCCAACACTCATTAAAATCTTGCGAAGTACAAACGGGGAATATCGTTGGGGTTAGACATAAAAATATATGAAATTGGAACGTTTGGCACATGCCAATAATTGGTGGCACTTAAATGGTATAAATTCTTATACCAAAAAATGATGAACTTGGGAAGTGGGTCATAACATTTAATAGTTAACGAATTTACATATAAGAATAAAAAAGAACAAATATGTAAATTTAGAAAATACTAGTATGCTTAACCCGAGTTTAGATTGAGTTGTGTTGTAAACCTGCCCGGACCCGCCCGGTTGTCCAGTAATCACAACAATACCTATCCAATGTGGGCGGTTAAGGCATTGAGCCCAATAAGGACCCGAGGTTAGACTGAGTTACGGTGTAAACCTGCCCGGAACTGACCGGCACATCCAGTAACCGTAACAATACCTGTCTAATGTAAGTGGTTGGTGCTTTAACTAATTAAAGCTAAGGACAGTCAAGTCAGGATGGTTCGGTTAAGATAACTAAAACACTTAACCAATTCAACATGTTAATTAAACTGATGGGTGGGGTTAGCTTAATACAGACACTTAACCACTTAACATGTTTAACTAGAAAACCCTAGTAACGGGGGACCCATTTCGGTAGTAACCCAATTAGTTATCATGGTACCCTGAAACTAGGCAGGGTGGGGCACGATTACTAGGCTGATTGTAAGCGATCAAAAGTGATGGCGGTTGGTGCAGCAGTGTAGGTTCTAACGGAGTGCGGGCGTGCATGCACTTCAGAGCAGACAAACAGGGCACTGGGCACCAGTAGTATAATCTATGCATTCTAGAATTGTGTCGGGCCGCCACCATGGGACTTGGTACACCCCATTGTAGGGCCAGCATAGGTGTCTACAATCATATGGGGCCGTATGACATAGGAAGAAAACGTTGCGAGTAAGAGCTGATCGAATGAGGGATCACCTTGTCATGAACACGTGGTGCTAGTTAGGCTAGTTAGTAGGTGCATAGAAGTAATAGTGAGTGCGTTTAGTATAGTTAGTATTTCCTGCCATATCTTGTCTTATATTCAGGCATTGTCCTGTTCTCAGTTTATGCAAGTCATGATCTTTTTGTTGTTCTCATGCTAGAATTATAACTAGACTTACCAGACTTATGTCTGACCCATTTTCCTTTCGCTTTCTTTTCTTCCGTTCCCCCCCCCCCCCCATGGTCCACAGGGAGGAAACACCTCAGCTTAGTCAGATTTTTCATCCAGCTTGAAGAGAGAGAATGTATTGCTTGGATCTCTTTCGTTTGGGCTATGGCTTTGGACATTCTATGTGGATTTATGCAGTTTTAATTATGTTTCATGCTTCTTTAAGTTTTAAATCAAGACAGTATTATGGTTGTAAAAACTGGAAGTTTGTTTTGAGGCAAATAAGGAAATGTTTTGTATGAACACGTATTTATGATATGAAAGTCTGTTTGTTTTTCCGCTGTTTATATATATGTGTTTATATCTGTCTTGTGCTTTATCTGTGACTTTTACTTATAAACCTCCACCAAAGTTAAGGTATTCCCTTTGTGAGTGACCTTTACGGAAGTAGGGTTTTTCACTTGGTATCAGAGCACAGGTTTACCAGATTAGATAAAGGTTTTTGAAACTATTTTCAAAAAGAAGTTTAAAAAAGCATTTTTTTTTTAAGAAAAAGCATTGTTTTTAAAAAGGCATAATTCCCCAAAGCCATATGCACAATCTCTATACCCTTTTGTCTTGAATCTTTCCTTTTTGTTTCGGCATGTCTGGAGATTTTAACCTTCCAGAAGGAGTACGATACCTGGCTGGTTCCGAAGGTACCTAGTGGCTAGGGCCAATGATGTAGGCCCAGCAGACATTCCTCCTCCCCCAGTGGTAGCGGTTCCTCCCCCTCCTCCCCATTCTTGTGGAAATGCTTTCGCAAAGACGTTTAGAGACTTCAAGGCTAGGGTGGAAAGAACTTTTATGGGACTGAATCCTTTGTGGTAGCTAGGAACTGGCTGAAGGAGACCGAAGATTTGTTCGTCATCTTCGAAGTTGACGACATGCAAAAGATACAGCTAGTATTGTGGTTGCTTAAAGACGAAGCTTCTTATTGGTGGGAAGTTACCCATGTTGAATGGCCAGTGGAAACTTGGGAAGATTTCAGGATGAGGTTTGAGATGAAATTCCTCTCCCAAGCTAAAAGAAGCCTGCAGGTGGAGAGGTTCCTAACTCTTAAAGAAGGAAGTATGACGATCAAGGAGTACGTCAATCAGTTTATCAGCTGGCCAGATTTGGGATGGATTTAGTGAACACCCAACACAAGAAGGCTCTTCGCTTCATCAAAGGTCTGAATGAGCCTCTACACAGCCTTGCTATGACACATATACCCATGGGAGCGACTTATGAAAGCTTGGTGGACATGGCGCTGCTACACGAGGAAGATAAAGGCAAGAAAGAGGCAAAGGTGGAAGCACCTCAAGAAAAGAATGAGGGTTTACAGGCTAAGAAAACAGACGTCATGAAGGGAGGGAAGAACAACAAATCCCGTGAAAAGAGAAGGTGTAATTTCTGTGGCATTGTTGGACATAGAGTAAAAGACTGCAGAAAGAAGAAGGCGAAGATGAATGGTGGTTGTTTCCATTGCGGCGAGACTGGACACATGACTAAGGACTGCCCAAAGAAGCGGGGGCAGGGACAGAGGACTGGATCCACTTCAGGGGGACAGGTTCACTCGTTGGTGGCACCTCCGCAGGAACGAGGTAGAAATATTTCTGTAGAAAGCTTAGTTTATCTCTATGATCATCCAGTTCGCACTCTCTTTGATTCTGGTGCATCACACTCCTTTATTTCATCTGCTTTAGTAGAATCTCTACGCATAGACACTAGTATGGTAGAAGATCCCTTGGTTGTTTCAAATCCAATTGGGGGCTCAGCTTATTTGTCAATGGTTTGTTTTGATTTGAAAATCTCGATTCTAAGTGTTGAGTTTAGACGTAGTGCCTTTGTTTTGGGTTACCCGGGATATGGATTGATCTTAGGCATGGACTGGTTATCCAGTAATGGTTCCATTCTTTATTGTGAGAAGAGAGTGGTTAAACTCTTGACTCGGCTCGGTAACACTCTAGAAAGTTCTTGTAATCCCTTGAATGCTGTTATGCTTAGTTATCTAGAGTCGCTTGATGCTTCTGTTGAGAATTTGCAGTCGGTTAGAGTGGTCCGTGAATATCCGGATGTCATTGAAGAGGTGCAGGGCTTACCTCCGAGGCGGGAAATAGACTTCAGCATATATCTTGTTGATAATGCAAAGCCTGTAGCTTTACCTGTTAGACACATGGCTCCAAAGGAGAGAAAGGAGCTCAGTAAGCAAGTTAAGGAGCTTCTCGAGAAGGGGTTTATAAGGCGGAGTATCTCAGAATGGGGTGCTCTAGTGGTGTTCGCCACCAAAGTAGAAGGCTCACTACGTCTTTGTGTGGACTATAGGGAACTAAACAAGCCGACTAAGAAGAATAGACACCCGCTTCCAAGAATAGACGATTTATTTGATCAGCTTGTAGGTGCGTCAGTTTTCTCCCGACTTGATCTGGCTACTGGGTTCCACCAGCTAAGGGTAGCTAAAGATAGCATTGATAAGATAGCATTCAGGACCCCAGACGGTTTCTTTGAGTGGCTTGTCATGCCTTTCGTCTTGACAAACGCACCCGCTTATTTCGTAGACCTAATGAGCAGGGTGTTCAGAAAATTCCTCAATAAGTTTGTGGTGGTCTTTGTAGACGATATTTTGATCTTCTTAAAGAATGAGGAAGAACATGCTCAGCATCTAAAGGCGATCATGGAAACTCTTCGGGTTCATCAGCTGAATGCCAAATTCTCCAAGTGCCACTTTTGGAGAGAGGAAATAAGGTTTCTTGGACATATAGTGTCCAAAGAGGGGTTAGCTGTGGACCCCGCGAAAGTGGTGGCGGTGCAAGATTGGAAGGCACCAACAAATGCAACCAAAGTCCGAAGCTTTCTCGGGCATGCAGGTTTTTACCGAAAGTTCATTAGAGATTTCGCAAAAATCTTAGCTCCACTCACAAGGCTAACAAAGAAGAATCTAGCGTTCCCTTGGGATTTGGATTGTGATATTGCTTTCCAACGCTTAAAAAGGGCTCTTACAACAGCTCTAGTTCTGACTCTTCCTGATGGAAGCAAGATATTCACAGTATACACGGATGCTTGTGGTACGGGACTAGGCGATGCTCTGATGCAAGAAGGGAAGGTAGTAGCTTATGGTGGAAGACAATTGAAAGTTCATGAAAAGAACTACCCAACCCACGATCTTGAGTTCGCCGCCATCGTCTTTGCGCTTAAGTCTTGGCTCCATTATCTCCTAGGTGAGAAGTTCGAATTATATATTGACCATAAATCGTTGAAGTATCTTTTCTCATAGAATGATCTTAACTTGAGGCAGCAAAGGTTGATGGAGTTTCTTGCCTCGTATGATTTTGAGATTTCCTATACTCCTGGCAAGGGCAACGTAGTAGCAGACGCCTTGATTAGAAAGAAGCTGACCTTAAGCCCTATCTTTGTAAAAAGGCAAAGCTTGGAGTGTATAGTCAGTTTTGACTTTAGGACCTCCTCTGATTTTGTACCTGGTTTGTTGGCATCACTAGAAGTACGGCCCACTCTTTTAGAATCAATAACGGTCGCACAACATGAAGACCCTCAGCTTATTGATGTGATTGATAAGCTAATTAGGGGTGAAGCTTCTAGTCACCTCAATAGGTACTCCATCGATGATCAGGGTTGGCTGAGACGGGATCGAAGACTATGCGTCCCACAAGCAAGGGATTTGGTAAAGATGGTCCTCGAGGAAGCACACCATTCCAAGATGACAATACACCCAGGTGGAGACAAAGGACATAAAGAGAGTTTTCTTTTGGAGCAGCATGAAGAAGGATGTGGAAGATTTCGTTTCTAAGTGCATAATATGCAACAGGTCAAGGCGGAACAAAAGAAGCCAGGAGGACTGCTTTGTCCTCTAGAAGTCCCGCAATGGAAGTGGGATAGCATTTCAACGGACTTCATTGATAGGTTGCCTAGGTCAAGAAGGGGCAATACTAGCATTTGGGTAATAGTGGACAGGATCACAAAAAGCTCCCACTTTATACCTGTCAAGAGTAGAAGGACTGCCTCATCTCTAGCATCTCTATATCTCAAGGAAATATTTCGACTCCATGGAATACCCTCCAACATAGTGAGTGACCGAGATCCTATCTTTACAAGCGAGTTTTGGCGGAGTCTACAAGAAGCTGTAAGCACACAGTTATGCCTCAGCACGGCCCATCACCCCCAAACTGATGGTCAAACGGAAAGGGTGAACAGTATATTAGAAGATCTTTTGAGACTGTGCGTTCTTGACTTTGGAGGGACATAGGAGGATCATCTTCCTTTAGTGGAATTCGCCTACAACAACAACTACCAAGCCACCATCGGCATGGCGCCCTTCGAAGCTTTGAATGGAAGACCGTGCCGATCACCAACTTGTTGGTGGGACTCTACAGACAAGCTTATACTTGGGCCAGACATGATTAGAGAGACTTCAGAAAAAGTGGACTTGATACGAAGGAGAATGAAGACTGCCCAAGATAGACAGAAATCCTATGTAGACAAAAGAAGGACCGACCTTGAGTTTGAGGTTGGGGACAGAGTTTTCCTTGAGGTATCTCCTTTAAGGAACGTCGTTCGCTTTGGATCTGCAGGAAAGCTAGCGCCAAGATTTGTAGATCCGTTCCACATCATCGAAAAGATTTGGAAGATGGCTTATAGAGTAGAGCTGCCCGAAAGTTTGGCTGGAGTTTACAATGTCTTTCATGTTTCTCACCTCCGGAAATGTTTACATGAATCTGCGGAAGTGGTGGAGCCAAACATTCTAGAAGAAGTTGAAATAGAACGAGAAGCAATTGTGAGGAGAGTTCCAACTCGAATCTTAGGAACTGAAGTCAAAAACTACGCAACCGTGAAGTCAAGCTTGTTAAAGTCCAATGGAGCAATGCCGAGGAAGACGCGACTTAGGAAACTAAGGACAGAACATGCACGGCCTACCCTTTTCTTTTTGAGGGTACATCTTTGATCTCTCTTTTTCCATAAGTTTATGCTTATATCTACCTTTTAGTGTATCTTCTCGGTCCTTTTTCTCCTAACTCCTTAGGTAGAAACTAATGGATGTAAACATGTATTTGAAACATGTTATGATTGATGGCTGCAAGTGGTTGCTCGTGGATGCATATACACACACCCTAGGTATTAGATCAGCTCAGTCACTTCCATATTGCGTATGCATATATGTATTCATATTTGTATGTGATTGAAACTTGATATGTTGTCATTTGGATGTCACATTTGTATGAATGGTTGCGCACTCATGTAGAATTATGAGTAGGGAAAAATTTGCATGCATAATGGATTCATGACACTTACATAATTCGCATTAAGGAGGTCAACTGAATCAGTAGACTACCTAATTTTGCATTAGATAGGGACATCAACACACACTATGAATATGATCATGAAGCATTAGAAGTCTTTTAAGGACAATGGACGCTTGTGTTTTTGGTTGAGTAGATGGACGATTGGATGTTAGGATATACGTTCTTCTAGACATGAAGATTTCGGGGACGAAATCCTTTAAGGAGGGGAGAATGTAACACCCCGAATTTTCTGTTAATAATAAATTAACAAATTGAAGTACAATTAATTCTAAATGAAAGAATTTAGGGAAACGGGCTATGCCATTGCTTTCGTCTCAGAATTCTGCTTGAGATAGAGTCTGAGTTTGCGCAAATCGGACTACGTATGAAGAAGTTGTGGTCTTCGGAAGTTTCAGAATTCGATTTAAAATTCAAACAGCCCGAAACAAGTTCAAAATTTGAAAACTGGAACAGAATTGGGCTGGGCGGGAAAATTCCCGACGAGGACCCAGGTCGACGAGGAGGTCGACCTGGGGGTCGACCTGGGTACCCAAGTCGACTAGGTGGTCGACCTGGGGGTCGACCTGCCCAGTCGACCTGGTCAGGTCTTGGCTGGCCTGGTCGGCTTCTGAGCGATTTTCTGAGTTCTGGTGTATCACTAGGGCTGATTTGTCACTTTCTGGTTGGCTCTTCTCGATGTGAATGGTCTAGAATCATCTATGATCATCTGACGGCTCTAATTAGTTTGAACTTCTATATAAACAACTTAGGTCTCCAACCTAAATTCACACAAAAATTAGAATCAGAGCCGCCATGCTGTCGGGAGAAAATTGAGATGTAACGACCCGCCTTTCTTCCCGGTTCTCGCCGGTAATTAAACCAACTTAAACCGTTCACAAAGGCGAATTGTTATGGGTACTTACATATATTGAACAAAATAACAGAACTTTCATTGCATAATACAATATTACATCAGAGTTACATAGAATATCAGAGTATAACTTATACAGCGGAAGAAAAGTATGATACAGCGGAAGCTCCGAACTCTAGCGTGAACTCCAATCCAGAAAGCGCTTCAAATCTTGCTCCAACGATCTAGAACTGTAAAAACTAAACTACTAGCTGCCCGTGTAAAAATTAGTGGGCACCCAGAGTTTAGGTAGGAACAATAAACTGCAGCTCAGTCATGGGACTGGTGTGAGAACATAAAACTGTTGCTTTAAGGTTTATTTTAAAGTAGGGAATTTCACCGGACCACGCCGCTAACGCGGAACGGGTTTACTCCATGTGAATGCCCATGCATATAAATTCGCAATGACTTTTGAAAATGAAGCTATCATAAGCTCGTCCCACATCACACAATGCAAGCGCACACCAGATGGGCGAGTTTTATCTTATGATAACCAAACATGCTTTCGTACGTGAAAATCCTCTTATAATATTATCATATAGTGTGGAAAACAATTTCGCAAATAAATGTATTAATCCTAGACGGCATAATACCCATAATATTATGTCACCATATATATATACAATCAAAATCGTATGGCTCGTATTGGAGATTTGGGTTTCCAACTTGATGATTCCTGGCACGAAAGATCAATCGGAACACAAACGAAATGTAATCACGGGTTTTTCATCCATACGAGGACACCAATACAAATCGCGAGGCAGATCAACGGTTTTCGACCAGACACGACCCCCCGAACATACCCTATTCCATAAGTCACAAGTGGTTTCCCACTGCTGCAGCGGTCATCATCAATTCATATATATACACAACCTAACCGCCAGTTTCTCATCATCCGAGGTGTGAGGTTTTTCGATGTCACGTCATACACAAAACATGCTTAGAAAAGCAATGCCTTGATCATCACTAGCTCTTTCATAGCTCGGGTATGCCACATTGACAATTCACGACATATCACTGATTTCAATCAATGCATACCCTCTAAGTTCATATGACTTAGAGATGAGGATAATATATTTGCCACAAATCCGATATGTATTAACAGAGATCAGTGCTATGAGGTCAATTTCAATGTCCGACACACCATCCATACAAGTCCGTCCTGGGTCTGAACGGAACGGAATCCGAAAGTTCTCCCAACACGTTTGGACTTCCTGCCACTACGGTAATAGGGGCATCTATCTACTGTAGCTATCCAGTAAAGAAACCAATCGGCAGATAGTCCGTTCGATTGTGAAGAACCACGGTCTTCATTCGTCGTCTTCATATCTTCATTATTTACGTCGTATGGTTATTTTGAATGGTTTTCGGAAAATAAATTCCGATCCCGGTCTTTCCAAATAACCAGCGCTTCATATTTCAAAACAAGTGCTTTCCGTTATATATACACACACATCACTTAGTCCTTTCTAAATCTAGAAATGATCGTTTAAGAGATGATCGTTTTTAAATAGTCTTCCTCTTAACTCCTTACTTCCGAACAGTCGTTTATGAACGAAGGATCGCGATTTCAATATTTCTTAAATCCAAATTCGTTGTAATCATTCAAACGGATTCGTTATATTCAAATCAAAGGATTCAGGACTGGAAACAATTCCAAATTTAATTAAATAAAATATTTGAAAATAATACATTTGTTATCAACTAATCATATAAATATGTACTAACTTTAAAAATAGAAATGTTTAAAATAATTACTTAACATATATTTAACTTTGAAGAGTATACAAATATAATACTTTTAAACATATACATATCTTTAAAACAAATAAGTTTTTTATTTAAATGTCTTTGAACTTAACATGTCATGTTGAAATAGTTGAAACTCATATAAATCTGCAAAATATTTTAAACTGGAATTGTTTCCTTACCATGCCGATGAATTGCCTTCATACTTATACTCGAAGAGCGTAACTAGTTAATCAAATCAATTCGAAGATATTCAACCTTCCTATTCCGTTCACTTAATTCCATAATAACTTCCATAATCAACTTAAACCTTACTCAGTTAAACGATGTTATTCCATAGCATTTAACTTGTTCCAACGATTCATACTAGATATATCTAATCGGTTAGAAATCGAACTTCTTATATCCAATGTATGTTTCCGTATTAGACCGATACTATAAGCGGAATTATGATATTTCCACTGTTTAATTTCTCAAATAGTATTAGTCATCATCTACAGAATTTGCATTAAATATCAATTTCATATTCAAATAATTCTAGTTTAAATACCCTTCCAACAATTTAGTAGTATTATTTCAAATTATCTTCTAAGGTCACACTAGATTAAAAGTTCGAGTTGCCTAAATTTTTATTTATAACAATTCTTCATTTAAAGTTCAACCACTCTAGTTCGAGGTACCCTCGAAATAAATCAATTTACATTGCTAATAACATGTTAATTAGTTTTTCAATAATCGAATTTATATATATATTAAATCAAAATAACAAGCTTTTCCCCAAGTAATACTCAAACCATTATTTCATTCAATATATAAATGCTATCAACATAACTTAGTTAATCAACTGTTTTAATAACATCTTATAATTAAATCAACATTTCAGATTAATTCAATATCGCTAAAAAAAATGTTACTTAGAAAAAAAAATTCTAAATAATCAAGTATTTCTAACTTTCCACATATCATTTAATTATAAATCAATAACATTATTCCATCAATATTAATCAGGTGATAAACGCTACAAAATTATTAAAATGTCATTTAACAAATAAAGCGCTCCTTAATGAAACTTAAGGAATTGCTACTTTTTTTTTCATCGCAGATCGGTACATAAGTATATTCACGCATTCGACAACCATTTTATGCATTCCTTTCATCCATGCACATAACAAACAAATCTCGACTCGCGTTTAACACTATTGCGCCTTGGTAATATCGTCAACCATCACGACAAAGCCAAATTATCTAAAAATGACCATATTCATATTCATGCAACCAATAATTTCGCGTTATAAATAACGCGCACATACGGGTTTTACTAATAATGCATTATTTCCAATGATCATAATTTAAACCTACATGCAACTAATCACCGCTAGTTGCTAACACACTATGTTACGTCCACCAACAATTCAATCATACGATCCAAAATTTATCATACTAATTTAATCAAAATTAAATTTAAATGTTCTCACTATGAATTTTAATTAATGAAATTAAATTAAGTGTTCTCACCTTAATTGCTTTCCAATAAAGGTTGTGCTATAGTGTCCCCGCGTCTTTGCTTCTTCCTCTTACGCTTTTCTCTCTTCGCCTCTCTTTCTCACGTGGTTTTTTTTTCCTTGCTCTTTCTGCCTCCTTTTCTATTATCTTCTTGCGTTTTTTTTTTAAACCAAAGTCTTCTATTTGCAAAAGAGATTTCGCATACATGCAATCTATGAGCGGGTAGTTTCAGTGGCAAATCTGAATTCAGGCTTTCATGGTTTGCATTTCTTCTCTATTTTTTTTCATGAAAATGGTGGAAGTGAGTGGAGCTTTGGTGGGGACTGTCGGCTTGAGGGAGGTGCGACTGAATGCACACATGCACGACTGGAAAGTGGCGATGAGCGTCATGTTGAAGGAGCGATGCAGAATAGTTGGAATGGCGGCAAAAGAGGGCTTCTCACGTTTGCATTTCAATCTTTTTTTTTTTGAAGAAATAAGGAGGAAGGATTTGGTGAAGGCACTGAGAAGAGGAGCAAGGGTCACAAATGGAGATGGCACAGCGAGAGAAGGTCCAAATTATTAGAAGGGAAAAGGGAGTTGGAGTGAATAGTGGAGAGGTGCAGTGCTGTCTACGCTCATGCAGGCTTTCAGGCTTCTCATCCTTTTTCTCTAATCTTTTCCTTGAAGTTGAATGGCGGCCATTGTTTATGGGAAGGAAGTGGAGGCAAATGGAGTGGAGAACCAAAATGGTACGCACTGTTTAAAATGAAGAGGTGAGTAACCGAAGAGTGGAGAGGTTGGGCAAAGTGGGTTAAGTTTTATTTTCAGCACGTGTACACATTTTCAAACTTGTCCCTTATTGTCGTTATATGCATGCCACGTTTTAATTCTCTTTTCCTTTTTTTTCTTTTTTTTTTACGTTGGTTCATTTTGAAGGATAAAGAAAAAATATGAAGAGAAACAAGAACTTGACATGAAAACGTGCATGCTTTTGTTTCCCTTTTTATTTGCAATTTGTACCCCAAATTTTTCCCTTTCCAATTTCTTTCATTTTTAATTATCAATAACCATCAACACCCAACTAACAATATAATCGTGTATAATAACATGCCATGATCCCAGAACTGTAATAAAATAGACCGGTTGACTGATTCTGTAAAGTGTCAAAAGGGACTACAGTTACCCCAAAATACGCTAGAAAAATATATGTTTATTTTCCGAAATAAAAATTATTGAAAAATCCAATAAAATATTTCAAGACTGCACGAACAGAAACTGAACAAAAATATGCAACCAGTATTATTTATAATTTAATTTCAAATTCTGATCATTTCTAGCAACTAAATTACAACTCGTTCAATGTTTCAACTAACGACAAAACGTTTACCAAAGCAAACCTTGTTTTAACTGATTTCAAAATAAAAATTAAATTTTCAATCATTTAAAATACTATTATCGCCTAAAAATTTGATTCAATAATTATTTAAAACTTTCCAAAATAATTTAAAAATTCATATTAATTCAAATTTGATTTTAAAAATCTTAGATCGTTACATTCTCCCCCACTTAAGGCTTTTCATCCTCGAAAAGGAGAGCTCATAAATTATACATAAGAAAAATAAATCTTACATATAAATTTGTTAAACTTACAAATTCTTATATTAAATCTAAATTTTTCAACGCAACTTATAAGAAAATTTTCATATGATTAAATTTGCCAAAACCTTTTTATGAAAGCTTATTAAACAAAACTCAAATCATTATATTAGGAAGGTACAAATTTAGAAGGGTGAATTAAAGAAGTTCGAGTTACTATTTTGATTACAAGTCGCCGCTTGCAACGCATTTTGAAAATCTCAAAATGATTTCTCTGACTTAGAATCCCATTTTCAACACAAACCATTGAAATATTATATATTTCCTTTATATACATAAGTTACTTCGGGGTTTTCAAAACCAATTTTGCTTTCAAAGTACAAACATACTATGATCAAGTCTATACGTTATTTGTTCGAGAAGTTCATCCTTATGACCGGGCCATTGAGTACCACCCAATCATACAAAATCCAATCCCTCATCACAACCCAGTTTTAGTCACGGTTACTCGAACAAACCAAATCATTTCATTTCCCGAAGTTGTAAACCAAAATTTTCAAATACTTAACCATAATTTTGGTATTTCTAAATATTTTCAAAATATCGGGATTCAAGTCGTCGAAATTTCTTTCACAAACCATTCATCACATCCAATTGGTTGGAAACTAAAATTGTTCAGTAGAATTTTCAACTTCCGAGTATACAACTTTAGGTTTCATCTTTCGAAATCTATGATCGTATTTAAACCATTCGAGCCTTTCAAATCTAATCTCATACGAAATCAAGCCTTTCTAGTTTTCGAAGTTTTCGTAAAATATTTACACTTCCTTCATTTCAAATATCTTTGTATATCACAAGATAGAGTATTTCAAAAGCCATAAGTCAAAATCTCAAAAATCTCTTTACGATTCATATAGTTGCACCTTCTTCTTTTTTCAAACATAACTCATTTTAACCATACTATAGAGCTTTATTCATTCTTATTCAAATATACTATCACGCTTTCGCTGCGCACTCTAATTTAGTATGTGCATGTTTCAAACTATCATTATTCAAACATTAGAAATAAGTTTCAATATTTGGAACCAAATCCTTATAGTTCATCTTTCGAAATCCATTTTCCTTACATAATTAAATTATATATTTCAAACACTTCCAAATTTCTATGCAAAACTTATTTGATAAGTCCCGTTAACATCATGTCTTGGATAAATCAAAGTTATTTATTTGAACTCGATCTTGGTTTCATTCGACAAACGGCACAAAAAGGTATATACACATGGATCAAGTCAAATTCCACCTGTTCAAGACGAAACTCAATATCAAACGAGCATCAAAAGACATAATGGCCTAAATCAAAACACGCCTAAATCCAAAAGATGAACTATTCAAGATTAATAAGTTTGGTTCAAATCTTCAAGGAAGTCAAGTGCACCAAGGATACGAGTAGAGGCGGTTCAAAAGTACGATGATTCGAGTCAAGATATTCGACCAAGCCTAAGTAAAAGGGAATGAACGACGCTACTCCATGGTTCGAATTAAACGATGGAACCAGCCTAAGACGAGATAGGAAAGTCAAGCGCTCCTAAGGACGCAATCATAAGTAGTTTATTCTTAAGCAACTTAGTTTAGTTTGTATTTGTCATACACAATTCATACTAGGTATACATGCAAATCAATTGCTTATATTTGTCGAGATGGCCAAAATGATATCTTACTAGATCTTCATATTCAAAACTTGTCACGGTTTGATCTACTACCATTGTCATTCTAAAAGATGCAGTGATACTTCAACATGTCTTAAACGTAATGTCTTATATATTATTTTACGTATGTGCACTTCCAAATGTATATTTCAGTGGTCGACAAAAGGGTTTGATCTTCACTTATACTTATTATCCACCTTATATTGAATTTATTTAACATACATATCATTTGCCAAAATAGTATTCCTTGACGTCCTAACTGGAATCATAAAGTCATCCCACTTTGAAACTCGAAAATAACTAGTGATGGTGCCATGGTCATCAGTAGAATCATCCTCGAGCGACTAGAGTGTGACTCTATATCTATTGCGTACATATAAGGCTTCATACATACGCCGGCCCTGCGTATATTTGAAATCTTCATATATACCAATAGTCCTATCACGACGTCGATTAAAATACTCAAAAGTCTTATTAAAAGTTATTTTCCAACAGGGTTTTCAAATGATTTACTTAGTTTAAAATAATTTATTTTCATAATACGCTCTCTCAGCGAAATATTCCAAATCTCATTCTAGGGTATTCCTGACCTATCTCTAACGAGATATTATAACTCTGATGAGTCCTGTCTTTTGTTCAAAATATGTCGTACCGCAAAGTTTTGTACAAACCTCGCTCTGATACCAAAAGTAACGACCCGCCTTTCTTCCCGGTTCTCGCCGGTAATTAAACCAACTTAAACCGTTCACAAAGGTGAATTGTTATGGGTACTTACATATATTGAACAAAATAACTGAATTTCATTGCATAATACAATATTACATCAGAGTTACATAGAATATCAGAGTACAACTTATACAGCGGAAGAAAAGTATGATACAGCGGATGCTCCGAACTCTAGCGTGAACTCCAATCCAGAAAGCGCTTCAAATCTTGCTCCAACGATCTATAACTGTAAAAACTAAACTACTAGCTGCCCGTGTAAAAATTAGTGGGCACCCAGAGTTTAGGTAGGAACAATAAACTCCAGGTCAGTCATGGGACTGGTGTGAGAACATAAAACTGTTGCTTTAAGGTTTATTTTAAAGTAGGGAATTTCACCGGACCACGCTGCTAACGCGGAACGGGTTTACTCCATGTGAATGCCCGTGCATATAAATTCGCAATGACTTTTGAAAATGAAGCTATCATAAGCTCGTCCCACATCACACAATGCAAGCGCACACCAGATGGGCGAGTTTTATCTTATGATAACCAAACATGCTTTCATACGTGAAAATCCTCTTATAATATTATCATATAGTGTGGAAAACAATTTCGCAAATAAATATATTAATCCTAGACGGCATAATACCCATAATATTTTGTCTCCATATATATATACAATCAAAATCGTATGGCTCGTATTGGAGATTTGGGTTTCCAACTTGATGATTCCTGGCACGAAAGATCAATTGGAACACAAACGAAATGTAATCACGGGTTTTTCATCCATACGCTGACACCAATACAAATCGCGAGGCAGATCAACGGTTTTCGACCAAACATGGCCCCCCGAACATACCCTATTCCATAAGTCACAAGTGGTTTCCCACTGCTGCAGCGGTCATCATCAATTCATATACATACACAACCTAACCGCCAGTTTCTCATCATCCGAGGTGTGAGGTTTGTCGATGTCACGTCATCCACAAAACATGCTTAGAAAAGCAATGCCTTGATCATAACTAGCTCTTTCATAGCTCGGGTATGCCACATTGACAATTCACGACATATCACTTATTTCAATCAATGCATGCCCTCTAAGTTCATATGACTTAGAGATGAGGATAATATATTTGCCACAAATCCAATATGTATTAACAGAGATCAGTGCTATGAGGTCAATTTCAATGTCAGACACAACATCCATACAAGTCCATCCTGGGTCTGAACGGAACGGAATCCGAAAGTTCTCCCAACACGTACGGACTTCCTGCCACTACGGTAATAGGGGCATCTATCTACTGTAGCTATCCAGTAAAGAAACCCATCGGCAGATAGTCCGTTCGATTGTGAAGAACCACGGTCTTCATTCGTCATCTTCATATCTTCATTATTTACGTCGTATGGTTATTTTGAATGGTTTTCGGAAAATAAATTCCGATCCCGGTCTTTCCAAATAACCAGCGCTTCATATTTCAAAACAAGTGCTTTCCGTTATATATACACACACATCACTTAGTCCTTTCTAAATCTAAAAATGATCGTTTAAGAGATGATCGTTTTTAAATAGTCTTCCTCTTAACTCCTTACTTCCGAACAGTCGTTTTTGAACGAAGGATCACGATTTCAATATTTCTTAAATCCAAATTCGTTGTAATCATTCAAACGGATTCGTTATATACAAATCAAAGGATTCAGGACTGGAAACAATTCCAAATTTAATTAAATAAAATATTTGAAAATAATACATTTGTTATCAACTAATCATATAAATATGTACTAACTTTAAAAATAGAAATGTTTAAAATAATTACTTAACATATATTTAACTTTGAAGAGTATACAAATATAATACTTTTAAACATATACATATCTTTAAAAAAAATAAGTTTTTTATTTAAATGTCTTTGAACTTAACATATCATGTTTAAATAGTTGAAACTCGTATAAATCTGCAAAATATTTTAAACTGGAATTGTTTCCTTCCCATGCCGATGGTTTGCCTTCATACTTATACTCGAAGAGCGTAACTAGTTAATCAAATCAATTCGAAGATATTCAACCTTCATATTCCATTCAATTAATTCCATAATAACTTCCATAATCAACTTAAAACTTACTCAGTTAAACGATGTTATTCCACAGCATTTAACTTGTTCCAACGATACATACTAGATATATCTAATCGGTTAGAAATCGAACTTCTTATATCCAATGTATGTTTCCGTATTAGACCGATACTATAAGCGGAATTACGATATTTCCACCGTTTAATTTCTCAAATAGTATTAGTCATCATCTACAGAATTTGCATTAAATATCAATTTCATATTCAAATAATTCTAGTTTAAATACCCTTCCAACAATTTAGTAGTATTATTTCAAATTATCTTCTAAGGTCACACTAGATTAAAAGTTCGAGTTGCCTAAATTTTTATTTATAACAATTCTTCATTTAAAGTTCAACCACTCTAGTTCGAGGTACCCTCGAAATAAATCAATTTACTTTGCTAATAACATGCTAATTAGTTTTTCAAAAATCGAATTTATATATATATTAAATCAAAATAACAAGCTTTTCCCCAAGTAATACTCAAACCATTATTTCATTCAATATATAAATGCTATCAACATAACTTAGTTAATCAACTGTTTTAATAACATCTTATAATTAAATCAACATTTCAGATTAATTCAATATCGCTAAAAAAAATGTTACTTAGAAATTTTTTTTCTAAATAATCAAGTATTTCTAACCTTCAACATATCATTTAATTATAAATCAATAACATTATTCCATCAATATTAATCAGGTGATAAACGCTACAAAATTATTAAAATGTCATTTAACAAATAAAGCGCTCCTTAATGAAACTTAAGGAATTGCTACTTTTTTTTTTCATCGCAGATCGGTACATAAGTATATTCACGCATTCGACAACCATTTTATGCATTCCTTTCATACATGCACATAACAAACAAATCTCGACTCGTGTTTAACACTACTGCGCCTTGGTTATATCATCAACCATCACAACAAAGCCAAATTATCTAAAAATGACCATATTCAAAAACCAATAATTTCGCGTTATAAATAACGCGCACATACGTGTTTTACTAATAATGCATTATTTCCAATGATCATAATTTAAACCTACATGCAACTAATCACCGCAAGTTGCTAACACACAATGTTACGTCCACCAACAAATCAATCATACGATCCAAAATTTATCCTACTAATTTAATCAAAATTAAATTTAAATGTTCTCACTATGAATTTAATTAATGAAATTAAATTAAGTGTTCTCACCTTAATTGCTTTCCAATAAAGGTTGTGCTATAGTGTCCCCGCGTCTTTGCTTCTTCCTCTTACGCTTTTCTCTCTTCGCCTCTCTTTCTCACGTGGTTTTTTTATTCCTTGCTCTTTCTGCCTCCTTTTCTGTTTTCTTCTTGCATTTTTTTTTTAAACCAAAGTCTTCTATTTGCAAAAGAGATTTCGCATACATGCAATCTATGAGCGGGAAGTTGCAGTGGCAAAACCGAATTCCGGCTTTCATGGTTTGCATTTCTTCTCTATTTTTTTCATGAAAATGGTGGAAGTGAGTGGAGCTTTGGTAGGGACTGTCGGCTTGAGGGAGGTGCGACTGAATGCACACATGCACGACTGGAAAGTGGCGATGAGCGTCACGTTGAAGGAGCGATGCAGAATAGTTGGAATGGCGGCAAAAGAGGGCTTCTCACGTTTGCATTTCAATCTTTTTTTTTTTTTGAAGAAATAAGGAGGAAGGATTTGGTGAAGGCACTGAGAAGAGGAGCAAGGGTCACAAATGGGGATGGCACAGCGAGAGAAGGTCCAAATTATTAGAAGGGAAAAGGGAGTTGGAGTGAATATTGGAGAGGTGCAGTGCTGTCTACGCTCATGCAGGCTTTCAGGTTTCTCATCCTTTTTCTCTAATCTTTTCCTTGAAGTTGAATGGCGGCCATTGTTTATGGGAAGGAAGTGGAGGCAAATGGAGTGGAGAACCAAAATGGTACGCACTGTTTAAAATGAAGAGGAGAGTAACCGAAGAGTGGAGAGGTTGGGCAAAGTGGGTTAAGTTTTATTTTCAGCACGTGTACACATTTTCAAACTTGTCCCTTATTGCCGTTATATGCATGCCACGTTTTAATTCTCTTTTCCTTTTTTTTTACGTTGGTTCATTTTGAAGGATAAAGAAAAATATGAAGAGAAACAAGAACTTGACATGAAAACGTGCATGCTTTTGTTTCCCTTTTTATTTGCAATTTGTACCCCAAAATTTTCCCTTTCCAATTTCTTTCATTTTTAATTATCAATAACCATCAACACCCAACTAACAATATAATCGTGTATAATAACGTGCCACGATCCCAGAACTGTAATAAAATAGACCGGTTGACTGATTCTGTAAAGTGTCAAAAGGGACTACAGTTACCCCAAAATACGCTAGAAAAATATATGTTTATTTTCCGAAATAAAAATTATTGAAAAATCCTATAAAATATTTCAAGACTGCACGAAAAGAAACTGAACAAAAATATGCAACCAGTATTTAATTATAATTTAATTTCAAATTCTGATCATTTCTAGCAACTAAATTACAACTCGTTCAATGTTTCAACTAACGACGAAACGTTTACCAAAGCAAACCTTGTTTTAACTGATTTCAAAATAAAAATTAAATTTTCAATCACTTAAAATACTATTATTGCCTAAAAATTTGATTCAATAATTATTTAAAACTTTCCATAATAATTTAAAAATTCATATTAATTCAAATTTGATTTTAAAAATTATGACGGCCGGGAATTTCGCTCGATCTGAATCAGTCGTTAAACCGATCTAGACCGTTCGAAACCCCTGATCGTTCGAGAACAGGAAAAATCAGAACACAAACATAAGAACATTTCATTGCTATTACAACAATTCCATCAGATACAAGAATATATAGAGTATAATTGAATAAATTACATTCGATAAATATCAGAGATTACAATAAATTTCATAGCAGCGGAAAAATAATACAAAGCACAACTGAAGGTGATATACGGATACAGAGCTTTCCGGATATCATCCCAGCTGTAAACCAGGATCCTGTGAATATAAATCTGCAAAACCAAAACTACTAGCTGCCCGTGCGGAAAATAGGGGCACCCAGAGTTTAGGTTAAAACAATATACTCCAGGTCAGTCATGTGACTGGTGTGAGAACTAAAACAGTTATTTAAAACTTTACTTTAAAAGAGAGTAATTCAAGGGACCACGCCGTATAACATGGAACGGGTTTCCTCCCAAGAATACCAGTGCATAGAATAAACAACGCCATGCTTTTTCGAAAAATGAAGCTGTTATAAGACCCAGGTCCCATCACACAATGCAACGCAAGCCGGAGGATAGGGTTTTACCTTATAACAGCCAAACATGCTTGATACGTTTAAAACAAATCATTTGATACTATAATAAGTGTATAGTGTCAAAACAATTTCAATCATAAATAGAAATCATAGACGGCATGGGTACCATATATCATGTCGCCATACTAGTTCTACAATTAAAACCGCAATATCTCGTATTGGAAATTGGATTTCCATCATGAGTCAAGGTAAGGGGCAAGCTCCTCTCCGCGTTCGAGACACTCTAGCAAATGCCTCAGGGTTACGCACTCTGGGCAACCCCGGATCCTCCAAGGCCGGTCCTCACTTACGTTAGAGGATTGGCAATTCCTGAACACACGTTTCCCGGTCCTTACGGACCTATAATCGAGGCGCCTCGCATTCCAACAACCACATAGGTGAAAAGTATATAAATGTCAGGGCTGGTAAGTCACTGACACCACCATAGCTAGAAAGAAACGTCATGCACTCCTTGGGTCCTTATCCCGTTTTTGACTCATACCCAGGTGTGAGGCTCGCGAATCCACGCTATACACAAAGCTCCCACGTAGGTCGTGCTTTGATCATCAACCACAAGACTTTGCTTTTCAACAGAAGCCTTGATCTTTGCATCTTAGCGTGCCACACAGGCAATTCATGCCATGCGACTGATGTCCATCGATATACAACCTCTGAGCTCGTACGTCTCAGAGAAGGGCGTTAAGCAAAAGAATAAATTCTCCGCCGCCAAACAGATGTATATTTAATAGAAATCAATCAACACAGAATAAAATCCAATGTCAGACACACAATCCATTTACAAGTCCGTTCTGGGTCTGAACGAAACCGGAGGCACTTTCCTCGCATATCCATCCATCTCCAAGTACGTTTGGACGACCACCAACTATTTCCATCCTCTTGGGTGTACAGCCCAATCAGGATCGTCGGTAATTATCCAAACGATGTGAAGACTTCTGGTCTTCGACCACCGTCTTCATCTTCGACATATCGTCGAATCGGTTATTCAGAATGGGTATAAACCCGAACTTTCCGAACAACCCGCGTATATTAAAAACAAATGTAACAAAAACACAACATACGCCTCATTCCCATTCAGAATATCCTTTTTTTTTCACAAAATCACATTCTTAGGGAAAGGTTCCCATTAATTTTATCCAAGATAAATTCTTTAAAATTTATCCTTTAATCTACCTTTGGATGTCGTTTCAAACCAAATTATGGTTTTCCAAACTAGTCGAGATTAGCGAACCACACCGAAGTAATTATTTATTTTATTTCCCAATCCCAACCTATGCATCCCATGAAGCAAAACTGGTAACACTCCATATCTAATACTATGGTGTTATCGGTAAAATTAATTACCATTTCACGTTCGAATCTAATTAAAGATTTAACTATCGCTTTGGAGCAAAACTGGCGATACTCCGTTCTCGCTCATTTCTAAATTTGGTAATTAAGATTATAGATTCACATTTCAATCTAATTGCAGATTCATTAAAACTCCTTTTATTGGGTTGAAGAACTAGGTGTTATTTAAAACACAGTTCATGACAAACCCAAATCACATTCTATTTATTATCGGCTTAAAGAACTAGTGTTATTTAAAACACCGTTCACGATAAACCGACTTCAAATCCAACCAAATATATTAGAAATTCCGATTATTTAAAACCCCTTTTAAATCTAATTTATTTATTTAAAAATAATTGGGTTTTAAATTTAGTTCAAAACTAGTTCATTTCGATAAAAATCCATTTTTATCTTTTCAAATATGGAGTTTTTCACCCCAATTTTTCTCAAATCACTTCTTATGATTTTACACAAATTATTGATATTTTTAATAATTTTATCAAGGCCCGTACAGTCGATTTCCATCAATGGCCATCGAACTGCACTTACAACGACCTTTTTCAAATTTGATTTGGACGTATCTCCAAATCCAGCCGTTAGATTTCCAATTTCAAATATTCGTTAGAAAACTCTTTTCGATACGAACCCAACGGTTCCAGTTTTAGGAGAATCCGACGGTCGGATCTCCCGTAATGTCTGTTTGAAATAAATGGTCGAAATTCACGAACTGCCGCGGCGCGGCGCGTTCTATTCGGGCTATTATATTATATATATGATATATATATATATATATATATTTCGTCGATTTCTATTTAAAACGAATTTTATAAATAGTTTTAAATTCGTTTCAAAAGCAATTTCAACTTCCATTTCAATTCAAATCAAAATTGAGTTCTTCTTTATAAATTCATTTTAAAATTCATTTCTATTCAATTCAAATTTGAATTCAATTTGAATTCATTTCAATTCGCTTTCAATTCGCTTTAAATTCGTTTTCAATTCAATTCAATTCCAAAGTCGTTTTCTATTCGATTCAATTCAAATTGGTTTTCTATTCGAATCAAATTCGTTATATATTCCATTGAAATCAAATTCTTTTTCTATTCAATTCATTTCGAAATCGTTTTATATTCAATTCATTTCGAAATCGCTTTATATTCGATTCATTTCGAAATCACTTTATATTCAATTCATTTCGAAATCGCTTTATATTCAATTCATTTCGAAATCGTTTTATATTCAATTCATTTCGAAATCGTTTTATATTCAATTCATTTCGAAATCGTTTTATATTCAATTCATTTCGAAATCGTTTTATATTCAATTCATTTCAAAATGAATAAAATCGATATATATATCGTTCATGTCAAAATGGCGTCAATCTAACCAACACGGCTTCATATATTTCTATTTTCAAATATTCTATTCAACAAATGAAAATTTATTTTTGTCAACACACG
Organism: Allium sativum; assembly: GCA_030737875.1. Classification (NCBI taxonomy): domain Eukaryota; kingdom Viridiplantae; phylum Streptophyta; class Magnoliopsida; order Asparagales; family Amaryllidaceae; genus Allium; species Allium sativum. The sequence continues at coordinate 660,764,413 of CM060918.1, read as the reverse complement.
ACTAATCTCAACGAATGAGTAAGGTCCACGTGTGACTATTTTTGTTATTTGATATATTTTATAAAAATTAAGGTATCTATCGTTTGATATTGAATCAGACTCCAACCGTAATTTAGTGAGAGAACGATTTCCTGAATATTAACCCCGAAGGCCGAAACCAACATCAGATTAATATCCAGGGGACCACTCATCTCATCTATTTTCCAGTTGATTTCTAATTCTATATATGATAAAGATGTAAATTTTATTATTAAAATATTTCGTTCAACACATGACTAATCTCAACGGATGAGTACAGTCAACACATGAACCTTTATTTTATATTGATAAAGATGTAAATTTTATTTTCTAATTGGAATGAGGCCCAATCAATTACCATATAGCGTTAACTATATGGGTTTATATACAACACATGTATATAATAGTATTGAAAAATAATCAACCATCAACCAAAGTGCACTACACTGTATAAGCATCAAATATAGATATCTAACGCTTATAACAGCCTGTCAATCAATCGATCGACATATTCAATCAATCAGGATGAGTGAACTTCAAATTTCATCCCAACACCCGTGTGGGGTTTCAAATCAACAAACACAGATTTTATTTGTGCAGTTGGGCGATGTGTAAAATTTATCGTCCCAATCAATATCAGTCAAACCAGTGTACATAAACAAACCGACCGGTTTGTAAATGAATATTTATTTATTCACATTCACTATATTCATATTCACGTTAAAAATTATATTTTTAACGATAAAACATTTTATTTTAACATATGAATTTCTATTCAGTTCATTCTTTAAATAAAATGATATTTTTATTTTTTTCTAACTTATTTTAGAAAATTTCGGTGGCCTAATGGCTCGATACTAGAAACGCGACGAGGCCTAGCCTTATCCCCGGTCTAGTGAAGGCCCACGCCATTCACACATCAATCAAATTCACCAAACAACCAAATTCAAATCAAATCATCTATTTAATTTATGCAACCAAACAAACAAGTCCATGGTCTGTGGACGATTGTGTCGGGTGCTACTAAACACCGTCTGCATCCTAATATATATGTATAACTATAAAAGAAATTGAAGAGTGAGAAATTCTCACCAATAGCTATCCAATCATCTTGACTCTTCTTTGATAGAAATCTTCATCGTTATCGCATTTCTGTCATCTTCGTTGCTGTAGCCACTACATATGTAAAAATCGAATTTTTACTCCGCTATTCAATATATATAAATCGAATTTTTACTATGCTATTTAATATATAAAAATCGGATTTTTACTATGCTATTCAATATATAAAAATCGGATTTTTTTGCTATGCTATTCAATATATAAAAATCGAATTTTTACTATGCTATTCAATATATAAAAATCGGATTTTTACTCCGCTACTATATAGATAAAAATTATATTTTCACATCGACGTTCATATAGTAAACATTATATTTTTATCACGCCATTCTTCATATAAAGATTTCGCCTTTTCAAAAATAAAGATTTCGCCTTTTCAAAAATAAAGATTTCGCCTTTTCAAAAAAATAAAGATTGTATTTTTAATATTCCTATCATGTAAAAGTTATATTTTTAATTCTCTACATATGTAAAGACCGAATTTTTATCTCCCTTACCTTATAAAAAGTATATTTTTACAACGCCCATCTCATAATAAAAATCCCATCTTTTCTATGAACAAAAATCCTATTTTTGATTATGTAAAAATCGAACCTTTCACTCATATAAAAATCGTTCCTTCACGTTATTAAAAATATAATTTTTACCTATGGAAAAATCTAATCTTTACATAACTAAAGATCATAACCTTATCGGCTATTCATATAAATCAAAATCATATTTTTAATTTCAAAACTATATGTAAAAACCATATTTTTAATTTCAAAACTATATGTATAATAAAACTGATTTTTAACACGGGTATTATATAGTAAAACTGAAAATTAAAAATTAAAAACGATGTAAACTATAAAACTTACAAATCTTCGGATATGAAGAGGTTGAGGGGGACGTTGATCTTCAAGTGGAAGGCGGGGAGGGGGTCTTCGGTCGGTGGATGAAGGGGGGGGTTCGAGGGTTGCGTCGGTTCCTTGATGGGCGTTCGGTGGCCAGGGCTTGCGGTGGGGTCTCGAGCGTCGGCTGGAGGGAGAAACGAGGGGGAGGAGGCGGTGCCAGGATCATCGGAGGCGGGGCGACTGGTGGCAGGCGGCATCGATCGGGGGGGGGGGGGGGGTTGCGGCTGCGCGATTTCCTCTTCTTTCTTCTTTTATTTATTTATTTTATTTTTGATTCTGAGAAAAAATAAACGGGGGGGGGGGGGGGGCAGAGTTAAAGGGGGAGAATTTTTTTTTTATTTATTTTATTATTTTATTATGAAAAAGTTGACTTTTACATACGACCTCTAACCGAGGCCCACCGCCTGTCGTCCATAGCGTTTTACCCCCATTCCGAACACAATGGGATATGTATCGTAAGCTGATTCGATCATTTGAATCAGTTTCCATCAAAATCTGCATATAACTCTATATATTGAATTTTAAACGTACATTTCAAATTACCGGGGTCGCATACGAACTTTAAAAATTCCAAAAAAATATTTTCTAGCTTCGTATTAATGATACGGTCCTAACAAAACTAGTTTCGTCGAATTCCGAGACTGTTGGAAAAATGGCCATTTTCCAGTCGATTAAAATCAACTGAAACTGGTCAAACGCGTTTTCCTTTGCCACGCTCACATATTGATTCGAAAAATTATGAAATTTGGAATCTAGCAATAATTTGACACTGCGGATCCAACACAAGTGGTTTCGTCGAAATCCGAGGTCGTTTGCAAAATTTCCATTTTTAAGGGCCTGAATTCCATAGCGACTATTGAGAATTTTCAATTGGACATATCTTTTGATTCCCGCTATGAAATTTTGGTTTTTCGGATTCGTTGGAAAGATATTATCAAATAGATCCTAATGTTTTTGGTTTCATTAAAATCCGTATTGTTTTGCACCCGGTACATTCAATTGAAGTTTGAAATCGAATTATCGAACTACCGCTCCATTTTCGATTCTATTCATAATTATATATAAATATTATATTCTAACGACGACGCGTATAAATATATACGTTCTAATTATATTCAAAATAAATTTCTCGTCGATATTATTTAAAATAATTCATTTTAAATATTCCAAATTCGCTAAAATTGCCAAAATAAAAAATTTAAACTGGCCCAGATTTTCGGGTTATTACAATCTCCCCCACTTAAAACTTTTCGCCCCCGAAAAGGAACAAAGTCGAAAGTGGTTTGATCAATCAGCTCTACGTTCGATATGGCTTCCATTCTCCAACTTTTCAGTTTTTGAGAATTTTCAAATTTTCAAAAATTTGGCTAACACCCTAAATTTTCGAAAAATTTCGCCATAACCTCCCCTGCACCAGGAGCCACGGGAAAATCCCGAAATTGCCATACAGGCCTTCTGATCTCAAAAAGGAAAAGAAAAAACCAAGCGGCTAGCCAATCGGCTCATAAAATCATCATCACCCAAACAAAACAGTAAATTATGTAGTAAACATGTACCTATTTGTCGGGCAAACAAATTTTATTCTCTGCTCTAGCCTCCTTGCTATGACCTGTTCAATGTAAGTACATGTATATGCAAGCAAATGCGACCAATTTTCAATATAATTCAATATTTGATTCAATTAGGCTAAATGGTTCAAAATTAGCAAACAAATAAACAAACAACACAAACATCAATCAATTAGTGGATTAACGTTTCAAATTCATAATTTTGATATATATACGAAAATCATGTTTTTGATTATAATTCACAACAATATGTTCTAGCTATATAAGTTTTGGTTCTCACACCAGTCTAATGGAAATATATAGATATCACACCTTCGAAACACGAACACGTATTCTGGTGATGGAGCCCCACCATCAAAATCATCTCCGAGCGACTAGAGCGTGATTCTATATCTATCCAGTATATTGAAACTTCGAATATACGTTCATGACGCGTATATGCAAAATCTTTATATATTGGATTGTCCATATTCAAAATAAATAAATAATCAAATACGTTTAAAACGATTTAAATTTTCAAAATAAAATTGTTTTCATTTGAAAAAAATATACTCTTCACACTCGTTCTAGGATACTACTGATCCTATCTCTAATGAGTCATTCTAATTGGATATTACTAATCCAATATCTGATGAATTCTTTTGTACGGTTCTAATGTGTCTTGTTCTCGAGCTCTGTAAACCAAAGCTCTGATACCAAATGTGACGGTCGGGAATTTCGCTCGATCTGAATCAGTCGTTAAACCGATCTAGACCGTTCGAAACCCCTGATCGTTCGAGAACAGGACAAATCAGAACACAAACAGAAGAACATTTCATTGCTATTACAACAATTCCATCAGATACAAGAATATACAGAGTATAATTGAATAAATTACATTCGATAAATATCAGAGATTACAATAAATTTCATAGCAGCGGAAAAATAATACAAAGCACAACTGAAGGTGATATACGGATACAGAGCTTTCCGGATATCATTCCAGCTGTAAACCAGGATCCTGTGAATATAAATCTGCAAAACCAAAACTACTAGCTGCCCGTGCGGAAAATAGGGGCACCCAGAGTTTAGGTTAAAACAATAAACTCCAGGTCAGTCATGTGACTGGTGTGAGAACTAAAACAGTTATTTAAAACTTTACTTTAAAAGAGAGTAATTCAAGGGACCACGCCGTATAACACGGAACGGGTTTCCTCCCAAGAATACCAGTGCATAGAATAACAACGCCATGCTTTTTCGAAAAATGAAGCTGTTATAAGACCCAGGTCCCATCACACAATGCAACGCAAGCCGGAGGATAGGGTTTTACCTTATAACAGCCAAACATGCTTGATACGTTTAAAACAAATCATTTGATACTATAATAAGTGTATAGTGTCAAAACAATTTCAATCATAAATAGAAATCATAGACGGCATGGGTACCATATATCATGTCGCCATACTAGTTCTACAATTAAAACCGCAATATCTCGTATTGGAAATTGGATTTCCGTCATGAGTCGAGGCAAGGGGCAAGCTCCTCTCCGCGTTCGAGACACTCTAGCAAATGCCTCAGGGTTACGCACTCTGGGCAACCCCGGATCCTCCAAGGCCGGTCCTCACTTACGTTAGAGGATTGGCAATTCCTGAACACACGTTTCCCGGTCCTTACGGACCTATAATCGAGGCGCCTCGCATTCCAACAACCACATAGGTGAAAAGTATATAAATGTCAGGGCTGGTAAGTCACTGACACCACCATAGCTAGAAAGAAACGCCATGCACTCCTTGGGTCCTTATCCCGTTTTTGACTCATACCGAGGTGTGAGGCTCGCGAATCCACGCTATACACAAAGCTGCCACGTAGGTCGTGCTTTGATCATCAAACACAAGACTTTTCTTTTCAACAGAAGCCTTGATCTTTGCATCTTAGCGTGACACACAGGCAATTCATGCCACGCGACTGATGTCCATCGACATACAACCTCTGAGCTCGTACGTCTCAGAGAAGGGCGTTAAGCAAAAGAATAAATTCTCCGCCGCCAAATAGATGTATATTTAATAGAAATCAATCAACACAGAATAAAATCCAATGTCAGACACACAATCCATTTACAAGTCCATTCTGGGTCTAAAAGAAACCGGAGGCACTTTCCTCGCATATCCATCCATCTCCAAGTACGTCTGGACGACCACCAACTATTTCCATCCTCTTGGGTGTACAGCCCAATCAGGATCGTCGGTAATTATCCAAACGATGTGAAGACTTCCGATCTTCGACCACCATCTTCATCTTCGACATATCGTCGAATCGGTTATTCAGAATGGGTATAAACCCGGACTTTCCGAACAACCCGCGTATATTAAAAACAAATGTAACAAAAACACAACATACGCCTCATTCCCATTTAGAATATCCTTTTTTTTCACGAAATCACATTCTTAGGGAAAGGTTCCCATTAATTTTATCCAAGATAAATTCTTTAAAATTTATCCTTTAATCTACCTTTGGATGTCGTTTCAAACCAAATTATGGTTTTCCCAACTAGTCGAGAGTAGCGAACCACACCGAAGTAATTATTAATTTTATTTCCCCATCCCAACCTATGCATCCCATGAAGCAAAACTGGTAATACTCCATATCTAATACTATGGTGTTATTGGTAAAATTAATTACCATTTCACGTTCAAATCTAATTAAAGATTTAACTATCGCTTTGGAGCAAAACTGGCAATACTCCGTTCTCGCTCATTTCTAAATTTGGTAATTTAGATTATAGACTCACATTTCAATCTAATTGCAGATTCATTAAAACTCCTTTTACTGGGTTAAAGAACTAGGTGTTATTTAAAACACAGTTCACGACAAACCCAAATAACATTATATTTATTATCGGGTTAAAGAACTAGTGTTATTTAAAACACCGTTCACGATAAACCCACTTCAAATCCAACCAAATATATTAGAAATTCCGATTATTTAAAACCCCTTTTAAATCTAATTTATTTATTTAAAAATAATTGGGTTTTAAATTTAGTTCAAAACTAGTTCATTTCAATAAAAATCCATTTTTATCTTTTCAAATATGGAGTTTTTCACCCCAAATTTTCTCAAATCACTTCTAATGATTTAACACAAATTATTGATATTTTTAATAATTTTATCAAGGCCCGTACAGTCGATTTCCATCAATGGCCATCGAACTGCACTTACAACGACCTTTTTCAAATTTGATTTGGACGTATCTCCAAATCCAGCCGTTAGATTTCCAATTTCAAATATTTGTTAGAAAACTCTTTTCGATACGAACCCAACGGTTCCGGTTTTTGGAGAATCCGACGGTCGGATCTCCCGTAATGTCTGTTTGAAATAAATGGTCGAAATTCACGAACTGCCGCGGCGCGGCGCGTTCTATTCGGGCTATTATATTATATATATGATATATATAATATATATTTCGTCGATTTCTATTTAAAACGAATTTTATAAATAGTTTTAAATTCGTTTCAAAAGCAATTTCAGCTTCCATTTCAATTCAAATCAAAATTGAATTCTTCTTTATAAATTCGTTTTAAAATTCATTTCTATTCAATTCAAATTTGAATTCAATTTGAATTCAATTTGAATTCATTTCAATTCGCTTTCAATTCAATTTGAATTCGTTTTCAATTCAATTCAATTCCAAAGTCGTTTTCTATTCGATTCAATTCAAATTGGTTTTCTATTCGAATCAAATTCGTTATATATTCCATTGAAATCAAATTCGTTTTCTATTCAATTCATTTCGAAATCGTTTTATATTCAATTCATTTCGAAATCGCTTTATATTCAATTCATTTCGAAATCGCTTTATATTCAATTCATTTCGAAATTGTTTTATATTCAATTCATTTCGAAATCGTTTTATATTCAATTCATTTCGAAATCATATTATATTCAATTCATTTCGAAATCGTTTTATATTCAATTCATTTCGAAATCGTTTTATATTCAATTCATTTCAAAATGAATAAAATCGATATAAATATCGTTCACGTCAAAATGGCGTCAATCTAACCAACACGGCTTCATATATTTCTATTTTCAAATATTCTATTCAACAAATGAATATTTATTTTTGTCAACACACGACTAATCTCAACGAATGAGTACTGTCCACGTGTGACTATTTTTGTTATTTGATATATTTTATAAAAATTAAGGTATCTATCGTTTGATATTGAATCAGACTCCAACCGTAATTTAGTGAGAGAACAATTTCCTGAATATTAACCCCGAAGGCCGAAACCAACATCAGATTAATATCCAGGGGATCACTCATCTCATATATTTTCCAGTTGATTTCTAATTCTATATATGATAAAGATGTAAATTTTATTATTAAAATATTCCGTTCAACACATGACTAATCTCAACGGATGAGTACAGTCAACACATGAACCTTTATTTTATATTGATAAAGATGTAAATTTTATTTTTTAAATTGGAATGAGGCCCAATCAATTACCATATAGCGTTAACTATATGGGTTTCCGTACAACACATGTATATAATAGCATTGAAAAATAATCAACCATCAACCAAAGTGCACTACACTGTATAAGCATCAAATATAGATATCTAACGCTTATAACAGCCTGTCAATCAATCGATCGACATATTCAATCAATCAGGATGAGTGAACTTCAAATTTCATCCCAACACCCGTGTGGGGTTTCAAATCAACAAACACAGATTTTATTTGTGCAGTTGGGCGATGTGTAAAATTTATCGTCCCAATCAATATCAGTCAAACCAGTGTACATAAACAAACCGTCCGGTTTGTAAATGAATATTTATTTATTCACATTCACTATATTCATATTCACGTTAAAAATTATATTTTTAACGATAAAACATTTTATTTTAACAAATGAATTTCTATTCAGTTCATTCTTTAAATAAAATGATATTTTTATTTTTTTCTAACTTATTTTAGAAAATTTCGGCGGCATAACGACACGATACTAGAAACGCGACGAGGCCTAGCCTTATCCCCGGTCTAGTGAAGGCCCACGCCACTCACACATCAATCAAATTCACCAAACAACCAAATTCAAATCAAATCATCTATCTAATTTATGCAACCAAACAAACAAGTCCATGGTCTGTGGACGATTGTGTCGGGTGCTACTAAACACCGTCTGCATCCTAATATATATGTATAACTAGAAAAGAAATTGAAGAGTGAGAAATTCTCACCAATAGCTATCCAATCATCTTGACTCTTCTTTGATAGAAATCTTCATCGTTATCGCATTTCTGTCATCCTCGTTGCTGTAGCCACTACATATGTAAAAATCGAATTTTTACTCCGCTATTCAATATATATAAATCGAATTTTTACTATGCTATTTAATATATAAAAATCAGATTTTTACTATGCTATTCAATATATAAAAATCGGATTTTTTTACTATGCTATTCAATATATAAAAATCGAATTTTTACTATGCTATTCAATATATAAAAATCGGATTTTTACTCCGCTACTATATAGATAAAAATTATATTTTCACATCGACGTTCATATAGTAAACATTATATTTTTATCACGCCATTCTTCATATAAAGATTTTTCCTTTTCAAAAATAAAGATTTCGCCTTTTCAAAAATAAAGATTTCGCCTCTTCAAAAAAATAAAGATTGTATTTTTAATATTCCTATCATGTAAAAATTATATTTTTAATTCTCTACATATATAAAGACCGAATTTTTATCTCCCTTACCTTATAAAAATTATATTTTTACAACGCCCATCTCATAATAAAAATCCCATCTTTTCTATGAACAAAAATCCTATTTTTGATTATGTAAAAATCGAACCTTTCACTCATATAAAAATCGTTCCTTCACGTTATTAAAAATCTAATTTTTACCTAAGGAAAAATCTAATCTTTACATAACTAAAGATCATAACCTTATCGGCTATTCATATAAATCAAAATCATATTTTTAATTTCAAAACTATATGTAAAAACCATATTTTTAATTTCAAAACTATATGTATAATAAAACTGATTTTTAACACGGGTATTATATAGTAAAACTGAAAATTAAAAATTAAAAACGATGTAAACTATAAAACTTACAAATCTTCGGATATGAAGAGGGTTGAGTGGGACGTTGATCTTCAAGTGGAAGGCGGGGAGGGGGTCTTCGGTCGGTGGATGAAGGGGGAGGGGTTCGAGGGTTGCGTCGGTTCCTTGATGGGCGTTCGTTGGCCAGGGCTTGCGTTGGGGTCTCGAGCGTCGGCTGGAGGGAGAAACGAGGGGGAGGAGGCGGCGCCAGGATCATCGGAGGCGGGGCGACTGGTGGCAGGCGGCATCCATCGGGGGGGGGGGGGAGGGGGGGTTTGCGGCTGCGCGATTTCCTCTTCTTTCTTCTTTTTTTTATTTTATTTTTTATTCTGAGAAAAAAATAAATCGGGGGGGGGGGGGGGCAGAGTTAAAGGGGGAGAAATATTTTTTTATTTATTTATTTTATAATTTTATTATGAAAAAGTTGACTTTTACATACGACCTCTAAACGAGGCCCACCGCCTGTCGTCCATAGCGTTTTACCCCCATTCCGAACACAATGGGATATGTATCGTAAGCTGATTTGATCGTTTGAATCAGTTTCCGTCAAAATCTACATATAACTCTATATATTAAATTTTAAACGTACATTTCAAATTACCGGGGTCGCATACGAACTTTAAAAATTCCAGAAAAATATTTTCTAGCTTCGTATTAACGATACGGTCCTAACAAACCTAGTTTCGTCGAATTCCGAGACCGCTGGAAAAATGGCCATTTTCCAGTCGATTAAAATCAACTGAAACTGGTCAAACGCGTTTTCCTTTGCCACGCTCACATATTGATTCGAAAAATTATGAAATTTGGAATCTAGCAATAATTTGACACTGCGGATCCAACAAAAGCGGTTTTGTCGAAATCCGAGGTCGTTTGCAAAATTTCCATTTTTAAGGGCCTGAATTCCATAGCGACTATTCAGAATATTCAACTGGAGATATCTTTTGATTCCCGCTATGAAATTTTGATTTTTCGGATTTGTTGGAAAGATATTATCAAATAGATCCTAATGTTTTTGGTTTCATTAAAATCCGGATTGTTTTGCACCCGGTACATTCAATTGAAGTTTGAAATCGAATTATCGAACTACCGCGCCATTTTCAATTCTATTCATAATTATATATAAATATTATATTCTAACGACGACGCGTATAAATATATACGTTCTAATTATATTCAAAATAAATTTTTCGTCGATATTATTTAAAATAATTCATTTTAAATATTCCAAATTAGCTAAAATTGCCAAAATAAAAATTTTAAACTGGCCCAGATTTTCGGGTTATTACAAAAATCTTAGATCGTTACATGAGAGGAGCCTCCACTTGAAGAAAGCTTAGAGACGAACAAATCTAATTCAATTAAATCAAAACAACGTTTATCTACCCAAAGGAAAGCATCTCAAATCCAGAACTCAAGTTCGTCGTTCGTTGTAAGTTTAGTTATGTTTTGGGATGCGAATCAAAATTAATATCATGCCTTGGAAATAAAGTGATAGTAGAACAATGTTTATTATGTTGTATGTGGAATTGAATGATATTGATCTATGTCTGTGGTTCTATTTTATTATCATGTCGAATTGGGAATTAATGGATAAGTCTATTTATATGTATATGAACTTGTTGTATAACCTGTTATGACAAGTTGTGTAGTTTATCATGTTATACAAGTTTTAGGTTGTAAAATCATACAACATATGTGACCAAATGTTAGATCTACATGTTTATGTGTATATGTTAAACCTATGTCATATTTCAAGTTCACACTTATTCATATGTTCGTGATTGATTTGCAAGTTCACATATATGTAAGTTGATTTAGTCTATGTTGCAAACTCACTTGTATGTATGTTGATTTAGTCTACGTTGCAAGTTTACACTTATTTAGTTTGTGTTTGAGATTATGCCTAGATCTTAACGTGTTTAGGCTTATGTTGTCTAAATCATATGCTAATTCATGTGACACCTGTTTAGTTAAATTCCCCTTTCAATGCAAGTTCACATGACAAGTTGAAACCCATGATTTATGATTATTAGATCTTAAAGTTGCAAGTTCATATGTCACACACCCTTATTGTTATTTAGACTATTTCATGTTTATCGCTTTCCCTTTTATGTTGATAAGTTGGGCTGAAATATCGAGCACAACACTCATTAAAATCTTGCGAAGTACAAACGGGGTATATCGTTGGGGTTAGACATAAAAATATATGAAATTGGCATGTTTGGCACATGCCAATAATTGGTGGCACTTAAATGGTATAAATTCTTATACTAAAAATGATGAACTTGGAAAGTGGGCCATAACATTTAATTGTTAACAAATTTACATATAAGAATAAAAAAGAACAAATATGTAAATTTAGAAAATACGAGTATGCTTAACCCGAGGTTGGATTGAGTTGTGATGTAAACCTACCCGGACCTGCCCGGCTGTCCAGTAATCACAACTATACCTATCCAATGTGGGCGGTTAAGGCATTGAGCCCAATAAGGACCCGAGGTTAGACTGAGTTACGGTGTAAACCTTCCCGGAACCGACCGACACATCCAGTAACTGTAACAATGCCTGTCTAATGTGAGTGTTTGGTGATTTAACTAATTAAAGCTAAGGATAGTCAAGTCAGGATGGTAGGGTTAAGCTAGCTAAAACACTTAACCAATTCAACATGTTAATTAAACTGATGGGTGGGGTTAGGTTAATACAGACACTTAACCACTTGACATGTTTGACTAGAAAACCTTAGTAACAGGGGACCCATTTCAACAGTAACCCAATTAGGTATCATGGTACCTTAAAACTAGGCAGGGTGGGGCATGATTACCGGGCTGATTATAAGCGATCAATAGCGAAAGCGGTTGGTGCAGCAGTGTAGGTTCTAATGGAGTGTGGGCGTGCACACACTTCGGAGCAGATAAACAGGGCACTGGTCACCAGTAGTATAACCTGTATATTCTAGAATTGTGTCGGGCCGCCACCATGGGACTTGATACACCCCGTGGTGGGACCAGCATAGGTGTCTACAATCATGTGGGGCCATATGACACAGGAAGAAAATGTTGCGAGTAAGAGCCGATCGAATGAGGGATCACCTTGTCATGAACATGTGGTGCTAGTTAGGCTAGTTAGTAGGTGCAGAGAAGTAATAGTGAGTGCGTTTAGTATAGTTAGTATTTCCTGCCTTATCTTGTCTTATATTCTGGTATTGTCCTGTTCTCAGTTTATGCAAATCATGATCTTTTTATTGTTCTCATGCTAGAATTATAACTAGACATACCAGACTTATGTCTGACCCATTTTCCTTTCGCTTTCTTTTCTTCTGTCCCCCCCCCCTCAGGTCCATAGGGAGGAAAACAGGTCAATATATATAATCGATATAAACTTCCATATCCAACCAATAATATAAACGAAATAACGGCAAAACCTCTAAATTCCATATATAGTAGCAGTCTTCCTCCACAGAAGCTCACCTCGATTATTACCAAATCGAATTCCATTCCATTCCAATTTATTTTGTTAAATTGGAAAACTTTACTTTGGAATATTCCGTTAAATCTTAGTAAAAAGATTTTTAAATCCCAAATCATATTTCATTGTAAATCGGGTTAAAGAACGAATGTCGTTAAAAACACAGTTCACGATAAACCCGATTCACATTCCATTTTAATTCCATTTAAATGTTAATTAACTGGAAACTCTAATAATCTTAATTAAAAGATTTATTCCTTTCACACGGGGTTTAAGAACAGCGTTGTTTAAGACACCATTCACGACAAACCCAAAATCCAATTTCAATTCAATTCCAATTAAATGTTAATTAATTAGTAAACTCCTTTAAATCTTATTTAAAAGATTTAATCTTTTCTCAGCTGGTTTTAAGAATAGTGTTAATGAAGACACCGTTCATGACAAACCCAAAATCTCATTTGATATTAAATATAAGGCTCCGAATTGAAAATATACCGGCTTATATTCAATATCAAATTCCAAAATCAGCAAATATCGTATATGAATAACGATATATATATTCCAAATTCCTCCCCAATATCTGTATAATCACGAAATAAAATATTAAAATATTCTGACGATAATTTCGATTCAAATCCATTCCAATTTATATATTGGAAATTCTGGTTATTTTTAAAACCAATTCAAATCCAATTTATTTATTTAAAAATATTGGATTATAATTCTAGTTCATAACAAGTTCATTTTGATAAAAATATATTTTTATCTTTTCAAATATGGAATTTTTCCTCCCAATTATTTCCAAATTATTTATTATAATTCTACACAAATTATTGATATTTTTAATAATTTTATCAAGGCCCGTACAGTCGATTTCCATAAGCGGTCATCGAACAGCACTTACACCGACCTTTTCCAAATTCGAATTGGACATAGTTCTAAATCCAACCGTTAGATTTTAAATTCCTTGTATTCGTTGGAAAGATCTTTTCGATACGAACCCAACGGTTCCGGTTTTAGGAGAATCCGACAGGCGGATCTCCCATAATATCAATTTGAAGTCAATGGTCGAAATTCGGGAACGGCCGCAGCACAGTGCGTTCTATTCAGGCCATTATATTAAATACATAATACATATATAATATATAATTCATCGATCTCCATTTTAAACGTATTTTATAAATCATTTATAAATTCGTTTTAAAAGGATTTTAACTTCTCTTTTCAAATTTCAAATCAAATTTGAATATTCCTTAATAAATTCGTTTTAAATTCATTTTAAAACGATTTCAATTCCATTTCAAATTTCTAATCAAATTTGAATATTCCATAATAAATTCATTTTAAAACGATTTCAATTCCATTTCAAATTTCAAATCAAATTTGAATATTCCTTATCATTTAAAATATTAAAATGATAATATTTTCAAAATATCTTATTTTGATTATACACTGAATATTATTTAAAATATTCTTCAATTCTGAATTGGAATCAGACTCAAGCAATTACCATATAATTTTATTTATATGGACTTCATACGACACATGTATATAACAACAATCAAAATCAATCAACCATCATCCAGAGTGCATCACACAACTGCATAAGCATTAAATATAATTAATTAACACTTACAACAATCTGTCAACCAATCGATTGACATACAACTAAATAATTGGGATTAGTGTACGTCAAATATCATCCTAATACCGGTGTGGGGTTTTAATCAACAAACACAGATTTTATTTGTGTAGTTGGGCGATGTGTACAATATATCGTCCCAATCAGTATCAGATAAATGGGTGTACATAAACAAACCATCCGATTTGTTTATGAATATTTATTTTATTCAAATACACGTTAAAAAAATATATTTTTAACTCTAAAATATTTATTTCAACACATGAATATTTTATCCAGTTCATTTATACAATAAAAATGATATTTTTATTATTTAAATTTTTTTATTCAACACATGAATATTTTATACTGTCCATTTCACATCACAATCAATTTTCACACAGAATACAATCAAACAAGTCGTCCATGGTCTATGGACGACAGGGAGCAGTTCGTATATGCCGTTGTGAAATAAATACCTATACCAGAAATTTTAGTGAGAAGTTCTCACATTGGGTTCGGCTTCGCCAAAAATTGCAGCGAGCTCTATAAATTGTCCAGTCTCTTCTAGAATGTAGAGAACGATGCCACGGTCCCAGTGTCTCTTATTTCACTGGATTTCGACCACATAGCAAAAAGATATGATTTTTATTCTATAATCATAATTTGCGACATTTTTAAAGTGAGGAAATCAGTTTTAAATAATTAAAACCATACCTCAGCTGTTTGGTTCAAATCTAGGTCAAAGTTTTTCGCGAAATCCGTGAAGCGGTTGGACGATCGGGGGGTGCTGCGTCGAAGAGGGAGGAGGGGGCTCTCCGGTGTCGGTGGTCACCCTTAGATCGACGGTCCTAGGAGGTCACGGCGGAGCTTGAAAGTGGCGGACATTGGCGCCTTGGTTCTCGCGAAATACTCGATGTCAAGGGGTGCAACGGGTATGGATTCGAAGCTCTCGGAGAGGACCAACAATTCTTTAATTGGAGCACCGAGTATCGATGCATGGATTGAGAGATTTTGAAGAGAGAAAGTGGCAACAGGCTTTCGACGTCGGTCGAGATGTATATGGGGTTTTTCTGGTTTTTTTTGGGAAATTAAAAATAATGAAAGAAAATTAATGATTGGTCCAAATTTATATTAAATTCTAAAATAGGGTTTTCTAATACGAATCCCAAATCAAAGCCAACTACTATCGCCCCAAGCTAATTACCCCCACTCCAGACATAATGGAATATGCTTTGTAACCCAATTCGGCTGTTACGATCAGTTTCCGCTAAATTTAAAATATAAATCAATATATTTTAAATTCAAATGCACATTTTAATTTACCGGGGCCACATACAAACTTCCAAAATTCCAGAAATATAAATCTGGCTATGTTTTGACGATACAGACCTAACCATACTAATTTCGTCAAATTTGGAGATCGTTTGAAAAACGGCCATTTTCCAGTCGATTATATTAAAC
The DNA here is from genome assembly GCA_030737875.1 of Allium sativum. Taxonomy (NCBI): domain Eukaryota; kingdom Viridiplantae; phylum Streptophyta; class Magnoliopsida; order Asparagales; family Amaryllidaceae; genus Allium; species Allium sativum. The sequence continues at coordinate 660,748,158 of CM060918.1, read as the reverse complement.
TGAAATTGGCAAAACACGTTTTTCTTTGCCATCCTCACATATTAATCCCAAAAATTATGGAATTTGGAACTTAGCAATAAATTGAGATCTTGGATCCAACAAAAGTGGTTTCGTCGAAAACGGAGGTCGTTTGCAAAATGTCTATTTTTTCATAGCGACTATTTTGAATTTTCAACTGGACATAACTTTTTATTCCCGCTATTAAATTTGGATTTTTCAGATTCATTGGAAAGATATTTTCAAACAGATTCAAATATTTCTGATTTCGCTAAAATCCGGTTTATTTTGAATCCTGTACATTCATTTGAAATTTGAAATAGAATTTTCAAACTACCGCGCCATTTTCAATTCCTTTTATAATTAAAATAATTTTTTATATTCTAATTTCGATTTAAATAAATATATATGATCTAATTCTATTCAAAATAAATTTCTAGTCTTTATTATTTAAAATAAATCATTTTAAATATTCAAAATTCATTAAAATAGCCAAAATAAAAAATTTGAATTGGTTCTGATTTCCGGGTTGTTACAATCTCCCCCACTTAAAATTTTTTCGTGCTAAAAAAGGAACGGAGCTGAAAGTTGTTTTACTAATCAACTCAACTTTCATTCTTCAACTTTTCAGTTTCTAAGAATTTTCAAATTCTTCAAAAACTTGGCTAACACCCTAAATTTTTGAAATTTTTTGCCATAACCTCCTTTGTACGGGAAGACATTTAAAACCGCAACTAGCCTCATAGGCCCTCATCCACCCAAAAAAAAAGAAAATGCCAAGCGACCAGCCTTAGGCTCATAAACCTTTGAAAGAAAAAATAAAATTGCCAAGCGGCCATCCTTAGGCTCATAAACTTATAAAAGAAAAAGAAAATGCCAAGCGACCAACCTTATGCTCATAAACCTTTAAAAGAAAAAGAAAATTGCCAAGTGGCCAACCTTATGCTCATAAACCTTTAAAAGATAAAGAAAATTGCCAAGCGGCCAACCTTAGGCTTATAAACCTATAAAAGAAAAAGAAAATTAGTAAACACGTACCTGTTTGTCGAGCATACTATTTTATTCCTCTTCTTAGTTTCCCTATTATGACCTGTTCATTATATACATGTATAGATGTATGCAATTCCAATCAATTTTCAATTCAGTTCAATATTTGACACAATTTGGCTAAATTTACCGTTCATTCACTTATTGATTTAAATGAAAAATCACAAAACACAATCATCAATCAATTAGTTGATTAAATTTCCAAATTCATACTTTTGATATATATATATATATATATATATATTCAAAATCATATTTTGATGCCAATTCCCAACAATAAACCCTATCTAGTTTTGGGTCTCACACCAGTCAATTGGAAATATATAGAAATCCCACTTTCGATACTCGAAAATAAATACCAAAAATGTCGCGGCATCACCAGAATTATTCCCGGGCGTCTAGAGTGTGATTCTATATCTATCCAGTATATTTGAGGCTTCCCATACACGTGAATCAGACGTATATTCAAAATCTCCATATACCCGATAGCCCAAATCAATTTAGAATAAAATATTCAAATATGTATAATAAGGTTTAAATTTTCAAAAAAAAATTTGTTTCCAATTTTATTTTTAAAACAACGCTCCTTCCACTCGTTCGAGGATACTACTGATCCCATCTCTAACGAGTCATTCTCATTGGATATTACTAATCCAATCTCTGATGAATCCTTTCGTTTGGGTCTAATGTGTCTTGTTCTCGAGCTCTTAAACCAAAGCTATGATACCAAATGAGATGACACAAACTTCCCCGTAAAGGAAAGCCCGGATTGAATTGAGAAAATGACAAATCAGAACACAAATAGAAGAAAATTTCATTGCTTATTACAACAATTTACATCAGAGTACAAGAATATACAGAGTATGAACAAGTAATATACATTTGATAAATATCAAAGATTTAAAAATTACAATGCAGCAGAAATTAATACAAAACACAACTGAAAGAAATACACGGATACAGAACTTTCTGAATATCATTCCAGCAGTAAACCAGGACCTAATACTATATCTGCAAAACCAAAACTACAAGTTGCCCATGTGGAAACTAGGGGCACCCGGAGTTTAGGTTAAAACAATAAACTCTTGGTCAGTCATGTGACTGGTGTGAGAACAAAAACATTTATTATCTTGGTTTTAAAGTTAGGTAAATCAAGGGACCACGCCTTATAACACGGAACGGGTTTTAATCCCAAGAATATTAGTGCATAAACAAACAACGCAATGCTAGATAAAGAACAATGAAGCTATTACAAGACCCAGGTCCCGTCACACAATGCAGTGCAAGCCGGAGGATAGGGTTTTACCTTATAATAGCCAAATAATGCTTGATATGCAGAATTTATCTTTTTATTATTACTATAAGTGAAGAAATCAACTTCAAATATAAATGTATTAATCATAGACGACATGGGTACCATATCTCATGTCGCCATACTAGTTCTACAATTAAAACCGCATGATGTCGTATTGGAAGTTGAATTTCCATCATGAACCAAGGCAAGGGATCATCCTTACCGAATTCGAGACTCTCTAGCCCTAGCCTCAGGACCTAGACACAGGTAAGCCCTTAGGAGCCACAGGGTCGGTCCACATTTTAAGTGGATTAAAAAATCCCTGAACAATACGTCTCCCCGCCCTACGGGGCGAAAAATGAGCCAGATGACTCAATATCCATCGGTTCCGTAGTAACCGATATATCCGAGGCACCTCGCATTCCAACAACCACATAGGTAAAAATATAAAAATGTCAGGGCGTACAAAACCCTGACACCACCTTTAGCTAAAAAGAAACGCATGTTATCCCTGGATCCTCTCCATTTCTGGATCATAACGGGGTGCGAGGCTCGCGAATTAACGCTATACACAAAGCGGCGCTATATTAAAGCTGTGCTTTGATCATCAACCACAAGACTCTGCTTTTCAACAGAAGCCTTAATCATTTGCCACTCAGGCATGCCACACAAGCAAATCACACCACGCGATTGATGTCTATCGATATACAACTTCTAAGCTCATATGTCTCAGAGAAGGGTGTTATGCAAGAGAATAAATTCTCCGCCACCAAACATATGTATATTAGATAGAGATCAATCAACACAAAGCAAAATCCAATGTTAGACACACAGTCCGTTTACAAGTTCGTTCTAGGTCTGAACGATACTGGAGGCACCATATTCCTCGTCACATATGTCCAATACAGGAGAGAGGCCCTCGCATATCCAGTCGATCTCCAAGTACGTTTGGACGATCACCACTTATTACATCGTATTGGGTGTACATCCTAATCAAGACATCAGTAATCATCCAAAGGATGTGAATACCTCCGGTCTTCAACCATCATATTCATCTTCGACTAATCGTCGTATAAGTTATTCAGAATGGGATAAACCCGGTCTTTCCGAATAACCCGCATATATAATAAACAAGTGTTACACAAACACAACATACGCCTCATTCCAATTAAGAATATTCTTTTATTCAAATATTCACATCATTAGGCAATAAGTTCCCATTAATTTTATCAAAGATAAATTCTTTTAAATTTATTCTTTAATCTTCCTTTGGATATCAATTCAAACCATAAAACTAGTCGGGATGAGCGAACCACACCGAAGTAATCATTTGTTTTATTTCCCAATCCCAACCTATTCATCCCAAGGAACAAAACTGGTAATACTCCATATCTAACACCACGGTGTTATTGGTAAATATTAATTACCATTTCACGGTCAAATCTAATTAAAGATTTAAATATCGGTTGGAGTAAAACTGGTGATACTCCATTCTCGATCATTTCATGAATTCGATGAATTTAATTATCTCATTCACATTCCAATCTAATTAAAGATTCATTGTAACTCTAATTCAGTTTTAATCTCCAAAACTCATTACTTAATGATTATTCAAAGTTAAGAAATTACTCTTATCTTTGACTGGGTTAAAAAACTAATGTCTTTTAAAACAAAGCTCACGATAAATCACTACAAGAAAATGTTTAATTAATAGCAACAGGGATAGCACGTAAACTTGACTTAGCTATAGTTTAGACATGCAAGTGTCCAGTGACTTAGAACATGGCGTGCGTAATCGCTTTTGTTGTGTCCTAATTGAAGGTTGCTCGATTAAAATTTTCGTTTCCCTCCTACCCGCTTGTTTCGCGTATTCTTCCCTTTCCCAATTCAAAAAAAAAGCTATATGAATCTCCTTTCATCTCCGACGAGTCCCTTCTCTCCTCTCCTCTCCGAATCTCTTCTAATTTTCCGCGATTCATGCCTACACAAAATCCTCCCTATTACGGCTTCAATACGTCTTCATTTTGGTCCATCTTGCCCTAATTTGTTAAAACCTGCATCGTTTTTCTACCATGTCTCCGTTTGTCGGTCAATTCTCTTAGGACAAAAAATAGTCAGATCAGGCTAAGAATTTTTTGTTCTCCTCCCGCTCAACTCTCTTCTAATCTCGTCGCACGGCAAGCTAGGGCTTCGGCCCAAACCCTGACCCAATCACTGAATCTCATTTGTACTACTCTGTCCATCTCCATTTGCTACCCTAGCTCTCTATTCTCTGTCACTGAATTTCATTACAGTTATTTCCTCTTGTTGTTCCTCTATTTTTCTTTAGAAATAAGGTAACATTTTTACCTCAGTTGTTTGTATATTGAAAAAGGAATTTTATTAGGTTTATTTAGTTGTTTGTTTAGTGGGAAATACTAACATTATATATGTATTTCAGAATTTGTATGTGCTGGATGAGTTTTATTAGGTTGACTACTGAATTTCATTAGGTTTCTTTAGTTTTTTTTAATGAGAAATGCATACATTTTTAGTTGTCCTAGGTGAATGAATTACCATTATTATCATGTTTGTGCACTTAATAGATCTGTGCAGTTAGTGGATGCATCATTGATGAAGTTACTTTTGTATCATGTTTTAGAAATTAATTAATTTACGTGTGTTTGTCTGTAGACATGAAGAGTCTTGACCAATGCTAGTGTGATATATCATCTATATTCTTGGGCCTAATTTATGTGTAAGGCGATTTACTTGATGTGTAATGTGTGGTGGAAGCAAGATTACCCTATTCTCTGCTACTGGTAAATACAGATGATTTGCATCTGTGTATTTGTGTTGGGGAGAAATGCTAAGGATGTTGAAACTAACCATAATCAGTAGAGTTAGTGGATGAGGTAAACTTACTTCTTAGTTACATGTGTAAAACTTGCAATTCAATTCTTCCTATTAAAAGAATTGTTCATCCTTTGTATCACGACACATTTGAATGATAAATGGGTAATTTCTATTGGATGTATTGAAAATTTAACTTTCATTATGAGCCATTGATTTTGCAAATAACATCTTAATTTTATGAATTTTATCTTCATAACTATCAAGAATCTTGCTCTTCTTTCCTGCTCATCCAGGAAAGCAGTGTTTACTATTTGATTATACACAATGCAATATTATAGCTTCCGTCTATACTAAGATTTAGGCAAGTTGAATCATTTGGCTTTTGTGTTTCAAACTAAATTCTAAATGCTATTACATCAGAAATGGTACATTGTATTTCATTGATCAGTTGCTTGTTACTTCATGCAAAATGCTCAAATGTCAGATGTATTTTGCACTGCTGCACTTTGATTGCTGCAATTGATGATATTTTTTTCCATCTACACGTTATTGTTTCATGATCACTTCATTATCATGTGCTTAGGGTAACATTTTTGTGACCTGTTTCACACATACAATTTCCAACCATATATGTAACTTACCATAATCTGTACTATAGGGTCCTCTACTGCCATTGTAGCAAATGCAAAATAAAAATAACAATGGATTGCTATATTTAGATAGCAAATTGCGGATAAAATTTGTCTGTAATAGTATTTTATGTTACCCCATATTCAACATTAAAAAAACGATGAAATTTTATGTAGGAATGAGCAACAAAATTCAAGTGTGGCTTAGGCAGCGAATTCCTTGGGCCAACACTGACTACACCTACAACCCAAACAACATCTATGGTTCCAACCAAAGGTATGTACCTCGTTTCAAATAAGCGAAAAACAATAACTAGGTTTTTGTGCTCCGATGATTTCTCTACTTTCTATTCCGTTGCATTGGAGGAGTTTGATCTGTGTTTAAAATATAAATTTCCTGGATAGAATGATTTCGCTTATATTACATTCTCTCATTATTTTAACTATTTGCTCTAATTAGAGTTTTTTTTGGGTTAAATATTATCTCCATCATGTTCATTCTTAGTAAAAACTTTCCTCCTTCAACTAAGCATCGCTTACTCTGGTATATATTCAGATTTGAAAAAGCATTGCTTTAATGATTGCTAACATATAAGAATTATACATTTGTAGTCTGGTTTGATGAAAATACAAAGAGAGGAAAAATGACTTCACTCCTACACCCTCTACTTAATTTTAACGTATTTGTAAGGAATAACAACCATATAGAAATTGGAGGGGATGAGATTGACCATTGAGTACATTACTGTACTCCTACATCAATTGCTGGGGTCCGCAAATCTAAAAGCATTTACGGTTATGTCACAAAACTTCAAACTGAAATTTAGTATCTTTGGCCATGAAAATTGTACATACTTTTTTTATATTGTTAACAGGTTTATTTTGACCAAGAAACAGGGAATCTGATGTCCCCGATATTTATTTATAAAGGTAAAACTAAGTGTTTACAGCAATGTACATGTTCTTTAAGCTATACCCACCATAAGATAACATTGTTTACTCCCTTCTTAGTCTGTAACCTATGTTACATAGTATTCACTAACCCTTGAAATTGTCATGATTAAATCTTATTCAAAAATATTGGAACAAACTATCAACACTGGAAATCCTATTTAGATAATAATTAACTTGACATGGCATCATGTTTGTGTGGTGTTCATCCTGAAATTTGTGTTGAGATTTTTTATATAGGAAATGCCACAGTAGAATTTCAAAATTAAAAAGAATTTTTAGTGGGATGAAAATTACAAATTAAACATGTAATATGAGGTATCTACAACAGAACTAGTTACAATAACAAAGTTATTTGTGCCCGTATTTGAAATTCGTTTTAAACAAGCTGATTTTATCAACAGATCCACATTTGATCTATTTTCTGAATATGCATAGGTAGAATGTAGCAAAGTTAATGAACCTTTCTGGATTGCTAAAGGAGCGGTAGTCCACAGGGGACATAGCTTCTCTCTACTAACATATGAGTATTAGGATCCATTAAACCACATGATTCTTCCAATGCGGTTAGTTTACAAAACAATGCGCATGTTATTTTAATTCCGGGACAAAATAAGTGATGTTTCTATTTATTTGGTACATTATGTGTCACCTACCATGAACACCCAATCTCTAAAACTGTAAAAACAAGCAAGCAAGATGTAATTTTTCACCTATATACTCTGTAATGATACCTTTTCAATGAGAGTTTCAGAGCATGGGATTCCAAGTAGGAACTAATGGATCAGGATATGGGAAATACGAAAATGAAACCTTTTTGCCCCCTAGATAATAATTCTTCTTCCTTTGTGGAAGACTGATAATAGTAGGAACGGTCTTGCCTTTTCAATCTTCATTGGATTCTATAAATGGGAATTTTTCAATATCTTTTTCTATTTGTTTAATTGTAATGGGATGCCCATATCACATTTTGGGTGATGTAATTTTTTTATCGAATTGATACTGACTTAATTTGTTCATCTTTTCTTGGTTATGCAATTATTCATCTGCAATTCCTCATATATTTATTTCCCAATTAGTATTTTCCATGTTAGCATTTTACCTTCTAATCTTTTAATATTTGCAATTATTGTATACATCAGTAAACAAATTCTACTGTTTACCAAACTATTATCTTGGAAACTTACGCTGTTATAGAAAAATGTGATTTCTGTTACTTAACATTTATTATGAGTTTTGTGGCCCTTCACAAACACTACAGTTGTTTTATTCTAGTGCAAAATTTTTGCCACCATTTATACTTTGGCTATGTCGATTAATACCATTAATACAGTTGTACTGTTTTTGAACTTAAAACTAGATGATCACATAAGTATATCAGCTGATTAAATCTGGGTTTACTCCCTTTTTCCACTGATATGTAGATTCTTTGTGCTTATAAACTGCCCTTGAATGTAGATGCTTCGCTTTCTAAAGAATTTTAGATACATCAGCAAGCTGAGTTTTAGGTGCTGTTGATTACACTGCACATACATTTGAGTCACTTTTATTTATTATTTTCCAATCTACCTGCACATACAATTGAGCCACTTGTGTTCACTACAAATTATCCTTTTTTTTTGTTCCACTCAATATAGAAACAAGATTGCACCAATTATATCATTTCTATGTATCGCATAGTTGAACATGTTTGAAAACATTGATGTCCCATACTTTGTGCGGCAAATGGATCTGGTGCATTGAAAGGAAGACATGAAACATTAAATTTGTCAATGCATTAAAATTTCACACTGAAATCACATTATCTGTTTCATTATTCCATAACATATCCAATGCATATAATGAAGTCCATCCTTCATGGGATCAATGAAATTCAACTAAAAGCCATAACATATCTGCTAGACAGTATGAGCGGTTTCACGGAGAGCTCCAGTCTTGTTTCTTTTCTAGAATCGAGCATTCTAAGAAAATTTGTATTTAAGAGCACTGCTGAAAATGTTATTTTTAAGTTTTAAATGGTTATTAGATTATTGTATTTGGCTAAAGTCTAGGAAATTTTCTCACAAAATATGAATGCTGTGTTCTTATTTTTAGCAAATGCTTTTATGTAATTATAGCAACAGCTGCATCATTCAAAGTAAATTAATATTTCCTACATCAACTTTGCACTTTCATAAGGCTCCTTTTTATCTTTTGATATATTAACATTTATTAACTTTGTTCGAGTGAAGGTCGTGATGGTCCTGGCTATGAAAGGCCATTTGAAAGGAAGACACCTCCTGCAGGCTATGTCTGTCATAGATGCAAAGTTCCAGGTACGCTTTTAGCAATTCATTCATGTTTAACAATTTTTACCTAATTTTCATTCGGCTTGGTTACTTTTGATCTGAGCATAACTACTTTAGGTCCATGTACTAAAATGACCCTGACATGACAGCTTAAATATAATTTAAAATATTACGAATTCTTTTTACTATTTTGAAGATTTTAACAAACTTTGATCTTTATATTAGCATATTCAGTTGAATTTTGGAAGATATACCCAAAATCATGTCTATAAGCCTCTTCAAAAATAGTAACATATTCATTCGATATAAGATATTTTAGACATCAATTTAATGCTACTGGGTAATCTCATATGGTTTTTATTCACTAATTAGGACATAGGATTGAAACCATTTAACCTAAACAACATTAGTGGCAACTCTCTATGGCTCTTACACATTGATAGAATTTCATTTTAAAAAAACCAATAATATACTTTTTATCTACATTTTGATCTCCAGGGCATCTAATTCAACATGGCCCAACAAATGGTGATCCTAGTTATGATGTAAAAGGGATGAAACCTCCTATAGGAATACCTAAATCAATGCTAATAACCACTCCCGATGGCTCTTATTCATTTCTTAGTGGTGAAGTCGCTGTCTTGAAGCCAAACGAGTAAGTTATCCATCTCCAAGTGCTTTAGCATTGATAATAAATGTAGTGTATAACTCATCATGTTCAATCTGTTATACAGAGATGCATTTGAGAAGGAAATCCAGGGTATACCTACTGCCCGATCAGCTAGTGATCTTCCACCTAAACTTAGGTGTCCATTGTGTAAAGAAGTCATAAAAGATGCTGTATTAACTAGCAAATGTTGTTTCAGAAGCTTCTGTGACAAGTGTAAGTGTTATGTTGAACATGATTTTTGCATTTTGGTTTGCTTATGTTGTTTAGTTGATAGGGAAGATTTTTAACCTTTACTGCCTACTATTATTTCTATGGATACTTGTGCATTTATGATAGTGTAGGTTCAGTTTTTTATTTTATTTTCACTATCGCTATTCTACTTCTATGTTGCTTTGATAAAGCAAAGTATAGTTTACCCGGTTAATTTCATCAGGTATACGAGACTACATAATTAGCAACTCCACGTGCCAATGTGGAGCGACAAATACATTAGCTGTTGACCTTCTTCCTAACAAAACTCTCCGGCAAGCGATTAGTCGTATCATGGAATCAAGTGGTAGTGCAGAGAATGCTGGAAGTCAAGCTTATGTTCAAGGTACTATGCGCATCTGTAGTCCCTCCCCTCACCCCCCTCCCCAATTTTGAAGAATGATTGTCATTATAGTCTTAGAAACTTAGTAAAAAAAATCTTCTTTAGATATGCAGTCGGCTCGTCCAGTGCCTCCCAAAATTCGTTCTCCAGCTCTCTCTATTGCTTCTAAATATGAACCTAAGAAATCTCTCACTGAAAAATCATCAGGATTGAAAGTAGAGTTAGCAAAAGAAGATGATGTTGCAAGCAAAGGAAAGGCTATTAATGGTGTAGAATGCTCCGAAGAAAACTAATGAAACATTAGAAGCAGTAGTTGAATCTATAAGCATGAAAGTGCCAACATCACCATCAAATGCTTCCGCACCTGAGGATGCTAAGAAAAAGTACCTGGTGACGATCAAGGTGGCTTGTTGCTTTCTGAGTTACTGATAATTTTTTTACATGAATAGTAGAATGTATAATATTATGAATCATGATATATTTTGTCTTTCCATGTATTATGACAACTTTGTATTTATTGCATGAAAGAATTTCAATGCAGGGAAGAAGAGAAAGAAGAAGAAAAAACAAGTTCATGGAAATGGTTAGTTAGCATTCCTAATTTACATCATCTGTTATCACATTTTTTTGATGTTGGGTTAGATATGAAATTAAATCATATAGACAGTGATGTCATATTGTGGATAGTTAATTCAGTCTTTTTTATCGGCGAAAGAAAAAGCTTTAAAAAAACGTCTTAATAGTGCAAGGGTGATGTATGGTGATATGATACGCTTGTTTCATTGATTATAATAATAATAAGAATAAGTGGATGTTATGCAGGCTGTTTTAAACCTTCAACTGTCCTTTGACTGTTATTTTGTCAACATTTGCATAATCATTCTTTTTTAATGAAGTTAGCTATCGTGACAAAAATATGTGCAGCTGCTGACATGCAATGGCGTGGCTTTCAAAATCCAGGAGTTGAAAATTATGGTGTGATGCCCATGGGACATGGAGATTACAACCCTTACTGGAATGGTGGAATGCCAATGGGATTTGATGGGTTTATGCCACCTTTTGGTTGGCCAATTCCTTACATGGGTTATGGACCAGGTACTGTTAATGTGCCTTTTAATGCACCAGATCCATTTGCCGCACAAAGCTATATGATACATCACAAATATGAATAAAAATACACTGAAAATAGAGTGGAGAATATGCTGAAAAAACAATACATAATGCACTAGAGGTTCTTACAGTGCATTAGTTAAGTGAATGTCTTTACATAACTATGCCCAAGAAATTTGCAACAAAGTAAAAACTGTTATCATATAATCATCAAAATTAGACATACAAATAATAAGTTCATTCGAAAGCATTAAAATTTGAAAAAAAGCTAATATGGGGGATTGGCAGTAGTAAAAGCAAAACCGAGTTGAGCGTGAGCCAAGGAGATAGTTTACTATCACTGACAGAAAGTAGCATTTATGTAGTGCTATATATTATTTTTTTCAGTTTGTATACGGTTTTGAAAAACCATTAAATTGAAAATCCATGTTTCAGTTTTAGGATTCAAACTTGCTTCAGAAGTAGAGACACAGAAGATATTTCAGAATTCAGACTTGCTGCAAAAAAGGATTAAGCTATTTTTTTGTTTGGTGATGTTTTTTCTTAGCTGGCAGAGATACCAAATCCTTGAGCTAAAAAACTGCATAGAGAACTACACAACATCATACAGATATATGCTATTTTATTACTAAAATCATGGCAAGGCATTTAGTTTTGATATTTTTTTTAACAGGAATCAAATGGCAATATATGAGTGTTATGCAAAAACTAACCATGTTAATTCATTTATATTATATATACATATCTAATATAATAATAATAAAAATAAATTTACAAAATTATCTTATAAATAGTTGACTAATAATATAATAATAATATGTTAATATAATATAATAATTATTATTATTTTATAAACAAATCTTATAAGTATTTAACTAATTTAATCGAGTTTTATAAAATTTAACTAAAGATATATAGATAATAATAATAATAATACAATAATAATCGTTATATAATAATAATTTTTTATTTTGAATAATAACTTAGTTTGACAAATAAACATAAAAGGCCATACAATATTTAACTAAATTAAACGAGCTTTATACAATTTAACTAAAGGTATATAAAAATAAATAATAATAATAATATAATAATAATAATAAATTTATGAATTAATTTTGTAAATGCTTAACTAAGTTAAGTGAATTTTGTAAAATTTAACTAAAGGTATATAAAATTTAATTAAGTTAACTGAGTTTTATAAAAGTTAACAAAAGGTATATAGAAATTAATAAATAATAATGTACTATAATATAATAATAATAGTAATATAATAATAATGAATTTATAAACTTATTTATAAGTATTTAACTAAGTTAATCGAAATTTACAAAATTTAACTAAAGGTAGATAAAATTGAATATATAATAATATAATATGATATAATAATATATAATAATAATAGTTATACAATAATAATAGTAAATTTATAAACAAATATTTAACTAATAATAATATAGTAATAATATTATGAATATTACATGTTCTCTAATTTGACTATGTTTATATAAATTAACTAAATTTTATAAAATTAAATAAGTTAATTTCATTAGTTTATATAAATGAACTAAGTGTTATAAAACTTAACTAAATTAATTATAATTAAGTCACACACACACACACACACACATATATATATATATATATATATATATATATATATATATTTATATATATTAGTTATAATCACTAATTGTTGAGTTTTTTTCATAGGTAAATACCCATCTATGGTGCATACAAATAGTAACATGGTGCAGTATATTAAAGATTTGAAGTTCTTTTGAAGTAACATTTTTCTGGTTTGCATACTTAATCCTCATATGTAGTATGATTTTAATCACTTGTATCATTTACACTTCTACAGTAATGTTCATTAAATATTATGACATACAATGTATTATTTTAGATGGAAGTTGAATGGTTTGTTAATTTTAATTTAATGAGATTTATACGATTTTGCGAAATGATATGTTGTGTTTATGTAAATTTGTCGATTATATTGTGATAACGGCTATGTACATGGTGCAAAAATGATTTTCTAATAGTGTGCAATTAAAGGTTTGAACAATATTTTGAAAACGCTGCTAGAGGATATTACAGCGTTTTTGAAACGCTGTTGTAGAATTTAACAGCGTTTCTAAAACACTATTACTGTAAATAACAGCGGTTTATGCTTGTTGTACGTTTACAAGTCATTATAATAAAATGGTTTTATAGCAGCTTTAAAATGCCATAAATATGACATTTTTAGAGCATTCGAAACACTATAAAAAAGCTCTTATTGATAACATGTTTTTTATAGAGTGTTTACTTTGTTATTTTATATCTCTAACCTATTACAGCTTGTTGATATACAGCGTGTATAAAAACGCCATTATAGCCTTTTATAGCGTTTTTTAAACGCTGTTGAAGGGTCATTTTGTTGTAGTGAATCCAAAATCACATTCCATTAAAAATGGAATCTTCATGGAAAACAGATCAATATATATAATCGATATAAACTTCCATATTCAACCGATAATATAAATGGAATAACGGCAAAACCTCTTAAATTCCATATAGTATAGTAGTCTTCCTCCACAGAAGCTTACCTCGATTATTACCAAATCGAATTCCATTCCATTCCAATTTATTTTGTTAAATTAAAAAACTTTACTTTGGAAAATTTAATTAAATCTTAGTAAAAAGATTTATAAATCCCAAATCACATTTCACTGTAAATCGGGTTAAAGAACGAATGTCGATAAAAACACAGTTCACGATAAACTCGATTCACATTCCATTTTAATTCCAATTAAATGTTAACTAACTAGAAACTCTAATAATCTTAATTAAAAGATTTATTCCTTTCACACGGGGTTTAGGAACGGCGTTATTTAAGACACCATTCAAGACAAACCCAAAATCCAATTTCAATTCAATTCCAATTAAATATTAATTAATTGGTAAACTCCTTTAAATCTTATTTAAAAGATTTAGTCTTTTCTCAGCTGGGTTTAAGAATAGTGTTAATGAAGACACCATTCACGACAAACCCAAAGTCCTATTTGATATTAAATATAAGGCTTTGAATAGAAAATATATCAGCTTATATTCAATGTCAAATTCTGAAATCAACAAATATCGTATTGGAATAACGATATATATATATATATATATATATATATATATATATATATATATATGTCTTCCAAATTCCTCCCCAATATACGTAAAATCACGGAATCCAATATCGAAATATTCCGAAGATAATTTCGATTCAAATCCATTCCAATTCATATATTGGAAATTCTGGTTATTTTTAAAACCATTTCAAATCCAATTTATTTATCTAAAAATATTGGATTATAATTCTAGTTCATAACTAGTTCATTTTGATAAAAATATATTTTTATCTTTTCAAATATGGAATTTTTCATCCCAATTCTTTCCAAATCATTTATTATGATTTTACCCAAATTATTGATATTTTAATAATTTTATCAAGGCCCATACAGTCGATTTCCATAAACGGTCATCGAACTGCACTTACAATGACCTTTTCCAAATTTGATTTGGACATAATTCTAAATCCAACCGTTAGATTTCAAATTCCTTTCATTCATTGGAGAGCTATTTTCGATACGAATCCAACAGTTTCGGTTTTAGGAGAATCCAACAGTCGGATTTCCCGTAATATCAATTCGAAGTCAATGGTCGAAATTCGCGAATGGCCGCGGCGCAGAGCATTGTATTCAGGCCATTATATTATATATACAATATATATAATATATAATTCGTCGATTTCCGTTTGAAATGTATTTTATAAATAGTTTATAAATTCGTTTTAAAATGATTTCAACTTCATTTTTGAAATTTCAAATCAAATTTGAATATTCCTTAATAAATTCGTTTTAAATTCATTTTAAAACGATTTCAATTCCATTTCAAATTTCAAATCAAATTTGAATATTACTTAATAAATTAATTTTAAATTCATTTAAAACGATTTTAATTCCATTTCAAATTTCAAATCAAATTTGAATATTCCTTATCATTTAAAATATTAAAATGATAATATTTTCAAAATATCTGATTTTGATTATACACTGAATATTATTTAAAAATATTCTTTAATTCTGAATTGAAATCAGACTCAATCAATTACCATATAATTTTATTTACATGGACTTCTGACGACACATGTATATAACAACAATCAAAATCAATCAACCATCATATAGAGTGCATCACACAACTGCATAAGCATTAAATATAATTAACTAACTCTTTCAACAGTCTGTCAACCAATCGATTGACATATAACTAAACAATTGGGATTAGTGTACGTCAAATATCATCCCAATACCCGTGTGGGGTTTCAATCAACAAACACAGATTTTATTTGTGCAGTTGGGCGATGTGTACAATATATCGTCCCAATCGGTATCAGATAAATGGGTGTACATAAACAAACTGTCCGATTTGTTTATGAATATTTATTTTATTCAAATGCACGTTAAAAATTATATTTTTAACTCTAAATTTTTATTTCAACACATGAATATTTTATCCAGTTCATTTATAAAAATAAAATGATATTTTTATTATTCAATTTTTTTATTCAACACATGAATATTATATATTGTCCATTTCGCATCACAATCAATTTTCACATAGAATACAATCAAATAAGTCGTCCATGGTCTGTGGACGACAGGGAGAAGTTCGTATATGCAGTTATAAAATAACTAACTATACAAGAAATTTTAGTGAGAAGTTCTCACATTGGGTTCGGCTTCGCAAAAAATTGCAGTGAGCCCTAAAAGTTCTCTGCTCTCTTCTAGAATGTAGAGAACGGTGCCAAGGTCCCGGTGTCTCTTGTTTCACTGGATTTCGATCACATAGCAAAAATATATGATTTTTATTCTATAATCATAGTTTGCGACGGTTTTAAAGTGTTGAAATCAGTTTTAAATAATTAAAACCGTACCTCAGCCGTTTGGTTCAAATATAGGTCAAAGTTTTTCGCGAGATCTGTGAAGCGGTTGGACGATCGGGCGGTGCTGCGTCGAAGAGGGAGGAGGGGGCTCTCCGGCGCCGGCGGTCACCCTTAGATCGACGGTCCTAGGAGGTCACGGTGGAGCTTGAACGTGGCAGACATTGGGGCCTTTGTTCTCGCGAAATACTCGATGTCAAGGGGTGCAACGTGTATGGATTCGAAGCTCTCAGAAAGGACTACAAATTCTTCAACTGGAGCACCAACTTTCGATGCATGGATTGAGAGATTTTGAAGAGCGAAGGTGGCAATAGGCTTTCATCGTCGGTCGAGATGTATATGGGGTTTTTTTTTTTTTTTTTTTTTGGGAAATTAAAAATAATGAAAGAAAATTAATGATTTGTCCAAATTTATATTAAATTCTAAAATAGGGTTTTCTAATACGAATCCCAAATCAAACCCAACTACTATCGCCTCTAGCTAATTACCCCCACTCCAGACACAATGGAATATGTTTCGTAACCCAATTCGGCCGTTACAACCGTTAAATTTAAAATATAAATCAATATATTTTAAATTCAAATGCACATTTTACTTTACCGGGGCCACATACGAACTCCAAAAATTCCAGAAATATAAATCTGGCTATGTTTTGACGATACGGACCTAACCAAACTAATTTCATCAAATTTGGAGATCGTTTGAAAAACGGTCATTTTCCAGTCGATTATATTCAACTGAAATTGGCAAAACACGTTTTTCTTTGTCATGCTCACATATTAATCCCAAAAATTGTGGAATTTGGAAGTTAGCAATAAATTGACATCCCGGATCCAACAAAAGTGGTTTCGTCGAAAATGAATGTCGTTTACAAAATGGCTATTTTTAGGGCTATTTTTCCATATCGACTATTTTGAATTTTCAACTGGACATAACATTTTATTCCCGCTATGAAATTTGGATTTTTCAGATTCGTTGGAAAGATATTTTCAAACAGATTCAAATATTTTTGCTTTTAGTAAAATCCGGTTGATTTTGAATCTTGTACATTCATTTGAAATTTGAAATCAAATTTTCGAACTACCGCGCCAATTTCAATTCCTTTTGTAATTAAAATAAATTTTTATATTCTAAATAAATATATACGACCTAATTCTATTCAAAATAAATTTCTAGTTATTATTATTTAAAATAAATCATTTTAAATATTCAAAATTCATTAAAATAGCCAAAATAAAAATTTTCAATTGGTTCTGATTTTCCGGGTTGTTACGGATTTATTTTATTCTAAACTTTGTAAAATTTGTATAAGTAAGAATATTTTTGTTATATACATAAGCATATTTTTTTTTTAAATTTCTCCTTTTCGAGGACGAAAAGTTTTAAGTAGGGGTGACTGTAACATCCCGTAAAATTTAACCGTTTAAGTTGTTGAATTAAATTAAATTATTGAATTTAAAATGGTATTTAAATAAAATTTATGACGCTATTAATGAAATTTATTAATGTCTGCTAATAGGTTGATTGAAAATAATGTATGAATTCTAGATGAAATAAATACATACATGTATATATCTTTTGGTATCATCTTTAATTCTATCCCTGTATGTTCAAAATGTAAATTTTAGGAATTTAGAACGTGGATTACATGTCTAATTAAACTTCATTAATTAATTTAGTTTGCAATGTTAATTATGCATTCATTTCATTTCGTTATATATTCATTTATTTCCCTTTAGTCTTAACTTTTCTTTCCTTTAATTTATTAACTTATTTCTTTTTTTCTATTTTTCATGCATCTTATATCATTTATGTACTTTCATTCCTTAAAAATTTAATTTTGAGCTCATTTCAGTATGCTTGTATTTACTTTAATTTAAGAAAATTAAATTGACCATTGATAACAACAAAAAGTTTCCACGATTTTATAAATGCACAACTTAAATAGCATAATTAACGAGAATTAACGTCAAGAATTTACAATCAAATTTAATTATATTTGGAATGCATCTACTTAAATATAGCGATGAAAGAATTTACATAGTAATATAAGGAAGTTTGTTCTGTAAAAAATGTAAATATATTTCCCCTTCTATTCTAATATCTATGTATTCTCATCCTTTTTTTTGTGCATTCAAAATTTAACCCCACTCATTTAGTTTTCTTTTGAAACCAAAGAAATTAAAAAAAGGGGAAAGATAAAGAAATGTGAAATGTGAAAGCACTTTAGTGGTCACATAAATCACGTTCCCTTACATTTTAAACCTTGCGCATGCAACCTACAAGGATCATTTCATTTCCTTTTTTTCATGCATTGAATTCTAACATTTCACTTATAGTTTATATTTCATTCATTCATTTCAAATTAATTCATTTCATTTACGTTATTTTTCAATACATGCATGCAAGTCTCTTACCTTGTTTTCAATGCATGCATTCATTTGCTCATTTATGTCCATTTTCTTTCTGAAATGTTTCATGCTTCTTTGTCACTTTCTTTCAATCTTCCAAGCCATGCATTATGGCACACTTCCATATCTTTTTTTTATATCAAATTGTAACGTTTTATATTACATATAGTATAACATAAATGCTTAGTTAGCTGACCCTTTTACCTTCCTCCCTCCTTTTGTGAAATGTTTACTCAAAATATAAAATGTTTTAATGATTGCATATATAAATAAATGCTTCCTATTCTTCGTAAAGGCATGTTTCTATAAAATAAAATAAAATAATTAATTCCAAATAAAATGTTTGAATTAATAAAACCGTGTGCTATTTCAAAATTGTGATGAATTGGGGCATGCAGAATAAAAGGGTGTACATGTTCTAACCCACGTACGATTTCCCATTTAAGTTCAAAATTAAATATCTCACCTATTTAACCTCTTCTATCCCCTGCTTCTTCTCAATCCACATGCCCTCTCCACTTTTTCTCGCTTATCTCTCTTCTGTTCCTTTCTTTGAAATCGAAGAGAAAAATAACCTTCTGCTATATAAAAAAAACATTTGAAGCCTTGAATCTACAGATCCGCTAAACCCTGAAACCTCAATCACTAGCGGACCACCCATCTACCTCCGCACCGCACCTCCACCACGTTTGTCATTGCTAGATCGCCGCCGACAACTCTTCGTCTTCCACCTTGACTACATGCAGCGTCATTCCTGTAGCCAGCACTCCACTTCCTCCTCGAGCTACCCGAAACCGCATACCGAACCCAAGCTGCCTCCATCGATTAAAAGTAAGTATATCTTACGATTAAAATTATTTCAAGTCTGCTACTTCATTGTTAAAATGTGAGTTTTATTTCACGATTGCCTTGTTCAAGTTTTCAACATCGTTTTAGCGCTGAAATTTTGATTGTGAATTGAACTGTTTTAATCATATTTTTCTTTCACCATGTTTGCGCCGATTTTATGCTTGTTAAACTATTTGGATTTTTATTTGGCTTTTACTTTGTTCACTGCCATGATAAAGTTTTGTTGTATGTACTCAGGTAAATAAATTCGGTTTACCATTTGTGCATAGGGGCGAAGCAGACATTTTAGTAGATAATCATATCTTGTGGTTTGTCTACATACTATGTGAGTTGGGTTAATTAGTGACAGGTTGAACATTGTTACAAGAGGACAGACCTTTCTGGCAAACTTAAAATGTTTTGCATTTGACTATATGATTTTGCCGACACATTTACATTTAAACTAAGCTGTTCTAAACCATATTGCACATGATGCTTAAACCGGTATACAAGTTGTTGCTTTAGTAATTTAGTTGAGCTTCCACTACCGATAATTGGATGATTTGCCCCTAATTCGTTGCTTGTGAATCACATTAGGCCGAATAAATTAGTTTCAATACGTTCTGTATATGTATATGGTGATAAGTTGGATTACAATTCATGCTGAAATGTCTTTATAAAGTCTTGAAAAGAAAACTAAGGTCAGGTAAGAAATACAACCTTAGGATATCGCCGTCCAAAATTTATGAGCTGATTTTATTTTATCTTTTGTCTATGGATACAAAAGGGTAGATTATTGAAAGTGAAATTTCTACATAAATACACAAACCCATCCTTACAAATAAGGTTACAGGTCAAAAAATTGTATACTGCACGAACTTAATGTTGTGTAATAACGGAAATTTCGGATCCGGTTTGTCGTGACCCCATATTCGCCCTTATGTTTATGCATAATTGTTTGTATACATGCTGCCTAGCGGCTACTGATTATTAACACTATTTTCTTCATGGCTTGAGCTCTTCAGTTTGTATGTTCATGTTGTATGTGGGTTTGCAATAGCACTTATGTGGTTAAAATAAGTTAATACGTGGTGTTACTCAAACCTGCACATACATATGTATATGTACATGCATGCGTGAAGCACCAAATTCATTGTTCATTCCCTATTTAATATTTACTTTTGCATTTTCCATAGTTATTGCGTGATGAACATGGTGTCCATTTTTGCTATAAGACTTGCATGTTGAATATGTTGGCAATGCATGCATTTTCCCATTTTGGCATGTACAGTTCGACAGTTCACTGCTTACTATACTCGAATTGTTAATAAATTTGTTGGGATTAAACAATCATATGTACGTGTTTATTTTGATGTGATTGACTTGAAATAAGTTTAATCCTAACTCGGGTGTTTTGTGTTTTTGCATGGAACACTCGGGTCAGGTCCTAAGTGTTCCAGATTTAAATATTTCAGCTCGCAAAATGCAGAGGAACGCGAAGATGTGTACGAATGTAAAACTTTTATTTATTTTAAAATTTATGTATTATTTATGAATCTTTCGCTGTACAAAAATAAATAAAACTCTGATATGTATTAAAACTTATCTCGGTGCTATTTTCTGTCTGTGATTCTGTGTTTATTCCTTTTTAAACCTTATAAGCTAAATAACAATCTGTCGTTTTGAATGGTTTGAGTTGGTTTAATTACCGACTTGAAGCGGTCGAAAAGACAGGTCATTACAAATGCTATTAGGAGAGCTGTGTTGCAATGTATTTATGCCACTAGATCTGTACTATACATGGAGTTGTTTTGCATTGGTGTTTACCTGGTGGGTGACAAGGTACAAAGATCGGTTGTTTCACGATTATGATTTTATCATATGAACTATTTTGATAGGAGAATTTTATCACATCAATTTTTCTATATTAACTTGCAATAAAAGTATTAGCCCAGAAGAGAAACCTGATAACATATGATAAGCAGGCTAATGCTAATTCTATTCAGATCTAATATTCCAATTTATATTTTTATAAAGAAAAAAAACAATTTACCACCATGTTCACCATTACGATTAAGGTCAAAATTTTCTTATTCAAGATTAATGTAAATGACACAAGTCTCACATTGGATTTGGCAATTTGTTTCTTGATATGGTTTCAGAATTTAACATTTGATATAATGACATACTCGATTAGGATCTAATGACTGAAATCATTTTTTACTTTACAAATCCAATGTCTTACTTTAGTTCGCACTACAAAAGGATAAATGGATCTGTCTTTTTATGAAAAGTCTTTATGTTTCATACATCTAGTGAGTTTTGCATGCAGATAATTGTATTATGATTTCATGTTTTTACAATTTTATGTGTTTCATTAGGTCTTCATTATTACTTACATATAATTACACATGATATTTTTGATATAGCATAAAAAATGAGAACACGGAGCTACTCTGGTTGTTTACAGAATGACCAATGTTCATTTTCATTAATGAAGGTGGACATCAGTGCATAAATTTTAGACCAATATCTAGTCCGTTCTGTGAAGAGCACAACCAAAGATCAATGTTATCATTAACTCCAATGGTAAAAAAAATCAATTTTTTTTTATAATATTCACTTATGAATTCACTAAACTGTTTCATTTGAGCATTCCCAAATAATTCACTTCAACTACCAAAAACAAATAAACTTCCAGTTCCACCAGCACCAAAAACACTACATTCACCTAATCGCTGCCCGTCAAAAATACGTATTTTAATATTTTTTTCATCACAAAACTACAACTGCTGAACATCATTATACCTGCATCTAGAAATCTACAAGCAGCTGAACATCTTCTCCTGACACCAGCCTGTGTACTAACTCCCTGCCTTCATCTAAAGACTCCCAAAGCCTAGAATAGCCAACCTTTGTCAACTCCACAACTTCATCTCCCTCAATCAATATCAAATAATTCACCACCACTGCAATACCAAATAACTCCATACATCAAACTGACCTTAGCCTAAAACGAGCACCTTCCCACCTGAGTACCATCCCCTGAACCCATCTAATCAGCATCATACCACATTCCGCCCATTAGATAAAGCGTGTTATCTTTTTATAAAAACATAGCTATAAATATTTTATAACAATTTCAGTTTAAAATCTAATCACTCTTTTGTTACTTGTCATGAGCATAGGAAAATGCTAAACCAAATGATCATTCAAATGATCTGTCACATACTACTGCAGCAGATGATAAATTAGAACAGTCTGACAAAGAAAGGACTGTGACAAAATAATTTCAAGGAGAATCTAGAAATTCATATGATGCTAGTAAATATGAAATTCAAAAAAGAACGACGAAGCAGAAAGAAGTTTAGTACGCAGGGACATACAGATATAACTTGGACGCTATTTTCAAAATAATGAAAACAATAAAAAAGAAAAAAAAATCCTCTTAGCAGAAGTGATTACATATTTGGATAAAACACCTTCTAAAAACTTTTTCAATGTATACCTTGAAGATTCTATAACACGACAAGATTTGAGAAAAAGCATTGCAAATTTGGATAAATAATCACCTCCTATGATACAAGAGAAAATGCTTTCCGATTTGGTAACAAATTGCTAAATATCAAACCAGAAGAAGTAAGTCTAATCTTCGAACTGCCAATGGATGAAGATGATTTGTTTCCAATACCATCATCAAATAGAGCAACATCAATGGAAACCTTCTATGAATTTTTGTCAAACAACTTTGAAGAAGAAGACATTATAAGCCACAAAAACAGTGACGAAAAGATTGAATAGGATGCTAGAAGACAGGGATGGTAGTTTTGATTTAATAAAGACGTTGTTGTTGTTGATCACAACCTTCTTGTTTCCAAACAACCAAGGCTATTTGCAGTCGGGATTTCTACCAATGATTCTAAATTTGAGAAAATTAAATTATATTTCTTGGTCATGGGCGATTTGTGACCATGTTTGGAAGAATGTTCAAAAATATCATGTTGAGCCAAGAAAAACACCAGGCTGCACTATAGTTTTACTAGTACAATTTCTTACTCATATCAAATTTTTTATTACTACAAAAACATAAATATATATCTTTTTATTAAAGTATTGGTTTTGCGAGAGGACCAAAGTAATATGAGAAAAGGAGAATCTTGGAAAAAAAATCCCAAGGATAATCAGGTGGGAATTGTCAAATTTGAAAGACATGGACCCTTCAACAGTTGACAACAGTAAGGTATGCATGTATTTAAGGTTATTTAGTAGTTTCATGTTATGCAACAGCTGACAATACTGTATTTCAAGTTATTCAACACTTTCATGTTATTCAACAATTTGAATTCATTAACTTTGATGACAAAAGTAGGTTTGCCAATGATGTTATGTATTCAGCAAACACACTTACGTAGATTAATATTACTATGTTCAAAAGATATAAAAGATAAAAGCATTTATCTTTTAACCTAAACAATTAAAATATAAGTTAAACCTTACTTATATTTGATACTCAGCAATTTAATGACAAGTCTGAATTTCATGTCATAATTTTCTTAACTGTGCATATTTTATAATTTCAAATTTCTAACTTCGTTGTAGTTCAGTGATATTGCATGTCCAAATTTAATTTTAAATATCTTCCACGCAGATTTTAAATAAATTTTCAAATGTGACTAAAGAGGAAAATACTATCAAAAAAAATAAGAGATACAGGGCTAGAAGATGGAAGATCAAACAAAAGTAAATTATGTGATAATGATGAAATTGAAAGGCTGAATAAATATGCTTTGGACTGCTCTAACACCATACAAGTGTCAGAGATGATAGCCAATTGTTTGACTGCTGAAATGCAAAGTTTGGTAGAATAACTGGATGTGAAAAAGAATTTAAGGCAAATGACTAACCAAAGACTCTAATACATTGAAATTAAACTCCAAAAATTGGAAAATTTTGAACATTATAATGTGGAAAAAAAAGTGAAGCTGAAAAACGTAAGAAATAAGGAAAAATAGTTGGCATGGTACACATAAATAGTTCAATTAACTTTCCATGTTTTGACATGATGTAAACTCAAGATTTAATTGTGGATAAGGATGGCAATGGGGCGGGGCGGGCGCGGGTAGTACTACCCCATCACCCGCCCCGTAGGGTGATTTTTTGCCCCGTGCCCGCCCCATACCCGCACGGGTATCCATTAAATGGGTTTTAAACAGGTTGCGGGTAATGGCGGGTATTCGTGGGTATCCATTATATTTATTCAATTTATTCTTTAGCCATTTATTGAAATTATTCAAAAGTACATTTGGTAAAAAAAACAAATTAGACCAATTCTTAAATGCTAACCTTAAAATACCAATACATATATAAACCGACATCCAAAAAAGAAGAGACAACAACAGAAGTATCCATCAAAATATCAACAGCCAGTTATAAATTGTTGAGTAAAAGCATGCACATAAATACTGAATAGCCAACAACAATATTTTTTGTATTGACTATTGATAATAAATCACATTCAGTACGGGCACGGATACCCGCGGACATGGATATCTTACTTTCTATACCCACCTCAGTAATTAATGGATATTAAAAATACCCATTTATTTTACCCATGGATACCCATTTAACTATCCGTTTCATATCCATGACGGATTTTACCCACGGATAACCGCGGGTACGGATTTTTTTGCCATCCCTAATTGTAGATACCCGACACAGCTCAAAATCCGAAGACATCAAAGAACATAGTGGAAAAAATGCTGCTCAAAATCCAATTTGTGTTGAATATGTCAGCCCTAAAGAACAAAAAAAGAAGAAGCATCAAAAGAAAATTAAAAAATACCCACTCCTGAAGTATCTTACTAACAAACTACAAGAAACTGTCAAACATTTTTTCAAAGTTCTTGTAGAAAACAAGTAAGTAATGAAACTACTTTTTACCCATACAAAATATATATCAAGTATTTGTTAACGTCTCGGATTATTGGTCCAATTAATTTAATACATTTAATATTATTTTAAATATATTAAATGTGAGTTGATAACATAAATGAATATTTATATTAAGTTACTAATTAAATAATCGGAAGATGATTTCGTTATAATATATATATATATCGTAATACGAGAATCTGAAATAATTCAATTCGAAATTAAAACTGAGTCAAAACTATTCAGATAATTAACGAAAATTCTATTTAAATAGAAACAACGATAATAATAATTTATTCTCAAGGAATTAATTGTTTCAAATTTAGTTTATATCGATTTAAATCAATATCTTCTCCATATGATCGAATTGGGCTTTGAGGCATGTCCCAGAGTGTTCAAAATAGCGTTATAATTCTAGAAACATCAGTTTTTATGTTTCTATTGGATTTCAGGATGGGCGTACGAATATTATGCGTTTAGCGATATATAACAGTAGTTGATATAAAATTAAATAAACACCGTATCAGTTAATGCTACCCTTAATTTACCCTGTACCTAATAAAACTGACCTCTGATAAATCTTACATAGTAAAACACCTACCTTCATTTCCTTAACCAGGAAGCATCCCTCATCCATAAATATCGCCACTACCCTTATTTATTTCATTTTGGTTTTCTCTGCTAAATCAAATGAAACTCGTGCAAAGCTTTTAAAACAAAAAAATATATTCAATCCCTCCTTTTTAAGTTCTAAAATCAAATTCGCGTTGGCTCCTTTGAGTTATATAATCCGTTCCCCCCTTTTCAAAATCAAAAAGCCTCATATAATAATAATAATAGCAATAGTAATAATACTAAAAGAATCAAAATCCAATCGAATTTGGAAATCGCGAGGCCAGCAGCTAAATGTAAAAGCGTTCGTGTGGGGTGCGAGTGGGAGAAGGATGTCGCGATTACAAGAAGGGTTCACGAAGGAGTTTGAATAGGGATTTTGATCTTATTTAAGCACAGCTGCATTGGAGTTTCAATGGGGTTTGCGATGGAATAGAGTTCGACTTACTGAGTTGAATTGTAGTTCGATTATGCCTAATGGAAATTGGTGGGGATTAATTATAGATTTGGTTTCATCGGATGATTTAGCATCAACAGTTAGAATTTTAAGGGTTTCGATTTTTGTTCAAGAGAGGCGACATTCTCGCTGCTACCAGTCACGATGGAGGTACCAGATGATTACCATGAGTTCTGCGATTTGGAGCATGAAGTGGTCAAAGCATGTAGTATTGCCGTGGTGCTATCCGGCTGGTGCTCTAGTATGATTTTTTGGTGCTCCTTTAGTGGATTTGAGTTCGGTTAAATGATAGCAGCTATACAATGAGATGTTCAAGTTTTGAAATGAAGAAGCAAGAAGAACTGTTTTTATTTACTAAGGAAAGAAGGCCTAAACGTGATTAAGGTATGATGCTTAACCAAAAAAGTAAATTAGCTTAAATTTAGTTTGCTTTCTAATTTATGAGAAAATTTGTAAATAAAATGTAGTGACCCTCCTTCTCGGTTGATCCAAATCGATCATTAAACCGACTTAAATCGAACCTAAAAGGCGGATACGCTAACTTTGGGCACACAACACATCAGAACAAACAATAGAAGACTTTTATAAACATCATAATAATGTTACATCAGAGTACAAAATATCAAAGTATAGAAAATAATATACAGTGAAAAATAAATTTACAATAAATGTAATACAATGCAGCGGAAACAAATAAACTAACACATCAGAAGGCTATCAATGCTCTGGACACAGCTTTAAGCTTTGATCTAGAATCCTACTTAATGAAATAATCTGCAAAACAAAAACTGTAACACCGCACCTCCGCCAATGCCACTCTTGCAAGGGCACTGACTTTGGAGGGGCGTTTAAACAAGGTAAACATGCATGCAGATATCACAAGACAGAACATATAAGTAAAACAGAGTAGTAAAGCAGCGGATAAAACTTGCATTTCCAAAACCATAGTTAAGTTACAATAAAGTACTTAGTCATTATTTTCCAACAAACAATAGTCTAGATAAAAGCATAAACTGAAAAACTGAAATACATAAAGTATTATCCCCAAAGTGAAGTGATAAACCATAGCTAGCTCAATGTCCAAACCTGTACAGGAGCAAATCCAGTAAGCAAGCTAGAAAGATCCAAGCTAAGCTCCAATGTTCCCACCCTGAGGACCAGAGGGGGGGGGGGGGGGGGGGAACGGAAGACAAGAGGCGAAAGAAAACAGGTCAGTCAAAAAGATTGGTAAGCCCTACTACTATCTGTCTATGAACTAGTAAAGTTAACTGGTAAGAGAAGCTGAGATGAACATAAGGATAACAACATACTGGCATGATGATTAACTAACAAGATAGATAAAGGTGTCATCGCATAATTAAGGTTAAGTTTTGCACCACGGGTGTACTAGCATTCTAACATGTCAATTAAAAACAAGAATTGATCCCTTGGCCCAAGCTTGGCCCAACATCATGAGATGACCTAAATCAAGGTCCAACTACTCGGTCTAGTCGATCGGCTCCCTATACGCCTAACTCGTCAAGTGTCGGTGTCATACGGCTTAATCGTGTAATGTAGTTGACTGTGCAGGGTCCACCCTAGGGTGTATCAGGCCCTATGGTGTAACCCTCTGACACCATTACAGGATGCACAGTCGACCATGGTCCGCCTGAACAACCGGGGCATCATTCAGCCGTCTCTTTTGGTCTCTTACAATCAGCCCAGTAATCGTGCCCCACCCTAGCCTAGTCCTAGGGTCTTATGATACTACCTAGAAGGTTACTGCTGAAAAGGACCACACAACTAGGGTTTCTTAACGGGTTAAATGTGGTTAACCCGATCCAAACGTGGATTAAATCGGTTAAGAGTACCCAAGGCTCCTGACTTAACCTCGATTAATCCATCAAGCCCAAATTGGTTAATTATTAAGTGGACCATGACTTAACCCTAATCAGGAGGCATTAATTAACTTAATGCGCTTTAACCTCTCACATTAGACTTTGTTGTGGTTACTAGTTAAGCCGGGCGGGTCCGGGTAGCTTTACACCACAACTAGGTCTAACCTCGGGTTCGAGCACAACATGACCAACTTCTCACATTGGGTCCTATTGTTTGTAGCCACTAGTTAAGCCAGGCGGGTCCGGGTAGATTTATGCTACAAACTCAACCCAACCTCGAGTTGGCCACACTCATATTTGCTAAGTGTCATGTCCATTATGTTTCCAAAACATAATTACAAGTTAACATATCACGTTATGTTATAAAAACCATGTTTATGTCATAATGTTACCCAACCCCAACGTAATCCCATCGTTTACATAATCGCAACAACGCATAAAGGATATAATGGGGAACTTAGCATAATCATGACATAAAGGTATTGAAGCCACAAGTTTATCATGGTGGCATATGAAATGTACATATGTTCATATACTTGCATATTGCATTATTAGGCTTCAAAAGCATGCATAAAACCAAACTTAGCATATGAGTGATACATGGTGATAAATAACATGTAGAAGTTGCTAGAAGTTCGCATTTAGGCTCACATGCAAGTTATCATAAGGGATATGATAACTTTCATGTTGCCAAAATGCAACCTTTAACATAAAGCTTGAAGCTTTAAGGCCATAAACTCAAGTTTAACTTGCATAACATGATAACATGTGTATAATGATCAACCCAAACTTGCATAACATGATAACATGTGTCATACATAACTTGCATAATGATCAACCAAACTTGCATATAATGATCAACCAAACTTGCATATAATGATCAACCAAACTTGCATCATTCATTTAACTTTAGAGTTCAATAAAAAGAAAGTAGAAAAGGGCTTACAATGCTATGAAGACACAAATAAATATTTATTATAAAGATTGAGACGAAGCCCTTATGCAAGCACCAAAAATCCAAATATGCAAGCTCCAAATGAAAACCCTTGAGCCAATTCAATAAAAACCCTTGCTTTGAAATAGAAATGTTGCAACTTGACTTGAATGCAAGCTAAGAACACTCATACAAGTTTGAAAACACTTGTATGAACTCAAAATCTCTCATAGAAATTAACTTAGAAATTTTAGCATGAGAGTGGAGGCCATGAGAGGAAAATTTTTGGCATAGTTTAGTTGTAGGATTGAATAATGGTGATTTAGGCTAGGTTTAGGGGTCTTTTTATAGAGTTTTAGGATAGTATTAGCCATAGGATTAACCCTAGATTCAATCCAAGCCACCAAAGCATGTCTTGGGGAAGAAGTCAAGTGTAGGAACCATCTAGGGCCTTTAGATTAAAGCTGAACCATGAGAACCCTTCAAATACAAAATCTGCATTTGAGCGAATCGGCCCACGGGTTGACAGCCAAACACCCTGGATTAACCCCTAGTCGACCCAGCGAGCTTGGGTCGACTTCAAAAATCGGCCGGTTCGGTTATTCCCCTCTCCCAATTCGCTGTTTTGAACATTTTTGCATATTTATTTATTTAATTTTCAATTATATATATATATATATCAATATATATATATATTTCTCTGTGCAACCCATTTCACTTAATTAAGTATACTTTAATTTGTGAATTTTCCGTGAAACTTCGCGAGGCCATATCTTGGTCATACGGACTCCGATTTTCGAAAACTCGGACTCTATTTCGCGTATTTTTCCGAGACGAACGCAATGGCACAGCCCGTTTCCTTTGACTCAGATTTTACAGTTTAATTCTGCCTCCGTTTATGTTATAATATGTTATTGAAAAATACGGGTTGTTACATTCTCCCCTCCTTAAAGGATTTCGTCCCCGAAATCTCCAAGTTAGGAAGAACATATCCTACCATCCATCACCCATCTACTCAAAACATCATCCACATGCAGTCATTGTCCTTAAAGGATTCTAAATATTGTATGATCATGTGCAAAGGTGTGTGTATATGTACTTATCTAATGAAAAAATCAGGCGGTTACTGATTCAGTAAACCTCCTTAATGCAAAGCATGTTAGTGAAATGAGTCCATATGTATGCAAATTCCTAACATAACTCATAGTCTCTACATGAGTGCACATAACATTCATCCATATGCAACATCCACGTGATAGCATAACAAGTTTCATCCATGAATAAGCATAAACACTCATGCATATGCGGTATGAGAGTGTGTGAGCCGATCTTAGTGCCTAATGTGTATCATGCATCCACGAGTATCCACGTGCAAACACTTGCAACCACTTGCAACCATCAAGCATAACATGTTTCAAATACATGTTTCATCCAAAGGGTTTCTACCTAAGGTCCTCATAACATGATTAACGAGATAAGTAGACAAACAGGATAAACAAGGATAGCAAAACGAAAGATATGCTACTTAGGAGAGAGGTTGAGAATGTGCCCTCAAAAAGAAATGGATAAAGCCCACGCATCTTCTCCTCGGTTTCCCAAGTTGCATCTTCGTCGGCTTCACCCTACTGAACTTTCACCAATTTGACTTCACGATTCCTTAGTTTCTTGATCTCCATTCCCAAGATACGAATCAGAGCTTTTCTCAAGGTTGCTTCTTTCTGTACCTCAATATCTTCAAGAATGCTTGGTTCAACCACCTCAGCGGACTCATGTAGACACTTTCGGAGATGCGAGACATGAAAGACATTATGCACTCCTGCTAGCTTTTCGGGCAATTCCACCTTATAGGCCATCTTTCCAATTCTCTCTATGATGGGGAAGGGTCCTACGAACCTTGGTGCCAGCTTCCCAATTGCTCCAAAACGTACCACATTACGCAAAGGAGAAACCTTCACGAAAACCATGTCTCCCACTTCGAATTCCAAATCTGCCCTTCGCTTGTCAGCATAGGATTTCTGTCTATCTTGGGCCGCTTTCATCTTTCTTCTCACTAATTCAACTTTCTCGGATGTGTCTCGTATCATATCGGGCCCAAGTATAAGTCTATCTGTTATTACCCATATCCTATAAAGCCCAAATAGTTTGGTGACGAACTTCTTCACCCCAACCATATATTACAAATAGGCTAGTCATACTCCTTAGGGGGTTTGCAACAAATCTAAGATTGAGGATAGGACCGAGAGGATATACTTAAAAGATAGCATGCGAGTAAGCTCTACGGAACAATAGGGATCAAGGATATACTCTTAGAAGGAGATTTAATGTGCGTATCTAGTCTTCAGTCTTCTAAGCCGCATTTTCTTGTGCTTAATCCCATCGTGCCTTGATCATCTTTTAACTTCACAATTCCGTAGTTCTTAATTCTTATTTCCAAAATATGAGTTAGAACTCATTTCACCGTTGCCTCTCATTCCACTTCCACTTATTCTTTGCCTAAAATACTTGGCTTTCACCCAACTGCGTACTCATGGTTTCATGCAAGCTTTCCAAGACTCGTTAGTGAATCTTGGATCTCGTTTACATACTATGTGGTATCCCACGCAGAAAACTATCTCTTGAAAACATGTGCCAATCCACGTTACCAAATGTACTTACTAGGGTGATTTCTCTAACCCATGCTTAAGTAAAATGGACTATCCGCCTTAGTAGCGAATACCGCCAGAGCACCCCATTCTGAAATGCTTCGCCTAATGAAATTTTTCCCAACCTATTCCTTGACTTGCTTATCAAGCTCTCTCTTCTTTCTCGTGGGGCCATATGCCTAACGGGCAATGATACTGGCTTGGCATTATCGACTAGATAAATGCGGAAATCTATCTCTCGTTTAGGGGGTAACCCCTTAACTTCTTCAAAGACATCAGGATAGTCTCGGACCACCCTTACAGATTGCAGCTCATCGATGGACGAGTCGAGAGATTCAAGATAACATAACATGACGGGACCTCTAGGGTTACAAGAAATTTCTAGGGTATTACCGAGGCGAGTCATGAGCCTCTCCACCCTATGCTCACAATCGAGGATGGCTCCATAACTGGACAACCAATCCATGCCCAAGACCAACCCATATCCCGTGACCCCGAGAACATAAGCACTACACGTGAATTCTACGGCCAAAATAGAAATTTTCAAATCCACCCAAATCATAGACAGATGGGCGGAACCCCCAATTGGATTTGAAACACAAACGGGATCCTCAACTAGGCTAGTACTTAGGTGCAAACCTTCAACAAAATCAGAAATAAAACTATGCGATGCGCCAGAATCAAACAAGGTATGAATAGGGAAATCAGAAATGTAAACAAGGTTTTCTACAGAAATACTACCTCGATCAAGAACTGGAGCGATGTTGAGAGTATGCACTAGCCCTCCAGAAGGTCCTGCATGCTGATTCTGCCCTTGCACTTGTCCTTGCTTCTTGGGGCAATCCTTGCTAAGATGTCCAGGCTCTCCACAGTGAAAGCATTCGCCCAACTTCCTATTCTTCTTCCTATAGTCTTTGGCTATGTGCCCAGTAATCCCACAGAAGTTGCACTTCCTCCTTTCTCTTGACTTGTTGTTCTTGCTATGGTTGTTCTTATCTCTTTCCTCGGTATCTTCCTTCTTGCCTTGGGACTCATTTTCCTTGACCTCCTTCTTGCCACTCTTATCTTCCTCTTGAAGTAAGGCCATATTCACCAAATTTTCGAAGGTCTCCCCCAGGGGTATATGAGATATGGCCAAACCACGCAATGGCTCATTCAATCCTAGAGCAAAGCATAGGGCCTTCTTCCGAGCGGTGTTAACCCATTCTAGACCGAACTGAGCAAGTTGATTAAACTTATCCACGTATTCTCTAACGGTCATGTCCCCTTGCTTTAGTGATAGGAACCTCTCTAGCTGAAGGTTCTCTTCTGCTAATGATAAAAACTTTAGTCCAAACCTTCTCCTAAAGTCATCCCAAGTCTCGATGGGTCTAGTAGTGGTGGTGACTACCCACCAATAAGCAGCTTCCCCTTTCAATAGCCATAGCGCCAACAGAACTTTCCTACTATCTTCCACATCAAAGATAGCAAAGAGGTCTTCAGTTTCCTTTAACCAGTTTCTTGCCTCCACAGAAGTCTCCGTTCTGACAAAATTCTTGCAACCCATCGCCTTAAAGTCTTTGCAAAGCTTTGCGAAATCCTCTTGCGGATGCTGAGGGGGAGAAGGAACCTCAGCTATGGGAGGAGGAGAGATGTTAGCGACGGGGGAAGGAGGAGGAATGTTCGCGGGGCCGGCTTCGTTCGCCCTTGCCTCTATAAATCTCCGGAACCAGACGGGTACTTATACGCCTTCCGGGATGTTAAAGCGATCGGCCATGCTAAAACGAAGAAAAAGATAGATTCAGAACGAAGAAACGAAGGATAGTGCTATGGCTTTTGGGGAATAGATTTTTTTTTTTAAAAAATAACTAGACTTTTTCTTGGAAAATACTTAATTGGTTTTGAAAATAGTTTTTCAAAAGGTAAGTTTTAAAAACACTTTTGCTCAAATCTTGTAAACCTTATGCTCTGATACCAAATGTAACACCCCACCTCCGCCAATGCCACTCTTGCAAGGGCACTGACTTTGGAGGGGCGTTTAAACAAGGTAAACATGCATGCAGATATCACAAGACAGAACATATAAGTAAAACAGAGTAGTAAAGCGGCGGATAAAACTTGCATTTCCAAAACCATAGTTAAGTTACAATAAAGTACTTAGTCATTATTTTCCAACAAACAATAGTCTACATAAAAGCATAAACTGAAAAACTGAAATACATAAAGTATTATCCCCAAAGTGAAGTGATAAACCATAGCTAGCTCAATGTCCAAACCCGTACATGAGCAAATCCAGTAAGCAGGCTAGAAAGATCCAAGCTAAGCTCCAATGTTCCCACCCTGAGGACCTGAGGGGGGGGGGGAACGGAAGACAAGAGGCGAAAGAAAACAGGTCAGTCAAAAAGACTGGTAAGCCCTACTACTATCTGTCTATGAACTAGTAAAGTTAACTGGCATGAGAAGCTGAGATGAACATAAGGATAACAACATACTGGCATGATGATTAACAAACAAGATAGATAAAGGTGTCATCGCATAATTAAGGTTAAGTTTTGCACCACGGGTGTACTAGCATTCTAACATGTCAAGTAAAAACAAGAATTGATCCCTTGGCCCAAGCTTGGCCCAACATCACGAGATGACCTAAATCAAGGTCCAACTACTCGGTCTAGTCGATCGGCTCCCTATACGCCTAATTCGTCAAGTGTCGGTGTCATACGGCTTAATCATGTAATGTAGTTGACTGTGCAGGGTCCACCCTAGGGTGTATCAGGCCCTATGGTGTAACCCTTTGACACCATTACAGGATGCACAGTCCAAACCTACCGGTGCCCGTGTTCAACTCCGGACTTGATGTGCACGACCACGGTCCGCCTGAACAACCGGGGCATCATTCAGCCGTCTCTTTTGGTCTCTTACAATCAGCCCAGTAATCGTGCCCCACCCTAGCCTAGTCCTAGGGTCTTATGATACTACCTAGAAGGTTACTGCTGAAAAGGACCAAGCAACTAGGGTTTCTTAACGAGTTAAATGTGGTTAACCCGATCCAAACGTGGATTAAATCGGTTAAGAGTACCCAAGGCTCCTGACTTAACCACGATTAATCCATCAAGCCCAAATTGGTTAAGTATTAAGTGGACCATGACTTAACCCTAATCAGGAGGCATTAGTTAACTTAATGCGCTTTAACCTCTCACATTAGACTTTGTTGTGGTTACTAGTTAAGCCGGGCGGGTCCGGGTAGCTTTACACCACAACTAGGTCTAACCTCGGGTTCGAGCACAACATGACCAACTTCTCACATTGGGTCCTATTGTTTGTAGCCACTAGTTAAGCCGGGCGGGTCCGGGTAGATTTATGCTACAAACTCAACCCAACCTCGAGTTGGCCACACTCATATTTGCTAAGTGTCATGTCCATTATGTTTCCAAAACATAATTACAGGTTAACATATCACGTTATGTTATAAAAACCATGTTTATGTCATAATGTTACCCAACCCCAACGTAATCCCATCGTTTACATAATCGCAACAACGCATAAAGGATAAAATGGGGAACTTAGCATAATCATGTCATAAAGGTATTGAAGCCACAAGTTTATCATGGTGGCATATGAAATGTACATATGTTCATATACTTGCATATTGCATTATTAGGCTTCAAAAGCATGCATAAAACCAAACTTAGCATATGGGTGATACATGGTGATAAATAACATGTAGAAGTTTCTAGAAGTTCGCGTTTAGGCTCACATGCAAGTTATCATAAGGGATATGATAACTTTCATGTTGCCAAAATGCAACCTTTAACATAAAGCTTGATGCTTTAAGGCCATAAACTCAAGTTTAACTTGCATAACATGATAACATGTGTATAATGATCAACCCAAACTTGCATAACATGATAACATGTGTCATACATAACTTGCATAATGATCAACCAAACTTGCATATAATGATCAACCAAACTTGCATATAATGATCAACAAACTTGCATCATTCATTTAACTTTAGAGTTCAATAAAAAGAAAGTAGAAAAGGGCTTACAATGCTATGAAGACACAAATAAATATTTATTATAAAGATTGAGACGAAGCCCTTATGCAAGCACCAAAAACCCAAATATGCAAGCTCCAAATGAAAACCCTTGAGCCAATTCAATAAAAACCCTTGCTTTGAAATAGAAATGTTGCAACTTGACTTGAATGCAAGCTAAGAACACTCATACAAGTTTGAAAACACTTGTATGAACTCAAAATCTCTCATAGAAATTAACTTAGAAATTTTAGCATGAGAGTGGAGGCCATGAGAGGAAAAAATTTGGCATAGTTTAGTTGTAGGATTGAATAATGGTGATTTAGGCTAGGTTTAGGGGTCTTTTTATAGAGTTTTAGGATAGTATTAGCCATAGGATTAACCCTAGATTCAATCCAAGCCATCAAAGCATGTCTTGGGGAAGAAGTCAAGTGTAGGAACCATCTAGGGCCTTTAGATTAAAGCTGAACCATGAGAACCATTCAAATGCAAAATCTGCATTTGAGCGAATCGGCCCACGGGTTGACAGCCAAACACCCTGGATTAACCCCTAGTCGACCCAGCGGGCTTGGGTCGACCTCAAAAATCGGCCGGTTCGGTTATTCACCTCTCCCAATTCGCTGTTTTGAACATTTTTGCATATTTATTTATTTAATTTTCAATTATATATATATATATATCAATATATATATATATTTCTCTGCGCAACCCATTTCACTTAATTAAGTATACTTTAATTTGTGAATTTTCCGTGAAACTTCGTGAGGCCATATCTTGGTCATACGGACTCCGATTTTCGAAAACTCGGAATCTATTTCGCGTATTTTTCCAAGATGAATGCAATGGCACAGCCTGTTTCCCTTGATTCAGATTTTACAGTTTAATTCTTCCTCCATTTATGTTATAATATGTTATTCAAAAATACGGGTTGTTACAAAACTATTGACTGCCCGTATGGAAAATATGAGCACCCAGAGTTTAGGTAGAAACTATAAACTCCGAATCAGCCATGGGACTGGTGTGAGAACTCAAAAAAGTTATTAAACTTTACTTTAAAATAAGGTAAATCACGGGACCACGCCGCATGTCACGGAACGGGTTTACCGCCATGAATACCAGTGCATAAAAAATAACCAATAATAATCATATGGATCTACGATGCATCATACAACATGCAATTCCTCAATCTAACCATTTAGGCTTAATCCTAAATTTAGATTTTCAAATACCAATCCACTTTACAGAAATTATTCATTTGGACTTTATTTCCCGATTTCTTAGTTCAAATCATTTAAAATCATATCTAGCTTTATGTCAAAGTAGATTTCACTTCGGGATCTCAAACCAAAATCTTTGGAAATATGAATTCCAAAACATCACAATGCATACCAACAAGTATGCAACCAAATACCGGGAGGTTACTCCCGTTGATAAGGCAAAGGTTACGTAAATTACCAACTTGAGGTACATATGTGTGTGTGTGTGTGTGTACCTCCCACGATGGAGCAGGCTACACTGACGATGCACCATCTCACGCCCTCGGGGAAAACTACACTGCCATCTCACCCATACTTTTAGTCCTAAGGGTTATCCGAATCTTTAGCCACATACTAAACCATTTCATATCTCGAAGTAGAGAAAATCATCAACATAATAACCACAAGTACTTTCCAAAATATATTACTTTACATTAGCAATTCACATATATGATCAGTCACTATTAATCACATAACTTTTGAGCTCGTACGTCTCAAAGAAGGGTGTTAAGCAAGAGAATAAATTCTCCACCACCAAACAGATATATCGTCAATAGCAACTAATCGGTTATGCGATGAACTGCAATGTCAAACACATAATACTTTTCTAAATCATTTTAGAAGCATCAGGTTTAGGCCTCGAAATCCTTTCTGTTTTATAAAACATTTTTATAAAACATTCCCTATCCAAAACTGGGAATACATTTCTTTTCATCTAAGAAAAATATCATTTCAAAATCATTCATTAAATTTGAAATGAGTTCAACAACATTGCTAAACATCTCATAGTCTAATCATGATTCACAAGATGTTAGCATATAAATATTTCTACCCAACCCAATGCTAAATGTTAAAGCATATTTTGCTCATAAACTGGTCGAGCACAATCCAAAAATCAATCAATCACAATCAAAATCAAAAACCAAGTGTATTTGGTTTATATCACATCTCATGTTTTGGTAAATTTATTTACCATCTCTCATTTCAAATCTAATTAAAGATTTGGTTATTACATGGAGTAAAACTAGTAATCCTCCATTCTTGAACATTTCTTAAATTCAGTAAATTTAGTTACCTTATTTTCATTTCAATCTAATTAAAGATTAGTTAGTACTCTACTTAGTTTTAATCTTCAAAAATCATTACTTAATGATTTTTCAATCTTTAGGAAATTAATCCTGCTTTTAACTAGGGTTAAAGAACAAATGTTATTTAAAACAAAGTTCACGGTAAATGTGACGACCCGAACTTCCCTATTCTCCGAAAAGAAGAGAAAGAACGGATTGAGTTGAGAACACGAAAAATTAGAACACAAGCAGAAGAACATTTCATTGCTTATTACAACAATTTACATCAGAGTACAAGAATATATAGAGTATGAAAAAATAATATACATTGTAAAATATCAGAGAATAAAATACATTACATAGCAGCGGAAAATAATACAAAACACAACTGAAAGGGATAAATGGATATAGAGCTTTCGGAATATCGTTCCAGCTGTAAACCAGGAACCTGTGAATATAAATCTGCAAAACCAAAACTACTAGCTTCCCGTGTGGAAAATAGGGGCACCCAGAGTGTAGGTTAAAACAATAAACTTTAGGTCAGTCATGTGACTGATATGAGAACTAAAACAGTTATTTAAAACTTTACTTTTAAAAATAAAGTATATCAAGGGACCACGCCGTATAACACGGAATGGGTTTCCCCCCAAGAATACCAGTGCATAAAAAAAACAGCGCAATGCTTTTTGGAAAAATGAAGCTATTATAAGACTCAGGTCCCATCACACAATGCAACGCAAGCCGGAGGATAGAGTTTTACCTT
Organism: Allium sativum; assembly: GCA_030737875.1. NCBI lineage: Eukaryota > Viridiplantae > Streptophyta > Magnoliopsida > Asparagales > Amaryllidaceae > Allium > Allium sativum. The sequence continues at coordinate 660,708,974 of CM060918.1, read as the reverse complement.
ATAATAGCCAAACATGCTTGGTAAGTTTAAAACAAATCATTTTGATACTATTATATTGTAAAGTGTATGAAAACAATTTCAAATATAAATGTATCAATCATAGGCGACATGGGTACCATCTATCATGTCGCCAATACTAGGCTCTACAATCAAAAACGAAATGTCACGTATTGGAAATTGGATTTCCGTCATGAATCGAGGCAAGGGATGTACTCCTCGCCGGCTTCGAGACAATCTAGCAAGTGCCTCAGGGTCACACACAGTGATCCCTTGGATCCTCCAAGGCCGGTCCACACATAGCGGATTAATTATACCTGAACACAAGTTCCCCGGTCCTATAGGACCTATCCATCGGCTCCGTAGAGACCGATATATCTGAGGCGCCTCGCATTCCAACAACCATACAGGTAAAAATAATATAAATATCAGGCCTTGTAAACGCTGACACCACCCATAGCTAGAAAGAAACGTCATGTTCTCCTTAGGTCCCTTATCTCGTTTTTAACTCATACCGAGGTGTGAGGCTCCCAAATTAACGCTATACACAAAGCTATCTATATTAAAGCCGTGCTTTGGTCATCAACCACAAGACTTTGTTTTTCAACAAAAGCCTTGATCATCTGCATCTGAGCATGCCACACAGGCAATTCACGCCATGCGACTGATATCTATTGATATATAACCTCTGAGCTCGTACGTCTCAGAGGAGGGCGTTAAGCAAGAGAATAAATTCTTCGCCGCCAAACAGATATATATTTAATATAGATCAATCAACACAGAATAAAATCCAATGTAGGGCAGACATCCATATACAAGTTCGTTCTAGGTATGAACGAAACCGGAGGCACCTTATTCGTCGTCTCATATGTCCAAAATAGGAGAGAGGTCCTCGCATATCAGGCCGATCTCTAAGTACGTCTGTACGATCAGCACTTATTACCTTGTCTTGGGTGTACAGCCCAATCAAGACGTCAATAATCATCCAAATGATGTGAAGACCTCCGGTGTTCAACCATTGCCTTCATCGTCGACTTATTGTCGAATCAGTTATTCGGAAAGGGTATAAACTCGGCCTTTCCGAATAACTCACGTATATAGTAAACAAGTGTTATAAAAACACGACATACGCCTCATTCTAATTCTGAATATTCTATTATTTAAATATTCATATCCTTTGCGAAAGGTTCCCATTAATTTTATCAAAGATAAATTCTTTAAATTTATTCTTTAATCTTCCTTTGGATATCAATTCTAACCATATTAAGGTTTTCCAAACTAGTCGAGATTCATCCCATGGAGCAAAACTGGTCATACCCCATATCTAACACCACAGTGTTATCGGTAAATTTAATTACCATTTTCCGTTCAAATCTAATTAAAGATTTAACTATCGCTAGGAGCAAAACTGATGATACTCCATTCTCGATCGTTTCCCAAATTTGATAATTTAAATTATCAATTCCAATTTCAATCTAATTAAAGATTCATTAAAACTGCACTTAGTTTTAATCTTCCCAAAAATCAATGTTAATGATTATTTAACTTTGGAAACACAAACATGTCGCATCGACAATCTACACCGTACTACTGATTTCTTCCGATATATAACCTCTGAGCTTGTACGTCTCAAAGAAGGGTGTTAAGAAAGAGAATAACTTATCCTCCACCGAACAGATATATATTTAGCAGAGATCAACCATACAGTTCGAAATACAATGACTGACATGTAATCCTGTCTTTAACTGGGTTAAAGAACTAATGTCATTTAAAACATAGTTCACAATAAACCCAAATCACATTCCATTAATTATGGAATCTTCACGGAAAAACAAATCAATATATAATCAATATCAATTTCCATATCCGACTAATAATATAAATGGAATAACGACAAAGCTTTTTAAATTCCATATGTATTAACAGTCTTCCTCCACAGAAGTTCACTTCGATTATTATCAATCGAATTCCATTCAATTCCAATTTTATATATTAAAGTGGAAAACTTTACTTTGAAAATTTTTCATTAAATCTTAATAAAAAGATCTATAAATTCCAAATCACGTTTCACTGTAAATCAGGTTAAAGAACGAATGTCGTTTAAAACACAGTTCACGATAAACCCAATTCACATTCCGTTTTATTCCAATTAAATGTTAATTAACTGGAAACAATAATAATCTTAATTAAAAGATTTATTCTTTTCACACGGGGTTTAAGAACAGTGTTACTGAAGTCCCCATCCCATCAGTCTCTAACCATAAATTAGTAAAAGAACAATTCCCTGAGTATTAATCCCGAAGGACGAAACCAACATAAGATCAATACCCAGGAAACCATTCAACTTAGCTAATGTCCAGTTAGTTTCTAAATTTTCTTATCTTCATTGGGTTTAAAAACAGTATTATTAAAGATACCATTCACGACAAACCCAAAATCTCATTCCATTGTTAATCGGATTAAAGAACAAGTGTTATTTAAAACACCGTTCACGATAAACCCAAAAACCAATTTGATATTAAATACAAGGCTCTGAATAGAAAATATATCGGCTTATATTCAATATATAATTCTGAAACCAAAAAATATCGTATTGGGAATAATGATATATATATATATATATCTTCCAAATTCCTCCACAATGTCCGTATAATCACGGAATCCAATATCGAAATATTCCGAAGATAATTTAGATTCAAATCCATTTGAATTCATATATTGGAAATTCTGGTTATTATAAAAACCATTTCAAATCCAATTTATTTATTTTTAAAAATATTGGATTTATAATTCTAGTTCACAACTAGTTCATTTCGATAAAATTATATTTTTATCTTTTCAAATATGGAATTTTTCATCCCAATTCTTTTCAAATCATTTATTATGATTTTACACAAATTATTGATATACTTAATCATTTTATCAAGGCCCGTACAGTCCATTTCCATAAACGGTCATCAAATTACACTTACAACGACCTTTTCCAAATTTGATTTGGACATAATTACAAATCCAACCATTAGATCTCAAATCTCTTGTATTCTTTCGAAAGATCTTTTCGATATGAACCCAACGGTTCCGGATTTAGGAGAATCCGACGGTCAGATCTCCCGTAATGTCCATTCGAAGTCAATGGTCGAAATTCGCGAACTGCCGCAGCGCGGCGCGTTCTATTCAGGCCATTAAATATATATAATATTTATATTATATTACATATATTTCATTGATTTCGATTTAAAACGTAATTTATAAATCATTTTAAATCCGTTTTCAAAACGATTTCAACTTCATATTCAATTTCAAATCATAATTGAATATTTCATATCATCGATATATAAATGATAGTATTTTCAAAACATTATATTTTGAAATCATTTCCTTTTCGATATTCATTATAGAAATGAGTAAAATCGATACTGTAACGACCCGCCATTTTCAACCATTTCAAACTGGTAATTAAACCAACTCGAACTGCTCGAAAATGACATATTGTTATTAGCTTCTGAGGTAAATAGAATAAATCACAAAATCACAAATCACAAACACAGATACAGAGCAATATGATATCTCATAGCGGAAAATAAGTAATACAATAGTAGTTCATGAAGCTACTAAATAAAATTTTACATCAGAGTTTACATAAATAATACAGCGGAAGCCTAATACAAATGAATTCTAATACATGGATAAATGATAATAGTTTGAAATAGAAATGACAAGAACAGCTGAATGACTGGAACAACTGATCAACAGGTTGATATAGGATGAGAAAAAACCAATATAACTTCCGACTCCAAAGTGAATCTCGAAAGAAGTAATAATTGATCTGACCCAAACCATAATGCAAAAAATTAATAATTTGGATTAGGACTAACATTCTCATGGAAATAAATCAACTCAAATGAAATGTTAGATGAAATGCAATCAACAACTTAAAAGAAGTTTGGGATAACCAACTTTTAAGAATCCGTCCAACTAATACACTAGATGCAATAGTGTCAATCATCTAAGTAAATAGCAAAATAACATAGGCGCGATTTCCATACTTACACCGTTGTTATATTTCGTAACAAAACTTATATTTCAATTTTAACAAAACATATCATATTTTAATTTCAAAATCATATCGTGTTTTATAATTCAAACATACAAATCAAAATCGTATTTATAAATTAAAATTTAACTTTGAGAATAAATATATATAGGTTTATAAAATTCTAAAACAAATTAGAAAATTAGATTATAAATATATATAAGATTAAAATAATATAGAAATAGTTTTTAAAGAATTATATATATATATATATATATAAAAGTTTAAAATCTTTAAAATATAAAATCTTAAGTTACTATTAAAAAACAGGTTCCAAATCATTTTTCGTCGAAACATGACCAACGGTGTCTGTATATACTTTCCTACCCTATAGTAAAGTGATACGGATATTTATCATTTCAGTCCGCAATCCCACATTCAATAAAAATCTTTCAGGTCTATCATTTCAATCCATAACGATTTTTCCCTACTCTAATGTCCATTCGGGTATGTATCATTTCAACCATTAGTGATTTTCCTAAAGTAGGGGTATCAACAATCACTAACAACAATCACATAGCATATATATCATCAGTGCAACCACATGTCATATGAATATATCGTGTCACATATGAAATGTGCAAACATATCTAATCAAATGATTTCTATAAGTAATCCTATACATTTCATATAACAGTTCATTATTGATCTAACATCCATGAAAAATGTAAGTCAGACATGAGATAAACTCACCTTTCGTGGCACAGAAATAGAGACGACGATTGACGGATTGACATTGAATGACATGACAACTTCCAGACACGACTTGAAATGATTTCAATCTCGATATCACTTAATTTTTATTTTATTTTATAGGAGGAGGTCTGGGAATTTCTCGATGGATCGATAGGATTATCAGGTTTTGGAACAGGTTCGGAACTCAACACAGAATAAACATAACACATTTTTCCCAAAATTATAATATACATACAGGAAAAAGAAAAAAAATCATAACACCATATGTATAATTTTAAAAATTCAACGCGCAATGCAAATTATAACATATATCTTATAAATTTTATAAACACCCCGAAATCATTAATATATAGTATAAATTATATATACAGTACACAACAAAATATATATGTGTATGCATTAAAAATTGACACACTCACACAACATATACACAAAGACCACAATACATGCACCAACATAACATATAACTCCACACACACATAAGCACGCACACAACCGAATGCATTCACACCACTCACACAAAAGGTACGCACAACCAATCACGCAAATATGCTATATGCCTACATAACATAAATACACACCTCAACACACATGCAGGACATGCACGCAAGCAAGAATGCATGGTTTCGGGAGGGAAGTCGGCGGTTAAGGAAGGGTTAATCTCGACTGGCTTTGGGTGTTGGCAAGGGGCGGCACAGCAGCTGGGTTTGGATGGCAGCAGGTCGGAGGCTTGGCGTGGTTTGGGCTCGGCAATTTGGCGTGATAGCTTGGCTCGTCGGGGTGATGGATATGTGGCGGAGTGGCTTAGCGGGTCATCAATGCATTGCAACGGGAGGCTTGGACTTGCATGGGTTTTGGGAAGGGCGGAAAGCTCGAAATAATGAAAGGTGAGATGGGTAAGAGACGTAAAGGAAAGAATGGTTTTAATATTTAAATAAAACTAAGGCTTCGGAAGTATGAAATAACCGAATGTTTTTTTTCCATAAAAATAAAATAAGCAGTTTTGGAAATGAAACAATAAAGGAACAATAAAGGAATGGCTGACTTTGAAAAGAAAATAAACATTAATGCTTTTAGGAACGCATAACACCAACAAAAAGTTGGGAAGTTTAACATGCATTGAAATTAAAAGTAACGTGCATGGAGAGATGGGAATGGTTTGGAGACCAAAAAGCAATAAGCATGCATGAAACGACTTTGGAAAATGGACATAATTGCAAGACATGAAAAAGGATGCATGGTATTAACGTGCATGCATTTTGCTTTTGGAAAAGTGAAAGGAATGCATACTTATGTACATAAATTGTCCAATTTGAGAAAAAAAAAATTATTCGGGTGATTTAATAAAATAAAAAAAAACGATTTTATAGACCCGAAATATCAAGAAAAATATGAGGGATCCGAATATGGACACTTCGAAATCAAATGGCTTTGTTTCAAAAATGAACTGCACAGCCTTTTGGCAATTTCAGCACGAACCATGCACTGAAACGGACAAACGAATATACTTTGGAAATTAGCGTGACGAGACGGACACAACGATATATAATTTGCAATGTCAGGATGCTCCGTTCAAAATGGCATTACGGACCCCTTTTAAAAGGAAAAATGACACGAGAGAACAATTAAACGGAGGTCAAAACGTCCGAATTTTACGAAACGAATTTTACCATTGGATTCGTGACAACGAATAGAATATTTCTCATATTTGTCCGAACTGGTTTCAGAGAGATTACAAAATCATTAAAATTTGAACTAATATGCGCAGCTTTGCACTGAAAATTGCGCGATCGACAAACATTCAAATTTTCCGACGAAATTAATTTCTACACTCTGTCTGGCTAGACGAATCTCAAATATTTTTTTTTGAATTTTTATTTTTATATTACATTTTCATTTTTATTTGAGATATATCGATTGCCGCTACCGCAAATAATCGTCAAAAACTGATTCAAACGTAGTGACTAAAATTTAACGTTTTCAATATAAAATTATTTAAATCACTTCTAAATGAAAATAGCAAAATATTAAAGATAAAATTTTCATTATAAATCAATTTCATGTTTTAATTTTCCTAAATAAATTCAAATTCAACTGAATAAACACAATTTAATTTATATAACAAATAAGATCAAAATTGAAAATATAATTATAATATATTCATATTAAATCAAATTCATTCGTTATATAAAAACCAAAATAAATTTAGTTTTTAATTCAAAATCAAAATAGTTATAAAAATACAAACAAACTGATTTTTAAACTAATAAAATAATTCAAAATCAAAATTTAAATTAAATAAACAAATAAATATACACTTAAAATTCCGGGTTGTTATAGATATAAATATCGTTCACGTCAAAATGGCGTGAATCTAATCAACACGGCTTTATATATTTAAATATTTTCGTGTCCATCCCGAATCGGACATCAAACTCAGATTTTGATCTTTTACTGAATATTATTTTAAAATATTCGTTATTTTAAAATATTCGTTATTTTTGAACTGGAATCAGACATTGTCAATTACCATATAATGTTATTTAAATGGATTTCATACAACACATGTACACAACAATAATCAAAATCAATCAACCATCATCCAGAGTGCATTACACAACTAAATAAGCAGTAAATATAAATAATTAACACTTACAATAGCCTATCAACCCATCGATTGACATACAACTAAATATTGGGATTAGTGTATGTCCAATATCATCCCAAAACCTGCGTGGGGTTGCAATCAACAAATAATGAATTTTATTTATGCAGCTGGGCGATGTGTAAAATTTATCGCCCCAATCAATATCCGTCAAATGTGTGTACATAGACAAATCGTCCGATTTGTTTATGAATATTTATTTAATTCATAGACACGTTAAAAATTATATTTTTAACGATAAATTATTTATTTCAACGCATGAATATTTTATTTATTCCATTCCACATCACAATCAATTTTCACAACACAATCAAATCAAACAAGTCGTCCATGGTTTGTGGACAATGGGTGTCGGGTGCTGCTAAGCACCGTTTGCATCCTAGTATATATTTTAACTAGGAAATAAAATTAAAGTGAGTAGTTCTCACCTTTGGGATCCACTCCGCCGTTCTTTGATTGTCGATCTATATCGCATACCTAAGTTAAAAATCATATTTTTAACCAATCAATAAATATTTCTTTGTATGATTATTTTATAAATAACATACATAGGCTAAAAATTATATTTTTATCTTTCTAAAAATAATTTCATATTTTTATAACAACGCTACATAGATAAAAATCACATTTTTATACATCTACTATATAGATAAAATCAGCCTTTACTTTGTTATTTTCCATATAAAAATCTAATCTTTATACTATGTTCTTTCGTTTAAAATATTATATTTTTAAACCAATGCGAATTCATATTCGAAGTTACATTTTTTTCTATCTTACATTTCATATACAAATCATACCTTTTCTTATTTAAAAATCTCACCTTTTCATATTTAAAAATCTCACCTTTTATTATAATTAAAAATTCAAATCTTTATACATTTCAAAATCAAATCTTTTTCTATTTCAAAATCAAATCTTTTTCTATTTTAAAATCAAATATTTTTATATTTCAAAATAAAATCTTTTTCTATTACTACCTATGATAAAAATCGAATTTTTATTCTCATGTAATCTATATAAAAATTACATTTTTACACCATGCTAATATATAAAAAGAAAGTAGTTTTAATACAGTATTATTTCATTAAAAAAATCATATTTTTGGTCACCTAGATAAATAAAAAATAGGAATAAAACTTATCGGCGGAGAAAGAGGGGTCCTTGGTCGGAAAGGGAAGCGGGGAACGGGCAACGCCGTCGTTTGTGGTGGCAGGGGAAACCATCGGCGGTCGCTGGCGAACTGCAAGGGGGTGGCGGCTAGGGTTTTTCATGGGGTAGCGGGGTTTTGTGCGGATTCATTGGAAAGATATTTTCAACTGGGCATAACTTTTTATTCCCGTCATGAAATTTTAATTCCTCGGATTCATTGGAAAGATATTTTCAAATAGATTCTAGTATTTTTGGTTTCATTAAAATCCGGTTTATTTTGAATCCTGTACATTCATTTGAAATTTGAAATCGTATTTTCAAACTACCATGCCATTTTCAATTCCTTTTATAATTAAAATAAATATTTATATTCTAACTTCGATTCAAATAAATATATATATGTTCTAACTCTATTCAAAATAAATTTCTAGTCTCTATTATTTAAAATAATTCACTTTAAATATTCAAAATTCATTAAAATTGCCGAAATAAAAATTTTAAATTGGTTCTGATTTTCCAGGTTGTTATAGTAAACCCTAAATCATCTTCCATTCAAATGGAAACTTCGCGGAATTCATAACAGTATATAATCGATATAAATTTCCGTATCAAATCAATACTATAAATGGAATAACGACAAAGCCTTTTAAATTCCATATATAGTAACAGTCTTCCTTTATAGAAGCTCATCTCGATTATTACCGATTGAATTCCATTCAATTCCAATTTAATATATTACGTTGGAAAACTTTACTTTGGAAAATTTTCCATTAAATCTTAATGAAAAGATTTATAAATTCCAAATCATAACTTCATTGTTAATTAGGTTAAAGAATGAATGTTATTTAAAACATTGTTCACTATAAACCCCAAATCCAATTCAATTCCAATTAAATTAATTAATTAGTAAACGTCTCTAAATTTTAATTAAAAGATTTATTCTTTTCTCAATTGGGTTTAAGAACAGTGTTAATGAAGATACCATTTATGGCAAACCCAAAATCCAATTTGATACTGAATACAAGGCTTTGAACAAAAATTAAATCGACTTATATTCAATAACAAATTCTGAAACTAACAGATATCGCATTGGGAATAATGATATTTATATCTTTCGAATTCCTCAAAAATATCCGTATAATCATGGAATCCAATATCGAAATAATCCGAAGATTATTACCATTCAAATCCATTCCAATTCATACATTGGAAAAATTCAGGTTATACTAAAACCATTTCAATCCCATTTATTATTTTTAAAAGTAATTGGATTATTATTCTTGTTATTAACTAGTTAATTTCGATAAAAATATATTTTATCTTTTCAAATTTGGAAATTTTCATCCAAAATCTTTCCAAATCATTTATATGATTTTACACAATTTTCCCGTATTATTAATAATTTTATTAAGGCCATTACAGTCGGTTTCCCATAACGGCCAGCGAACTGCATCCATAGCGGCCTTTTCTGAAATAGATTTGGACATAATTTGAAATCCAATCGTTCAAATTTAAATCTATTATGTTCATTGGAAAGATCTTTTCGATACGAACCCAACGGTTCCAGTTTTAGGAGATTCCGACGTCGGATCTCTTGTTACATCAATTTGAAGTCAATGGTCGAAATTGAGAACAATCGCTGCGCGGCTCGTTCTATTCAGGCCATTAAATATATATACTATATATATCATCGATTTCAATTTAAAACGTATTTTATAAATTCATTTTAAAAACGATTCCAACTTCCATTTCAATTTTAAATCAAAATTGAGTATCCAACATATAGTTAAAAATTATATTTTTAACCATCCAATAATTATTTCATTACATGACAATTTTATCCATTTCATATTTAGGCTAAAATTAATATTTTTTGTGAACAAATATATATTTCGTTACATGACCATTTTATATATCGCATATATAAGCTAAAATTAATATTTTTAGCGAAAAAATATTTATTCCATTGCACGACCATTTTAAATATCGCATATATAAGCTAAAAATTATATTTTTAACAATCCAATGATTATTCCATTACATGCCAATTTTATATATCTCATATATGTGTTAAAAATAATATTTTAACAAACCAATAATTATTTCAATACACGACCATTTTATATATCGCATATATAAGCTAAAAATTGTATATTAACAATCCAATAATTAGTCCATTACCTAAGAATTTTATATATCGCATATACATGTTAAAAATTATATTTTTAACAATCCAATAATTATTCCATTACATGACCATTTTATATATCTCATATGTATGATTCATACAACGCCTATACATTTTTCATACAACATATATATATTTTTCACATCGCATATATATATATATATATATATATGTATGTATATATATATATATTATTCACATCACATATATATATTTATTTATTTTTCACATCGCATATATATATTATTCACATCGCATATATATAATTTTCACATCATATATACATATATATATATATATATATATATTTCACATTACATATTTATATATATATAATTTTCACATCGCATATATATATATATATATATATATCACATCGCATATGTATAATTACTCAACAATCAAATGCCATTTACGGCGCCACAAGTGTCCATCTGCGGAGTATGAAATGCGAGTGTCGCTAATATCCGCACATTGCTTATATTTTCAATGATTTGTGTGAATTCGTGTGCTGAACTCCATATAATAGATAAAATCAAAACTGGCAATTTCTATACATTTACAGTTATAAAATAAATAAATTAATTTTTTGAAAACGGGTAAACCGCCTCGTTAAAAACCTGAACTAGATACCAGCGTGATACCTAGACATGAAAAAAGAGTGCGGTGTTTTATTGATAACACATCAATAAAAATACAGAAGTCTATACAAAGGGCAAGCCAATCAACAAATATTACAAGATGCCTATACCCAATAATCAATCTCAAAGCCATAAAAAGAAAATCCCATAACAGCCCAACGGCAATAAATAAAGATATCAGCTTCTCCACGTGTTGAGATGAGAACATCATTTGATACATCTTCTCTGAAAATTAGGGCAGAACTGATTTCCTTCCCCAAATTGAGATCCAAAGACCGCTTCCAATTACCCTTTGTCAAAGCTCTCTATGCCCCAATGTTTCACCTCTGCAACTCACCTCTTCTTCCTTGATTTCATAAGTAAGTATTTTACATCCAGTTCAAGTAAATCCCATCGTCGATATTTTGTATTTTGCTGATTATTGTGCATGCGATTGTTTCTTTCCATCCAGATATGGTAAATTGTAGATACCAGACAGCAAAAGGCCACATCTTGCTTGAAGTCTGCGGCAATGAATGTAATTTTCAGAAATTCCACTTCATCTTCGAGCAGTAGTGGGCTATCAGTGGATAACAGCACTCCAATTTTCTGTCTGTATCCTGTCCACAGGTAGGCTGAGTAAGTGCACTTAAAAAACAAATGATTTTTATTCTCCTGTTGCTTATTACATAGAACGCATGTTGGGTCAATTTCAAATCCCCAACTAATCATAATGTCCTTCGCACTAAGACGGTTTAAATTGCTTTATAGGCGCAAACAGACATTTTAGGACTGTTAATTTTATGCCAAATAACCTTACACCATTAAAGATATGGTTTATGTTCCCGAGATATGTCCCAAGCAGATTGAAATGTAAAACCATTAGCAATACCATTCCATCTCCAGTAATCCTTATTATTATTAGAATGTATCTTTAATTCTCTAATTTGTGTAGCTAGCAGTCTTGTAACTGGAAGAATGTTGGGATTAAACACCCCATCCTGTATGATGGAATTAACACATAAGGTATCACCTCCAAATAGATCCACGTTGTCCCAACCAAGAATGTTCACCATCGTATTACTGTTAATCTAGGGATCGAACCAAAGCAATGTATCTCGACCATCGACTATGCATCTATTAATACATTGAAGACTTAGGTTTCTATGTCTGAAAATAGGTTTCCAGGTACAAGAACTATTATTATCGATCCCCATTGCCCAGAAAAAATTGTCCCTGTAATATCTTTTGACCATCCATTTTTTGCACATACTCTTGCCGTTTACAAAATTCCATAGAAGTTTTAAAACAGCCGCAACTTTAATATCTTTAAAATTCCTTAAACCAACACCCCCTCCTCCTTGGGAGAAAATAACGTATCCCAAGCAATTTTGTGTTTTTTCCAGCCCAATTGGAGTTAGCACATAATTTGTTAATTTTTTTGATAGTTGCTTCTTGGATTTGATACGTTAGCATCCAATAAAGCACCAGAGGGCTAATGACAGACTTAATTAATTCAATCTTACCTGCCATCGAGAGAAGTCTATTATCCGAGCTGTCCATTTTCTTTTGAATTCTATCTATAAGTTCTCCACAGTCCAAAAAGTGTAGACAGTTGTGAGACAGCGGCACCCCCAAATACTTGACTGGAAGTACACGTTCTTTCATGTTCAGTTCTTGTAAATTTTGATTTTTATTGTTCACCCCCTACTGAAAAAACTTTCGACTTTGAATTATTAATTTTAAGACCTGCATACATACTCATTTTGTCAAGAATCATTTTGACTGTTTCCACTCCCTTCATTATTGAATTACAGAATATCATCAAGTCATCCGCATAAACAGGATGTGTTATTTTGGGATCCTCCTTATAAATGGGTTGTAAGTGATTAGCTTCCAGTGCCTTGCATATCATAATCGAGAAAACCTCCATAGCAATACAAAAAAGATACGGTGAAAGTGGGTCCCCTTGTCTAAGACACCTATTGCTGAAAATAAAACCTTTTGGACTGCCTTATGACAAAATGGAAAATGTAGGAGTTGTTATGCAAGTTCTAATGATTTTAATCATTTGTGTCGGGAATCCCATAATCCGAATCATGTGACAAATAAAATTCCTGTTTATCATGTCGTAGGCTTTTTGAAGATCAATTTTAATGCGCAATTTACCGCTACCTTTCCTGCTGAAAAATCTGATCTGTTCATGAGCCAAAAGAAAATTCTCTGCAATATATCTTCCTGGAATAAAAGCCGGCTGTTTCTCCGATACCAAGTGTTTCAGGTATGGCCTTGTCCTGTTGTTAATGACTTTCGATATAATTTTATAGATAACATTACAACAGGCAATAGGTCTATAGTCAGAGATACTTCTAGGATTATCATTTTTTGGTATAAGAGTAAGAAAAGTGTGATTTATACCCTTTTCAATTTTCCCAGTTCTGAAAACTTCTTGCACCACTTCCAAAATTCCATATTTAGATAATCCCAATGAAATTTGTAGAATTTTGAAGTGAATCCATCCGGTCCCGGCCTTTTTTCATCCGGAATCGAAAATGTAGCTTTGTGAACTTCTTCTAAAGTAATACATGAAGGGAGATGTCTTCTACCCCTCTCATTTATTATAAATCTGCAATTAATACTGGGGAAATTATCATTCATTTGGAGCTCAGAATTATAAATATCATTAAAGTATTGAACAACTTCCCTTTCAAAACTATCCTCGTCAACAGAGTTATCCCCATTGTTCCTGAACAGGTTGCTCCAGTTATTAATGCGTCTCCACATCGACACTTTGGCATGAAAAAATTTACTGCCTGAGTCACCATGAGTAAGCCAGTTTATTTTTGCCTTCTATTTAGCCGTCTTCATATCTATATAGCTTTGCTCCTTCCAATCATTATATGCCTCACTTAACACGTCATACATTTTCATGTCTTCTTGGTGGTTTTCAATATCTGCAAGAATTCTGTTATATCTCTTTTCCAACATCATAAGCAAATCTCCATCCTTAAAACTATTGTAGTTCCAATTCCTGAGATAAAACTTGGTCAATTTAAGGAATTGTTGGAATTTGTAGATTTTTGAACCTGAGTGTTAGAGAGAGCAGAAATATACGTCACCATTTCCATAGTGTCTTTATATCCATATTTATAGCACCGAGTATTTACAAATCATAACAGTATGTTTCTAATACGTTGAACTTTTGACTTGAACCTTACACAGATGGGAATGTGGTCACTCACGGGGTTTGCCATCCCATAAGCAGATAAATCTGGAAAATTGTCCAAAAGGAGGTAATTACAAAAAATATTATCTATTTTAGTAGCCATACCTTTTTTCGCCAAGTATATTTGAAGCCCAATATAGGAATATTCATCAGACCAGAGGTAGCAATGCAATCCAGCAGACCTGAAATGTGCCTAAAAGGTACACTAGCTCCTCCTTTTTTATCCTTCTTAGACAAAATGTTGTTGAAATCCCCTAAAAATAACAAAGGAATATTCACACTTGTAGATTCTTTAGCAATATCACATCATAATCTCTCACGGTCCAGCAAAAAATTACTAGCGTATATGAAAGTGAGTTTGCAGCGAAACCCTCCTGAGTTATTCACCGAGATAGAAATGTGTTGGGATGACATGGAATCAATGCTAACAGACCAACATTTAGCATCCCATAGAATTAAAATGCGACCTTTACTGCCACAACAATTATTATCAGCAAACTTCCACTTATCTTTTGTGTACACATGCATCTTGTTTATCATATCATCGCTTAGCTTATTTTCAAGTAGACCCACCATCGACGGCCTAACTTTATTTAGGAATTTGAATACTTCAAATTGTTTATTTGGAGCATTCAGACACCCGACATTCCACGCTACGATATTCATTTAATCTTGCTCTTGTTCCTTGTCGCAACTTTAGGAGGAGCATGTTGATTTAATTTGGGATTTCTTCGTTTTGCTTGTATATTAATATTTTCCAGATCATCCTTGAAACTGCTGGTTTCCTCAATATTTTGTGAAACATGTATTTCTTTTACAGGTTGATTGTCCTCTGTACTGTTATCATCATTTGCTAGATGCTCTGCAATTTTATCGTCGTCTGACTTAGACCAGTCCTCTTCAAAGCCTTCAACAGTATTCTCTAGATTGACAGTAGCGACAATGTTACTCTCTTCAGTTCCAGTCGAAGCCGAATATGGGATAATTGGAGCTCGCACCTTGTCTCCTGTAGCAGTCATATTATGTTCATTATAATTTGTTGCGTTCCCGTTTGCAACATTGCTAGTAACATGTGGATTTATGGTTATTTGTTGTGTACTATCCTTTGCTGTAACTCTTTCATTTGTAGCATCTGAACTTGTAATATTCTCTGTTTGGTTATCAACGCATGTATTATTATTCATGATGGTAATATTTTGGTCTAGTGAGTCAAGTATATGATTGTTTCCTTCATTTACAAGTTCTGGACTAACATGTTCCATCCCCTGATTGTTAAGAGTAACTATATTTGCCTCATCTCCATCTACATTTATTATGCCAATTGCATCTGTATCATTCACGTTAATGGGTGGAATAATATTATCATCCCACTTAACATTCTCATAAGATTGGGTATTGTCATCTTCATGTTCTGTATTAATCATGTCTTCATCGGTAACTCCAGATTTACGAACCCAATTCTCTTTTGCTTTTGCTTTAATTTGAGTACTATTGTGTCCAAACACTCCACGCACTTTGCATCTCATCAGTTTGTAAGGGTATTCGACTTTTACTTTTAACTCTTCTCCAGTATGCAGGATCACATCTACCTCGCTAGGAAACTATGTAATTCAGATCTACATAATTATTGCTCATCGATTGTCCAGTCCCACAGGAAGCTGCTTGCGTCCAAGATCTGGACCACCCTTCCGCTGCATCTTCCGCCAACCTCACCCAATTGATATTAGAGCGATGATACTGTTGACCATTAGATCCAGTTCGGCTGTGTGCCCCCCTTATTCTGAGGTCTAGGGGGACAAACCGCCACGTGGGCAGTACTTTGAAGATCTGTCGATCCCCCGTCACCCCTCAGATCAGTCGCTGTACGTTGTGAAGACGTCCTAATCGGTCTTCCTCACCTGCCAGTTTCTATCCAGTTATCGTTCCTAGCTAATGATTCGGTCGGCCCATCTCCCCACGCAATTTCCTTCCCAGGCCTCTGATCGGGAGGTCTACCATTATTGTCATTCACTCTTATCGCGTCTGCCATTAATTTCGTGGAAGCCGTATTGAATTAAAATAAATTAAATAACTATACAAAATTTTAGTGAGAGAATACTCACTTTGGTTTCCACTCCGTCAGTCTTTAATTATGAATTTTTGTACCATTTAGATTTAAATTCGCCTCAAATTCTAATTTGATCCGTTCCCATTCTGGTTAGTTCCATGTTGTAGTGTTTTTCAACACGATTCCAACGCAATTGAAATTATCATATTTCGACCTCGTATGAAGAAGATATGGCATTATATATATTAATTACATAAATGAAATAATTAAATTAATTAATTTTCCATAGTTACCCTCATTATCTCCTAATCCCTCTTCCTCTTCTATCTGTAACGTGACAAAAAAATATCGACCCATTTCTCGTCACAAAGCTTCACGTTGCACCCCCTCCTCGAGCCGTCAAAGCTCGATCCTTCGTCGCACCTAGAAGAGCGTCATGCCGCCGTCCTTTGCTGGTGCCAGCATGGCACTCCGTGGCCCATCGGCCAAGAAAACCGCACCCAAACGCGCATGCTTCAAACCCAAAAAATCGAGGAAGATAAAGCTCCATTTTCGATCACAGCCACATCAACTTGAAGATCTTGAATCCTTCTTTGATTTTCGTTTAGGAAGTAGGATTTAACTCGAAACCATTAGAGAGATTTCGAGGATTCAATTTCTGAGAATTTTGGCCTTTCATTTGAATACAGGTGTCAGCGGATAATGAAATAGAGAATTAGGGTTTTCTCTTGTATTTACATATATATCTAATAATTAATTAATTCCAAAAATTCATGTTCATCAGTCTGAACTCCAAATCAAACCCAACGACTGTCGCCCCTAGCTAAATACCAACATTCTGGACACAATGTGATATGTTTCGTAAGCCAATTCGACTATTTTGAGTAGTTTTTATCAAAATAAAAATATAAATTAATACAATAGTCGATATTGAATTCCAACGTACATTTTAATTTACCGGGGCCATATACTGACTCCAAAAATTACGGAAAAGTAAATCTAGCTATATTTTTATGATACAGTCCTAAAAAAACTAATTTTGTCCAATTTGGAGGCCGTTTGAAAAATTGCCCTTTTTCAAGTCGATTAAATTTAAACTAAAATTGCAAACACGTTTAAATTTACTGCGCTCACAAATTAATTCCAAAAATTATGAAATTTTAATCCTAACTATTATTTGGCATTCCGGATCCAATAAAAGTGGTTTCGTTGAAAACGGAGGTCGTTTGCAAAATGGCTATTTTTAAGGGCTATATATTATGTTAAAATATATACAAATTCTATAGCGACTATTCTACTTTTTAAAGTGGACATAACTTTCAATTTATAAAGTGAAATCCCAATTTCATACATTCGTTAGAAAGATATAGTTAAACAGATTCTAACGTTTCTGGTTTTACAGAAATCCGATTTATATTGGATTTTGTACATTCATTTGAAATTTAAAATCAAATTTTCAAATTACCACGCTATTTCAGGTTCATTTTAATTGAAAATAAATTTAGACATTCTAATTTCAATTTAAATAAAATTTTAATCATTTTTATTTAAAATAAATCATTTTAATCATTTTTATTTAAAATAAATCATTTTAATCTTCAAAACCAATTAAAATAGCTAAAATAAAAAATTTAAATTGGTTCAGAAATTCCGGGTTGTTACGTAAACTATCATGGCCATTCTAGGTCCAAAATCACAAAAATTGCAGCATGGATTTGTAGTTGTGAAATACACATGTTGGAGATGATTGGGGATCTATTTGAAGTCAGTTGGATTTAATTCGAATTGAACGATCAATTTAAATTTAAAGTCGGAATGGATAGCAAAATAAAAAAATCTCGGTGAGAAATTCTCACTCAGAAATTTAGTAACTTTATTTTATCATTAAAAATAAATTGTTGGATGGATTTATTAGTTGTTATCAGTTGTGATTATTATATATTAGTTATTTTGGCTTGTTGTTTGTGGCTATATATACATACATATATATATATATATATACACGTATATTTATGGTTGGATATTTCCCGCAGTACCATCAGCGGATGCCTACAGTATCATTAGTGGATGACCATATGCACCCCACAATATGATAGCGGATGACCTTCTATACCATGATATCCTGCCTCGAAGCAGGATGGGTATTATTTATGTTGACTAACGTTTGTGGATGCAGGAAAACGGGTTCGGGGGATCCAACTGGATTCTTCAAAAATATTATTATTCGTTTGTTTTCATATATATTGTCATATATGATGTGTTAGAAAACCTAAGATTAATAATAGGGTGTTTTTGAATGTTTAAATGTCACCAGGCCTAAATGTTGAATTATAAAAATATCGTGAAAAGGAAGTTTTGAGATTTAAATGAGAAAATCTATATTTTTTTTTAAAATTGAATTTGAATTTAAATGGGCTATAAAGATATTAACTTGTTTTGAATAAATGAAACAAGTGTTAAATTTATAAACGATGTTTATAAATTAGATAATATAAGAAATTGAAGTGGTGAATTTATATAAGATGTTTATAAATTAGATAATACTGGAAATTGAAGTAAATTTATAAAGGGTGTTTATTAATAAATTGGAATGATTTTAGTTAGATAATGTAGGGAATTGAAGTGAATGTATAAACGGTTTTATAAATGAAATGCAAAAATTAACATTTGGATTATTTGAGAAGTATAAAATTCAGATGGAATTTAAAAAGGAAATTGAAATTTAGTTTTAAAGAGAAACGATATTCAGAATGTAAATTGAATTAAAATAAATCCATATGGATTTATGATTTGAATTCGATTAGATCAAATTTATTGAAATAATTATTTTCAAATAAAATATTAGGATTATATTAAATAGAAGTTTAGATTTTAAATATGAAAATGGATTCACTGTTTATATATATGTGCATATAAGTTATAATAAATAAAAATTTCAGAATAGGAATTGGGCTTCAAATTGATTAGAAATGGAAACTTGTTTTAAACTATAAAACAAGGAAGATAAATTTATTAACGATGTTTATAAATTAAGTGAGATAATTATCGTTGGATAATTTGAAATAATAAATTTAAATATAAATTTAAAGTGAATTGGGAAGTGTTTTGAAACAAAACAATTAATTATATTTTGGAATTCAAAATATAAACCGAATTGTGATAAATCTAAGGATATATAATTAGAATTTGATTATATCGAATTTCATAAATAATTTTATTTATAAATGAATTGTAATTTAGTAAATAAGATGGAGTTATAAATAAATTTATAACCGAGTAATGGAATAATTGACAATTTAGGATAATCGGAAATATTAAGTTGAATTGGGAAAATTAGTTTTATATATATTAAAATACATTAGTTTGGAGTTGAAATTTATTTATAAATGAAGTTTAAATGTTTATATTTAAATATAATTATAACAAGCTTGTCGCGGCGCAGTAGTTCATAAATTTTCATTTCGAATTTCAATTGACTATATAGAGCTCAATTTAAGTTGGAATTCTTTGAAGCAAGAATCAACAGGGTCGATTTGATAATATCTATTACTTATACTGGAAAACAGAAACCAAGACGTTTAGGTAGCGACATCTGTCCTTTTTTAATCAAAATAAAATAAAAACACAACCGTCTCTTTCATTCGTAATACTATATTTCCCCTAATTCACGTTCCCTTTCACAACATCCGTCACCATCCTGGCCAACCGTGCAAAAATCCACTACTTTCCACCATCACATTTCATGTCCTCTAATCTTTCCACAAGATTGTGTACGTCGACGTTACTCCTGCGCCGCCTTAGCAATGATTTTGACAATTAGGGTTTACCAGGTTAGTAGTTTTTACTACTTGGGCTAATTTTGGGACTCTGCAATTCATTACATGTAAACGCAATTTATGGCAGTTCTAACCTGATTGAGCTCCTCACGTTATAATTGTGAATTTAGTTTTTCTATTTCCATTGTAATATTTTTCTGCTTGAAAACAAAATTGAAAAATATTGAGCATTTTTTATATGCTTCTCTTTGCAAGCGAGACACCTTAAGTGATTGCAAGTGACAAGGGGATCAATGTTATTTTCCAATCAAACAGTTTAAGAAACAACTTCATCGATAGAACACGGGGTTAGTATTCTTAGGTTTCTTCAATATTGTTTTATTTCGAAACAGTTAGGTATGTACTCCAATATATATTATGTGATATTTCTTTTGTTGTGGTTGCGTATCAACTGGAACTTAAAATTTGATAATATTAACGCTCTTACACAACAAAAATCAAGTTCCCTTTGTCCATTTCCTTAGTTTGGAAAAGCTTAACGCATATGTTGATACTAATTCTTATGCGCAGAATAAAACAGTTTTTTCCTTTCAAAAACTAAAACAGAAATAAACCTTCTATTTATGCTTTTAGGAGATCTAAAATGTTACTCCTCCACTTTCTGTCCATGTTAACTCTGACACAGAGAATGCAAAAAAATTCATATGCGATTGCTTGGGAGTTTAGCAAACCCGAAATTGCTATGCTGGCAACATAATAGGAAGGTTTTTCGAGTTGACTGATTTTTTGTTTACTGATTTGTTGCTCTACAAAACCCAAGTTATGCTATTCTATTAGCATATTTGAAAAGTTTTTCAGTTGATTGATTTTCACACGCACACACACACTCTAATGTGAAGAAATGAAGATCTAAGAGACATCTATGTATAACACTAAGTAGCATTTCTTCTGAATGAAAACAATGAATATTATAATGTATGATTTAATTTTGCTGTTTTCACCAAGAAGACATTTTCAACACCAAAAGAGAATGCAAGCGTCAACCAT
The DNA here is from genome assembly GCA_030737875.1 of Allium sativum. Classification (NCBI taxonomy): domain Eukaryota; kingdom Viridiplantae; phylum Streptophyta; class Magnoliopsida; order Asparagales; family Amaryllidaceae; genus Allium; species Allium sativum. The sequence continues at coordinate 660,687,467 of CM060918.1, read as the reverse complement.
AAGAGTGAACAGGAACATTAGCACAGTTAGTGCTCATAACAAGTTTTAGTAGACCTAGCTTACTATGGAATAGATATATTTCGGTTTAAATTAAGCTGTCCATGACAAAGTTGAATAATATCGTTAAGGGATGCATTGCAAACAGTATATACAAGAATGGGAACATGAAACCTTGCTGTTTTGTTAACATGTCACCTTCGTAATTTATATTTTGTGATATCTTTTTCATCATAGAATACAAAGACATGTAACTTACAATTTGTTATTTATCTCAGGAAATCAAGTAGGATGATAATGTAAGCTGAACAGCGGAGCAGACACTTATAAGTCTTGGTAAGTAATTAATCTATGTCACTTTTCTTATGAACCTATTCGTACTCCATTTTTGCCTACTGTAATTATTCTTTAACACGATTTTTATTGTGGATTTCATAAAAAAAATTGCTCCATTTATTATTCCTTTCAATAATTTTCTTGCTTCAGTGATGTATTCTTTCAATTTTAAATGTTTATTTACATTATTAGCTCCCGTCACCATCATCCTCTTACATACATATATATACGTACGTACACACATATAGATACATACAGATATGTACATACATACATGTATTATAGGAGAGGAGTGGGGAACGGGGAGGCAAAAAGAAACTTTCAAAAAAAATTCGATTATTTCCACTTCTCACTAAATATCACGACATGGTTAATAAGGTTTAATATTGATCGGTCGTGATTCATATCGTGTCGATGTCAAGTTAACAGCATATCACAAATATTTTTTGTTTTGCTGTCCTATTTGATGGTCATGTTTCTTTTTCTAGGGGGGGGTGTGGGGCCGGGGATATTTTGTATAATTACTTCAACGCAGGTAACTCAATTACTAATACATGAAATTACTTTTTTTTTCCTCAATTTTTTTTTTTACATAATTCTATGTTTGACGCAATTACTATGTTCCATAGTTTGCTAATTATAAAGTTATATATTTAGTTAATTATAGTTTTAAACCAGTGATTAATTGTAGCATACTATAATTTATTACACCGATCAGTAATTAACGTATACATTACTTGCCTATATTATTTACTAACGAGGTGTGATTATACAGGTTTGATTTTTAAAAATAATGTTATAAGGTGTACCTTATGTGGGTGTACTGTCTTGGTTTTATTTATTGTTAAGAACTTAACATAATATTTAACATTTCAAACAATGGTTGATTAAAACTGTAAATCAGTATGCACTTTTGTTTTCCACTTTACAATCATTAATTAACATGGACTAAATCCAGTTGTATATAGCTGGCACATCCAACTATTCACAGTTAGCATTACCCTAATCGTTGGGCATGTCACTGTGGTAATGGTCATTTATTACCTACTGTAGTGGTTAACTGTTTGTTTCTGTTATTTCTCCTTGATAATCTCATCTGCTGCTTGCTTCCTGTTTTTCAAGAACTAAAAAGACCATTCTTTTATCTCATACAGAATGCATATTTTTTAATAGTTACAAATTTAATACCAAAAGACGAGAATACCCTATACCCTTTTCGTCCTCATATCAAATATATTTTATGTTATGTTTTCCAAGGTAGTAATCTAGAACTTCCTTAGCTATTTTTGGGTTTTCGCAATTTAGTTAAATGTGGGTTGAAAAAGTTTTAAGCTGATTGGTGTCAACTGTGATAATTATGAATTTACAATTTTACTTTTGTTGTAATATTTATCGTTTTCAAAAAATATTAGCTATTTTTTTGGTCTATTTCTCTTTGCATTCGAACCGATTTGAATTACTTTAACTAAGTAAGGAGTCAATGATATTTTTAAATCAATAAATTTAACAAAAATTGGTTTGATAGAAGCAGGGTCAGTATTTGTAAGATTCTTCAGTGTTGTTATATTGTCAAACAGTTAGGTATGTATTTCGTTATATACTATGTGATATTTCTTCTGCTTTGTTTGTGTCTCAATTTATGATTTGGAGTGTGAAGTAGAAAATAAATTAACTTATATTTATTTTTGTACATTATTCACATCTACGTGTTTATGTTTGAATATGAATTTAAATCCCTGAAATGGAATAAAATATTTTGAATGCCGCTCATAATTACTTTAAGTTTATTTTACTCTTCATTGTCCTACCTTTCATTATCAGTAAATTGTAGTAGAAGCTGGAAAAAGAAATCAGATTCTTTAATTATGTTCACCTTTTCCTTTCCACATTTGTGTACTGTATAAGAAAATATGAGAGTACATGCATATGTTGTGCAACATTTCTGTTTCCACCTGACGTTAGATGGTTATATGAAACAGAGGGTTGTAACCAAAATCGTGGAAGATGATTAACGAATCATCACTTTTTTTTCCAATATCTTACCAGCTGGAGTTGTTTAACATAAAATTAGTTTACAGAAATTATGTATTTAACTGCTATCCGTACTAAGATGGTAATTTTTTTAAATTCCTTCTTACAAAACACGTATAACGGTCTGACTGTATTAGCTTTCATAGATTGTTTTTGCGAGTAAATTACCATAAGTTTTTCATTATACCACGTCTTTAGCTCTGGAAAATATGCATATTACGAGTTTGAGAAGCATATGGAATGAATTCTTAGGCTGTTTGTCGGTGATTATAGTGCAAAAATAATGTTGTACTACACCTTTACCTGGGAATTATCATTGCTTCCGTGTTGGAACTGCAATCTTTTACTTCTATTACTTACATAAGAAAGGAAAATCCACACTCTAAATTTCTTACACATGCATATGTCCGTTTCTTTTTCATATTTTCAAGGCTCAAATGTTGAGACAGTTGTAATTATCATCTTTTATCGCATCATAATCCTCACACTTTTCTCTTTGTCATTTCTACTCCATGTTTTATATGAATACACATTAAGTAAAATAGTTACCTATGCTGTCCTACGGAATAACTAGCCGCAATCTACTAGAAGAAGACTTAATACCAATTATGAAGGTGAAAGTCATGCCACTTCAATGGAGGCGCCCTTCTCCACTGGAGGGGGTTCACACCTTATCAATTCATAATCTGAAACTATGTCTCCTTTCACGGTGCCCATTTCCCCTACTTTTCCCATTATTTATTTATTTATTTATTTCTTCAAAATTTAGGATAATGGTATTACGGACTTGCTGATAAATTTCATTGACTTTGTGTGGACTCTTTGTTGATGTTGATAATCGTGGTTGGTAGATTTAATCTATTTAGGATACTGCATATGAAACGACAATGATATTTGTTGTAGTAAGTATAATTAAAATTGCAAATTTTTGCAGTTTATACTGTAATCATTGGATTACGACTAAGATGTCGATTTCTTTAGATGTAATGCAAGTAATTGTGAAAAACTAGATAAAATATATGAATTTCCCAGCTATTTTATTATTAAAGCAGTAACTGTTTCGATTGAAATATTCTATGATGTCAAAAATTGTGAGACTGGGAGTTTTTTTTTTAACAACTGTTCATATTATTTTCTACATTCTTATAATTCACGTTTTGTTTTGAAATTGGTACTTTATATACAAGTTATCAGATGACGCCCATAACCTTCCATTTTGACTACGTATATTTGTCTAATCAGTTTAACTCATTTGTTTTGTCTAATATACATTATTTTTTATGTGCTGTTACTATTATCCATTCTTATGAATGGGTTCTGTACAATATATCTTCATTATGTGCCTATACAATTTTTCTTAATTTTCTTTCATGCTATAACTGTACATTTGTGATTCAAACTGGACTAATTAACGTTGAAAGATCTTCTTCAAGGATCATTAATCTGCAATTGTAATGTTAAAAACCATAAGATTATTTTATTTTTGTTTATTTTAATTTTATTACTAACTATTGAGGATGGAATGATAACACAATTTCGAAAACTAAATTTTGTAAATATCCCGATATTCTTTGGAAATACAAATAGGCATACTGGGCTATGTTAAAAGAGTTCTATGCTTGATTTGTATTAAATTTAATATGAAGTATCTTAATGCCTCCAACATCAATCTATATAATAAAATTCCTTGGTGGATAAAAAAAAGACAAAGGACGGTGGTGATTTATTAAGGATTACAGATATCAGATGCCTCCTACTCATCCACGTCATCAATTATCAAAAGACCACGATCTCCGTTAACTTCGAGTACACTTATTTCAAACCGCCCTACAAATTCATTCTGAAATGTCTCCACTACTCCACTCAGCATCATCCTTTCTTCAAATTCTTCTTCAAGAAAAATTGTAAACAAACTACATTATTCACCATCTTATAATACTTCATTCGCTGTTCAAATACTATTTCACTTATATTCCCAAAATTTTAGGTATTTCTTTCTATTTCATACGTGTTTCTTAATATTGGGAATAACAAAATATACTTCTTGACGTATTTGTGCTTTCTTTTTCAAAAATATGTTCCATTTAAGATTAACTTCTTTTGTTCAGTATATGATGTAACATCGACCAGCTTGCACATTTTTATCTCCAACTACCCACTCAATTATGCTTAATGCATAAAATCAATTTATATTTATGTAGATTACTTTATAGTGACACACTTTCGACAGCCATCACTACAATATTGCTATAATCTACATGTATGTTGCGTAGATGTTTTAGGAACTATTACGGAGCACCAAAATTTTCCCTTTAACAATATGTAGAAATATGAGTTTATCAATCGATGTTAAGCAATATTGATTTATTATTTATGAGAATTTTATATGAAACAAACCATTTCCTGTTATAATGCACATATTTTTGATTATATTGAGCTGTAATGGTTTACATATTTGTAATTTTGATTATTTGATTCAGTAGTTATATTGGAGAATTAGAAAACCAATAGAAGGAACTTAAAAGTGGAGCAAGTCAATATGTCAAAGATATACCACTCTATCTCCGACACATGTATGCTACTTTTGTTTTGTTCACTATTTATCACTACTTCCTGTTACTAAAATTATGTGGTTAAAGTGCAGTTAATGTTATAAACTTATAATATGAACCTTTTGTCATTGTTAACGTTTCGGTTTTGACAATTTGATTGTAGCTGAGTATCGCAAGTGAGTGGACAAACTGGCTAGCGCAGTCAGTTTCTTGGTGAGTAGAAGAACCTTTTTTCACTCTTGGTTTCGGTGAATAGGTAATTCAGAAATTCACGAAGGTCGCTATATTTAGTAATATATAAGTATTAGAGTAGGTAAATATTTTGATATTTACAACTAAAAAATGGGTTTTATTCCCTTCATTTATTCAGTCTTTTATAATTAGATTCACTAATTTTAGTGAAAATTGGTATTCTGTTCTAATGTTTATGTAAAACACGTTGTTAGAATCTAAGGATCTGGTGCTTAAAACACTTCTTTATTTACAGAAGGTGTGTTCAGGTTTAAAATATTATTTCACATGCATGAGGACTGACCAATGTTGTGTGCTGTATCATGTAATACAGTGACATCAGTCGTAAAATAAGATAGTTGCACCTGACTTAGATTCTTCCTGCACTTTTCTGTTATTCAGTTATTTATGTATTAATCCTTTATATTATCCTTTTTGTGTGGATTTTAAATTGTACAGTTGCAGCTTTGCATTTGGTAATTGTTAGCATTTGTGAAGGAAACAAGAGTGGAAAAATGATTTTCTTTTCAGGTTCTTCTTCTGATTTTTCTTCCTACAGGACTTGATTACTTCAAGTTTCAACAACAGTAGTGTTTCTTTTATTTCCTAATACTTTATTCTTAATGTATCAAAGTAGGTACTGAACAGATTCATTTCATAAGAAAAGTAGGCGAGTAACAATGATAAGTCAAAATTAGGAGGCACCGTGACTAGGAATGAACTATGAAACACAAATAACATCAGGTGAGCACATTTCACAATTATACGTCCTTTTATAAGAGAATAAATAGCTATTTACTGATTATGTTCGTATTTTTATTAATTTTTCTTATTATATTCAGGCTTCTTTGAAACTTTTATAGTTTATGGATTTCATTTTCCAGAGATGCTTTCAATTTGAATAACCTTGAAGTTTTTGTCTTATCGTTTTATAATTATTGATTTAACTTCTTCCATTTGTTAGTAACGTAATTGGATGTACCATATTTACTATAGGTAGAAAAAATCTTTTCACTTATTTGCATAGAATTAAAAGTTGAAATTGGACAAAAAAGAATTGCTTATTTGAATGTTTTCACCATATGACAAAAAAATTGGTTTCTGTACTTTTTCTTTTTGATAAATGTAATCTTTTGCATTCATCTTTGGAATGCATGTGACCTTATAATTCACGGTATTTTTTATTATGGCATCTTTTTCATCTACTATTTTAGTTAACTTCATTATTTTTTTCACAACATTAGTCTTTACTGGATATGCATTTCCGGTCAGAGCCGGTTCTGGAGTTTAGCATGCCCAGTGCAATTTACCGAATGATGCCCCGTGTCGTTAAAAAAAATATAAAACATTGGACATCAGTTTGTAGTATATATTAAAATCTTTTACATGACCTTTTGCGATAAGTAAATCTCTCTTATTCCCATCGATGTGTAATATATATTTAGAAAAAAATTTATCGAAGACATGACCTTTATTTCAGTCAAAAACATTGGACTTCTATTTCATTTACTTTTGTTGTGATGAAATACTGCATTTTCTTTTAAATCGTTAATTAAATTGTTCGCTAGCATTATCAATTTTTACTCCATTGACAATACAAATTCCTTGATAATTATCATAAGATTGATTTGAACTATCAACAAGATTGGTCTTCCTGGGGAAATGTTTATTAGTAGTCCATCCTAATAATTCGTCAATATCTTCATTTCTTTTTTTCTTATTAATTCTTTTATTTTTAGATATTGAATACTTATATATACAACTACCAAGGCAAGGGCGTCCGACAAAATAAGACCTATGACCTCTTGCATACTACCCAACACCTTAACCAAATGGATCAAGGGTGCTTGTCTTCTATTATAATTTTCTGATGGTTGTTTTCATGAAAAAATTATATCTAGCTTTTATTTCTTCAATTTGAAAATACGATAAAATCCTAGGATTGGTTGAGATGATTTTTTCGTAAAGTTTTAAGCATAACTGGCATTTAGGAACCCAAATATCTGATGCTAAGTTAATATTCCTCTTCCTGTTCCCAGTACATAGGGCCTCAATAATTTTCTTTCATTTTCTATTTGAAATGAAGCAAAACACGGTTTCCTCGCAAACACCAGTTTACTTTTTCTTTCCAGAATCATTAATAGAACGTAAATCGATGCAAATCTAAAATAGAACTATCAGGCTACTTGCTCAAAAAATTGAAACCCATAAATTTACCGTCTTCTTCAATCTCCAGACCACATTTCTTTCACTCTGTGCCGGCTGCTATCTCCCCTCTTCCGCATCAAGAAATTCGATCAAAAAAATCTGAAAGAAGCATGATTTCTTCTTTGCCTCTGTTTGAACGCATGTAATTTTTTGCTTTGCCTCTTTTATTTTTTACGCGTCTTGGGTAATGCTTCGAACGGAACTTCAATTGGTCGATACTTTCAGCTTTTAATTTGATGCCCTACTAATTCCGATGCCCTGTGCGGTAGCCCAGTCAGCACTGGGCTAGGGCCGGCTGTGTTTCCGGTAGGCTACAAATACCTTGGTATTATGTTGCTAGAGTAATTGCATGGTAGCATTGCCCTCCTGTTCATTTGTTTTCATAAATATATTCCCATTCATTTTTGATTAATTTATAGTTGTAAGTATTCAAAATCCATGCTATTGTATTAATGCTACTGTTCTCAATCTAAGCGGTCGAACTAGGTAGTCATATATATTAGTCATAGATTTGCTTCGGTAGTCCCTTTAGTTGTACTTCATGTCATTGAAACGTCGAGTTAACAACATTGACTTTTTTTCCTATATGAAACCATGCAACTTTAGGAAGATTTCTTAATATAGCAATTGAAGCTGAGGACAAGATATATGGTGACTTCTTAAGGCAGGTAAATATCATATTTCTAAAATGGAGAAATAAATGTAAAATCGTCCTCAAACCTGCAGTTTTTCCTCTTGATAATGTTCGGTCACTGCAAAAACATTCCAATAGAGGTAATAAAAGGTACTCTTCACCTTAACATTTTAGCATGGGTCTAATTTAAGTCTGGTGTAGCCATAGACTGGTCCCAATCATAAACCTATTTTCCAGAAAATTATGAAAAATATCCTACACAAATAGGATAAATTCATATCAAAATATACTACTCTGCTCATAAAATTTCAAATAAGCTTCTTCACCGTGATAATTAATAAACTCAAGCAAATGCATAACAAACTGATGGTCGTTACCCAAATTATTGGTTTACCACCTTTTGTATTAAATTGAAGGCCAGTACATCGCTTCAATTAATTTCATACAAAAATCGTTTTTCAAATTATTTTCTTGGATGAAAGAATTGTCCTCTTATAAGGAAAATACCTGAAAAATTTGTTAGATAAAAACACTAAAAAAGTTTGAACATGTAACTAATAGGATTACAACTGCCATATGTTTTATATATACTCTTATATTATTGTATATTTAAATATATAATCACATACACATTCACATATATTAATGCATAATCTTTACCTAAATTATTAGGTTGATATCGCATCTTTTTTGACTTTCAAGTCAGTGAAAAATTCATCAGCAAAATATGGTTGCATGTTATAATGATCTGTTCAATTGTAGGTTATATGCCAAGAGATTGTACATTATATTTTCCCACTTCGACATATTAACTGAAATATCTTAATACCCCGAGCACAATCTTTAGCCAACATCTGATTTCTATTGTATTATATTGCTAATAACATGTGCTCTTCAATATCTGATGCTCACTTTACGCACAATATTTGCAAGCAACACAATATGAAAAAGGGAGAAACTAATTGACTGATGTACTTTGCAAACAGGTGATGCAAGTCAATACATAACAAATTTTCCCACTATTTCTTTTTCCTATTCAACCCATCAACCCATTATATTTCTTAGGCTTGCTCCCATTATGTTTGTTAGAATTGCTGGAAAGTATAACAGGTCGAGTTGCCTCCTTTTTTCCATCATCAGGTACACTTAGAACAACTAACAATCAAAGTATATTCACATCAATTTTTTTATTTAAAATTAAAATCTCTTCATCATAGGATTTTAAAATGTTATTCTCTGTTGAACTAAAAATTCATGCCACATCTTGCTTTGTCATTCAATAGGGATCAGTGGGGTGGTAACAACAGGGTTGCAAGAACTGATGGCATGTGGTAATAATAGGTTTGCAGGAACTGATGATTGTGTATATGAATTGGCTAGGCAGTGATAAAGAGGAGGTAAAGGATGCGTGACTGCAAAAACTGATGCGCCTAAAAGTCTTCAAGTTAGGTAAACTGATGTGTTTATTTAAAGTTTTGATATGAGGCTGTGTATATTATCAGTAAGGATATGAGGCTGCTGATGTGTTTGCTTAATGTCTAGATGTTGCAAGCCTTAAAGTTGTGATATGAAGTGGATCGAAAAGCAGGTGGTAGAGGATGCTTCTCTATTGGAGCAGGTGAGATGCATTCGATACCCTATGCTTATGCATTTCACTAGAAATATGGTGATGCAGCAGGATAGTCTGAGCAGACAACATGCTGACAGTTGGTAGGCGAAGAAGCAATGTGTTGTCTCCTTGAAGTGGAAGAGAGATGGAGGACCTCAAGGACGTGAATGAGGGAAACATGATATTGAAGCAATGAGAGTTTAGCATGTCATCTAACTCTAACTGTTGGAGAAATGATGTTGGCAATTAGCGATATGGAAATTATCCAATCGTGGTGTGTTGTTTGTTTGAAGTGGGAAGGTGACCAAGAGATATGTAGTTGCATAGTGCGCGGATAAAGAAACTAGCCTTAGCAGAGGTGGCGAACTGCTTCAGTATGCTGAGTTCTAGGGAAAAAATATCATTGGTTGCATATTTATATGTAAGTATGTTATATATAACCGGTGATATAACATAACTATAGATTGATATGGTTACCAGTTTATTCAGTTCCTATAATTTAGGATTTAAGTTGATGAATACGAGTGATTGTATGTTTAATTATGCTAGCGATTTATTCAGCTTAATGGCAACCCACCAAATTTATGTATTTTCAATTTAATGCTTCCTGTTTTTGATGGACATGGTTATACCTTATTGCTTTCAAAACTGTGTTAAACACTCAAAAAAGTTCATTGACTCTAATTCGCTATCTCTACTCATGCAAACTTGCGTCTATATTACCTTTTGATTTATCAACGTCACGGATTTGTATAAAGTTAATGTATACTTTTTAAAGTACAAAATCAAAAGTCAACTCTGTTGGAATTTTGCATCACCAGCATCTAATTGCAAACTACTTCTTTAGTGCGATACAGGACTCATTTCGATATTATTTTACACATTATCATTGAAAGTTGTTTGTCTAATGAAGCGATCATAATAAACTATCAGATCTGTTCTTTATTTTATTCAATTTGCAAGCACGCAATATAAAATGTAATTGAACATCTAGATGCTGTTCCAGAATCTCCTTTTAGGGCTAAGGTTTCCTTTTAGGACCAAGAACTTCAACCCAGACGTTACTCCAGAATTTCCCTTTAACACTAATAACTTCAACTTTTCTAAAAACGAATTTGAACCATAATGAAGAGGACATGTTTACATACATTTTAACTTCCATAACTGCCCGTGTGCGTAGCACGGGCCATACACTTGTTTTGTAATGGAAGAGAAAAATCTGGATTTCATCATATAGATTTTGAGTTATGTCAAATTCAAATTTCCAGAAAACAGCGCCATAACCATTATTAAACAATAAAGGTTTATTTAAACAAATAAAAGGATTTTAAGTAAATAAAATATGGATTTTCATTATAAAAATCCAGACTTCAGATATAAAATAAATATGAACTCAAGTGGTGTAAGTGAACTGATTTTGAAACAAAAATCAGATTTTTAATTATTTAACAGGATTAACTAATTTGAATAATAATTAGTTAATCGAGTTTTGATCGAAATTGGGCTTTGAATAAGTGAATGAGATTAGAGAATTTATATTCGAAATCGAATAAGAAACTTGAGTTGAAAATGGAATTTAATTGGTTAATAAGTAAATTAAAATATATTTGAATGTGATATGTTCAAATAAAAAGTGGAAGAGGCAAAAGAGCTACTTAATGAATAAATTAGCGAACTGAGTTAAAAATGATTGGATGGAGTTGGAATAAATAATAAAATGGTTATATATAAGTTAAGCTGGAATGGAATGAAATGTATGAAGATTATAATTTAAGTGCCCGAAAAAGGTACACGTTTAAATTCCATATGAGATTTTATGCGCCAAATCGGCAAGCCGCTTGGCTTTTTGATTTTCTTTTTGAATGGTACGGATCTAGAGGGGCGAGTTGAGGTTTGAGCTATTGACCGGTACAAAGGAGGTGCTGGCGCATTTTTCAGGAAATTTAAGGAGATAGAAAATTTTAACAAAAGTTAGATAACTAGAAATTGAATTATCAATTATATATGAAATTTAATAAATGAATAAATGTATAATGATATTTTATATGAAAAAGGTGAATTTATAAATTAAATCCTCGGAGATTGGAAGGAGAAACATATATACGTTTTAAGTGAACGATGATTTAAAAGAAAGCGATTTGTAGATTAAAATGATTGTGTTGATGAGAGGTTAAGAAATGGAGTTGAGGAAATTAGAAATTGACTGGAGACTGGTTGAGTTAAATGGCTTCTTGAATGTCCATCTGATGTTGGTTTCGGCCTTCGGGGTTGATACTTAGGAAATTGTTATCTTACCAGTTTACAGTTAGGGAATGATAAATAGGAAAGATTAGTGATATGTAAATAAGAAATGGAAATGTTTTCCGATATTAAAAAGTGATATTCTCTGGAATATAGAAAATAAATAGTTATGAGAAATGGATTTTTTTTCAAGGATCGTAAGAGGCTAAACGAGTTGGGAGAAATATATGGGTAAAGATACTGAAGAGATATTGGGGCGTGATAAACTTAAATTAGTAAAATATTAATTAAGGGGCCCAGTGATTGTTTGATGCTTTGAGTGGATGTTTTTTTCTTTGATAGTTAAATAACCGGATATCGAAGTTTTTGCCAATATCACTGTCCATATGGAGAGACTGGTTGGATTATTATCCGAGAACCACTCCGTATTGGCAGTAGCGTTGCGAGTCGTATTATATGAAGATAATCGAAAAAGGAGTAAAGTGCAAGGGCTTTTTCTATTAATCCTAGGTTGAAATTGTCTAAGATGGATCAATGGAAATTGTGCCTTCGGTTTCTTTCAGTCCCAAAACGAGCGTGTATGGACGAGTGTCTAACAGGGTATTTCCAATGATCGCTTATGTTCATCTATATAGATGTATTGGTGGCGGATTATATATTCTCTTAGCATAATATTCATAATGTATTTGTGAAAATCAATTAGCGTTTAACGGATCTAATAATGTGCCATTCAAAGCAATTGTGCTATCAATGAATGGTAAGTAATCATAACCTCAAGTCTCAACAACCAAGAAATGAAAAAAGTTGGGCAGGCAACATGGCTAAGTGGGTAGCTTCCAATTAGGGTGTATTATCACCTATTTAGAGAAAATCATTTCAATCTTTATTATATTAATTGTTGTCACTTTTGGGAAAACGGTTGTTGATCCCAACCATTGGCGATATACATTCGATACACTCAAGCGAAATGAGTGGTCGGTCATGTATGGCCAGATTACAACATGTTCTTGTTGTACCCAGTGTATCCTCCTCTAGAGATACATTATTGGAAGGTGGTTCCATAACTTGTCATAGTTGGAAATCCATTATCCAATAAGTGCTCGCGGTTTTGATTGTATACTATGAATGTAGAGCGTGAGTTGCAAGCGTTCTGCTAGATGATTATTTAGTTGTGGTTGATAGACACTATTATAATATCAAAAGAATTTTGATTTATTGATTATAATTTTTCTTTCTAAAGGATTTTGAAAGTTAAATCAAGTATTTTGGATTCTCATAAGGGAAAAACTGGTTCTATGTTATATGGCGTGGTCTTGTGATATATCGTTTATTTTCTCAATCTGTTTTAAATTGTTTACTCATACCAGTACATGACTGGCCGATAGTTTATTTTGTTTTGTTTTACCCTAAACTCTTGGGTGCCCAAATTTGTACGGGTAGTCAAGTAGTTCAGATGTTTACAGATATACTTGGAGTAGTTTGGAGCAGGAGGCTTCAGCGTTATATGGCTATTGTTATTATCCGCTGTGTTGTACTCTAATATTGATGTGTGTACCGTAAAAATTTTGTATTCCAAAAGCTGTGATATATATTATATTTTATTTCCATTGCGATGTGAGATTCTGTTTTATTGTTTCTGTTCTCCTACTATCTTTTTCTTCTTATTTCATAATGATTTGTATTTCTATGCAGTTTGGGTTGGATGTGTGATATATGTAGTCAACTCAGATCATATGGTAATTCAATTCGTCACAGTTGGTATCAGAGCTTAGGTTCAGCAAATACCCAGGCTTTGGTGTGGGTTTACTCATTTGAGATAGGGTCAGTAGTACCCTAGAATGAGTTGAGCGTATATATACGAGATCGTGTATTTGTTAAGTGATATAAAAACTATTTAATATTGTGTTGGCTAGTCTGATGAGTGGTTTATGATTTCTAATCAAATCGTGGGATGCCGCGAAGTCGATAGGCATTTCTAAACACTTGAATAGAAGATATGACATAATATGGTCATAAAATGGGTAAATGAAATAATTTTGTTCAAAATTCTATTTTGATATAGAAGGAATACTTTTCTTAAATTATGATAATATATGGATGTGTTAGTTGTTATTATTATAATCAAATGAGATTATAAAATTGGAATGGTTATCTATAACCAAATATAACTTGTAAATGAATGAAATATACAAATAAGATGAATAAAAATCGGATTTAGAACTAGAATTTGGAACTTAAAATCCTAGGTGGTTGGAAAAATATTTTTCTGAATAAATATAAAGTAATATAGCATTACTTTGAAGAATTTGAATAAAAGTAATTTTAGATGGATTTTGAAAGTGATCGAGCACTGAACTCACTTAATTTAATGGAAAATAATTCTGATGATGACTGTAGCAACATTAGTGTTCATTTTCGAGTTTCTAGGTGATGGATTGCTACCGTAGAAAATTTTTATTGAAAATTTATTTGATAGAAACAAATTGTTTAGATATTTCAAATTTTTTGAATTCGAGATGGAATTAAATATATGTATATATATTTATGTGATTTCAAAAGGATTTGAAATACAAACCCAGGAATTTGAATTTTGAAAATTAAATTTAACTTAAGTAAGTTAAATGGGTCGAAGTAATTGATTTAGAATCAATAAGAATGCATATGAATGAAAATATAAAGTTTTTATGGGAATTAAAATTTGTTGAAGTATGAAATGTTGGATTTCAGCATAAGAGAGTTTTTGAAAGAAAAAAAGGGTTTGTAGCACTTTCTTACCTTGGTAATTTCGGGGACAACATTCTTTTAAGAAGGGAAGAATGTAACAACCCGAATTTTTGGACAAATTATTTTAATACATTTAATATTATTTCAAATATATTAAATGTGAGTTGATAATATAAATGAATATTTATATTAAGTTATTGATTTAATAATTGGAATACGATTTGTTTTGAATATATATATATACATATATCATAATATGAGAATCTGAAATAATTAATTTTGAAATTAAAACCGAGTTAAAACAATTCAGATAATTAATCGAAATTTTATTTAAACAGAAACGATGATAACAATAATTTATTCTCAAGGAATTAATTGTTTTAAATTTAGTTTATTACGATCTAAATCAATAACTTTTCCATATGATAGAATTGGGCTTTAAGACCTGTCCCGGTGTGTTCAGAATACTGTTATAACGGTAGAAACGTCTGTTTTTGTGTTTCGATTGGTGTTCAGAGTGGGGGTACGAATATTGTGCATTCAGCGGTATATAATGGTAGCTGAAATAAATTTAAATTAAATAAACACCGTACCGGTTAATGCCTACCCTTAATAAACCCTGTACCAAATAAAACCTACCTTTGATAAATCTTACCCAGTAAAAAACCTACCTTCATTTCCTTAACCAGGAAGCATCCCTCGTCCATGGATATCGCCACCATCCTTATTCATTTCATTTTGTTTTTCTCTGTTAAACCAAATGAAAATTGCACAAAGCTTCTGAAACAAAACAAAAGCAATCCCTCCTTTTTAAGTTCTAAATCAAATTCACGTTGGCTCCTTCGAATGATATAATCCATTCTCCCCCCTTTTAAAGTCGAAAAGCCTCTTATAATAATAATAATAATAATAATAAATAAGAATCAAAATCCAATTGAAATTGGAAATCGCGAGGCCAGCAGCTAAACGTAGAAGCGTTCGTGTGGGCTGCGAGTGGGAGAAGGATACCGCGATTGCAAGATGGTTGCGCAAAGGAGTTTGAATGGGGATTTCAATCTGAGTTAAGCACAATTGTATTAGAGTTTCAATGGTGTTTATGTTGTAATGGAGTTCGACTTACTGAGTTGAATTGTAGTTTGATTCTGCCTAATGAAAATTGGAGAGGATCAATTATAGATTTGGTTTCATCGGAGGATTACGCTTCAACAGTTAGGATTTTAGGGGTTTCGATCTCTGTTCAGGATAGTGACATTCTCGCTGCTAAAAATCGCGATGGAGGTTGTAACAAACACGAATTTTCGACCCTGAAAATCGACACAACATACCATGTCGATTATTCAATCATCGGAAATACCAGGCCATTGATAGAAAGAATTTAAAGGGTGAGAAAATAGAAAGATAGTTAGAATACAAGAAGAAGAATATCACAATAGATCAGAATCAAAGTAAACACGAATCTCACAGCGGAACAAATAAATATATTATATAACAACTTTTGAAATACAAAACTATAACTGTATATACATACTAGTATAACACACAACATCATAGCAGAAATATACTCCATATATCACTAATGTTGAAGCCTCTTGCTCCAAGCTCCTCCAAGTATATCTGTAAAATCCAAACTACTTGACTGCCCATGCAAATTTGGGCACCAAAGAGTTTAAGGTTAAAAAAAAACAAAAAAAACTCTTGGTCAGTCATGTGACTAGTGTGAGTAAACTCCAAACACTTAGTTTAACTTTCCCAAATCCTTTTCAAAAGAAAAAGAAAATCCTAAGAACGATACACACATAAACATGAATGGTTTTTACCTTATGATAACCTAAAACGTTTGTTAAAACAATATTATTCTGATATTAACATATTGTCTAATACAAATAAATAACAATCTAGCAGAACGCTTTCATCTCACGTTTTACATATAAAATATAAAATCAAACACCGTGGGCTCTTATTGGGTAATGGAGTTCCAACTATGACAAGGTATGGAACCACCTTCCGATCAATGTACTCTAGAAGCGATACACTGGAGTTCAACAAGAACATCTTGTAACTCGGCCACATATGACCGACCATTCATTTCACTTGAATGTTCCAAATATATTGTCACCTTACGGCTGGTTGTGATGAAAAAGAATTTCTCTATATCCGAATCAGTCGCTAAACCGATCTAGACCGTTCGAAACGCCTGATTGTTTGGAGAACACGACAAAATAGGACGCAGACGGAAGAACATTTAATTGTATATTACAAAAATTCATCAGAATACAAGAATATACAGAGTATAAACAAATAAATATTACACATTCCATAAATATCAGAGATTACAATACATTACATAGCAGCGGAAAACAATAAAATACACAACTGAAGGAGATATACAGATACAAAGCTTTCCGGATATCCTTCCAGCTGTAAACCAGGATCCTATGAATATAAATCTGCAAAACCAAAACTACTAGTTGCCCGCGTCAAAATAGAGGCACCCAGAGTTTAGGTTAAAACAATAAACTCCAGGCCAGTCATGGGACTAGTGTGAGAACTAAAACAGTTATATAAAACTTTACTTTAAATCAGATATATCACGGGACCACGCCGTATAACACGGAACGGGTTTCCTCCCAAGAATACCAGTGCATATAACAAAACAGCGCAATGCTTTTTGGAAAAATGAAGCTATTATAAGACCCAGGTCCTATCACATAATGCAACGCAAGCCGGGGGATAAGGTTTTCCCTTATAATAGCCAAACATGCTTAGTACGTTTAAAACAAATCATTTGATACTATTATAAGTGTATAGTGTCAAAACAATTTCAAATCATAAGTATCAATCACAGACGACATGGGTACCATATATCATGTCTCCATACTAGTTCTACAATTAAAACCGCAAAGTCACGTATTTGGAAATTGGATTTCCGTCATGAACCAAGGCACCAGATAGTCCTTACCGAATTCGAGACTGCCTAGCCCGAGTCTCAGGATCAGAACGCATCGACCCTTGGATCGTCAGGGCCGGTCCACACGGAGTGGATTAAAATGCCTGAACACTGCGTTTCGCCGCCCTTTGGGGCGTAAGCGAGCCAACGAATGACTCCATCCAACCCGGATCGTCCGATCTAACCGAGGCGCCTCGCAACAGCAACAACCATATAAGTCAAACTCGTCAGGGCATGTAAAACCACTGACGCCACTTCTAGCAAGGAGGAAACGCAGGCCCTCCGTGATGTCCTTTCTCCCGTTTCTGGTTCATACTGAGGTGTGAGGCTCGCGTTTTCACATTATACACAAAGCTACGCCACGTAGGCAGTGCTTTGATCATCACCACAAGACTTTTCTTTTCAACAGAAGCCCTGATCACTGCATCTTAGCATGCCACACAGGCAATTCACACCGTGCAACTGATGGCCATCAATCGAAAAGATTAAATTCCAATGTCAGACACACTTTCCATTTGCAAGTCCGTTCTGGGTCTGAACGAAACCGGAGGCACTAAATACCTCGCAAACCCATCGATCACCACATACGTCTGGACGATCACCACTCATTATCCATATTTCGGGATGCCTCCCAATCAGGACCTCAGTTACCACCCAAACGAGGTGAAGATCTCCGGTCTTCGACCACCGTCTTCATCTTTGATTTCTTATCGTCGATTCAGTTATTCAGAATGGGATAAACCCGGTCTTTCTGAGCAACTCGCGTATATAATAAACAAGTGTTACACAAACACAACATACACCTCATTCCAATTCATCAGTCCATAACCGTAAATTAACAAGAGAATAATTCCCCAAATATTAACCCCGAAGGCCGAAACCAACATCAGATCAATATCCAGAAAACCGCTCTGCTTAGCTAACCAACAGTTAGTTTCTAAATTTCACATTCATAGGGAAAGGTTCCCATTAATTTTATCAAAGATAAATTCCTTGAATTTATTCTTTAATCTTCTTTTTAATTTCGATTCAACTAGTCGGGATTAACGAACCTTACCGAAGTAATCATTTGTTTTAATTTCCCAATCCCAACCTATTCATCCCGTGAAGTAAAACTGGTAATACTTCATATCTAACACCACGGTGTTATCGGTAAATTCAATTACCCTTTTCACGTTCAAATCTAATTAAAGATTTAACTACCGCCTGAAGTAAAACTGGTGATACTCCATTTTCTATCTTTTCAATCTAATTAAAGATTCATTAAAACTCCACTTAGTTTTAATCTTTAACAAGGTTAAAGAATCAGTGTCATTTAAAAACATGGTTCACGATAAACCCAAAATCACATTCCATTTCAATCAGACCCTAACCATAAATTAGCAAGTGAGTCATTCCCTAAGTATTAACCCCGAAGGCCGAAACCAACATCATATCAATACCTCAGAAACCATTCAACTTAACTAATCTCCGGTTAGTTTCTGATTTTCTTAACTCCTTTGGGTCTAAGAACCGTATTATTGAAGATACCATTCACGACAACCCAAAATCACATTCTATTAATTATCGGGTTAAAGAACGAGTGTTATTTAAAACACCATTCACGATAAACCCAAGAATCAATTCGAATTCAATTCCAATTAAATATTATTTAATTGGTACACTTCATTGAATCGAAATAAAAGATTTAATCTTTTTCTCAACTCCGTTCAAGAACAGGGTTAATGAAGACACCATTCACGACAAACCCAAATCACATTTGATATTAAATACAAGGCTCTGAATAGAAAATATACCGGCTTATATTCAATATCAAATTCTACGACCAACAAATATCATATTGGAAATAACGATATAAATATATCTTTCAAATTCCCATAACAATATCTGTATCATCACGAAATCCAACATCGAAATATTCCGAAGACAATTTCGATTCAAATCCATTCCAATATAAATATTGGAAATTCTGGTTATTTTCAAAACCATTTCAAATCCAATTTATTTATTTAGAAATAAATAGAATTATAATTCTAGTTCAAAACTAGTTCATTTCGATAAAAATCTATTTTTATCTTTTCAAATATGGAGTTTTTCATCCCAAATCTTCACAAATCATTTCTTATGATTTTACACAAATTATTACTATTTTTAATAATTTTATCAAGGCCCGTACAGTCGATTTCCATCAGCGGCCTTCGAACTGCACTTACAGCGACCTTTTCCAAATTTGATTTGGACATAATTCCAAATCCAACCATTAGATTTCAAATTTCTAATATTCGTTAGAAATCTCTTTTCGATACGAACCAAACAGTTCCGGTTTCAGGAGAATCCGACGGTCGGATCTCCCGTAATATCCGTTCGAAGTCAATGGTCGAAATTGACGAACTGCCGCGGCGCAGCGCATTCTATTCAGGCCATTATATTATATATATAATATATATATAATATGTACTTCGTCAATTTCCTTTTAGTACATATTTTATAAATCGTTTTAAATTCGTTTTCAAAACGATTTCAACTTCATTTCTAATTCAAATAAAAATTGAATTTTTCCTTATAAATTCGTTTTAAATTCATTTCAAATTGATTTCGATTCAAATTGATTTCTAATTCAATTTCAGTTCGTTTTCAATTCAATTCAATTTCAATTCGAATTCATTTATATTCAATTTGAATTCGAATTCATTTATATTCAATTTCAATTCGAATTCATTTATATTCAATTTCAATTCGAATTCATTTCTATTCAATTTAATTCGAATTTCAATTCTTTTCAAAATATCAGATTTTGAAATCACTTTCGATATTCATTATAAAATGAATAAAATCGATATAAATATCGTTCACGTCAAAATGGCGTCAATCTAATCAACACGGCTTCGTATATTTCTATTTTCAAATATTCTATTTC
Organism: Allium sativum; assembly: GCA_030737875.1. Taxonomy (NCBI): domain Eukaryota; kingdom Viridiplantae; phylum Streptophyta; class Magnoliopsida; order Asparagales; family Amaryllidaceae; genus Allium; species Allium sativum. Next base: position 660,667,040 of record CM060918.1, on the reverse strand, counting down.
AAATATTTCTATATCAAATATTTCTTTTCAAATATTTCTATTTCAAATATTTCTATTTCAAATATTTCTTTTCCAAATATTTCTATTTCAAAACTAGAATGAGGCCCAATCAATTACCATATAATGTTAATTATATGGATTTTCTACAACACATGTATACAATAACAACGATGAATAATCAACCATCATCCAAAGTGCATTCTACACTGTATAAGCATCGAATATAAATATTTAACGCTTATAACAGTCTTTCAATCAATCGATCGACATACAACTAACTATTGGGATTAGTGTATGCCATATATCACCGCAATACCCGTGTGGGGTTTTCAAACAATCAAACACAGATTTTATTTGTGTAGTTGGGCGATGTGTAAAATTTATCGTCCCAATCAATATCAATCAAATGTGTGTATATAAACAAATCGTCCGATCTGTTTATTTTTATTTCATTTTACATACACGTTAAAAATTCTATTCTTAACTATAAAATATTTTCAACTATATAAATATTTTATTTTCATTTCACATCACACAATCAACTACACAGCAAAATCAAACAAACAAGCATACAAGCCGTCCATGGTCTGTGGACAACGGGTGTCGGGTGCTACAAAACACCGTCTGCATCCTAGTATATATTTATATAACTAGAAAATAAAATCAAAAGTGAGAAGTTCTCACAGATTAGCTAATCCAAATGCCACGACTCTTCTTATGTAGAACATCTTCACCGCTCTCGTCCCTTTTCACTTTCTTTGCCCGTATGCTCTACATATGTAAAAATCACATTTTTACTTCGCTATTCAATATACAAAAATCGAATTTTCGCTTTGCTATTCAACATATAAAAATCGAATTTTTTTATCATCGCTATATAAAATCACATTTTTTTATTTCATCATATATATAATAGAAATCATTATTTTTATAATCACGCTATATTGATAAAAATTCTATTTTTATATCGCTACTATATAGATAAAAATTCTATTTTTATATCGTTGTTCATATAATAAAGATCAAATCTTTACTATCATATAATATAAAAATCGTATTTTTATTCTTTCTATAATATAAAAATTATATTTTTAATATCTCTACATTATAAAAATTATATTTTTGATCTTCACATCTAATAAAAATCACATTTTTATTATCCTACTTATATAAAAATTATATTTTTAACATCTTGCTTATATAAAAAATTATATTTTTAACCGTCCCATAATATATAAAAATTATATTTTTAACCTTCCTACATCACGTGTAATAAAAACTGATTTTATTGCAAAAATTACTTGGACTAAATAAATAGAAATAATTAACTAAATTGAATATATAAATAGAAGAGCTTACAGTTGAACTGGATGCGAGGGGGAGAACTACGGCGTCGGAGGGTGCTGATGGGGTGGTGCAGCGACGAGGTGGTGAAAAGAAAGGACGACAGTCGCTGTTTTAAGTTCGAGGAGGGGTCTTGGGGGATAACCGACGAGAGGAAAGAGAGGGAAGGCATCGGGGATGGCCAGAGCGGGTTCGACGGAGGCAGGGAGTGCTGCATGCGGCGGTGGAGGGATTGCGTTGACTGGAGGGTGGCTAGGGCTTCGGTGGGGTGGAGGAGAGAGACGCGATGGGAAGGGGGGATGGATGATCGGAGGTGGACGGTGTGAGAGGGCCTCCCTCCCCCCCGACGGTGGCGATGGCGGCCTCCGTTCATCGCTTTTCCACCCCTTTTTTATTTCGTTTTTCAACTGAACATGTATCGTGAGGGAGAAGGAGAATAAAAAAGGGGGTTTTATTGAAATTTAAATTATTTAATTTATTTTATTATCCCCTTAAAGTTGACTTTTATTTCGAACTCAAAATTGAGTCCACCGACTGTCGTCCCTAACTAATTACCCCCATTCCAAACACAATGGGATATCTATCGTAAGCTGATTCGATCGTTTCGATCAGTTTTCGTCAAAATCAACATATAACTCTATATATTGAATTTTGAATGCGCATTTCAATTTACTGGGGTCACATACTAACTCGAAAAATTCTAGAAAAATATTTCTAGCTTCGTATTGACAATACGGTCCTATCAAAACTAATTTCGTCGAATTCTGAGACCGTTTGAAAAATGACTATTTTCCAGTCAATTAAAATCAACTTAAACTGGTCAAACACGTTTTCCTTTGCCACGCTCACATATTGATTCGAAAAATTATGAAATTTGAAACCTAGCAATATTTTGACATTGCAGATCCAACAAAAGTGGTTTCGTCAAAATCCGAGGTCGTTTGCAAAATTCCCATTTTTCAGGGCCGAAATTCCGTAGCGACTATTCTGAAATTTTAATTGGACATATCTTTTTATCCCCGCTATGAAATTTCAATTTTTCGGATTCTTTGGAAAGATATCCTCAAATAGATCCTATTATTTTTGGTTTCACTAAAATCCGGTTTATTTTGCACCCGGTATATTCATTTGAATTTTGAAATCGAATTATTGAACTACCGCGCCATTTTCAATACCTTTTATATATAATTAAAAATAATTATTTATATTCTAATGAGGATGTATATAAATATATACGTCGAATATCTATTCAAAATAAATTTCTCATCGTTATTATTTAAAATAATTCATTTTAAATAATCAAAATTCACTAAAATTGCCAATTTAAAAATTTTAAACTGGCCCAGATTTTCGGGTTGTTACACTGGTATACCAACATAACCATTCCTCAGAGATAGAGAAATGAAAAGAGGTGACAAATATGAATATTCTCTAGATGGTGACAATATACCCAAATAGGGTGCAACCCAGTTAGTTATGCTTCCTACCCGATTTTTGTCATTTCCCAGTTGATGAGGCTTGAGGTCATAACGTACTATTGTACAGATCACATCTATATTTACTTTGGATACCACATCTTCATACCCACCAAATCACAAATTGATTTCCCTAAAAGTACCACGGGTATAAATCAAGGAGAAACGAAATTCTCTGCCACCAATATGTTTGAAGCGATCAATTTACGCGATCTATTAGATATACTCTGTTGGACATTCATCCATACCCGTTGTCCTGGGAGTTGACAAAACCGAAGGCACTATTCTTTAAATCCATCTTAGGCAATTTCTACCTAGGATCGCGATAAAAGCCCATGCACAAACTGTATCTACAATTATCTTCATCATATTTGATTCGCAATGCTAATGCCCATGTGGAGTGGTTTTCAGATAATAAATCTTATCCCGATCTCTCAATATTGACAATGGAAAAAGGGTCGAAACTTTGATAGCTGGTTATTTGACTATCAAAGAAAAATGTACATATAAACAACGGTCATGTTTCCAAATGGAAATCTTACCGATCAATCATCAATCAACACTGATCCCCTTTAATTTAATTTAATTTACCATTAAATTGTTAATTTCCTAATTTCCCTTCAATATCTTTACTCAAATATTCCTTCAACTTGTTTATCCTCTCATGATTTCTTGGGAAAACATTTCCATATATTCACAACTCCTTATTTCTCGTATTTCAAAAATATACGTTATCTTTGGAAAACATTTCCGTTTCATATCCGCTCATCACTATCCTTTAATGTCCATTAGTCCCTAACCGTAAACTAGTAAGAGAAAACTCCCTAAGTATAAATCTCGAATGCCGAAACCAACATTAGATCGATACAAATAAAGTCACTCAACTTCACTAATCTCTAGTCAATTTCTAATTTCCTTAATTCCATTTCTATTTGCTAAACATTTTCTTTTAAAGCATTATTCACTTTAAAAAGTGAATATAATTTCTATACTAAAACTTATACTCGTTTTACCAAATCAATCTGGATTTGTATTGAAAATATCATTACCGGTTAAAATCCATTCACCGAGTTATTTTATAATTTCATAATTATATTCTATTCCATACACTCCATTCACAAGTAAACTTCTTGTCAAGTTTATAACTTCATCTCGATTTAAAAATCGGTTTAAATTGTTTGTTTCAAATCAAATATTAACTATCTTTTCAAATTCAAAATTATATAATATATAATTTCAAAACAAAATATTTATTTAAAAATATTCGATAAAGTCGAATTCTAATTTTACATCCTTATGCATTTATTTCAATCCTGCTTACGTGTTGAATGTCAAGAAATCTCGTCATTTTCTTTGGAAAACGATTCCATATTTCTTTTTTAAATTCATTCTTTGATTTACAATCCCGAGTTATTGTTTAATAATAATTATTCCATTTCATTTTCAAAGTATTGTATATAAATTTAATTACTTGTTTTATTAGTAAAACAAGTTATCTAGCTTACTCTAACTTCAATTTAAATTTTTAATAATAGTTTTTTCCTTTTTAAAACCCCAAACTCTTTTCCAATACATTTGAATATATTTTTTGGTCTTTTAATACCAGTTAATTCAGGCAAATGTTGTTCAAATATCCCAACCATACAATAATCAACCACAAATTATTCCTCTCATCGTATAATTCAATATATGAAAAATAACAATATAATTCTTGAGGAATCCAGTTGGATCCCTCCAACCTGTTTCCCCGCATCCACATATGTTAAATAACACTAATTTCATATTAATATGAAATATTATAATAAATAGAATCAATAATTAAGCAACGTTTTATATATATAACGGTATATATAATCTCAAACAATTATATTAGTAAATCATCCAAACAACCATCACACACAACATTCAATCATTTTTATCAATATTGAATAACATTTATAAATTTTAAGAACTGCATAAGTTAGTGAGTTTAATCACTTTGGTCGTTAATCGTTGAATAATGATTTACGTCAGTTGATCTGTTCGTGCATTTTATTTTTCGATGAATTGCATTGAGCTCCAAATGGTTCCAAACCAACTTCATAGCGTAGCCTGCATCCGTATGATCCCAACGGATCAGGCCGTTCGAAATTCTGATATCACATGTACAAGATATCAAAGTTACAAATTTATTCATTATCTAAATAAATAAATAATATTTAATTTAAGTGAACTTGAGCCTCACCGCTTATAATTCCGGCCCATTAACCCAAATAATCGTACTGTACTTCCTTCTTCCATAATGAAAATAAACCCGCCTACTCCACTTTTACACCAATACTTCTATCTCGTTTATTCTTCCTACTTCTTTCTACATTTTTTTCTAAAATAATGTGGGCTTCTGTTTCTACATATCGGGCCACGCCATTGATATATGCCCACTTCAGTATTAAACCCACCCGCTCCACGTGCACATTCTTTCTTCACCTCTGATTCAAAACTCTCCATTCCAGAAAAACTTCGACCTTCCACTGCTCGTAATTCACTTCAGCAAACCCCTCGTGTTCTTCATGCCTTGCGCCTTCTATTCCCTTTTGTTTTTAGTCCATGTCCATCATTTTTTCTTCCTGCCTGCCAACACAATCACTCCACTGTTCTGTAAACCTTTAAGCCCATCGTTCTTCACATTACACTACAAATTTCCGAACCCAAAACGCTGAACTACTCCATCCCTTGTTCCCCCCTTACCTTCGTGTAATGTCCCATATTTTTACGGTATAATAATTAATCTATTTAAATATACAAATAGTGATTTAGAGATTTGAATGATCGTAGAATTAAATAATAGTGAATATTTAATTAAATTAAATAATATATTTAATTTCTGAAATAGTCGAAAATAGTAGAATTCACAGTATTGTGTGAATTGGATTAATTATAATATATAATTCAGTTTAGAGTTGAATTATATTAACGAATATATTATTTGAACGACAGTTGAATGTATAACTATAATCAAGCTCGAAATGGCGCTGCAGTTCGAAATTTGGCGATTCGAAATTTAAACGAATATACAGAATCAGTTTTAAGTCGGGTTTCTATGAAACAAGAAACGTTTGGAGCTGGTGAAGTATATTTTTCTAGTGGAAGAGAAAAATTGGGATTTCATTATGTAGATTTTGATTTATGTCCAAATCAAATTTTAGAAAAGTCGCTATGGAATTCCTTTATAATTTATAACAATTTATTTATATTATAAATTAATTTTTCAATATAAATTGAATATCGATTCAACCGGGATTTGAAAATCGAGTTATAAATCCAATTGGAGTTGTATGATATTCTATTGTGAATATATACGATAACGTTTATTTATAAATATTAAATTTAAATATTTTTAAATATATTAATATTTAAAAGTGTTTATTTAGAGCTTTAAAAATAGCCAGTTTTGCAAACGACCTTTGTTTTCGATGAAACTAATTTTGTTGGATCCACAATGTTAAATTATTGTTAGATGTCAAGTTTCGTGATTTTTGAAGTCAGTATGGGGCTGTACGAGATTTTAATGTGAAAACCAAACGATAATTTGACGGTTAAAAATATGTTGTGTGAGCAAGCGGAGTCGGAATTTGACAAAACTAGTTTCGTTGGGTCCATAATGTCGAACTGTATGTGCATGTCCATTTTCGTGATTTTGGGTTATCATATATGATTATTCGAATTTTTAGAAGTCAAATACAAATAGCCATAGCTTATTATATTGAAAATATTCGAATAAAAATATATTAAAAACTTCTCTATAAATACCTACCCTCTCTAAACTTAATTCTTCCTCTCTACAGTCAAACGAAATTCAAGCCGTCAGACTTCTTTCTCCAGAAAAAACATTATTGAGTTCTAAAATCAATACAAATTCATAGAAAATTCCATAAATCCTCAAACAAGGATATTTGAACTTCTTACAGCTTCTTCTTCATTTCTATACCAACAACGTTGAAGTCGACGTAAGTTTTTACACGCTGATTTCTTACATCGTATACTAGGGTTCCATCTATGAGGTAAATGGTGCATTCGTTCGCGATGTAGAGGGGATATTTGGGATCATTGAGTGAAACGGAAAGTTGTGGCAAACTTTTGAGGGGATCGACAAAGTTTTCTTTTGCAAGTGTTCACAGAGGAGGCCGAAGTCACGTTCTGGAAGATTTTTCGAGTTGAATAATTTTGATATGAGTAGAAGGAGATTTTCACAAGGATGAGAAGGGTGTAATCCGTTTGTTGATTTATAGAAAAAAGGAGGAGAACGAGAAGCAAGAAGGGGTGGAAATGGACATGGTTTTTACGGTTGATGTTTACTGGAGGAGGCTAGGAGCATGGGTGAAGATAGATGAGCGGGTACGGGTAATTATGAAGGGGTATAGGCCAAGTTATAAGGTTAAGCCCAATTTCAATCAAAAGGAAATTCAATTTATTTTAATTTATAATGTACAAACTTATATAAGGTATAACTTCATCATACGTTATCAGAATTGGGCGAAACAAGATCCATTAGGATCGTATGGATGGACACTACACAATGGAACTGACTGGGAGTGAATTGGAGCTCATTACAATTTATAGCGAAATAAATTGTCGGAATCGAATCAAAGATAGTTATTCGTTATTTAACGATAACCGTCCAATGTGAGTAAAACTCACCAACTCTACTAGTTCATATTTTTATAATGTATTTTTAGAACTGATAAATGATGATTGATTGCTGTGTGTTAACCGTTTGGTGGAACTGCTAGTCAGTTGGTTGGAATTATATATATATACATATATAAATCGTTAAATATATATTGATTCTATTATCATAATATTTCATATTGAACTGAAATTGATGATGATTATATTGTGTAACATCTGTGGATGCAAGGAAATAGGTTGGAGGGATCCAACTGGATTCCTCAATATTAAATACTGTTTGATTTCATATATTGTGATATGATGTGATATATAATCTGTGATTGATTGTGATGACACTGGTACTGTTATTTGATTTGTTAAAATGCCATAAGAAATACCGGAAGGTAAAAAGGGAATTTTCAAAGTGTTTATTGAAAATAAAATATTTATGAAATCAAAGGGTTTATAAAAAAGGGAATTATTTATAAAATCAAAGGATTTTATAAAGAGGAATTTTTATTGGGATAATAAATAAAATCATATAAGGAATATTTATTGGGATAATAAATAGGAGTATAAAAATGAATTATTTGTTTAGAAAATAAATAGAAGTATAAAAGGAATATTTATTTAGAAAATAAATAAGATATTATAAAGGAAATGTTTAGGAAATAAATAAGATTTCATAAAAGGAATATTTATTTAGAAAATAAATAAGATATTATAAGGATATTTATTTGGAAAATAAATAGGATTAGAAAGGAAGTATTTGTAAAACAAATATAAAAGGAAGTATTTGTAAAACAAACAGAAAAGGAAATATATATAAAATGATTAGAATTTTACATTAGGGAGGTTTAGACCCGTGCTTTGCACACGGGTATAACATGATATGGATTTGAAGTAAATATTAAATAGAAATCTGTTTTAACAGATAAACGGAGAAGAGTAATTTTAAATAATTCTTTATAAATTAAATAAAACATTTATCATGTGATAAATGGAATATATAAGTCAAAACTTATATAGAGAACTAGAATTGGTTTCAACATCGATATTTGAAATTGAATGTGAACTCAGCATTTATAAAGGGAATTATAAATGTGATTTAATTGTTAGAAATAAAAAGGAGAATTCGTATGAATAATTCTATAAATAGAAGTATAAATAGAAATTTGGAACTGGGATACTACTTTGAAATACGAAGTCAAACTTAAAAGAATTAATAATATATTTATTCGAATGGAGTTAGTGTTAATCGATTAGAGTTAATCGAGTTAAAGTTAATGGAATTAGAGTTTATCGGTTATAGTTAATCGAATTAGAGTTAATCGATTAGAGTTAATTGAATAAGAGTTAATGGAGTTAGTGTTAATCGAATTAGAGTTAATCAATTAGAGTTAATCGAATTAGAGTTAATCTAATATTAGTTATTCGAATAGAGGTTATTCGAAAGAGGTTATTGAATATTAGTAATTCGAAAGGAGCTAATCGAATATAGTTTATTCGAAAAGAGGTTATCGAATATTAGTTATTCGAAGAGAGATTATCGAATATTAGTTATTCGAAAGGAGTTATCGAATATTAGTTATTCGAGAGAGATTATCAATAATTAGTTATTCGAAAGGAGTTATCGAATATTAGTTATTCGTGAAAGATTATCAAATATTATTTATTCGAAAGGAGTTATCGAATATTAGTTATTCGAAAGGATTATCGAATATTAGTTATTCAAAAGGGTTATCGAATATTAGTTATTCAAAAGGAGTTATCGAATATTAGTTATTCGAAAGGAGTTATCAAATATTAGTTATTCGAAAGGAGTTAATCAAATATAGTTTATTCAAATAAAGTTAAAAGAGTTATCAAATATAGTTTATTCGAATAGAGTTAAAAGAGTTATCGAATATAGTTTATTCGAATTGTGTTAAAAGAGTTATCGGATATAGTTTATTCGAATAAAGTTAAAGGAGTTAATCGAATATAGTTTATTCAAAAGGAGTTAATCGAATATAGTTTATTCGAATAGAGTTAAAAGAGTTATCGAATATAGTTTATTCGAATAGAGCTAAAAGAGTTATCGAATATAATTTATTCGAATTGAGTTAAAACAGTTATCGAATATAGTTAAAGGAGCTAATCGAATATAGTTTACTGGAAAGGAGTTAATCGAATATAGTTTATTCGAAAGGAGTTAATTAATAGGAGTTAATTGATAAGAGTTAATTGATTACAGTTAATCCAAAAGAGTTAATCGAGTAGGGTTAATCAAATAGAGTTAATCCAATAGAGTTAATTAAATAGAGTTAATAGAATATAGTAAATCAAATAGAGCTAACTTATAAGAGTAAATTGATTAGAGTTAATCAAATAGTTTTAATTGAATAGAGTTAATCGAATATGGCTATTCGAAGAGAGATTATCGAATATAGTTTATTCGAAGGAAAGAGTTATCGAATAGAGATATATTCGAAAGAGAGTTACGTAAGGAAGTTGTTAAAGATTTAGATGGTGAACGTTGTCTATTTCGAAGTTAGAAATGTTGTTCAGTTAAGGTCTGAGAGGTAATTATACCCCAACTTGATTAGCCTCGTTTTTAACTAAGGAATGGTTAAGGTTTGACAGTGAAGATTGGTTAAGTGAATTTAGTTAACGAGTATAATGGTGTGAGTTGGCGTTGCGATGTTTGATCTAAACATCTATTTAAATCCAATGTAGGAGTTTTGGAAATGTTTTCCAAATAAGAATCAGAAATGTTTTCTAATATAGAAAATAAAAAATGGAAATGTTTTCCAATGTTAATAATGTATATTTTCTAAATTTAGAAAATAAGAAATGCTGAATGTATGGAAACAGAAATAGGGAAATGGATAATTTAATGACAAATTAAATTAAAGTGGATCAGTGTTGATTGATGATTTGCTCGATAAGATTACTATTTGGAAATACGACCATTATTTGTATAGATGGTTTCCTTTGATAGTTAAATCACCGAATATCGAGGATATTGACCATTTTCGTTGCCAATACGGAGAGACCGGGATCAGATTCATTATCTGAAAACCACTCTGTATGGGCATTAGCGTTGCGAATCAAATATGATGAAGATAATTGATGATTGAGTTATGCAAGGACTGCTCTGGCAATCCTAGGTAGAAATTGCCTAAGATGGATTTACAAAATAGTACCTTCAGTTTTTCCAGACCCAAGACGACCTGTATGGAAGGATGTCTGACAGAGTATATTTAATTGATCACGTTGGTTGATCTCTTCAAACGTATTTACATTTGGTGGCGGAGGAAATCGTTTCTCTTAGCTGTATACCCGTTGTATTTTTGGGGAAATCAATTTGTGATTTGGCGGGTATGACGATGTGACATTCAAAGTGAATAAATGTGTGATCTGTCAGAGATAAGCATGGCCCTAGCCTCACAACTGGGAAATGACAAAATCGGGCAGGCAACATGGCTAAGTGGTTGGCTGCCAATTAGGGTGTATTATCACTTATCTAGAGATATTCATTTCGTTCTTTAATCTATTCGATGTTGTCCCATTCGGGAAATGGTTGTTGATCCCAGCCGTTGGTGATATACATTCGATACACTCAAGCAAAATGAGTGGTCGTGCATGTGTGGCCGGGTAGCAAGATATTCTTGTTGAACCTAGTGTATTCCTCTCTAGAGGTACACTATCGGAAGGTGGTTCCAAACCTTGTCATAGATGGTAATCCGTTATCCAATAAGTGCTCGAGGTTTTGATTGTATACTATGTATGCAGAACGTGAGATGAAAGCGTTTCTGCTAGTTGATCATTATATTATTGTTGATAGACACTATTATAATATCGAAAGAATTTTGATATAAAGATTATTTTGGATTCTCATAAGGGAAAAACCCGTTCCGTTATACGGCGTGGTCTTATGAGATATCGTTTTCATTGCTCAAACTGTTTTAAACTGTTTTACTCACACCAGTCCCATGACTGACCCAGAGTTTATTTTGTTTTGTTTTCCCTAAACTCTTGGGTGCCCAATTTTGTATGGGCAGTCAAGTATTTAGGATTTTACAGGTATACTTGGAGAGCTTGGAGCAGGAGGCTTTAGGATTATATAGCTATTGTTTATTCCGCTGTGTTATAAGTGTTGTACTCTGATAATGTTACTGTATACATATACTGAATTATTTCAAGGATATGTTATCTACTATATGTTGTTCTTTCCGCTATGAGATTCGTGTCACTGTGATGTTGTATGTTCTTTTTCTTCTTCTATTCTAAGTTTCTATCTTATCTATTCTCACCCTCTAATTTCTTTCATGGACTATCCGGTGTTTTCGATGCTTGAATAGTCGACATAGTGTTGTATGCCGATATCCAGGATATGTGAAATCCTCGGGTCGCTACAGTGGTATCAGAGCTGGAGGTTAAGTTATTACCTTGGCTCTGTGAGCGCGTATTTGTTATTCAATATAAAATTGTTTTATATTATGGAGATTTATTGGTTGAGTTGTTTGTGAGTTCTGGTCGATCAGTTTGATCCACTGTAACGGTAGGGATTTATAAACACTTGAATACGTTGTACCGACACAGTATGTTTTGACAAGAGGGTAAAACAAAATAATTTTACCCAAATATATTTGATATAAAGAAGATATATATTAGAAATATAGTATATTGGATTTGTTGGCTGATTATAATTGAAATGGTTATAAATAACCAATTAGAATTCATATGAGTGGAATATATGAAATCGAAATGAATTAAATCTGAATTTATATCTGAACTGAAATTAAAACTCAGAAAATTTGAATAAGTGTTTGTAAATGGATATGGATTGGAAATAAGAGGATTTTAAAATTCTGGGAGAGATTAAATTGTTTTAAAGCGTTATAAATGGTATTTTGAAATGAATTCAAAATGGAGGAGTTTAAGAAATGAATTTTGAAACTGATATAGTATTGAACTCACTTCGATCGCTGGAAAATAGAATCCGATAATGATCATGACATTATCGGTGTTCATTTTCGAGTTCTAAGTGACGAATTACTACCAAAGGTTTTGTTTTTGAAATGTTTTGAGAAAAGCATGTTGTTTTGATATTCCAATGAATATTTTGATTTTTGGAAAAGGCTAAGCTGTTTAAAAACTCTCAAAAACAGATTGTTTGAATTAAAACAAATTAAATGAGAATTTGTAAAAGCAAATAGAAATAGAAATTGAATTGAAACCAGTTAAGTGGAAAATGAATTGAGATAGAAAATATCGAATTAGATTGGATTAGACACAATCCGAAATGAAATTGGACTGGTAAGTTAAGAGTTGAAATTAAAATGGAATATGAGTTAAGAACAGAATTTGGCTTGGGTATAACTGAATGATTGGGATGACATTGGTATATGCAGAATTGGTAACACATGGAAAGAATATATTGATATACCCCACAAAAAGGTACCAGTTTATATTATATATGGGTTTGATATTTTGATGAACCGAATTGGCTGTTTGATTTTCTTTTGGGTTAGAGATGGCCTAGAGAGGCGAGTTATAGTTGTACAAATTGAGTCGTACAAAGGACGTGCTGGCTAAATTTTCTGAAAATTTAGGGCGTTAGAAAATTTTCAGGAATTTTGAATTTTTTTATAAACAAGAATGAATTAATAATTTCATTGAAATTAATCGGTATAGTGAAACTGAAGTTAAAAGTAAAACAAATAAATTTTTACCAATTAATAGGGTTTGTTTTCTACCTTAGCAATTTCGAGGACGAATTATTTTAAGGGAGGAAGAATGTAGTGTCCCGTATTTTTACGGTATAATAATTAATTTATTTAATTATATAAATAGTGATTTAGAGATTTGAATGGTCGTAGAATTAAATAATAGTGAATATTTAATTAAATAATAGAATAATATATTTAATTTCTGAAATAGTCGAAAATAGTAGATTTCACAATATTGTGTAAATTGGATTAATTATAATATATAATTCAGTTTAGAGTTGAATTATATTAACGAATATATTATTTGAACGATAGTTGAACGTATAATTATATTATAATTATAATCGAGCTGGAAATGGCGACGCAGTTCGAAATTTGGTGATTCGAACTTTAAACGAATATACAGAATCCCTTTTAAGTCGGATTTCTGTGAAACAAGAAACGTTCGGAGCTGGTGAAGTATATCTTTCTAGTGGAAGAGAAAATTCGAGATTTAATTGTGTAGAGTTTGATTTAGGTCCAAATCAAATTTTAGAAAAGTCGCTATGGAATTCCTTTATAATTTATAACGATTTATTTATATTATAAATGAAATTTTCAATATAAATTGAATATCGATTCAACCGGGACTTGAACATCAAGTTATAAATCCAATTGGAGTTGTATGATATTCTATTGTGAATATATACGATAATGTTTATTTATAAATATTAAATTTAATTATTTTTAAATATATTAATATCTAAAAAGGTTTATTTAGGGCTTTAAAAATAGCCAGTTTTGAAAATGACCTCTGTTTTCGACGAAACTAATTTTATTGGATCCGCAATGTTAAATTAATGTAAGATGTCAAGTTACGTGATTTTTGAAGTCAGTATGGAGCCGTACGAGATTTTAATGTGAAAAACAAACGATGATTTAACAGTTAAAAATACGCTGTGTGAGCAAACGGAGTCGGAATTCGATGAAAGCAGTTTCGTTGGGTCCGTAATGTCAAACTGTATGTGCATGTCCATTTTCGTGATTTTTTGGGTATCGTATGTGATCATACGAATTTTTAGAAGTCAAATACAAATAGCGATAGCTTATTATATTGAAAGTATTCGAATAAAAATATATTAAAAACTTCTCTATAAATACCTACCCTCTCTAAACCTAATTCTTCCTCTCCACAGTAAAACAAAATTCATAGAAAATTCCTTAAATCCTCAAACAAGGATAGTTGAACTTCTTACACCTTCCTCTTCATTTCTATACCAACAACGGTGAAGTCGACACAAGGTTTTACATGATGATTTCTTACAGCGTATACTAGGGTTCCATCTTTGAGGTAAATGGTGCATTCGTTCGCGATGTAGAGTGGATATTTGGGATCTTTGAGTGAAATGGAAAGTTGTGGCAAACTTTTGAGTGGATCGACAATGTTTTCAAGTCGCAAGTGTTCACAGAGGAGGCCGAAGTTGCATTCTAGAAGATTGTTCAAGTTGCATATTTTTGATATGAGCAGAAAGAGATTTTCACGAGGATGAGAAGGGTGTAATCCGTTTGTTGATTTATAGAAAGAAGGAGGAGAACGAGAAGCAAGAAGGAGTGGAAATGGACATGGTTTTTGCGGTTGATGTTTACTGGAGAAGGCTAGGAGCATGGGTGAAGATGGATGAGCGGGTATGGGTAATTATGAAGGCGTATGGGCCAAGTTATAAGGTTAAGCCCAATTTCAATTAAAAGGAAATTCAATTTATTTAAATTTATAATGTACAAACTTATATGAGGTATAACTTCATCATACGTTATCAGAATTGGGCAAAACAAGATCCGTTGGGATCGTATGGACGGACACAACACAGTGGAACTGATTGGTAGTGAATTATAGCTCGTTACAATTTATAGCGAAATAAATTGTCGGAATCAAATCAAAGATAGTTATTCGTTATTTAACGATAACCGTCCAATGTGAGTAAAACTCACCAACTCTACCAGTTCATATTTTTATAATGTATTTTTAGAACCGATAAATGATGATTGATTACTGTGTGTTGACTGTTTGGTTGAACTGCTAGTCATTTGGTTGGAATTATATTTATAAATACATATATAAATCGTTAAATATATATTGATTCTGTTATCAGAATATTTCATATTGAACTAAAATTGATGATGATTATATTGTGTAACATCTGTGGATGCAGGGAAACAGGTTGGAGGGATCCAATTAATTAATAAATATTTAATACTGTTTGATTTCTATACTGTGATATAATGTGATATATAATATGTGATTGATTGTGATGACATTGGTATTGTTATTTGATTTGTTAAAATGCCATAATAAATACTGGAAGGTAAAAAGGGAATTTTCAAAGTGTTTATTGAAAATAAAATATTTATAAAATCAAAGGTTTTTAAAAAAAGGGAATTAGTTATAAAATCAAAGGATTTTATAAAGAGGAATTTTTATTGGGATATTAAATAAAATCATATAAGGAATATTTATTAGGATAATAAATAGAAGTATAAAAATGAATTATTTATTTAGAAAATAAATAGAAGTATAAAAGGAATATTTATTTAGAAAATAAATAAGATATTATAAAGGAAATGTTTAGGAAATAAATAAGATTTTATAAAAGGAATATTTATTTAGAAAATAAATAAGATATTATAAGGATATTTATTTGGAAAATAAATAGGATTAGAAAGGAAGTATTTGTAAAACAAATATAAAAGGAAGTATTTGCAAAACAAATAGAAAAGGAAATGTGTAACAACCCGGAAAATCTGAACCAGTTAAAATTTTTTAAATTGGCTAAAATAGTGGAGTTTAAATATTTTAAATAATAACAACGAAAAGTAAGCATGAATAGATGTTTGAAAATAAATATAATTATTTAAATTATAAACAAGGCCTGAAATGGCGCGACAGTTTCAAAATTTGAATTCAAACTTTGACTGATTGTACCGGGTGCAAAATAAAACGGATTTTAGTGAAACTAAAAATATTTAAATCTGTTAATGAATATCTTTCTAACGAATCTGAAAAATCGAAATTTCATAGCGGAAATCAAAAGTTATGGCCAAATGAATTTTCAGAAAGGTAGCTATAGAGAATGTATGGCCCTTGAAAATGGACATTTTGCAAACGACCTCAGAATTCGACGAAACCACTTTTATTGGATCCGGGATGTCAAATTATTGCTAGGTTTCAAATTCCATAATTTTTGAAGTTAATGCGTGAGTTTGGAGAAGGAAAATGTGTTTGGTTGATTTCAATTAAATTGGATCGACCAGAAAATGGCCATTTTTCAAACGGTCTCAGAATTCGACGAAACTAATTTTGTTGGGACAGTATCATCAAAACATAGATAGATTAATTTTTCTGGAATTTTTAGAATTAGTATGTGTAACAACCCGGAAATGCAAGCCAGTTTAAAATTTTTATTTTGGCAATTTTATCGAATTTTGAAGATTTAAAATAGACTATTTTAAATAATATCAATGAGAAATTTATTTTGAATATAATTAGAACGTATATATATTATATACGTCGTCGTTAGAATATAAATATTTATATATAATTATAAATAGAATTGAAAATGGCGTGGTAGTTCGATAATTCGATTTCAAAATTCAATTGAATGTACCGGGTGCAAAACAATCCGGATTTTAGTGAAACCAAAAACATTAGGATCTATTTGATTATAGCTTTCCAACGAATCTGAAAAATCAAGATTTCATAGCGGGAATCAAAAGATATGTCCAGTTGAAAATTATGAATAGTCGCTATAGAATTTAGGCCCTTAAAAATGGGAATTTTGCAAACGACCTCGGATTTCGATGAAACCACTTTTGTTGGGTCCGCAGTGTCAAATTATTGCTAGATTCCAAATTTCATAATTTTTCGAATCAATATGTGAGCGTGGAAAAGGAAAACGCGTTTGACCAGTTTCAGTTGATTTTAATCGACTGGAAATTGGCCATTTTTCAAACGGTCTCAGAATTTGACGAAACTAGTTTTGTTAGGACCGTATCATCAATACGAAGCTAGAAAATATTTTTCTGGAATTTTTAAAGTTCCTATGCGACCCCGGTAAATTGAAATGCGCGTTCAAATTCAATATATAGAGTTATATGTTGATTTTAACAGAAACTGATTATAACGATCGAATCATCTTGCGATACATATCCCATTGTGTTCGGAATGGGGGTAAAACGCTATGAACGACAGGCGGTGGGCCTCGTTTAGTGGTCAAAAATAAAAGTTGCTTTCTAGTGATAAATAAAATAATTAAAAAATAAAAACCCCTTTCTCTCCTTTATTTCCTCTGCCCCTCTCTCTTCATTTTGAACCAGATAAGAAAAAAAAAGAAAAATAACGGAAGGGGGGCGCGATCGATGCCCCCCCCTCGATGAGCCGTCGCGCCCAGGGCGGCGCAGCCACCACCTGCCGCCCCCTCCTCTTCTTCCCCCTCCCTTCTTCTTCATCCTCCCCCTTGCTCTTCCTCGACCGCAACGCCCAGACCCCCCCCCCCCCCCACGCGCTCGCACCCAGATCGCCGAACCCCCTAGCTTCCAACTCCAGCACTGAAGACACCTCCCCGGCCTCCTCGACTGACGTGAAACACCCCCTCCTCCCTGATTTTCAACTGTAAGTTTTATTTATTTATTTATTTCTATTTTTATTTATTTTAGCAACTAAAGATAGGATTTTTAGATGAGATAAAATGGTTTTGAAAATTAGTTTTCCTTTTTAACGGAAGTATTGAATTTTATTTTCACATTTTAAAATTCATAGCAGAATAAAAATATAATTTTTATAATATAGGGAAGTTAAAATTATGATTTTTATATTTTTAAAGTAATAAAAATATGATTTTTATATTTTTAAAGTATTAAAAATATAATCTTTACTATGTAGAAGATGTAAAAATATGATTTTTGTTTATGTAGAGAATTAAAAATATAATTTTTACATGATAGGAATATTAGAAATATCATCTTTATATGTGTAGCAAAATAAAAGTGTGATTTTTATAATGATATATTTGAAAAGGCGAAGTCTATGAATTTGAAAAGAAGAAATCTTTATATTTAAAAGGCGGAATTTTTATATATTGAATAGCGAAGTTAAAATTCAAATTTTATATATTGAATAGCAAAGTAAAAATTCGATTTTTATATATTGAATAGCAAAGTAAAAAATTCGATTTTTATATATTGAATAGCGAAGTAAAAATTCGATTTTTATATATTGAATAGCGAAGTAAAAATTCGATTTTTACATATGTAGAGGATACGAGCAACGAAGATGACAAAAAGGCGAGAACGTTGAAGATTTTTATAAATGAAGAATCATAGAATTGGGATAGCCAGAGAACTTCTCACTCAAAATTTCTTTTTCTAGTTATATATATATATATATATATACTAGGATGCAGACGGTGTTTAATAGCACCCGACACCCGTCATCCACAGACCATGGGTGGCCTGTTTGTTAAATTGTTTGGATGTGTAGTTGGTTAGTTTATTTGGGTTGAATTGAATTGTTTGGTGAAATGAATAGATTTGATTGATGTGTGAATGGCGTGGGCCTTCACTAGACCGGGGATGAGGCTAGGCCTCATCCCGTTTCTAGTATTGTGCCGTTATGCCGTCGAAATTTTCTAAAATGAGTTAGAAAAATAAAAATATCATTTTTATTTTGTAAATGAACTGAATAAAAATCCATGTGTTAAAATAAAATATTTTATCGTTAAAAATATAATTTTTAGCGTGAATATGAATAAATAAATATTTATAAACAAATCGACCGATTTGTTTATATACACTGATTTGACTGATATCGATTGGGTCGATAAATTTTACACATCGCCCAACTGCACAAATAAAATCTGTGTTTGATTGTTTGAAACCCCACACGGGTGTTGGGATGAAATTTGAAGTTCACTCATCCTGATTGATTAATTATGTCGATCGATTGATTGACAGGCTGTTATAAGCGTTAGATATCTATATTTGATGCTTATACAGTGTAGTACACTTTGGATGATGGTTGATTATTTATCGTTGCTATTATATACATGTGTTGTATGGAATCCATATAATTAACTTTATATGGTAATTGATTGGGCCTCATTCCAATCGGGAGAATAAAGAATATTATAAAATAAAGGTTCATGTGTTGACTGTACTCATCCGTTGAGATTAGTCATGTGTTGAACGAAATACTTTAGCAATAAAATTTATATCTTTATCACTATAAAATAAAGGTTCATGTGTTGACTGTACTCATCCGTTGAGATTAGTCATGTGTTGAACGAAATATTTTAACAATAAAATTTACATCTTTATCATATATAGAATTAGAAATCAACTGGAAAATAGATGAGATGAGTGGTCTCCTGGATATTAATCTGATGTTGGTTTCGGCCTTCGGGGTTAATATTCAGGAAATCGTTCTCTTACTAATTTACGGTTGGAGTCTGATTTAATATCAAACAATAGATACCTTAATTTTCATAAAATATAGTAAATAACAAAAATAGTCACACTTGGACAGTACTCATTCGTTGAGATTAGTCGTGTGTTGACAAAAATATAGATTCACATATTGAATAGAATAAATATTCATTTGTTGAATAGAATAACGAATTTATTGAAATATATAAAACCGTGTTGATTAGAGATGCGTCATTTTGACGCGAACGATATTTATATCGATTAAATTCGTTTTTAAATTTGATTTGAATTGAATTTGAACAGAATAGAAAATGAATTCGAATTGAATATAAAACGAATTTGATTTCAATTGAATATATAATGAATTTGATTTCAATTGAATATATAACGAATTTGATTGAATTGAATAGAAAACGAAAATGAATTGAATTGAATAGAAAACGAAAATGAATTGAATTGAATAGAAAACGAATTTGAATTAAATTGAAAAGAAATAGAAAACGAATTTGAATTGAATTGAAAAGAAAACGAATTCGAATCGAATTGAATTAAAAAGGAAATGGATTCGAATCGAATTAAAATCGATTTGAATCTGAATCAAATAGAAATGAAAGTAAAAAGGATTTAGAATAGAAAATTCAATTTTGATTTGAATTTGATATAAAGGTAGAAATTGTTTTTGAAACGAATTCAAAACTATTTATAAAATTTGTTTTAAATAGAAATCGACGAAATATATATTATATATACAATATAATGGCCTGAATAGAAAGCGCCGCGCCGCGGCAGTTCGTGAATTTCGACCATTTATTTCAAACGGACATTACGGGAGATCCGACCGTCGGATTCTTCTAAAACCGGAACTGTTGGGTTCGTATCGAAAAGTGCTTTCTAATGAATATTAGAAATTTGAAATCTAACGGTTGGATTTGGAGATACGTCCAAATCAAATTCGAAAAAGGTCGCTGTAAGTGCAGTTCGATGGCCGTTGATGGAAATCGACTGTACGGGCCTTGATAAAATTACTAAAAATAGTAATAATTTGTGTAAAATCGTAAGAAATGATTTGGGGAAAAATTGGGATGAAAAACTCCATATTTGAAAAGACAAAAATAGATTTTTATCGAAATGAACTAATTTTGAACTAAAATTAAAACCCATTTATTTTTAAATAAATAAATTAGATTTGAAATGGGTTGTAAATAGAATTGATTCATGGGTTTATCGTGAACTGTGTTTTAAATGACATTAGTTCTTTAACCCTGTAAAAGGAGTTTTAATGAATCTGCAATTAAATTGAAATGTAAATGGATAATCTAAATTATCAAATTAAGGAAATAAGCGAGAATGGATTATCACCAGTTTTGCTCCAAACCGATAGTTAAATCTTTAATTAGATTTGAACGTGAAGTGGTAATTAATTTTACCGATAACACCATAGTATTAGATATGGAATATTACCAGTTTTTCTTCATGGGGTGAATAGGTTGGGATTGGGAAATAAAATAATTAATTACTTCGATGTGGTTCGCTAATCCCGACTAGTTTGAAAAACCATATCTTGGTTTGAAATGACATCCAAAGGAAGATTAAAGGATAAATTTTAAAGAATTTATCTTGGATAAAATTAATGGGAACCTTTCCTTGAGAATATGAATTGGAATGAGGCGTATGTTGTGTTCGTGTAACATTTGTTTTTAATATACGCGGGTTGTTCGGAAAGGCCGGGTTTATACCCATTCTGAATAACCGATTCGACGATATGTCGAAGATGAAGACGGTGGTCGAAGACCGGAAGTTTTCACATCGGTTGGGTAATTACTAACGATCCTGATTGGGCTGTACACCCAAGAGGATGGAAATAGTTGGTGGTCGTCCAGACGTACTTGGAGATGGATGGAAAGCGAGGAAAGTGCCTCCGGTTTCGTTCAGACCCAGAACGGACTTGTAAATAGATTGTGTGTCTGACATTGGATTTTATTCTGTGTTGATTGATTTCTATTAAATATACATCTGTTTGGCGGCAGAGAATTTATTCTTTTGCTTAACGCCCTTCTCTGAGATGTACGAGCTCAGAGGTTGTATATCGATGGACATCAGTCGCATGGCATGAATTGCCTGTGTGGCACGCTAAGATGCAATGATCAAGGCTTCTATTGAAAAGCAAAGTCTTATGGTTGATGATCAAAGCACGCCTACGTGGTAGCTTTGTGTATAACGTGAATTCGCGAGCCTCACACCTTGGTATGAGTCAAAAATGGGATAAGGACTGCAGGGAGAGCACGACTTTTCTTTCTAGCTTTGGTGGTGTCAGTGACTTACTAGCCATGACATTTATATACTTTTCACCTATGTGGTTGTTGGATGAGGCGCCTCGATTTTAGGTCTGTAAGGACCGGGAAACGTGTGTTCAGGCATAATTAATCCTCTAACATAAGTGGGGACTGGCCCTGAAGATCCAGGATTGCCCAGAGTGTGTAGTCATGTGACATTTGCTAGAGTGTCTCGAAAGCGGAGAGGAGCTTGCCCCTTGCCTCGACTGATGACGGAAAACCAATTTCCAATACTTGTATTGCGGTTTTAATTGTAGAACTAGTATGGCGACATGATATATGGTACCCATGTCGTCTATGATTTATATTTATGATTGAAATTGTTTTGACACTATACACTTATTATAGTATCAAATGATTTGTTTTAAACGTACCAAGCATGTTTGGCTATCATAAGGGAAAACCCTATACTCCGGCTTGCGTTGCATTGTGTGCTGGGACCTGGGTCTTATAATAGCTTCATTTTTCGAAAAAGCATTGCGTTATTTATTCTATGCACTGGTATTCTTGGGAGGAAACCCGTTCCGTGTTATACGGCGTGGTCCCTTGAATTACTCTCTTTTAAAGTAAAGTTTTAAATAACTGTTTTAGTTCTCACACCAGTCACATGACTGACCTGGAGTTTATTGTTTTAACCTAAACTCTGGGTGCCCCTATTTTCGACACGGGCAGCTAGTAGTTTTGGTTTTGCAGATTTATATTCACAGGATCCTGGTTTACAGCTGGAATGATATCCGGAAAGCTCTGTATCCGTATATCACCTTCAGTTGTGCTTTGTATTATTTTCCGCTGCTATGTAATTTATTGTAATCTCTGATGTTTATCAATTGTAATTTATTCGTTTATACTCTGTATATTCTTGTATCTGATGGAATTGTTGTAATAACAATGAAATGTTCTTCTGTTTGTGTCCTGATTTGTCCTGTTCTCAAATGATCAGGAGTTTCGAACGGTCTAGATCGGTTTAACGACTGATTAGGATCGAGCGAAATTCCAGGCCGTCACATTTGGTATCAGAGATTTGGTATACAGAGCTCGAGAACAAGACACATTAGAACCATACGAAAGAATTCATCAGATAGTGGATTAGTAATATCCAATTAGAATGACTCGTTAGAGATAGGATCAATAGTATCCTAGAACGGGTGTGAATAGTATATTTTTCAAATGAAAACAATTTTTTTTTTTGAAATTTAATTCGTTTTATACGTATCTGAATATTTATTTATTTTGAATATGGACAATCCACTATATAAAGATTTTGCATATACATGTCATGAACGTATATTCGAAGTTTTAATATACTGGATAGATATAGAATCATACTCTAGTGGCCCGGACCTGATTCTGATGATTGACGCGTCATCATCAGTAATTATTTTCGTGTTTCTAAGGTGTGATTTCTATATATTTCCATTAGACTGGTGTGAGAAACAAAACTTATATAGATAGATTTATTTGTTGTGAATTGGCATCAAAACATGATTTCCTGTATATATATATCAAAATTATGAATTTGAAACGTTAATACACTAATTGATTGATGTTTGTGTTGTTTGTTTAGTTGTTTGATAATTTTGAACCATTAAGCCTAATTGAACCAAATATTGAATTGTATTGATAATTGGTCGCATTTGCTTGCATATACATATACTTACATTGAACAGGTCATAGCAAGGAGGCTAGAGCCGAAGAATAAAATTTGTTTGCCCGACAAATAGGTACATGTTTACTATAATTTACTGTTTTGTTTGGGTCATGATGATTTTATGAGCCTATTGGCTAGCCGCTTGGCTTTTTCTTTTTCTTTTTGAGATCAGAAGGCCTATATGGCAATTTCGGGGTTTTCCCGTGGCTCCCGGTGCAGGGGAGGTTATGGCGAAATTTTTCGAAAATTTAGGGTGTTAGCCAAATTTTTGAAAATTTGAAAATTCTCAGAAACTGAAAAGTTGGAGAATGGAAGCCAGATCGAACGTAGAGTTGATTAATCAAACCACTTTCGAATTTGTTCCTTTTCGGGGACGAAAAGTTTTAAGTGGGGGAGATTGTAACAACCCGGAAATGCGAGCCAGTTTAAAATTTTTATTTTGGCAATTTTAGTGAATTTTGAAGATTTAAAATAGACTATTTTAAATAATATCAATGAGAAATTTATTTTGAATATAATTAGAACGTATATATTATATACGTCGCGTTAGAATATAAATATTTATATATAATTATAAATAGAATTGAAAATGGCGCGGTAGTTCGATAATTCGATTTCAAACTTCAATTGAATGTACTGGGTGCAAAACAATCCGGATTTTAGTGAAACCAAAAACATTAGGATCTATTTTATTATATCTTTCCAACGAATCCGAAAAATAAAGATTTCATAGCGGGAATCAAAAGATATGTCCAGTTGAAAATTCTGAATAGTCGTTATAGAATTCAGGCCCTTAAAAATGGGAATTTTGCAACCGACCTCGGATTTCGACGAAACCACTTTTGTTGGGTCCGTAGTGTCAAATTATTGCTAGATTCCAAATTTCATAATTTTTCGAATCAATATGTGACCGTGGCAAAGGAAAATGAGTTTGACCAGTTTCAGTTGATTTTAATCGACTGGAAATTGGCCATTTTTCAAACGGTGTCAGAATTTGACGAAACTAGTTTTGTTAGGACCGTATCGTCAATACGAAGCTAGAAAATATTTTTCTGGAATTTTTAAAGTTCGTATGCGACCCCGGTAAATTGAAATGCGCGTTCAAATTCAATATATAGAGTTATATGTTGATTTTAACAGAAACTAATTATAACGATCGAATCAGCTTGCGATACATATCCCATTGTGTTCTAAATGGGGGTAAAACGCTATGGACGACAGGCGGTGGGCCTCGTTTAGAGGTCAAAAATAAAAGTTGCTTTTTAGTGATAAATAAATTAATTAAAAAAAATAAAAACCCCTTTCTCTCCTTTATTTCCTCTGCCCCCCCTCTCTTCATTTCGAACCAGATAAGAAAAAAAAAGAAACGAAAAATAACGGAAGGAGGGCGCGATCGATGCCGCCGCCCCCGCCCCCCGATGAGCCGCCGCGCCCAGGGCGGCGCAGCCACCACCTGCCGCCCCCTCCTCTTCTTCCCCCTACCTTCTTCTTCCTCCTCCCCCTTGCTCTTCCTCGACCGCAACGCCCAGAACCCCACCCCCCCCCCCCCCAACGCGCTCGCACCAGACCGCCGAACCCCCTAGCTTCCAACTCCAGCGCTGAAGACACCTCCCCGGCCTCCTCGACTAACGTGAAACACCCCCTCCTCCCTGATTTTCAACTGTAAGTTTTATTTATTTATTTATTTCTATTTTTATTTATTTTAGCAACTAAAGATAGGATTTTTAGATGAGATAAAATGGTTTTGAAAATCAGTTTTCCTTTTTAAAGGAAGTATTAAATTTTATTTTCAGATTTTAAAATTCATAGCAGAATAAAAATATAATTTTTATAATATAGGAAAGTTAAAAATATGATTTTTTATTTTTAAAGTAATAAAAATATGATTTTTATATTTTTAAAGTATTAAAAATATAATCTTTACTATGCAGAAGATGTAAAAATATGATTTTTGTTTATGTAGAGAATTAAAAATATAATTTTTACATGATAGGAATATTAGAAATATCATCTTTATATGTGTAGCAAAATAAAAGTGTGATTTTTATAACGATATATTTGAAAAGGCGAAGTCTATGAATTTGAAAAGAAGAAATCTTTATATTTAAAAGGCGAGATTTTTATATATTGAATAGCGAAGTAAAAATTCAATTTTTATATATTGAATAGCAAAGTAAAAATTCGATTTTTATATATTGAATAGCAAAGTAAAAATTCGATTTTTATATATTGAATAGCGAAGTAAAAATTCGATTTTTATATATTGAATAGCGAAGTAAAAATTCGATTTTTACATATGTAGAGGATACGAGCAACGAAGATGACAAAAAGGCGAGAACGTTGAAGATTTCTATAAATGAAGAATCATAGAATTGGGATAGCTATCGGTGAGAACTTCTCACTCAAAATTTCTTTTTCTAGTTATATATATATATACTAGGATGCAGACGGTGTTTAGTAGCACCCGACATCCGTCATCCACAGACCATGGATGGCTTGTTTGTTAAATTGTTTGGATGTGTAGTTGGTTAGTTTATTTGGGTTGAATTGAATTGTTTGGTGAAATGAATGGATTTGATTAATGTGTGAATGGCGTGGGCCTTCACTAGACCGGGGATAAGGCTAGGCCTCGTCCCGTTTCTAGTATCATGCCGTTATGCCGCCGAAATTTTCTAAAATGAGTTAGAAAAATAAAAATATCATTTTTATTTTGTAAATGAACTGAATAAAATTCATTAAAATTGCCGAAATAAAATTCATTAAAATTGCCGAAATAAAATTTTTAAATTGGTTCTGATTTTCCAGGTTGTTACAGTAAACCCTAAATCATCTTCCATTCAAATGTAACCTTCGCGGAAATCATAACAGTATATAATCGATATAAATTTCCGTATCAAATCAATACTATAAATGGAATAACGACAAAGCCTTTTAAATTCCATATATAGTAACAGTCTTCCTTTATAGAAGCTCATCTCGATTATTAAAGATTGAATTCCATTCAATTCCAGTTTAATATATTACGTTGGAAAACTTTACTTTGGAAAAATTTCCATTAAATCTTAATGAAAAGATTTATAAATTCCAAATCATAACTTCATTGTTAATTAGGTTAAAGAATGGATGTTATTTAAAACATTGTTCACTTTAAACCCCAAATCCAATTCAATTCCAATTAAATTAATTAATTAGTAAACGTCTCTAAATCTTAATTAAAAGATTTATTCTTTTCTCAATTGGGTTTAAGAACAGTGTTAATGAAGATACCATTTATGGCAAACCCAAAATCCAATTTGATATTGAATACAAGGCTTTGAACAGAAATTATAGCGACTTATATTCAATAACAAATTCTGAAACTATCAGATATCGCATTGGGAATAACGATATTTATATCTTTCGAATTCCTAAAAAATATCTGTATAATCATGGAATCCAATATCGAAATAATCCGAAGATTATTACCATTCAAATCCATTCCAATTCATACATTGGAAATATTCAGGTTATACTAAAACCATTTCAATCCCATTTATTATTTTTAAAAATAATTGGATTATTATTCTTGTTATTAACTAGTTCATTTCGATAAAAATATATTTTATCTTTTCAAATTTGGAATTTTTCATCCAAAATCTTTCCAAATCATTTATATGATTTTACACAATTTTTCCGTATTATTAATAATTTTATTAAGGCCATTACAGTCGGTTTCCCATAACGGCCACCGAACTGCATCCATAGCGGCCTTTTCTGAAATAGATTTGGACATAATTTGAAATCCAATCGTTCAAATTTAAATCTATTAGGTTCATTGGAATGATCTTTTCGATACGAACCCAACGGTTCCAGTTTTAGGAGATTCCAACGGTCGGATCTCTTGTTACATCAATTTGAAGTCAATGGTCGAAATTGAGAACAATCGCTGCGCGGCTCGTTCTATTCAGGCCGTTAAATATATATACTATATATATCATCGATTTCAATTTAAAACATATTTATAAATTCATTTTAAAAACGATTCCAACTTCCATTTCAATTTTAAATCAAAATTGAGTATCCAACATATAGTTAAAAATTATATTTTTAACCATCCAATAATTATTTCATTACATGACAATTTTATCCATTTCATATTTAGGCTAAAATTAATATTTTTTGTGAACAAATATATATTTCGTTACATGACCATTTTATATATCGCATATATAAGCTAAAATTAATATTTTTAGCGAACAAATATTTATTCCATTGCACGACCATTTTAAATAACGCATATATAAGCTAAAAATTATATTTTTAACAATCCAATGATTATTCCATTACATGCCAATTTTATATATCTCATATATGTGTTAAAAATAATATTTTAACAAACCAATAATTATTTCAATACACGACCATTTTATATATCGCATATATAAGCTAAAAATTGTATATTAACAATCCAATAATTAGTCCATTACCTAAGAATTTTATATATCGCATATACATGTTAAAAATTATATTTTTAACAATCCAATAATTATTCCATTACATGACCATTTTATATATCTCATATGTATGATTCATACAACGCCTATACATTTTTCATACAACACATATATATTTTTCACATCGCATATATATATATATATATTATTCACATCACATATATATATATATATATATATTTTTCACATCGCATATATATATATATTATTCACATCGCATATATATAATTTTCACATCAGATATATATATATATTTCACATTACACATATATATATCTATAATTTTCACATCGCATATATATATATATATATATTTCACATCGCATATGTATAATTACTCAACAATCAAATGCCATTTACGGCGCCACAAGTGTCCATCTGCGGAGTATGAAATGCGAGTGTCGCTAATATCCGCACATTGCTTATATTTTCAATGATTTGTGTGAATTCGTGTGCTGAACTCCATATAATAGATAAAATCAATACTGGCAATTTCTATACATTTACAGTTATAAAATAAATTAATTTTTTTTTTTTGAAAACGGGTAAACCGCCTTGTTAAAAACCTGAACTAGATACCAGCGTGATACCCAGACAGCAAAAAAGAGTGCGGTGTTTTATTGATAACACATCAATAAAAATACAGAAGTCTGTACAAAAGGAAAGCCAATCAACAAATATTACAAGCTGCCTATACCCAATAATCAATCACAAAGCCATAAAAAGAAAAGCCCATAACAACCCAACGGCAATAAATAAAGATATCAGCTTCTCCACGTGTTGAGATGAGAACATCGTTTGATACATCTTCTCCGAAAATTAGGGCAAAACTGATTTCCTTCCCCGAATTGAGATCCGAAGACCGCTTCCAATTACCCTTCGTCAAAGCTCTCTATGCCCCAACGTTTCAGCTCTGCAGCTCTCCTCTTCTTCCTTGATTTCATAAGTAAGTATTTTACATCCAGTTCAAGTAAATCCCATCGTCGATATTTTGTATTTTGCTGATTATTGTGCATTTGATTGTTTCTTTCCATCCAGATATGGTAAATTGTAGATATCAGACAGCAAAAGGCCACATCTTGCTTGAAGTCTGCAGCAATGAATGTAATTTTCAGAAATTCCACTTCATCTTCGAGCAGTAGTGGGCTATCAGTGGATAACGGCACTCCAATTTTCTGTCTGTATCCTGTCCACAGGTAGGCTGAGTAAGTGCACTAAAAAAACAAATGATTTTTATTCTCCTGTTGCTTATTACATAGAACGCATGTTGGGTCAATTACAAATCCCCAGCTAATCATAATGTCCTTCGCACTAAGGCGGTTTAAAATTGCTTTATAGGCGCAAACAGACATTTTAGGACTGTTAATTTTATGCCAAATAACCTTACACCATTAAAGATATGGTTTATGTTCCCGAGATATGTCCCAAGCAGATTGAAATGTAAAACCATTAGCAATACCATTCCATCTCCAGTAATCCTTATTATTATTAGAATGTATCTTTAATTCTATAATTTGTGTAGCTAGCAGTCTTGTAACTGGAAGAATGTTGGGATTAAACACCCCATCCTGTATGATAGAATTAACACATAAGGTATCACCTCCAAATAGATCCACGTTGTCCCAACCAAGAATGTTCACCATCGTATTACTGTTAATCTAGGGATCGAACCAAAGCAATGTATCTCGACCATCGACTATGCATCTATTAATACATTGAAGACTTAGGTTTCTATGTCGTAAAATAGGTTTCCAGGTACAAGAAAAGTTTTAAAGCATCCGCAACTTTAATATCTTTAAAATTCCTTAAACCAACACCCCCTCCTCCTTGGGAGAAAATAACGTATCCCAAGCAATTTTGTGTTTTTTTCTAGCCCAATTGGAGTTAGCACATAATTTGTTAATTTTTTTGATAGTTGCTTCTAGAATTTGATACGTTAGTATCCAATAAAGCACCATAGGGCTAATGACAGACTTAATTAATTCGATCTTACCTGCCATCGAGAGAAGTCTATTATCCGAGCTGTCCATTTTCTTTTGAATTCTATCTATAAGTTCTCCACAGTCCGAAAAGTGTAGACAGTTGTGAGACAGCGGCACCCCCAAATATTTGACTGGAAGTACACGTTCTTTCATGTTCAGTTCTTGTAAAATTTGATTTTTATTGTTCACCCCTACTGAAAAAACTTTCGACTTTGAATTATTAATTTTAAGACCAGCATACATACTCATTTTGTCAAGAATCATTTTGACTGTTTCCACTCCCTTTATTATTGAATTACAAAATATCATCAAGTCATCCGCATAAACAAGATGTGTTATTTTGGGATCCTCCTTATAAATGGGTTGTAAGTGATTAGCTTCCAGTGCCTTGAACATCATAATCGAGAAAACCTCCATAGCAATACAAAAAAGATACGGTGAAAGTGGGTCCCCTTGTCTAAGACACCTATTGCTGAAAATAAAACCTTTTGGACTGCCTTGTGACAAAATGGAAAATGTAGGAGTTTTTATGCAAGTTCTAATGATTTTAGTCATTTGTGTCGGGAATCCCATAATCCGAATCATGTGACAAATAAAATTCCTGTTTATCATGTCGTAGGCTTTTTGAAGATCAATTTTAATGCGCAATTTACCGCTACCTTTCCTGCTGAAAAATCTGATTTGTTCATGAGCCAAAAGAAAATTCTCTGCAATATATCTTCCCGGAATAAAAGCCGACTGTTTCTCCGATACCAAGTGTTTCAGGTATGGCCTTGTCCTGTTGTTAATGACTTTCGATATAATTTTATATATAACATTACAACAAGCAATAGGTCTATAGTCAGAGATACTTCTAGGATTATCATTTTTTGGTATAAGAGTAAGAAAAGTGTGATTTATACCCTTTGCAATTTTCCCAGTTCTGAAAACTTCTTGCACCACTTCCAAAATTCCATATTTAGATAATCGCAATGAAATTTGTAGAATTTTGAAGTGAATCCATCCGGTCACGGGCTTTTGTCATCAGGAATCGAAAATGTAGCTTTGTGAACTTCTTCTAAAGTAATACATGAAGAGAGATGTCTTCTACCCCTCTCATTTATTATAAATCTGCAATTAATACTGGGGAAATTATCATTCATTTGGAGCTCAGAATTATAAATATCATTAAAGTATTGAACAACTTCCCTTTCAAAACTATCCTCGTCAACAGAGTTATCCCCATTGTTCCTGAACAGGTTGCTCCAGTTATTAATGTGTCTCCTCATCGACACTTTGGCATGAAAAAATTTACTGCCTGAGTCACCATGAGTAAGCCAGTTTATTTTTGCCTTCTATTTAGCCGTCTTCATATCTATATAGCTTTGCTCCTTCCAATCATTATATGCCTCACTTAACACGTCATACATTTTCATGTCTTCTGGGTGGTTTTCAATATCTGCAAGAATTCTGTTATATCTCTTTTCCAACATCATAAGCAAATCTCCATCCTTAAAACTATTGTAGTTCCAATTCCTGAGATAAAACTTGGTCAATTTAAGGAATTGTTGGAATTTGTAGATTTTTGAACCCTGAGTGTTAGAGAGAGCAGAAATATACATCACCATTTCCATAGTGTCTTTACATCCATCTTTATAGCACCGAGTATTTACAAATCTGAACAGTATGTTTCTAATACGTTGAACTTTTGACTTGAACCTTACACAGATGGGAATGTGGTCACTCACGGGGTTTGCCATCCCATAAGCAGATAAATCTGGAAAATTATCCAAAAGGAGGTAATTACAAAAAATATTATCTATTTTAGTAGCCATACCTTTTTTCGCCAAGTATATTTGAAGCCCAATATAGGAATATTCATCAGACCAGAGGTAGCAATGCAATCCAGCAGACCTGAAATGTGCCTAAAAGGTACACTAGCTCCTCCTTTTTTATCCTTCTTAGACAAAATGTTGTTGAAATCCCCTAAAACTAACAAAGGAATATTCACACTTGTAGATTCTTTAGCAATATCACATCATAATCTCTCACGGTCCAGCAAAAAATTACTAGCGTATATGAAAGTGAGTTTGCAGCGAAACCCTCCTGAGTTATTCACCGAGATAGAAATGTGTTGGGATGACATGGAATCAATGCTAACAGACCAACACTTAGCATCCCATAGAATTAAAATGCGACCTTTACTGCCACAACAATTATTATCAGCAAACTTCCACTTATCTTTTGTGTACACATGCATCTGGTTTATCATATCATTGCTTAGCTTATTTTCAAGTAGACCCACCATCGACGGCCTAACTTTATTTAGGAATTTGAATACTTCAAATTGTTTATTTGGAGCATTCAGACCCCTGACATTCCACGCTACGATATTCATTTAATCTTGCTCTTTCTCCTTGTCGCAACTTTAGGAGGAGCATGTTGATTTAATTTGGGATTTCTTCGTTTTGCTTGTATATTAATATTTTCCAATTCATCCTTGAAACAGCTGTTTTCCTCAATATTTTGTGAAACATCTATTTCTTTTACAGGTTGATTGTCCTATGTACTGTTATCAGCATTTGCTAGATGCTCTGCAATTTTATCGTCATCTGACTTAGACCAGTCCTCTTCAAAGCCTTCAACAGTATTCTCTAGATTGACAGTAGCGACAATGTTACTCTCTTCAGTTCCAGTCGAAGCTGAATATGGGATAATTGGAGCTCGCACCTTGTCTCCTGTAGCAGTCATATTATGTTCATTATAATTTGTTGCGTTCCCGTTTGCAACATTGCTAGTAACATGTGGATTTATGGTTATTTGTTGTGTACTATCCTTTGCTGTAACTCTTTCATTTGTAGCATCTGAACTTGTAATATTCTCTGTTTCGTTATCAACGCCTGTATTATTATTCATGATGGTAATATTTTGGTCTAGTGAGTCAAGTATATGATTGTTTCCTTCATTTACAAGTTCTGGACTAACATGTTCCATCCCCTGATTATTAAGAGTAACTATATTTGCCTCATCTCCATCTACATTTATTATGCCAATTGCATCTGTATCATTCACGTTAATGGGTGGAATAATATTATCATCCCACTTAACATTCTCATAAGATTGGGTATTGTCATCTTCATGTTCTGTATTAATCATGTCTTCACCGGTAACTCCAGATTTAGGAACTCAATTCTCTTTTGCTTTTTCTTTAAATTGAGTATTGTTGTGTCCAAACACTTCACACACTTTGCATCTCATCAGTTTGTAAGGGTATTCGACTTTTACTTTTAACTCTTCTCCAGTATGCAGGATCACATCTACCTCGCTAGGAAACTCAGATTTTGCATCCATCTCAATTAGAATTTTTGCATAAGCAACTATAGATTCATCTGCGGTGATTCGCTCCATTTTAATTGGTGTCCCCAAAACGCTAGCGATAGCGCTAAGCGCTTCTTTATCCCATAGTTCTAGTTCAAGATTTGATAATTTAACCCATAGCGAAATTGTTGACTATAAATCCTTCTTGAATCTCATTCTCATACACCATTTCTTTAATATAATGATTTTATTATTAAACAAATATGGTCCTCCTTTCAAAATGTTTTCACAATCAGAGACATTATCAAAACATATTACAAAAAAACTGTTCTCTTTCGAAAGCAGTTGGAACTTCCCCGTTGGCTTCCATACCCGTTCTACATAATTCTTGAGGTGCAAATGATAGGGTCTATACCCATAAACATAAAAAATAATGCAATTCTTCCATTTATCCACGGACCGAAATGCAGTAGTTATAGGGATTGAAGCCTTCCTCTTGGAATCGATTACTATGGGTTCTATGTAATTCAGATCTACATAATTATTGCTCATCAATTGTCCAGTCCCACAGGAAGCCGCCTGCGTCCAAGATCTAGACCTCCCTTCCGCTGCATCTTCCGCCAACCTTACGCAATTGATATTAGAGCGATGATACTGTTGACCATTAGATCCAGTTCGGCCGTATGCCCCCATTATTCTGAGGTCTAGGGGGACAAACCGCCACGTGGGCAGTATTTTGAAGATCTGTCGATCTCCCGTCACCCCTCAGATCAGTCGTTGTACATTGTGAAGACGTCCTAATCGGTCTTCCTCCCCTGCCAGTTTCTATCCAGTTATCGTTCCTAGCTAATGATTCGGTCGGCCCATCTCCCCACGCAATTTCCTTCCCAGGCCTCTGATCTGGAGGTCTACCTTTATTGTCATTCACTCTTATCGCGTCTGCCATTAATTTCATGGAAGCCGTATTGAATTAAAATAAATTAAATAACTATACAAAATTTTAGTGAGAGAATACTCACTTTGGTTTCCACTCCGTCAGTCTTTAATTATGAATTTTTGTACCATTTAGATTTAAATTCGCCTCAAATTCTAATTTGATCCGTTCCCATTCTGGTTAGTTCCATGTTGTAGTGTTTTTCAACACGATTCCAACGCAATTGAAATTGTCATATTTCGACCTCGTATGAAGAAGATATGGCATTATATATATTAATTACATAAATGAAATAATTAAATAAATTAATTTTCCATAGTTACCCTCATTATCTCCTAATCCCTCTTCCTCTTCTATCTGTAACGTGACAAAAAAAAATCGACCCATTTCTCGTCACAAAGCTTCACGTTGCACCCCCTCCTCGAGCCGTCGAAGCTCGATCCTTCGTCGCACCTAGAAGAGCGTCATGCCGCCGTCCTTTGCTAGTGCCAGCATGGCACTCCGTGGCCCATCGGCCAAGAAAACCGCACCCAAACGCGCATGCTTCAAACCCAAAAAATCGAGGAAGATAAAGCTCCATTTTCGATCACAGCCACATCAACTTGAAGATCTTGAATCCTTCTTTGAATTTCGTTTAGGAAGTAGGATTTAACTCGAAACCATTAGAGAGATTTCGAGGATTCAATTTCTGAGAATTTTGGCCTTTCATTTGAATACAGGTGTCAGCGGATAATGAAATAGAGAATTAGGGTTTTCTCTTGTATTTGCATATATATCTAATAATTAATTAATTCCAAAAATTCATGTTCATCAGTCTGAACTCCAAATCAAACCCAACGACTGTCTCCCCTAGCTAAATACCAACATTCTGGACACAATGGGATATGTTTCGTAAGCCAATTCGACTATTTTGAGTAGTTTTTATCAAAATAAAAATATAAATTAATACAATAGTCAATATTGAATTCCAATGTACATTTTAATTTACCGGGGCCATATACTGACTCCAAAAATTACAGAAAAGTAAATCTAGCTATATTTTTATGATACAGTCCTAACAAAACTAATTTTGTCGAATTTGGAGGCCGTTTGAAAAATGGCCCTTTTTCAAGTCGATTAAATTTAAACTAAAATTGCAAACACATTTAAATTTACTGCGCTCACAAATTAATTCCAAAAATTATGAAATTTTAATCCTAACTATTATTTGGCATTCCGGATCCAATAAAAGTGGTTTCGTTGAAAACGGAGGTCGTTTGCAAAATGGCTATTTTTAAGGGCTATATATTATGTTAAAATATATACAAATTCTATAGCGACTATTCTACTTTTTAAAGTGGACATAACTTTCAATTCATAAAGTGAAATCCCAATTTCTTACATTCATTAGAAAGATATAGTTAAACAGATTCTAACGTTTCTAGTTTTACAGAAATCCGATTTATATTGGATTCTGTACATTCATTTGAAATTTAAAATCAAATTTTCAAATTACCACGCTATTTCCGGTTCATTTTAATTTAAAATAAATTTAGACATTCTAATTTCAATTTAAATAAAAATTTAATCGTTTTTATTTAAAATAAATCATTTTAATCTTCAAAACCAATTAAAATAGCTAAAATAAAAAATTTAAATTGGTTCAGAAATTCCGGGTTGTTACGTAAACTATCATAGCCATTCCAGGTCCAAAATCACAAAAATTGCAGCATGGATTTGTAGTTGTGAAATACACATGTTGGAGATGATTGGGAATCTATTTGAAGTCGGTTGGATTTAATTCGAATTGAACGATCAATTTAAATTTAAAGTCGGAATGGATAGCAAAATAAAAAAATCTCGGTGAGAAATTCTCACTCAGAAATTTAGTAACTTTATTTTATCATTAAAAATAAATTGTTGGATGCTTGGATGGATTTATTAGTTGTTATCAGTTGTGATTATTATATATTAGTTATTTTGGCTTGTTGTTTGTGGCTATATATATACATATACATATACATATATATATATATATATATATATATATATATATTTATGTATGTATGTATATTTATGGTTGGATATTTCCCGTAGTACCATTAGCGGATGCCTACAGTATCATTAGCGGATGACCCTATGCACCCCACAATATGATAGCGGATGACCTTCTATACCATGATATCCTGCCTCGAAGCAGGATGGGTATTATTTATGTTGACTAACGTTTGTGGATGCAGGAAAACAGGTTAGGGGGATCCAACTGGATTCTTCAAAAATATTATTATTCGTTTGTTTTCATATATATTGTCATATATGATGTGTTAGAAAACCTAAGATTAATAATAGGGTGTTTTTGAATGTTTAAATGTCACCAGGCCTAAATGTTGAATTATAAAAATATCGTGAAAAGGAAGTTTTGAGATTTAAATGAGAAAATCTATATTTTTTTTAAAATTTAATTTGAATTTAAATGGGCTATAAAGATATTAACCTGTTTTGAATAAATGAAACAAGTGTTGAATTTATAAACGATGTTTATAAATTAGATAATATAAGAAATTGAAGTGGTGAATTTATATAAGATGTTTATAAATTAGATAATGCTGGAAATTGAAGTAAATTTATAAAGGGTGTTTATTAATAAAGTGGAATGATTTTAGTTAGATAATGTAGGGAATTGAAGTGAATGTATAAACGGTTTCTATAAATGAAATGCAAAAATTATCATTTGGATTATTTGAGAAGTATAAAATTCAGATGGAATTTAAAAAGGAAATAGAAATTTAGTTTTAAAGAGAAACGATAAATCTATTACGATATTCAGAATGTAAATTGAATTAAAATAAATCCATATGGATTTATGATTTGAATTCGATTAGATCAAATTTATTAAAATAATTATTTTCAAATAAAATATTAGGATTATATTAAATAGAAGTTTAGATTTTAAATATGAAAATGGATTCACTGTTATATAAGTTATAATAAATAAAAATTTCAGAATAGGAACTGGGCTTCAAATTGATTTGAAATGGAAACTTGTTTTAAATTATAAAACAAGGAAGATAAATTTATTAACGATGTTTGTAAATTAAGTGAGATAATTATCATTGGATAATTTGAAATAATAAATTTAAATATAAATTTAAAGTGAATTGGGAAGTGTTTTGAAACAAAACAATTAATTATATTTTGGAATTCAAAATATAAACCGAATTGCGATAAATCTAAGGATTTATAATTAGAATTTGACTATATCGAATTTCATAAATAATTTTATTTATAAATGAATTGGAATTTAGTAAATAAGATGGAGTTATAAATAAATTTATAACCGAGTAATGGAATAATTGACAATTTAGGATAATCGGAAATATTAAGTTGAATTGGGAAAATTAGTTTTATATATATTAAAATACATTAGTTTGGAGTTGAAATTTATTTATAAATGAAGTTTAAATGTTTATATTTAAATATAATTATAACGAGCTTGTCGCGGCGCAGTAGTTCATAAATTTTCATTTCGAATTTCAATTGACTATTTAGAGCTCAATTTAAGTTGGAATTCTTTGAAGCAAGAATCAGCAGGGTCGATTTGATAATATCTATTACTTATACTGGAAAACAGAAACCAAGACGTTTAGGTAGCGACATCTGTCCTTTTTTAATCAAAATAAAATAAAAACACAACCGTCTCTTTCATTCGTAATACTATATTTCCCCTAATTCACGTTCTCTTTCACAACAACCGTCACCATCCTGGCTAACCGTGCAAAAATCCACTACTTACCACCATCACATTTCATGTCCTCTAATCTTTCCACAAGATTGTGTACGTCGACGTTACTCCTGCGCCGCCTTAGCAATGATTTTGACAATCAGGGTTTACCAGGTTAGTAGTTTTTACTACTTGGGCTAATTTTGGGACTCTGCAATTCATTACATGTAAACGCAAATTATGGCAGTTCTAACCCGATTGAGCTCTTCACGTTATAATTGTGAATTTAGTTTTTCTATTTCCATTGTAATATTTTTCTGCTTGAAAACAAAATTGAAAAATATTGAGCATTTTGTATATGCTTCTCTTTGCAAGCGAGACACCTCGAGTGATTGCAAGTGACAAGGGGATCAATGTTATTTTCCAGTCAAACAGTTTAAGAAACAATTTCATCGATAGAACACGGGTTAGTATTCTTAGGTTTCTTCAATATTGTTTTATTTCGAAACAGTTAGGTATGTACTCCAATATATATTATGTGATATTTCTTTTGTTGTGGTTGCGTATCAACTGGAACTTAAAATTTGATAATATTAACGCTCTTACATAACAAAAATCAAGTTCCCTTTGGCCATTTCCTTAGTTTGCAAAAGCTTAACGCATATGTTGATACTAATTCTTATGCACAGAATATAACAGTTTTTTCCTTTCAAAAACTAAAACAGAAATAAACTTTCTATTTATGCTTTTAGGAGATCTAAAGTGTTACTCCTCCACTTTCTGTCCATGTTAACTCTGACACAGAGAATGCAAAAATATTCATATGCGATTGCTTGGGAGTCTAGCAAACCCGAAATTGCTATGCTAGCAACATAATAGGAAGGTTTTTCGAGTTGACTGATTTTTTGTTTACTGATTTTTTGCTCTACAAAACCCAAGTTATGCTATTCTATTAGCATATTTGAAAAGTTTTTCAGTTGATTGATTTTCACACGCACACACACACTCTAATGTGAAGAAATGAAGATCTAAGAGACATCTATGTATAACACTAAGTAGCATTTCTTCTGAATGAAAACAATGAATATTATAATGTATGATTTAATTTTGCTGTTTTCACCAAGAAGACATTTTCAGCACCAAAAGAGAATGCAAGCATCAACCATAAGAGTGAACAGGAACATTAGCACAGTTTGTGCTCATAACAAGTTTTGGTAGACCTAGCTTACTATGGAATAGATATATTTCGGTTTAAAGTAAGCTGTCCATGACAAAGTTGAATAATATCGTTAAGGGATGCATTGCAAACAGTATATACAAGAATGGGAACATGAAACCTTGCTGTTTCGTTAACATGTCACCTTCGTAATTTATATTTTGTGATATCTTTTTCATCATAGAATACAAAGCCATGTAACTTACAATTTGTTATTTTTCTCAGGAAATCAAGTAGGATGATAATGTAAGCTGAACAGCGGAGCAGACACTTATAAGTCTTGGTAAGTTATTAATCTATGTCACTTTTCCTATGAACCTATTCGTACTCCATTTTAGCCTACTGTAATTATTCTTTAACACGATTTTTATTGTGGATTTCATAAAAAAAATTGCTCCATTTATTATTCCTTTCAATAATTTTCTTGCTTCGGTGATGTATTCTTTCAATTTTAAATGTTTATTTACATCATCAGCTCCCGTCACCATCATCCTCTTACATACATATATATACGTACGTACACACATATAGATTCATACAGATATGTACATACATACATGTATTATAGGAGAGGAGTGGGGAACGGGGAGACAAAAAGAAACTTTCAAAAAAAAATCGATTATTTCCACTTCTCACTAAATATCACGACATGGTTAATAAGGTTTAATATTGATTGGTCGTGATTCATATCGTGCCGATGTCAAGTTTACAGCGTATCACAAATATTTTTTGTTTTGTTGTCCTATTTGATGGTCATGTTTCTTTTTCTGGGGTGGGGTCGGGGATATTTTGTATAATTACTTCAACGCAGGTAACTCAATTACTAATACATGAAATTACTTTTTTTTTCCTCAATTTTTTTTTTACATAATTCTATGTTTGACGCAATTACTATGTTCCATAGTTTGCTAATTATAAAGTTATATATTTAGTTAATTATAGTTTTAAACCAGTGATTAATTGTAGCATACTATAATTTATTACACCGATCAGTAATTAACGTATACATTACTTGCCTATATTATTTACTAACTAGGTGTGATTATACAGGTTTGATTTTTAAAAATAATGTTATAAGGTGTACCTTATGTGGGTGTACTGTCTTGGTTTTATTTATTGTTAAGAACTTAACATAATATTTAACATTTCAAACAATGGTTGATTAAAACTGTAAATCAGTATGCACTTTTGTTTTCCACTTTACAATCATTAATTAACATGGACTAAATCCAGTTGTATATAGCTGGCACATCCAACTATTCACAGTTAGCATTACCCTAATCGTCGGTCATGTCACTGTGGTAATGGTCATTTATTACCTACTGTAGTGGTTAACTGTTTGTTTCTGTTATTTCTCCTTGATAATCTCATCTGCTGCTTGCTTCCTGTTTTTCAAGAACTAAAAAGACCATTCTTTTATCTCATACAGAATGCATATTTTTTAGTAGTTACAAATTTAATACCAAAAGATGAGAATACCCTATACCCTTTTCGTCCTCATATCAAATATATTTTATGTTATGTTTTCCAAGGTAGTAATCTAGAACTTCCTTAGCTATTTTTGGGTTTTCGAAATTTAGTTAAATGTGGGTTGAAAAAGTTTTAAGCTGATTGGTGTCAACTGTGATAATTATGAATTTACAATTTTACATTTGTTGTAGTATTTATCGTTTTGAAAAAATATTAGCTAATTTTTTGGTCTATTTCTCTTTGCATTCGAACCGATTTGAATTACTTTAACTAAGTGAGGAGTCAATGATATTTTTAAATCAATAAATTTAACAAAAAATTGGTTTGATAGAAGCAGGGTCAGTATTTGTAAGATTCTTCAGTGTTGTTATATTGTCAAACAGTTAGGTATGTATTTCGTTATATACTATGTGATATTTCTTCTGCTTTGTTTGTGTTTCAATTTATGATTTGGAGTGTGAAGTAGAAAATAAATTAATTTATATTTATTTTTGTACATTATTCACATCTACGTGTTTATGTTTGAATATGAATTTGAATCCCTGAAATGGTATAAAATATTTTGAATGCCGCTCATAATTACTTTAAGTTTATTTTACTCTTCATTGTCCTACCTTTCATTATCAGTAAATTGTAGTAGAAGCTGGAAAAAGAAATCAGATTCTTTAATTATGTTCACCTTTTCCTTTCCACATTTGTGTACTGTATAAGAAAATATGAGAGTACATGCATATGTTATGCAACATTTCTGTTTCCACCTGACGTTAGATGGTTATATGAAACAGAGGGTTGTAACCAAAATCGTGGAAGATGATTAACGAATCATCACTTTTTTTTCCAATATCTTACCAGCTGGAGTTGTTTAACATAAAATTAGTTTACAGAAATTATGTATTTAACTGCTATCCGTACTAAGATGGTAATTTTTTTAAATTCCTTCTTACAAAACACGTATAACGGTCTGACTGTATTAGCTTTCATAGATTGTTTTTGCGAGTAAATTACCATAAGTTTTTCATTATACCACGTCTTTAGCTCTGGAAAATACGCATATTACGAGTTTGAGAAGCATATGGAATGAATTCTTAGGCTGTTTGTCGGTGATTATAGTGCAAAAATAATGTTGTACTACACCTTTACCTGGGAATTATCATTGCTTCCGTGTTGGAACTGCAATCTTTTACTTCTATTACTTACATAAGAAAGGAAAATCCACACTCTAAATTTCTTACACATGCATATGTCCGTTTCTTTTTCGTATTTTCAAGGCTCAAATGTTGAGACAGTTGTAATTATCATCTGTTATCGCATCATAATCCTCACACTTTGCTCTTTGTCATTTCTACTCCATGTTTTATATGAATACACATTAAGTAAAATAGTTACCTATGATGTCCTACGGAATAACTAGCCGCAATCTACTAGAAGAAGACTTAATACCTATTATGAAGGTGAAAGTCATGACACTTCAATGGAGGCGCCCTTCTCCACTGGAGGGGGTTCACACCTTATCAATTCATAATCTGAAACTATGTCTCCTTTCACGGTGCCCATTTCCCCTACTTGTCCCATTATTTATTTGTTTCTTCAAAATTTAGGATAATGGTATTATGGACTTGCTGATAAATTTCATTGACTTTGTGTGGACTCTTTGTTGATGTTGATAATCGTGGTTGGTAGATTTAATCTATTTAGGATACTGCATATGAAACGACAATGATATTTGTTGCAGTAAGTATAATTAAAATTGCAAATTTTTGCAGTTTATACTGTAATCATTGGATTACGACTAAGATGTCGATTTCTTTAGATGTAATGCAAGTAATTGCGAAAAACTGGACAAAATATATGAATTTCCCAGCTATTTTATTATTAAAGCAGTAACTGTTTCGATTGAAATATTCTATGATGTCAAAAATTGTGAGACTGGGAGTTTTTTTTAACAACTGTTCATATTATTTTCTACATTCTTATAATTCATGTTTTGTTTTGAAATTGGTACTTTATATACAAGTTATCAGATGACGCCTATAACCTTCCATTTTGACTACGTATATTTGTCTTATCAGTTTAACTCATTTGTTTCGTCTAATATACATTATTTTTTATGTGCTGTTACTATTATCCATTCTTATGAATGGGTTCTGTACAATATATCTTCATTATGTGCATATACAATTTTTCTTAATTTTCTTTCATGCTATAACTGTACATTTGTGATTCAAACTGGACTAATTAACGTTGAAAGATCTTCTTCAAGGATCATTAATCTGCAATTGTAATGTTAAAAACCATAAGATTATTTTATTTTTATTTATTTTAATTTTATTATTAACTATTGAGGATGGAATGATAACACAATTTCAAAAACTAAATTTTGTAAATATCCCGATATTCTTTGGAAATACAAATAGGCATACTGGGCTATGTTAAAAGAGTTCTATGCTTGATTTGTATTAAATTTAATATGAAGTATCTTAATGCCTCCAACATCAATCTATATAATAAAATTCCTTGGTGGATAAACAAAAGACAAAGGACGGTGGTGATTTATTAAGGATTACAGATATTAGATGCCTCCTACTCATCCACGTCATCAATTATCAAAAGACCACGATCTCCGTTAACTTCGAGTACACTTATTTCAAACCGCCCTACAAATTCATTCTGAAATGTCTCCACTACTCCACTCAGCATCATCCTTTCTTCAAATTCTTCTTCAAGCAAAATTGTAAACAAACTACATTATTCACCGTCTTATAATACTTCATTCGCTGTTCAAATAATATTTCACTTATATTCCTAAAATTTAAGGTATTTCTTTCTATTTCATACGTGTTTCTTAATATTGGGAATAACAAAATATACTTCTTGACGTATTTGTGCTTTCTTTTTCAAAAATATGTTCCATTTAAGATTAGCTTCTTTTGTTCAGTATATGATGTAACATCGACCAGCTTGCACATTTTTATCTCCAACTACCCACTCAATTATGCTTAATGCATAAAATCAATTTATATTTATGTAGATTACTTTATAGTGACACACTTTTGACAGTCATCACTACAATATTTCTAT
The DNA here is from genome assembly GCA_030737875.1 of Allium sativum. Classification (NCBI taxonomy): domain Eukaryota; kingdom Viridiplantae; phylum Streptophyta; class Magnoliopsida; order Asparagales; family Amaryllidaceae; genus Allium; species Allium sativum. The sequence goes on along the minus strand of CM060918.1, from coordinate 660,623,250 downwards.
AATCTACATGTATGTTGCGTAGATGTTTTAGGAACTATTACGGAGCACCAAATTTTTCCCTTTAACAATATGTGGAAATATGAGTTTATCAATCGATGTTAAGCAATATTGATTTATTATTTATGAGAATTTTCTATGAAACAAACCATTTCCTATTATAATGCACATATTTTTGATTATATTGAGCTGTAATGGTTTACATATTTGTAATTTTGATTATTTGATTCAGTAGTTATATTGGAGAATTAGAAAACCAATAGAAGGAACTTAAAAGTGGAGCAAGTCAATATGTCAAAGATATACCACTCTATCTCCGACACATGTATGCTACTTTTGTTTTGTTCACTATTTATCACTACTTCCTGTTACTAAAATTATGTAGTTAAAGTGCAGTTTATGTTATAAACTTATAATATGAACCTTTTGTCATTGTTAACGTTTCGGTTTTGACAATTTGATTGTAGCTGAGTATCGCAAGTGAGTGGACAAACTGGCTAGCGCAGTCAGTTTCTTGGTGAGTAGACGAACCTTTTTTCACTCTTGGTTTCGGTGAATAGGTAATTCAGAAATTCACGAAGGTCGCTATATTTAGTAATATATAAGTATTAGAGTAGGTAAATATTTTGTTATTTACAACTAAAAAATGGGTTTTATTCCCTTCATTTACTCAGTCTTTTATAATTAGATTCACTAATTTTAGTGAAAATTGGTATTCTGTTCTAATGTTTATGTAAAACACGTTGTTAGAATCTAAGGATCTGGTGCTTAAAACACTTCTTTATTTACAGAAGGTGTGTTCAGGTTTAAAATATTATAACACATGCATGAGGACTGACCAATGTCGTGTGCTGTATCATGTAATACAGTGACATCAGTCGTAAAATAAGATAGTTGCGCCTGACTTAGATTCTTCTTGCACTTTTCTGTTATTCAGTTATTTATGTATTAATCCTTTATATTATCCTTTTTGTGTAGATTTTAAATTGTACAGTTGCAGCTTTGCATTTGGTAATTGTTAGCATTTGTGAAGGAAACAAGAGTGGAAAAATGATTTTCTTTTCAGGTTCTTCTTCTGATTTTTCTTCCTATAGGACTTGATTACTTAAAGTTTCAACAATAGTATAGCGACAACTGATATCTGTAATACAGTGACAACAGTAAGCGAGTAACAATGATAAGTCAAAATTAGGAGGCACCGTGACTAGGAATGAACTATGAAACACAAATAACTTCAGGTGAGCACATTTCACAATTATACGTCCTTTTATAAGAGAATAAATAGTTATTTACTGATTATGTTCGTATTTTTATTAATTTTTCTTATTATATTCAGGCTTCTTTGAAACTTTTACAGTTTATGGATTTCATTTTCCAGAGATGCTTTCAATTTGAATAACCTTGAAGTTTTTGTCTTATCGTTTTATAATTATTGATTTAACTTCTTCCATTTGTTAGTAACATAATTGGATGTACCATATTTATTATAGGTAGAAAAAATCTTTTCACTTATTTGCACAGAATTAAAAGTTGAAATTGGACAAAAAAGAATTGCTTATTTGAATGTTTTCACCATATGACAAAAAAATTGGTTTCTGTACTTTTGCTTTTTGATAAATGTAATCTTTTGCATTCATCTTTGGAATGCATGTGACCTTATAATTCACAGTATTTTTTATTATGGTATCTTTTTCATCTACTATTTTAGTTAACTTCATTATTTTGTCACAACATTAGTCTTTACTGGATATGCATTTCCGGTAGGCTACAAATACCTTGGTATTATGTTGCTAGAGTAATTGCATGGTAGCATCGCCCTCCTGTTCATTTGTTTTCATAAATATATTCCCATTCAGTTTTGATTAATTTATAGTTGAAAGTATTCAAAATCCATGCTATTGTATTAATGCTACTGTTCTCAATCTAAGCGGTCGAACTAGGTAGTCATATATATTAGTCATAGATTTGCTTCGGTAGTCCCTTTAGTTGTACTTCATGTCTTCGAAAAGTCGAGTTAACAACATTGACTTTTTTCCTATATGAAACCATGCAACTTTAGGCAGATTTCTTAATATAGCAATTGAAGCTGAGGATAAGATATATGGTGACTTCTTAAGGCAGGTAAATATCATATTTCTAAAATGGAGAAATAAATGTAAAATCGTCCTCAAACCTGCAGTTTTTCCTCTTGATAATGTTCGGTCGCTGCAAAAACATTCCAATAGAGGTAATAAAAGGTACTCTTCACATTAACATTTTAGCATGGGTCTAATTTAAGTCTGGTGTAGCCATAGACTGGTCCCAATCATAAACCTATTTTCCAGAAAATTATGAAAAATATCCTACACAAATGGGATAAATTCATATCAAAATATACTACTCTGCTCATCAAATTTCAAATAAGCTTCTTCACCGTGATAATTAATAAACTCAAGCAAATGCATAATAAACTGATGGTCGTTACCCAAATTATTGGTTTACCACATTTTGTATTAAATTGAAGGCCAATACATCGCTTCAATTAATTTCATACAAAAATCTTTTTTCAAATTATTTTCTTGGATGAAAGAATGGTCCTCTTATAAGGAAAATACCTGAAAAATTTGTTAGATAAAAACACTAAAAAAGTTTGAACATGTAACTAATAGGATTACAACTGCCATATGTTTTATATATACTCTTATATTATTGTATATTTAAATATATAATCACATACACATTCACATATATTAATGCATAATCTTTACCTAAATTATTAGGTTGATATCACATCTTTTTTGACTTTCAAGTCAGTGAAAAATTTATCAGCAAAATATGGTTGCATGTTATAATGATCTGTTCAATTGTAGGTTATATGCCAAGAGATTGTACATTATATTTTCCCACTTTGACATATTAACTGAAATATCTAAATACCCCGAGCATAATCTTTAGCCAACATCTGATTTCTATTGTATTATATTGCTAATAATATGTGCTCTTCAATATCTGATGCTCACTTTACGCACAATATTTGCAAGCAACACAATATGAAAAAGGGAGAAACTAATTGACTGATGTACTTTGCAAACAGGTGATGCAAGTCAATACATAACAAATTTTCCCACTATTTCTTTTTCCTATTCAACCCATCAACCCATTATATTTCTTCGGCTTGCCCCCATTATGTTTGTTAGAATTGCTGGAAAGTATAACAGGTCGAGTTGCCTCCTTTTTTCCATCATCAGGTACACTTAGAACAACTAACAATCAAAGTATATTCACATCAATTTTTTTATTTAAAATTAAAATCTCTTCATCATAGGATTTTAAAATGTTATTCTCTGTTGAACTAAAAATTCATACCACATCTTGCTTTGTCATTCAATAGGGATCAGTGGGGTGGTAACAACAGGGTTGCAAGAACTGATGGCAGGTGGTAATAATAGGGTTGCGAGAACTGATGATTGTGTATATGAATTGGTTAGGCAGTGATAAAGAGGAGGTAAAGGATGCGTGACTGCAAAAACTGATGCGCCTAAAAGTCTTCAAGTGAGGTAAACTGATGTGTTTATTTAAAGTTTTGATATGAGGCTGTGTATATTATCAGTAAGGATATGAGGCTGCTGATGTGTTTGCTTAATGTCTAGATGTTGCAAGCCTTAATGTTGTGATATGAAGTGGATCGAAAAGCAGGTGGTAGAGGATGCTTCTCTATTGGAGTAGGTGAGATGCATTCGATACCCTATGTTTATGCATTTCACTAGAAATACAGTGATGCAGCAGGATAGTCTGAGCAGACAACATGCTGACAGTTGGTAGGCGAAGAAGCAATGTGTTGTCTCCTTGAACTGGAAGAGAGATGGAGGACCTCAAGGACGTGAATGAGGGAAACATGATATGGAAGCAATGAGAGTTTAGCATGTCATCTAACTCTAACTGTTGGAGAAATGATGTTGGCAATTAGCGATATGGAAATGATCCAATCGTGGTGTGTTGTTTGTTTGAAGTGGGAAGGTGACCAAGAGATATGTAGTTGCATAGTGCACGGATAAAGAAACTAGCCTTAGCAGAGGTGGTGAACTGCTTCAGTATGCTGAGTTCTAGGGAAAAAATATCATTGGTTGCATATTTATATGTATGTATGTTATATATAACCTGTGATATAACATAACTATAGGTTGATATTGTTACCAGTTTATTCAGTTCCTGTAATTTAGGATTTAAGTTGATGAATACGAGTGATTGTATGTTTAATTATGCTAGCGATTTATTCAGCTTAATGGCAACCCACCAAATTTATGTATTTTCAATTTAATGCTTCCTGTTTTTGATGGACATGGTTATACCTTATTGCTTTAAAAACTGTGTTAAACACTCAAAAAAGTTCATTGACTCTAATTCGCTATCTCTACTCATGCAAACTTGCGTCTATATTACCTTTTGATTTGTCAACGTCACAGATTTGTATAAAGTTAATGTATACTGTTTAAAGTACAAATCAAAAGTCAACTCTGTTGGAATTTTGCATCACCAGCATCTAATTGCAAACTACTTCTTTAGTGCGATACAGGACTCATTTCGATATTATTTTACACATTATCATTGAAAGTTGTTTGTCAAATGAAGCGATCAAAATAAACTATCAGATCTGTTCTTTATTTTATTCAATTTGCAAGCACGCAATATAAAATTTAATTGAACATCTAGATGCTGTTCCAGAATCTACTTTTAGGGCTAAGGTTTTCTTTTAGGACCAAGAACTTCAACCTAGACGTTACTCCAGAATTTCCCTTTAAGACTAATAACTTCAACTTTTATAAAAAAGAATTTGAACCATAATGAAGAGGACATGTTTACATACATTTTAACTTCCATAACTGCCCGTGTGTGTAGCACGGGCCATACACTTGTTTTGTAATGGAAGAGAAAAATCTGGATTTCATCTTATAGATTTTGAGTTATGTCAAATTCAAATTTCCAGAAAACAGCGCCATAACCATTATTAAACAATAAAGGTTTATTTAAACAAATAAAAGGATTTTAAGTAAATAAAATATGGATTTTGATTATAAAAATCCAGACTTGAGATATAAAATAAATATGAACTCAAGTGGTTTAAGTGAACTGATTTTGAAATAAAAATCAGATTTTTAATTATTTAATAGGATTAACTAATTTGAATAATAATTAGTTAATCGAGTTTTGATCGAAATTGGGCTTTGAATAAGTGAATGAGATTAGAGAATTTATATTCGAAATCGAATATGAAACTTGAGTTGAAAATGGAATTTAATTGTTTAATAAGTAAATTAAAATATATTTGAATGTGATACGTTCAAATAAAAAGTGGAAGAGGCAAAAGAGCTACTTAATGAATAAATTAGCGAACTGAGTTAAAAATGATTGGATGGAGTTGGAATAAATAATAAAATGGTTATATATATGTTAAGCTGGAATGGAATGAAATGTATGAAGATTATAATTTAAGTGCCCGAAAAAGGTACACGTTTAAATTCCATATGAGATTTTATGCGCCAACTCGGCAAGCCGCTTGGCTTTTTGATTTTCTTTTTGAGTGGTACGGATCTAGAGGGGCGAGTTGAGGTTTGAGCTATTGACCGGTACAAAGGAGGTGCTGGCGCATTTTTCAGGAAATTTAAGGAGATAGAAAATTTTAACAAAAGTTAGATAACTAGAAATTGAATTATCAATTATATATGAAATTTAATAAATGAATAAATGTATAATGAGATTTTATATGAAAAAGGTGAATTTATAAATTAAATCCTCGGAGATTGGAAGGAGAAACGTATATACGTTATTAAGTGAACGATGATTTAAAAGAAAGCGATTTGTAGATTAAAATGATTGTGTTGATGAGAGGTTAAGAAATGGAGTTGAGGAAATTAGAAATTGACTGGAGACTGGTTGAGTTAAATGGCTTCTTGAATGTCCATCTGATGTTGGTTTCGGCCTTCGGGGTTGATACTTAGGAAATTGTTCTCTTACTAGTTTACAGTTAGGGAATGATAAATAGGAAAGATTAGTGATATGTAAATAAGAAATGGAAATGTTTTCCGATATTAAAAAGTGATATTCTCTGGAATATAGAAAATAAATTGTTATGAGAAATGAATTTTTTTTCAAGGATCGTAAGAGGCTAAACGAGTTTGGAGAAATATTTGGGTAAAGATACTGAAGAGATATTGGGGCATGATAAACTTAAATTAGTAAAATATTAATTAAGGGGCCCAGTGATTGTTTGATGCTTTGAGTGGATGTTTTTTCTTTTATAGTTAAATAACCGGATATCGAAGTTTTTGCCAATATCACTGTCCATATGGAGAGACTAGTTGGATTATTATCCGAGAACCACTCCGTATTGGCAGTAACGTTGCGAGTCGTATTATATGAAGATAATCGAAAAAGGAGTAAAGTGCAAGGGCTTTTTCTATTAATCCTAGGTTGAAATTGTCTAAGATGGATCAATGGAAATTGTGCCTTCGGTTTCTTTCAGTCCCAAAACGAGCGTGTATGGACGAGTGTCTAACAGGGTATTTCCAATGATCGCTTATGTTCATCTATATAGATGTATTGGTGGCGGATTATTTATTCTCTTAGCATAATATTCATAATATATTTGTGAAAATCAATTAGTGTTTAACGGATCTAACAATGTGCCATTCAAAGCAATTGCGCTATCAATGAATGGTAAGTAATTATAGCCTCAAGTCTCAACAACCAAGAAATGAAAAAAGTTGGGCAGGCAACATGGCTAAGTGGGTAGCTTCCAATTAGGTTGTATTATCACCTATTTAGAGAAAATCATTTCAGTCTTTATTATATTAACTGTTTTCACTTTTGGGAAAACGGTTGTTGATCCCAACCGTTGGCGATATACATTCGATACACTTAAGCGAAATGAGTGGTCGGTCATGTGTGGCCAGATTACAACATGTTCTTGTTGAACCCAGTGTATCCTCCTCTAGAGATACATTATTGGAAGGTGGTTCCATAACTTATCATAGTTGGAAATCCATTATCCAATAAGTGCTCGCGGTTTTGATTGTATACTATGAATGTAGAGCGTGAGTTGCAAGCGTTCTGCTAGATGATTATTTAGTTGTGGTCGATAGACACTATTATAATATCAAAAGAATTTTGATTTAATGATTATAATATTTCTTTCAAAGGATTTTGAAAGTTAAATCAAGTATTTTGGATTCTCATAAGGGAAAAACTGGTTCTGTGTTATATGGCGTGGTCTTGTGATATATCATTTATTTTCTCAATCTGTTTTAAATTGTTTACTCATACCAGTCCATGACTGGCCGATAGTTTATTTTGTTTTGTTTTACCCTAAACTCTTGGGTGCCCAAATTTGTACGGGTAGTCAAGTAGTTCAGATGTTTACAGATATACTTGGAGTAGTTTGGAGCAGGAGGCTTCAGCGTTATATGGCTATTGTTATTATCCGCTGTGTTGTACTCTAATAATGATGTGTATACCGTAAAAATTTTGTATTCCAAAAGCTGTGATATATATTATATTTTATTTCCATTGCGATGTGAGATTCTGTTTTATTGTTTCTGTTCTCCTACTATCTTTTTCTTCTTATTTCATAATGATTCGTATTTCTGTGCAGTTTGGGTTGGATGTGTGATATATGTTGTAACGACCCGCAAATCCGAGCTATCTGAGTTGACTAAATACAACACACGTCCAACCCAAATCACACAAAAATACGAACCCTTAATAGAAAGAAGTTATAGGGTGAGAATAGATGAGATAGAAACTTAGAATAGAAGAAGAAGAAGAACATAAACACAACACAGAACCTCACATCGCAACGGAATAAAATATAATATATAGAATAGCTTCTGAAATACAAATTTTTGACTGTATATACATACATCATTATCAGAGTACACACTTACAATACAGCGGAAATAACACTAGATAACTAACGCTGAAGCCTCCTGCTCCAAGCTCCTCCAAATGAATCTGTAAAAATCCCGACCACTTGACTGCCCGTACAAATTTGGGCACCCAAGAGTTTAGGGAAAACAAAACAAAATAAAACTCTGGGTCAGTCATGGGACTGGTGTGAGTAAACTCCAACCACTTGTTTAACTTTCAAAAATCCCTTTCGAAAGAAAAGATAATAGTAAGACCAGCCCACACATAAACATGGACGGTTTTTACCTTACTATAACCCAAATCACTTTGATACGAAAATCTAGTGATATTATAATAATGTCTACATCAAGTAAATAACCAAATAGCAGAACGCTTGCATCTCACGCTCCACATATATATTATAAAATCAAAAACCGCATGGCGCTTATTGGAGATTGGATTTCCAACATGACAAGGTATGGAACCACCTTCCGCTAGTGTATCTCTAGAGAGGAATACACCGGGTTCAACAAGAACATCTTGTAACCCGGCCCACACATGACCGACCACTCATTTCGCTTGAGTGTATCGAATGTATATCACCAACGGTTGGGATCAGCAACCGTCTCCCGACTGGGACAACATCGAATAGAATAAGAAATTAAATGAACCTCTAGATAGGTGATTATACACCCTAATGGGTGCGACCCACATAGCCATGCTGCCTGCCCGATTTTTGTCCTTTCCCGGTTGTTGAGGCCTGAGGCTACGAATACTTACCATTCATTGATAGCACAATCACTTTGAATGCCACATTGTTAGATCCGTTAATCACTAGTTGAGTTTGCACAAATATTCTGGATATTATGCTAAGGGATAAATCCGTTGCAACCATATATATTCATACAGACCAACCCATTTGATCATTGGAAATACTCTGTCAGACATTCGTCCATTTACGTTCGTTCTGGGATTGAACGAAACTGAAGGCACCATTTCTATTAATAGAAAAAGCCCTTGCACTTTACTCCGTCTTCAATATGTTCAGCATACTTGGTTCGCAACGCTTATGCCGATACGGAGTGGTTCTTCGGATAATAATCCAACCGGTCTCTCCATATTGACAACGATGGTCAAAACTTCGATAGTCTGTGATTTAACTATCGAATAAAAACAAGTGTTTATCCAACATATCAAACAAATCACTGGGCTCTTTAATTAATATTCATTAATTAAATCACTTCTCCATTTTCTCTATCAATATTTGTTAACCAAATATTTTCAATAACCATATTGGCTTCTTACGCTATTTGGAAAACATTTCCATATATCGCCTTCTCTTATTTCCTATACTTAGGAAATATATTTTATTTGAAATTGAAAACAATTTCAATCACTTATCTCTTTCTCGACTACTTTAACTATCCTCAGGAAATATTTACTTTTATATTTCCAAAATCCCATCACTTGGGTTAAAACGAAAGCGGTATAAAACATCGTACGACAACCCAAAATATTCTATTCAACTAACTATTATCCAACACTTCTCTTCGAGATTGGATCTTGCTATTTCTCCATTTACAATGAAATCAATCAAGTTGGGGTAAAATTACCTCTCAGACCTTGACTGAAAACATCCTCAACTTCAAAACGGCAAAACCACTAGTCTCGAATAAACACACTATAAAACCCAATTGTTCATTCTAAAACACGTGTATGGTTTTCTTTCTATTTCTAATTTATAGATTTCCCTTTTTGTTTACAATATTCTATTTTTGATTTCGTTTCCTTATCGAATTCTATATATATCGATATATAGATTTCAAATTGTCAAATTTCTTAAAAATATTCTAACTCATTAAATTCCCGGGAAAATTCGCCATAACCTCCCCTGTATCGGGAGCATCGGGAAATTTCAAATAGCTTCCCGGTACCTTCTCATTTCAAAAAGAAAAAGAAAAAGCCAAGCGGCTTGCCGATACGGCGCATAAAACCTCATATTCAATTTAAACATGTACCTTATTGTCGAGCACGCGAATTATATACCTTCATTACTTTATCCCATACCTGTCTCCTGTATGTCTATACCTGTCCAATTAATTTCAACTATTCCCAATTGCTTTAACTCAATTCGTTAATTAACTTGTTAATTAACTCTTTGGTCTATTTCACTTTTATATTTGGACATGACATGTTCAAATATATTTTTAACTTGCTTATCAACTAATTGAATTCAAATTTCCATTAAAGTTCTATATTCGATCTCGAATATACATTTACAAATCAAATTCATTTTTCAAAGTTCAACTTCAATTCCAACTCGATTAATTAATTCTTCTTTGCCTTAGTTAACTCTATTCAATAATCAAAATATGATTATTGCTTCCAAAAATCATCTTACTTACTTTGCTTGAGTTCACATTTATTTTCTAACTCAAGTCTAGATTTTTAATGGAAAAATTCGGATTTTTATTTGCCTAAAAATCCTTGTATTTATTATATAAAATCCCTTATGGTTTTAGTGGTTTCTGGCGCTGCACTTTTAAATATTTGATTTTGACATATCTCGGAATCTATTTGACAAAATCCAGATTTTTCTCTTCTATTAGAAAATTATTATCTAACTGGTCCTGACATTTCTTGTTTCAAAGAATTCCGACTTAATTTGACTCCGGTATACTCAAATGAAGTTCGAGTCGCCAATTTTCGAACTGCAGCGCTGCGGCGCTTTCGTTTTAATTATATATATATATATAAACTTTTAAACTTCGTTTGAATGAAATTCAACTCCATTCTGATATATTTTAATATATTCAAATCCATAGTTTCAATTCCATTTGAATTCCGTATTCAAATCCCATAGTTAATTCTATTTGAATTCAATTTGAATCTCCTATATTCAAATTTCATTTGCCATCTCCATTTGAATTCTAATATTCAAATTCATTTTTAACACCATTTGAATTCTAATATTCAAACTTAATTCTCTTGAATTCACATACCATATTTTATTTCCTTGATTTCAAATATCACATTTTAATCTCCTTGAATTCAAATACCAGATTAATTTCAATAATCAACTCCCTTTTAAATTGTTATATTTGAAATTTCATACTTGAATTTAAATAATCAAACTCCATTTTGAATTTCTATTTTAAATTCAAATATCCAAAACTCCATTCTAATACTATATGAATTCTTATATTTGAATCCTCTTTATTTAAAACCCATTATTTAAATCCCATTTGAATTTCTTCACTCAAATCCATTTGAATTCCCTTGAATTCAAATTCCATTTCAAAATCATTTGGATTCCCCATTTTGAAATCCTATTTTGAAATTCTATTTCCAGTTCTACTTTGAAAATCCTATTTCCAAAGTTTACTTCAAATTCTAATTTGAAATTCTACATTCAAATCTCTATTTGAATTCCTTTATTCAAATTTTATATCAAAGTCTCTATTTGAATTTTCTTTATTTGAATTCCTTCGAATTCAAATTCTATTTTTATCCCTTTGAATTCAAATTTCTATTTTTCATTCTAATTTCGTCTATTCAAATTCTATTTGAACTTCTATTTGAATTTCTAATATTCAATCTCCTTTTTCTTTTATTTAAAATTCAAATATTTAAACTCCTTTTCTACTATTCAAATGTTATACTCAAAATTCATTTGAGTTATATATTTAAAAATTTCATTTCACATACTATTTTGAAATTTCATTTCAAATTCCAATTTCACACTTGTATTTCTATTTCTGAATTATCAAATGATAATTCTTTTCACTTCTTTTATAACTTCGTTATAAAAGAACCATTTATAAACTTCGTTTATAAAGAAACTACTTGTTTTATTTTTCAAAAAAACAAGTTTATATTTTTATTCCATTAAAAATTTAAATTCTATTTAAAAATAGAATTTTCCCTTTTAAATCTCAAATATCCTTCCACGATATTTTAAATAAATTAACACTTAGCCCAGTGATATTTAAAACAATCAAATCACCCAATTTTCAATCATTTTATTTTTAACACATCATATATGAATATATGAAATCAGCAAACAACAAACAGATAATATATTTTTGAGGAATCCAGTTGGATCCCTCCAACCTGTTTTCCTACATCCACATATGTTAGCACATAAATAATACCCATTCTGCTTCGTGGCAGAATATCGTGGTATAGAAGGTCACCCACTAATCATAGCGTGGGGCGTATAGGGTAATCATCCGCTATGAAACTGCGGGCATCCGCTAATGAGACTGCGGGAATCCAACCAATCAATCAACCCAATATATATATATAATAGCCTAAATAACTAATATATATAAAACAAGCAGAAAAATCCAAACACGCAACAACAATTATTTTTAAGAAGTAAAAATAATTATAAATAAAAGGTGAGTGAGATTTACTCACCTCGATCGCAGTTGTCGAATATCCTGTTTATTTCCAAATCGTCTCAGCCACTACTCGTCTTGAATGGATTATTTACCTTAAGGCCTTGCAAAACTCGGCTATTCAATGAATATATCCACACGCCTCGCCGAACAACTATACCATCTACACCGGCATTTCATCGAATGCTTTACCCGCAGCTACCATTTCAACTCAGTTCAGTATCCATTCATCCCTGCATTTGTTGTTGCCGTTCCTCACAACATCCTGTCCATATTGACTTGACAAACTTCTTCCTCGACGGCTCATTCTCACTTCATAATCCAACAACAAACTCCCCTTTCATGCTACTTCAAGACCTGCACCTCCATTCTCATTTCCCAGTCACGGCTGAGAACCAAATTCCCAAAATATCGCACCAACCCACCTCTTCCCTTGAATAAAAATCTCGACATCAGCCTTTGACTCTGAACCGGTCCTACAGACAATCACTCTAGCGACGTCCCCAAATCAACCTGGACATCGCATCCTCCCCCTTTGATATACATCGCATCCTTCTGTGGAACTTGCGACTACTGTCCATCAAAACCCTAGCCTTACCGGCCCCAGAACGACATTGAACAGTGCCACTCTCCACCGTTGACCTCCTTAACATCGCGTCGTCCCATCCTTCGACCGTCGTAGCCCCAATTATCCCCATCGCAACCCCATGGAACCCATCGACTTTGGCTAGAATCCCTGCCAAGTCGCACTGCTACTTCGAACGAAAAGCCCTCGATTTCAATTTGATTTTGAGTATCTAAAACTAGCGTGGCCCCTTTTTATTTTAAGTGGAATTGGTATTTGATCTTTATCGTGACCAGGAGGATGGAAAAATTGTGAAGGCCGATGGGTATATTTATAAACGCGAACAAGGGAACAAATGTACTGATGCCATTAATTTTCTGTTTCCTGGATATTGAAACTTGGAGACAAAGTTGTTGGCTCAAGGAAGCTATAGGTCTGTGAAATGAAATGCTTAGGGTGACTGTGGTACTTTGGTTGGCTTGATATCCAACACTTAGCTAGCCTAAATTTTTATTTTTATTTAATTTTAATATGAATTTATTTTATTTAAAATTCCCGTTGGTTACGAACTCTGTTTTTAGCGTAGTAACTGGCACCTATAAGGTTATACCACTATTCTGAAAACACTAGAACAGATTCCATGGCCTAATTTGAACGTCTGGAAAAGATATCAATTTAAACTGACTTTTTAAATTAAATTTAATTGCATTAAAATATAAATAGATTTCAAACAATTAAATTCGTCGAAATCAAATAATTAACTATTGTTCCAATTCAAATGAAATTTACATTAATTGACTAAACTGTTTAGATTCAGATTTTTAATTGTGAATTCAATTATTACCATTTCATATTACGATAATTAAATATATTCGTTGATAAATTCAAAAAAAGTCTATTTATATATCCAATAAATTTAAATATCTAATATTAAATAGATGAAAATTCGGGACGTTACATTCCTTCCCCCTTAAAAGAATTTCGTCCCCGAAATTACTAAGGTAGAAGATATGCTACTGACCCGTCAACTTTTCAAAAACCCACTTTATTATAACTCAATATTTCAAATTTTATAACTCAAATCCCATTCAACTTTAAGTTTTCATGGGAATATTCAAGTTCAGTTCATTTAACTGGTTTCTATCATTTCGTTTTATTTAACTTGCTTAAGTTAAATCCCAGAATTCAAATCCCCAGGTTTTTATTTCAAATCCTTTTGAAATCCCATAAGTATATACATATATTTATTTTTATCTCAAATTCAAAACACTTGAATATTCAAACCAATTTGTTTTCTTTTAAACAAATTTCCATCAAAAACTTTTTCTAAGGTAGCAATTCATCACTTAGAAACTCGAAAATGAACACTGATGATGTTGCAATCATCATCAGAATTATTTTCCAGCCACTGAAGTGAGTTTAGTGCTTTATTATTTCAAAATCCATTTAAAATGATTTTCCTTCAAATCCTTCTAAAACAAATCTATATTATTTTAATATACTTTGAAAAATATTTTTCAACTTCCCAGGATTTTGAATTCTTAATTCTGGTTTGAATTTAATTCTAATTCATCTCATTTGTATATTTAATTTCTATATAAATTCTATTTTGGTTATAAATAACCATTCCAATTTTAAAATCTCGTTTGATTATAATCCTAGCAATCAACACATCCATATAATATAATAAATTCAGAAAATTATTCCTTCTATATAAAAATAGAAATTTGGGTAAAATTATTTCATTTGCCCACTTTAAAACAATATCGTGTTCAATCTTCTGTTCAAGTGTTTAGAAATTCCTATCGACTTTATGGCGTCCCACTATTCGATCAGAATTCATAAACCACTCAACAGACTAGCCAACACAATATAAAACGATTGTTTTAATCAATTAACAAATACGCTCTCTTGTATACATACACTCAACTCATTCTAGGGTACTACTGACCCTATCTTTAATGAGCACAACTCCGCTAAAGCCTAGGTATTCGCTCAACCTAAGCTCTGATACCAACTGTAACGACCCGCAAATCCGAGCTATCTGAGTTGACTAAATACAACACACGTCCAACCCAAATCACACAGAAATACGAACCCTTAATAGAAAGAAGTTAGAGGGTGAGAATAGATGAGATAGAAACTTAGAATAGAAGAAGAAGAAGAACATAAACACAACACAGAACCTCACATCGCAGCGGAATAAAATATAATATATAGAATAGCTTCTGAAATACAAATTTTTGACTGTATATACATACATCATTATCAGAGTACACACTAACAATACAGCGGAAATAACACTAGATAACTAACGCTGAAGCCTCCTGCTCCAAGCTCCTCCAAATGAATCTGTAAAAATCCCGACCACTTGACTGCCCGTACAAATTTGGGCACCCAAGAGTTTAGGGAAAACAAAACAAAATAAAACTCTGGGTCAGTCATGGGACTGGTGTGAGTAAACTCCAACCACTTGTTTAACTTTCAAAAATCCCTTTCGAAAGAAAAGATAATAGTAAGACCAGCCCACACATAAACATGGACGGTTTTTACCTTACTATAACCCAAATCACTTTGATACGAAAATCTAGTGATATTATAATAATGTCTACATCAAGTAAATAACCAAATAGCAGAATGCTTGCATCTCACGCTCCACATATATATTATAAAATCAAAAACCGCATGGCGCTTATTGGAGATTGGATTTCCAACATGTCAAGGTATGGAACCACCTTCCGCTAGTGTATCTCTAGAGAGGAATACACCGGGTTCAACAAGAACATCTTGTAACCCGGCCCACACATGACCGACCACTCATTTCGCTTGAGTGTATCGAATGTATATCACCAACGGTTGGGATCAGCAACCGTCTCCCGACTGGGACAGCATCGAATAGAATAAGAAATTAAATGAACCTCTAGATAGGTGATTATACACCATAATGGGTGCGACCCACATAGCCATGCTGCCTGCCCGATTTTTGTCCTTTCCCGGTTGTTGAGGCCTCAGGCTACGAATACTTACCATTCATTGATAGCACAATCACTTTGAATGCCACATTGTCAGATCCGTTAATCACTAGTTGAGTTTGCACAAATATTCTGGATATTATGCTAAGTGATAAATCCGTTGCAACCATATATATTCATACAGACCAACCCATTTGATCATTGGAAATACTCTGTCAGACATTCATCCATTTACGTTCGTTCTGGGATTGAACGAAACCGAAGGCACCATTTCTATTAATAGAAAAAGCCCTTGCACTTTACTCCGTCTTCAATATGTTCAGCATACTTGGTTCGCAACGCTTATGCCGATACGGAGTGGTTCTTCGGATAATAATCCAACCGGTCTCTCCATATTGACAACGATGGTCAAAACTTCGATAGTCTGTGATTTAACTATCGAATAAAAACAAGTGTTTATCTAACATATCAAACAAATCACTGGGCTCTTTAATTAATATTCATTAATTAAATCACTTCTCCATTTTCTCTATCAATATTTGTTAACCAAATATTTTCAATAACCATATTGGCTTCTTACGCTATTTGGAAAACATTTCCATATATCGCCTTCTCTTATTTCCTATACTTAGGAAATATATTTTATTTGAAATTGAAAACCATTTCAATCACTTATCTCTTTCTCGACTACTTTAACTATCCTCAGGAAATATTTACTTTTATATTTCCAAAATCCCATCACTTGGGTTAAAACGAAAGCGGTATAAAACATCGTACGACAACCCAAAATATTCTATTCAACTAACTATTATCCAACACTTCTGTTCAAGATTGGATCTTGCTATTTCTCCATTTACAATGAAATCAATCAAGTTGGGGTAAAATTACCTCTCAGACCTTGACTGAAAACATCCTCAACTTCAAAACGGCAAAACCACTAGTCTCGAATAAACACACTATAAAACCCAATTGTTCATTCTAAAACACGTGTATGGTTTTCTTTCTATTTCTAATTTATAGATTTCCCTTTTTGTTTACAATATTCTATTTTTGATTTCGTTTCCTTATCGAATTCTATATATATATCGATATATAGATTTCAAATTGTCAAATTTCTTAAAAATATTCTAACTCATTAAATTCCCGGGAAAATTCGCCATAACCTCCCCTGTATCGGGAGCATCGGGAAATTTCAAATAGCTTCCCGGTACCTTCTCATTTCAAAAAGAAAAAGAAAAAGCCAAGCGGCTTGCCGATACGGCGCATAAAACCTCATATTCAATTTAAACATGTACCTTATTGTCGAGCACGCGAATTATATACCTTCATCACTTTATCCCATACCTGTCTCCTGTATGTCTATACCTGTCCAATTAATTTCAACTATTCCCAATTGCTTTAACTCAATTCGTTAATTAACTTGTTAATTAACTCTTTGGTCTATTTCACTTTTATATTTGGACATGACATGTTCAAATATATTTTTAACTTGCTTATCAACTAATTGAATTCAAATTTCAATTAAAGTTCTATATTCGATCTCGAATATACATTTACAAATCAAATTCATTTTTCAAAGTTCAACTTCAATTCCAACTCGATTAATTAATTCTTCTTTGCCTTAGTTAACTCTATTCAATAATCGAAATATGATTATTGCTTCCAAAAATCATCTTACTTACTTTGCTTGAGTTCACATTTATTTTCTAACTCAAGTCTAGATTTTTAATGGAAAAATTCGGATTTTTATTTGCCTAAAAATCCTTGTTTTTATTATATAAAATCCCTTATGGTTTTAGTGGTTTCTGGCGCTGCACTTTTAAATATTTGATTTTGACATATCTCGGAATCTATTTGACGAAATCCAGATTTTTCTCTTCTATTAGAAAATTATTATCTAACTGGTCCTGATGGTTCTTGTTTCAAAGAATTCCGACTTAATTTGACTCCGATATACTCAAATGAAGTTCGAGTCGCCAATTTTCGAACTGCAGCGCTGCGGCGCTTTCGTTTTAATTATATATATATATAAACTTTTAAACTTCGTTTGAATGAAATTCAACTCCATTCTGATATATTTTAATATATTCAAATCCATAGTTTCAATTCCATTTGAATTCCGTATTCAAATCCCATAGTTAATTCTATTTGAATTCAATTTGAATCTCCTATATTCAAATTTCATTTGCCATCTCCATTTGAATTCTAATATTCAAATTCATTTTTAACACCATTTGAATTCTAATATTCAAACTTAATTCTCTTGAATTCACATACCATATTTTATTTCCTTGATTTCAAATATCACATATTAATCTCCTTGAATTCAAATACCAGATTAATTTCAATAATCAACTCCCTTTTAAATTGTTATATTTGAAATTTCATACTTGAATTTAAATAATCAAACTCCATTTTGAATTTCTATTTTAAATTCAAATATCCAAAACTCCATTCTAATACTATATGAATTCTTATATTTGAATCCTCTTTATTTAAAACCCATTATTTAAATCCCATTTGAATTTCTTCACTCAAATCCATTTGAATTCCCTTGAATTCAAATTCCATTTCAAAATCATTTGGATTCCCCATTTTGAAATCCTATTTTGAAATTCTATTTCCAATTCTACTTTGAAAATCCTATTTCCAAAGTTTACTTCAAATTCTAATTTGAAATTCTACATTCAAATCTCTATTTGAATTCCTTTATTCAAATTTTATATCAAAGTCTCTATTTGAATTTTCTTTATTTGAATTCCTTCGAATTCAAATTCTATTTTTATCCCTTTGAATTCAAATTTCTATTTTTCATTCTAATTTCGTCTATTCAAATTCTATTTGAACTTCTATTTGAATTTCTAATATTCAATCTCCTTTTTCTTTTATTTAAAATTCAAATATTTAAACTCCTTTTCTACTATTCAAATGTTATACTCAAAATTCATTTGAGTTATATATTTAAAAATTTCATTTCACATACTATTTTGAAATTTCATTTCAAATTCCAATTTCACACTTGTATTTCTAATTCTGAATTATCAAATGATAATTCTTTTCACTTCTTTTATAACTTCGTTATAAAAGAACCATTTATAAACTTCGTTTATAAAGAAACTACTTGTTTTATTTTTCAAAAAAACAAGTTTATATTTTTATTCCATTAAAAATTTAAATTCTATTTAAAAATAGAATTTTCCCTTTTAAATCTCAAATATCCTTCCACGATATTTTAAATAAATTAACACTTAGCCCAGTGATATTTAAAACAATCAAATCACCCAATTTTCAATCATTTTATTTTTAACACATCATATATGAATATATGAAATCAGCAAACAACAAACAGATAATATATTTTTGAGGAATCCAGTTGGATCCCTCCAACCTGTTTTCCTGCATCCACAGATGTTAGCACATAAATAATACCCATTCTGCTTCGTGGCAGAATATCGTGGTATAGAAGGTCATCCACTAATCATAGCGTGGGGCGTATAGGGTAATCATCCCCTATGAAACTGCGGGCATCCGCTAATGAGACTGCGGGAATCCAACCAATCAATCAACCCAATATATATATAATAGCCTAAATAACTAATATATATAAAACAAGCAGAAAAATCCAAACACGCAACAACAATTATTTTTAAGAAGTAAAAATAATTATAAATAAAAGGTGAGTGAGATTTACTCACCTCGATCGCAGTTGTCGAATATCCTGTTTATTTCCAAATTGTCTCAGCCACTACTCGTCTTGAATGAATTATTTACCTTAAGGCCTTGCAAAACTCGGCTATTCAATGAATATATCCACACGCCTCGCCGAACAACTATACCATCTACACCGGCATTTCATCGAATGCTTTACCCGTAGCTACCATTTCAACTCAGTTCAGTATCCATTCATCCCTGCATTTGTTGTTGCCGTTCCTCACAACATCCTGTCCATATTGACTTGACAAACTTCTTCCTCGACGGCTCATTCTCACTTCATAATCCAACAACAAACTCCCCTTTCATGCTACTTCAAGACCTGCACCTCCATTCTCATTTCCCAGTCACGGCTGAGAACCAAATTCCCAAAATATCGCACCAACCCACCTCTTCCCTTGAATAAAAATCTCGACATCAGCCTTTGACTCTGAACCGGTCCTACAGACAATCACTCCAGCGACGTCCCCAAATCAACCTGGACATCGCATCCTCCCCCTTTGATATACATCGCATCCTTCTGTGGAACTTGCGACTACTGTCCATCAAAACCCTAGCCTTACCGGCCCCAGAACGACATCGAACAGTGCCACTCTCCACCGTTGACCTCCTTAACATCGCGTCGTCCCATCCTTCGACCGTCGTAGCCCCAATTATCCCCATCGCAACCCCACGGAACCCATCGACTTTGGCTAGAATCCCTGCCAAGTCGCACTGCTACTTCGAACGAAAAGCCCTCGATTTCAATTTGATTTTGAGTATCTAAAACTAGCGTGGCCCCTTTTTATTTTAAGTGGAATTGGTATTTGATCTTTATCGTGACCAGGAGGATGGAAAAATTGTGAAGGCCGATGGGTATATTTATTAACGCGAACAAGGGAACAAATGTACTGATGCCATTAATTTTCTGTTTCCTGGATATTGAAACTTGGATACAAAGTTGTTGGCTCAAGGAAGCTATAGGTCTGTGAAATGAAATGCTTAGGGTGACTGTGGTACTTTGGTTGGCTTGATATCCAACACTTAGATAGCCTAAATTTTTATTTTTATTTAATTTTAATATGAATTTATTTGATTTAAAATTCCCGTTGGTTACGAACTCTGTTTTTTAGCGTAGTAACTGGCACCTATAAGGTTATACCACTATTCTGAAAACACTAGAACAGATTCCATGGCCTAATTTGAATGTCTGGAAAAGATATCAATTTAAACTGACTTTTTAAATTAAATTTAATTGCATTAAAATATAAATAGATTTCAAACAATTAAATTCGTCGAAATCAAATAATTAACTATTGTTCCAATTCAAATGAAATTTACATTAATTGACTAAACTGTTTAGATTCAGATTTTTAATTGTGAATTCAATTATTACCATTTCATATTACGATAATTAAATATATTCGTTGATAAATTCAAAAAAAATCTATTTATATATCCAATAAATTTAAATATCTAATATTAAATAGCTGAAAATCCGGGACGTTACATATGTAGTCAACTCAGATCATATGGTAATTCAATTCGTCACAGTTGGTATCAGAGCTTAGGTTCAGCAAATACCCAGGCTTTGGTGCGGGTTTACTCATTTGAGATAGGGTCAGTAGTACCCCAGAATGAGTTGAGTGTACATATACGAGATCGTGTATTTGTTAAGTGATATAAAAACTGTTTAATATTGCGTTGGCTAGTCTGATGAGTGGTTTATGATTTCTAATCAAATCGTGGGATGCCGCGAAGTCGATAGGCATTTCTAAACACTTGAATAGAAGATATGACATAATATGGTCATAAAATGGGTAAATGAAATAATTTTATTCAAAATTCTAATTTGATATAGAAGGAATACTTTTCTTAAATTATGATAATATATGGATGTGTTAGTTGTTATTATTATAATCAAATGAGATTATAAAATTGGAATGGTTATCTATAACCAAATATAACTTGTAAATGAATGAAATATACAAATAAGATGAATAAAAATCGGATTCAGAACTAGAATTTGGAATTTAAAATCCTGGGTGGTTGGAAAAATATTTTTCTGAATAAATATAAAGTAATATAGCATTACTTTGAAGAATTTGAATAAAAGTAATTTTAGATGGATTTTGAAAGTGATCGAGCACTGAACTCACTTAATTTAATGGAAAATAATTCTGATGATGACTGTAGCAACATTAGTGTTCATTTTCGAGTTTCTAGGTGATGGATTGCTACCGTAGAAAATTTTTAATGAAAATTTATTTGATAGAAAACAAATTGTTTAGATATTTCAAATGTTTTGAATTCGAGATGGAATTAAATATATGTATATATATTTATGTGATTTCAAAAGGATTTGAAATACAAACCCAGGAATTTGAATTTTGAAAATTAAATTTAACTTAAGTAAGTTAAATGGGTCGAAGTAATTGATTTAGAATCAATAAGAATGCATATGAATGAAAATATAAAGTTTTTATGGGAAGTAAAATTTGTTGAAGTATGAAATGTTGGATTTCAGCATAAGAGAGTTTTAAAAAAAAAAAGGGGTTTGTAGCACTTTCTTACCTTAGTAATTTCGGGGACAACATTCTTTTAAGAAGGGAAGAATGTAACAACCCGAATTTTTGGCCAAATTATTTTAATACATTTAATATTATTTTAAATATATTAAATGTGAGTTGATAATACAAATGAATATTTATATTAAGTTATTGATTTAATAATTGGAATACGATTTGTTTTGAATATATATATATATACATATATCATAATATGAGAATCTGAAATAATTAATTTCGAAATTAAAACCGAGTTAAAACAATTCAGATAATTAATCGAAATTTTATTTAAACAGAAACGATGATAATAATAAATTATTCTCAAGGAATTAATTGTTTTAAATTTAGTTTATTACGATCTAAATCAATTACTTTTCCATATGATAGAATTGGGCTTTAAGACCTGTCCCGGTGTGTTCAGAATACTGTTATAACGCTAGAAACGTCTGTTTTTGTGTTTCGATTGGTGTTCAGGGTGGGGGTACGAATATTGTGCATTCAGCGGTATATAATGGTAGCAGAAATAAATTTAAATTAAATAAACACCATACCAGTTAATGCCTACCCTTAATAAACCCTGTACCAAATAAAACCTACCTTTGATAAATCTTACCCAGTAAAAAACCTACCTTCATTTCCTTAACCAGGAAGCATCCCTCGTCCATGGATATCGCCACCATCCTTATTCATTTCATTTTGTTTTTCTCTGTTAAACCAAATGAAAATTGCACAAAGCTTCTGAAACAAAACAAAAGCAATCCCTCCTTTTTAAGTTCTAAAATCAAATTCACGTTGGCTCCTTCGAATGATATAATCCATTCTCCCCCCTTTTAAAGTCGAAAAGCCTCTTATAATAATAATAATAATAATAAATAAGAATCAAAATCCAATTGAAATTGGAAATCGCGAGGCCAGCAGCTAAACGTAGAAGCGTTCGTGTGGGCTGCGAGTGGGAGAAGGATACCGCGATTGCAAGATGGTTGCGCAAAGGAGTTTGAATGGGGATTTCAACCTGAGTTAAGCACAGTTGTATTAGAGTTTCAATGGTGTTTGTGTTGTAATGGAGTTCGACTTACTGAGTTGAATTGTAGTTCGATTCTGCCTAATGAAAATTGGAGAGGATCAATTATAGATTTGGTTTCATCGGAGGATTACGCATCAACAGTTAGGATTTTAGGGGTTTCGATCTCTGTTCAGGATAGTGACATTCTCGCTGCTAAAAATCGCGATGGAGGTTGTAACGAACACGAATTTTCGACCCTGAAAATCGACACAACATACCATGTCGATTATTCAATCATTGGAAATACCAGGCCATTGATAGAAAGAATTTAAAGGGTGAGAAAATAGAAAGATAGTTAGAATACAAGAAGAAGAATATCACAATAGATCAGAATCAAAGTAAACACGAATCTCACAGCGGAACAAATAAATATATTATATAACAACTTTTGAAATACAAAATTATAACTGTATATACATACTAGTATAACACACAACATCACAGCAGAAATATACTCCATATATCACTAATGTTCCTGCTCCAAGCTCCTCTTAGTATATCTGTAAAATCCAAACTACTTGACTGCCCATACTAATTTGGGCACCAAAGAGTTTAGGGTAAAAAAAAAACAAAAAAAACTCTTGGTCAGTCATGTGACTGGTGTGAGTAAACTCCAAACACTTGGTTAACTTTTCCAAATCCTTTTCAAAAGAAAATGAAAATCCTAAGAACGATACACACATAAACATGGATGGTTTTTACCTTATGATAACCTAAAACGTTTGTTAAAACGATATTATTCTGATATTAACATATTGTCTAATACAAATAAATAACAATCTAGCAGAACGCTTTCATCTCATGTTTTACATATAAAATACAAAATCAAACACCGTGGGCTCTTATTGGGTAATGGAGTTCCAACTATGACAAGGTATGGAACCACCTTCCGATCAATGTACTCTAGAAGCGATACACTGGAGTTCAACAAGAACATCTTGTAAATCGGCCACATATGACCGACCATTCATTTCACTTGAATGTTCCAAATATATTGTCACCTTACGGCTGGTTGTGATGAAAAAGAATTTCGCTCGATCCGAATCAGTCGCTAAACCGATCTAGACCGTTCGAAACACCTGATTGTTTGGAGAACACGACAAAATAGGACGCAGACGAAAGAACATTTCATTGTATATTACAACAATTCATCAGAATACAAGAATATACAGAGTATAAACAAATAAATATTACACATTCCATAAATATCAGAGATTACAATACATTACATAGCAGCGGAAAACAATACAATACACAACTGAAGGAGATATACAGATACAAAGCTTTCCGGATATCCTTCCAGCTGTAAACCAGGATCCTGTGAATATAAATCTGCAAAACCAAAACTACTAGCTGCCCGTGTCAAAATAGGGGCACCTAGAGTTTAGATTAAAACAATAAACTCCAGGTCAGTCATGGGACTAGTGTGAGAACTAAAACAGTTATTTAAAACTTTACTTTAAATCAGATATATCACGGGACCACGCCGTATAACACGGAACGGGATTCCTCCCAAGAATACCAGTGCATAGAACAAAACAGCGCAATGCTTTCTGGAAAAATGAAGCTATTATAAGACCCAGTTCCTATCACATAATGCAACGCAAGCCAGGGGATAGGGTTTTCCCTTATAATAGCCAAACATTACCAGGTCAATGTTTATACTGGGAACAAAAGGCCAATGTTTATACTGGGAGCATCCTGCTTCACCAAGAAATTGCATTCTCCTATATTAGAGAGCATAGTAAATAATCGGAACCACGAATTTTTAATTTTTAGAGGTTGTGTGATGGGTTGGTTTTATTATATTACCAGGTCCAGACCGTAGCCAGACCGACTTCGATAAGGTTTACCGTTCTTTCCTCCTGAACGGTAAACCTCTACGGTCTGGTTACGGTCTGGACCTGGTAATATAATAAAACCAACCAATCACACAACCTCTAAAAATTAAAAATTCGTGGTTCCGATTATTTACTATGCTCTCTTTTAAAACAAATCATTTGATACTATTATAAGTGTATAGTGTCAAAACAATTTCAAATCATAAGTATCAATCACAGACGACATGGGTACCATATATCATGTCGCCATACTAGTTCTACAATTAAAACCGCAAAGTCACGTATTTGGAAATTGGATTTCCGTCATGAACCAAGGCAAAAGATAGTCCTTACCGAATTCGAGACTGCCTAGCCCGAGTCTCAGGATCAGAACGCATCGACCCTTGGATCGTCAGGGCCGGTCCACACGGAGTGGATTAAAATGCCTGAACACTGCGTTTCGCCGCCCTTTAGGGCGTAAGCGAGCCAACGAATGACTCCATCGGACCCGGATCGTCCGATCTAACCGAGGCGCCTCGCAACAGCAACAACCACATAAGCCAAACTCGTCAGGGCGTGTAAAACCACTGACGCCACTTCTAGCTAGGAGGAAACGCAGGCCCTCCCTGATGTCCTTTCTCCCGTTTCTGGTTCATACTGAGGTGTGAGGCTCGCGTTTTCACGTTATACACAAAGCTACGCCACGTAGGCGGTGCTTTGATCATCACCACAAGACTTTTCTTTTCAACAGAAGCCCTGATCACTGCATCTTAGCATGCCACACAGGCAATTCACACCGTGAAACTGATGGCCATCAATCGAAAAGATTAAATTCCAATGTCAGACACACTTTCCATTTGCAAGTCCGTTCTGGGTCTGAACGAAACCGGAGGCACTAAATACCTCGCAAACCCATCGATCACCACATACGTCTGGACGATCACCACTCATTATCCATATTTCGGGATGCCTCCCAATCAGGACCTCAGTTACCACCCAAAGGAGGTGAAGATCTCCGGTCTTCGACCACCTCTTCATCTTTGATTTCTTATCGTCGATTTAGTTATTCAGAATGGGATAAACCCGGTATTTCTGAGCAACTCGCGTATATAATAAACAAGTGTTACACAAACACAACATACGCCTCATTCCAATTCATCAGTCCGTAACCGTAAATTAACAAGAGAATAATTCCCCAAATATTAACCCCGAAGGCCGAAACCAACATCAGATCAATATCCAGAAAACCGCTCTGCTTAGCTAACCGACATTTAGTTTCTAAATTTCACATTCATAGGGAAAGGTTCCCATTAATTTTATCAAAGATAAATTCCTTGAATTTATTCTTTAATCTTCTTTTGAATTTCGATTCAACTAGTCGGGATTAACGAACCTTACCGAAGTAATCATTTGTTTTAATTTCCCAATCCCAACCTATTCATCCCATGAAGTAAAACTTGTAATACTTCATATCTAACACCACGGTGTTATCGGTAAATTCAATTACCCTTTTCACGTTCAAATCTAATTAAAGATTTAACTACCGCCTGAAGTAAAACTGGTGATACTCCATTTTCGATCTTTTCAATCTAATTAAAGATTCATTAAAACTCCACTTAGTTTTAATCTTTAACAAGGTTAAAGAATCAGTGTCATTTAAAAACACGGTTCACGATAAACCCAAAATCACATTCCATTTCAATCAGACCCTAACCATAAATTAGCAAGTGAGTCATTCCCTAAGTATTAACCCCAAAGGCCGAAACCAACATCAGATCAATACCTCAGAAACCATTCAACTTAACTAATCTCTGGTTAGTTTCTGATTTTCTTAACTCCTTTGGGTCTAAGAACCGTATTATTGAAGATACCATTCACGACAACCCAAAATCACATTCTATTAATTATCGAGTTAAAGAACGAGTGTTATTTAAAACACCATTCACGATAAACCCAAGAATCAATTCGAATTCAATTCCAATTAAATATTATTTAAATGGTACACTTCATTAAATCTAAATAAAAGATTTAATCTTTTTCTCAACTGGGTTCAAGAACAGGGTTAATGAAGACACCATTCACGACAAACCCAAATCACATTTGATATTAAATACAAGGCTCTGAATAGAAAATATACCGGCTTATATTCAATATCAAATTCTACGACCAACAAATATCATATTGGAAATAACGATATAAATATATCTTTCAAATTCCCATAACAATATCTGTATCATCACGAAATCGAACATCGAAATATTCCGAAGACAATTTCGATTCAAATCCATTCCAAAATAAATATTGGAAATTCTGGTTATTTTCAAAACCATTTCAAATCCAATTTATTTATTTAGAAATAAATAGAATTATAATTCTAGTTCAAAACTAGTTCATTTCGATAAAAATCTGTTTTTGTCTTTTCAAATATGGAGTTTTTCATCCCAAATCTTCACAAATCATTTCTTATGATTTTACACATTATTACTATTTTTAATAATTTTATCAAGGCCCGTACAGTCGATTTCCATCAGCGGCCTTCGAACTGCACTTACAGCGACCTTTTCCAAATTTGATTTGGACATAATTCCAAATCCAACTGTTAGATTTCAAATTTCTAATATTCGTTAGAAATCTCTTTTCGATACGAACCAAACAGTTCCAGTTTCAGGAGAATCCGACGGTCGGATCTCCTGTAATATCCGTTCGAAGTCAATGGTCGAAATTCGCGAACTGCCGCGGCGCAGCGCGTTCTATTCAGGACATTATATTATATATATAAAATATATATAATATATACTTCGTCGATTTCCTTTTAAAACGTATTTTATAAATCGTTTCAAATTCGTTTTCAAAACGATTTCAACTTCATTTCTAATTCAAATAAAAATTGAATTTTTCCTTATAAATTCGTTTTAAATTCATTTCAAATTGATTTCGATTCAAATTGATTTCTAATTCAATTTCAGTTCGTTTTCAATTCAATTCAATTTCAATTCGAATTCATTTATATTCAATTTGAATTTGAATTCGTTTATATTCAATTTCAATTCGAATTCATTTATATTCAATTTCAATTCGAATTCATTTCTATTCAATTTAATTCGAATTTCAATTCTTTTCAAAATATCAGATTTTGAAATCACTTTCGATATTCATTATAAAATGAATAAAATCGATATAAATATCGTTCACGTCAAAATGGCGTCAATCTAATCAACACGGCTTCGTATATTTCTATTTTCAAATATTCTATTTCAAATATTTCTATATCAAATATTTCTTTTCAAATATTTCTATTTCAAATATTTCTATTTCAAATATTTCTTTTTCAAATATTTCTATTTCAAAACTGGAATGAGGCCCAATCAATTACCATATAATGTTAATTATATGGATTTTCTACAACACATGTATACAATAACAACGATGAATAATCAACCATCATCCAAAGTGCATTCTACACTGTATAAGCATCAAATATAAATATTTAACGCTTATAACAGTCTGTCAATCAATCGATCGACATACAACTAACTATTGGGATTAGTGTATGTCATATATCACCCCAATACCTGTGTGGGGTTTTCAAATAATCAAACACAGATTTTATTTGTGCAGTTGGGCGATGTGTAAAATTCATCGTCCCAATCAATATCAGTCAAATGTGTGTATATAAACAAATCTTTCGATCTGTTTATTTTTATTTCATTTTATATACACGTTAAAAATTCTATTCTTAACTATAAAGTATTTTCAACTATATAAATATTTTATTTTCATTTCACATCACATCACACAATCAACTACACAGCAAAATCAAACAAACAAGCATACAAGTCGTCCATGGTTTGTGGACGACGGGTGTCGAGTGCTACTAAACACCGTCTGCATCCTAGTATATATTTATATAACTAGAAAATAAAATCAAAAGTGAGAAGTTCTCACAGATTAGCTAATCCAAATGCCACGACTCTTCTTATGTAGAACATCTTCGCCGCTCTCGTCTCTTGTCACTTTCTTTGCCCGTATGCTCTACATATGTAAAAATCACAATTTTACTTCGCTATTCAATATACAAAAATCGAATTTTTGCTTTGCTATTCAACATATAAAAATCGAATTTTTATATCATTGCTATATAAAATCACATTTTTTTATTTCATCATATATATAATAGAAAGCATTATTTTTATAATCACGTTATATTGATAAAAATTCTATTTTTATATCGCTACTATATAGAAAAAAATTCTATTTTTATATCGTTGTTCATATAATAAAGATCAAATCTTTACTATCTATATAATATAAAAATCGTATTTTTATTCTTTCTATAATATAAAAATTATGTTTTTAATATCTCTACATTATAAAAATTATATTTTTGATCTTCACATCTAATAGAAATCACATTTTTATTATCCTACTTATATAAAAATTATATTTTTAACTTCTTGCTTATATAAAAATTTATATTTTTAACCCACACATAATATATAAAAATTATATTTTTAACCTTCCTACATCACGTATAATAAAAACTGATTTTATTGCAAAAATTACTTGGACTAAATAAATAGAAATAATTAACTAAATTGAATATTTAAATGGAAGAGCAGTTGAATTGGAAGCGAGGGGGAGAACTGCGGCGTCGGAGGGTGCTGATGGGGTGGTGCAGCGACGAGGTGGTGAAAAGAAAAGGCGGCAGTCGCTGTTTTAAGTTCGAGGAGGGGTCTTGGGGGATAACCAACGAGAGGAAAGAGAGGGAAGGCATCGGGGATGGCCAGAGCGGGTTCGATAGAGGCAGGGAGGGATGAAGGTGGCGGTGGAGGGATTGCGTTGACTGGAGGGTGGCTAGGGCTTCGGTGGGGCGGAGGAGAGAGACGCGATGGGAAGGGGGGATGGATGATCGGAGGTGGACGGCGTGCGAGCCCCCCCCCCCCCCCCCCGTATGTGGCGATGGCGGCCTCCGTTCATCGCTTTTCCCCCTTTTTTATTTCGTTTTTCAACTGAACATGTATCGTGAGGGAGAAGGAGAATAAAAAAGGGGGTTTTATTGAAATTTTAATTATTTAATTTATTTTATTATCCCCTTAAAGTTGACTTTTATTTCGAACTCAAAATTGAGTCCACCGACTGTCGTCCCTAACTAATTACCCCCATTCCGAACACAATGGGATATGTATCGTAAGCTGATTCGATCGTTTCGATCAGTTTTCGTCAAAATCAACACATAACTCTATATATTGAATTTTGAACATGCATTTCAATTTACTGGGGTCACATACTAACTCGAAAAATTCCAGAAAAATATTTCTAGCTTCGTATTGACGATACGGTCCTATCAAAACTAATTTCGTCGAATTCTGAGACCGTTTGAAAAATGACTATTTTCCAGTCGATTAAAATCAACTGAAACTGGTCAAACAACTTTTCCTCTGCCACGCTCACATATTGATTCGAAAAATTATGAAATTCGAAACCTAGCAATATTTTGACATCGTGGATCCAACAAAAGTGGGTTTGTCGAAATCCGAGGTCGTTTGCAAAATTCCCATTTTTAAGGGCCGAAATTCCATAGCGACTATTCCAAAATTTTAATTGGACATATCTTTTTATCCCCGCTATGAAATTTCAATTTTTTGGATTCGTTGAAAAGATATCCTCAAATAGATCCTATTATTTTTGGTTTCACTAAAATCCGGTTTATTTTGCACCCGGTACATTCATTTGAATTTTGAAATCGAATTATCGAACTACCGCGCCATTTTCAATTCCTTTTATATATAATTAAAAATAATTATTTATATTCTAACGACGACGTATATAAATATATACGTTGAATCTCTATTCAAAATAAATTTCTCATCGTTATTATTTAAAATAATTCATTTTAAATAATCAAAATTCACTAAAATTGTCAATTTAAAAATTTTTAAACTGGCCCAGATTTTCGGGTTGTTACAATCTCCCCCACTTAAAACTTTTCGTCCCCGAAAAGGAACGAAGCCGAAAGTTGTTCCACAAATCAACTCAACTTCCAGTATTTTCACTACGGCTTAAGTTCTTCAACTTTTCAGTTTTTAAGAACTTTTCAAATTTTTCAAAAAATTGGCTAACACCCTAAATTTTCCAAAAATTTCTCCATAACCTCCCCTGCACCGGGAGCACAGGAAAATCCCGAAATTGCCATACAGGCCTTCTGATCTCAAAAAGAAAAAGCCAAGCGGCTAGCCAATCGGCTCATAAAATCATCATCACCCAAACAAATTAGTAAACTATGGTAAACATGTACCTATTTGTCGGGCAAACAATTTTATTCTTCTGCTCTAGCCTCCTTGCTATGACCTGTTCAATGTAAGAACATGTATATGCAAGAAAATGCGATCAATTTTCAATACAATTTATTATTTGATTCTATTAGGCGTAATGGTTCAAAATTTCGAACAAATAACCAAACAACACAAACATCAATCAATTAGTTGGTTATCATTTCAAATGCATAACTTTGATATATAGTCAAAAATCAGATTTTTGATGCCAAATCACAACAATAAGCCCTATCTAGTTTCGGTTCTCACACCAGTCAATTGGAAATTTATAGAAATCTCACTTTCGAAACTCGAGAATAAATACTGGCGATGGTGCCCCGTTACCAGAATTATCCCCGGGCACTAGAGCGCGATTCTATAACTATCCAATACATTAAAACTTCGAATACACGTTTGCAAGACATATATGCAAAATCTTTATATATTGGATTGTCCAAATCAATATATAATAAATAATCAAATACGAATAATTGATTTAAATTTCAAAACAAAATTTGGTTTCATTTTAAAAATATACTCTTCACACTCGTTCTAGGATACTACTGATCCCATCTCTAACGAGTCATTCCCATTGGATATTACTAATCCACTATCCGATGAATTCTTTCGTATGGTTCTAATGTGCCTTGTTCTCTGAGCTTTGTGAACCAAAGCTCTGATACCAACTATAACGAAAAGGAATTTCGATCGATCCGAATCAGTCGCTAAACCGATCTAGACCGTTCGAAACACCTGATTGTTTTGAGAACACAACAAAATAGGATGCAGACGGAAGAACATTTCATTGTATATTACAACAATTCATCAGAATACAAGAATATATGGAGTATAAACAAATAAATATTACACATTCGATAAATATCAGAGATTACAATACATTATATAGCAGCGGAAAACAATACAATACACAACTGAAGGAGATATACGGATACAAAGCTTTCCGGATATCCTTCCAGCTATAAACCAGGATCCTGCGAATATAAATCTGCAAAACCAAAACTACTTGTTGCCCATGTCAAAATAGGGGCACCCAGAGTTTAGGTTAAAACAATAAACTCCAGGTCAGTCATGGGACTGGTGTGAGAACTAAAACAGTTATTTAAAACTTTACTTTTAATCAAATATATCACGGGACCACACCGTATAACACGAAACGGGTTTCCTCCCAAGAATACCAGTGCATATAAGAAAAACAGCGCAATGCTTTTTGAAAAAATGAAGCTATTATAAGACCCAGGTCCTATCACACAATGCAACGCAAGCCGGGGGATAGGGTTTTCCCTTATAATGGCCAAACATGCTTAGTACGTTTAAAACAAATCATTTGATACTATTATAAGTGTACAGTGTCAAAACAATTTCAAATCATAAGTATCAATCCTAGACGGCATGGGTACCATATATCTTGTCGCCATACTAGTTCTACAATTAAAACCGCAAAGTCATGTATTTGGAAATTGGATTTCCATCACGAACCAAGGCAAAAGATAGTCCTTACTGAATTCGAGACTGCCTAGCACGAGTCTCGGGATCAGAATGCATCGACCCTTGGATCGTCAGGGCCGGTCCACACGGAGTGGATTAAAATGCCTTAACACTGCGTTTCATCGCCCTTTGGGGCGTAAGCGAGCAAACGAATGACTCCGTCGGACCCGGATCGTCCGATCTAACCGAGGCGCCTCGCAAAATCAACAACCACATAAGTCAAACTCGTCAGGGCGTGTAAAACCATTGACGCCACTTCTAGCTAGGAGGAAACGCAGGCCCTCCCTGATGTCCTTTCTCCCATTTCTAGTTCATACTGGGGTGTGAGGCTCGCGTTTTCACGTTATACACAAAGCTACGCCACGTAGGCAGTGCTTTGATCATCACCATAAGACATTGCTTTTCAACAGAAGCCCTGATCACTGCATCTTAGCATGCCACACAGGCAATTCACACCATGTAACTGATAGCCATCAATCACACAGAATAAATTCCAATGTCAGACACACTTTCCATTTGCAAGTTTGTTCTGGGTCTGAACGAAACCGGAGGCACTAAATACCTCGCAAACCCATCGATCACCATATATGTCTGGACGATCACCACTCATTATCCATATTTCGGGATGCCTCCCAATCAGGACCTCGGTTACCATCCAAACGAGGTGAAGATCTCCGGTCTTCGACCACCGTCTTCATCTCTGATTTCTTATCGTCAATTCAGTTATTCAGAATGGGATAAACCCGGTCTTTCGGAGCAACTCGCGTATATAATAAACAAGTGTTACACAAACACAACATATGCCTCATTCCAATTCATCAGTCCCTAACCGTAAATTAACAAGAGAATAATTCCCCAAATATTAACCCCGAAGGCCGAAACCAACATCAGATCAATATCCAGAAAACCATTCTGCTTAGCTAACCGACAGTTAGTTTCTAAATTTCACATTCATAGGGAAAGGTTCCCATTAATTTTATCAAAGATAAATTCCTTGAATTTATTCTTTAATCTTCTTTTTAATTTCGATTCAACTAGTCTGGATTAACGAACCTTACCGAAGTAATCATTTGTTTTAATTTCCCAATCCCAACCTATTCATCCCATGAAGTAAAACTGGTAATACTTCATATCTAACACCACGGTGTTATCAGTAAATTCAATTACCCTTTTCACGTTCAAATCTAATTAAAGATTTAACTACCGCCTGAAGTAAAACTGGTGATACTCCATTTTCGATCTTTTCAATCTAATTAAAGATTCATTAAAACTCCACTTAGTTTTAATCTTTAACTGGGTTAAAGAATCAGTGTCATTTAAAAACACGGTTCACGATAAACCCAAAATCACATTCCATTACAATCAGACCCTAACCATAAATTAGCAAGTGAGTCATTCCCTAAATATTAACCCCGAAGGCCGAAACCAACATCAGATCAATACCTCAGAAACCATTCAACTTAACTAATCTCCAGTTAGTTTCTGATTTTCTTAACTCCTTTGGGTCTAAGAATAGTATTATTGAAGATACCGTTCACGACAACCCAAAATCACATTCTATTAATTATCGGGTTAAAGAACGATTGTTATTTAAAACACCATTCATGATAAACCCAAGAATCAATTAGAATACAATTCCAATTAAATATTATTTAATTGGTACACTTCATTAAATCTAAATAAAAGATTTAATCTTTTTCTCAACTGGATTCAAGAACAGGGTTAATAAAGACACCATTCATGACAAACCCAAATCACATTTGATATTAAATACAAGGCTCTGAATAGAAAATATACCGGCTTATATTCGATATCAAATTCTACGACCAACAAATATCGTATTGGAAATAACGATATAAATATATCTTTCAAATTCCCATAACAATATTTGTATCATAACGAAATCCAACATCGAAATATTCCGAAGACAATTTCGATTCAAATCCATTCCAATATAAATATTGGAAATTCTGGTTATTTTCAAAACCATTTCAAATCCAATTTATTTATTTAGAAATAAAAAGAATTATAATTCTAGTTCAAAACTAGCTCATTTCGATAAAAATCTATTTTTATCTTTTCAAATATGGAGTTTTTCATCCTAAATCTTCACAAATCATTTCTTATTATTTTACACAAATTATTACTATTTTTAATTATTTTATCAAGGCCCGTAAAGTTGATTTCCATCAACGGCCATCGAACTGCACTTACAGCGACCTTGTCCAAATTTGATTTGGAAATAATTCCAAATCCAACCGTTAGATTTCAAATTTCTAATATTCGTTAGAAAGCTCTTTTCGATACAAACCCAACGGTTCTGGTTTTAGGAGAATCCGACGGTAGGATCTCCCGTAATATCTGTTCGAAGTCAATGGTCGAAATTCGCGAACAGCCGCGGCGCGGCGCGTTCTATTCAGGCCATTATATTATATACATAATATATATATAATATATACTTCGTCGATTTCCTTTTAAAATGTATTTTATAAATTGTTTTAAATTCGTTTTCAAAACGATTTCAACTTCATTTCAAATTCAAATAAAAATTGAATTTTTCCTTATAAATTCGTTTTAAATTCATTTCAAATTGATTTCAATTCAAATTGATTTCTAATTCAATTTCAGTTCGTTTTCAATTCAATTCAATTTCAATTCGAATTCATTTATATTCAATTTCAATTCGAATTCATTTATATTCAATTTCAATTCGAATACATTTATATTCAATTTCAATTTGAATTCATTTATATTCAATTTCAATTCAAATTCATTTATATTCAATTTAATTTGAATTTCAATTCTTTTCAAAATATCAGATTTTGAAATCACTTTCGATATTCATTATAGAATGAATAAAATCGATATAAATATCGTTCACGTCAAAATGGCGTCAATCTAATCAACACGGCTTCATATATTTCTATTTTCAAATATTCTATTTCAAATATTTCTATTTCAAATATTTCTTTTCAAATATTTCTATTTCAAATATTTCTTTTCCAAATATTTCTATTTCAAAACTGGAATGAGGCCCAATCAATTACCATATAATGTTAATTATATGGATTTTCTACAACACATGTATACAATAACAACGATGAATAATCAACCATCATCCAAAGTGCATTCTACACTGTATAAGCATCGAATATAAATATTTAATGCTTATAACAGTCTATCAATCAATCGATCGACATACAACTAACTATTGGGATTAGTGTATGTCATATATCACCCCAATACTCGTGTGGGGTTTTCAAACAATCAAACACAGATTTTATTTGTGTAGTTGGGCGATGTGTAAAATTTATCGTACCAATCAATATCAGTCAAATGTGTGTATATAAACAAATCTTCCGATCTGTTTATTTTTATTTCATTTTACATACACGTTAAAAATTCTATTCTTAACTATAAAATATTTTCAACTATATAAATATTTTATTTTCGTTTCACATCACACAATCAACTAAACAGCAAAATCAAACAAACAAGCATACAAGCCGTCCATGGTCTGTGGACGACGGGTGTCGGGTGCAACAAAACACCGTCTGCATCCTAGTATATATTTATATAACTAGAAAATAAAATCAAAAGTGAGAAGTTCTCACAGATTAGCTAATCCAAATGCCACGACTCTTCTTATGTAGAACATCTTCCCCGCTCTCGTCTCTTTTCACTTTCTTTGCCCATATGCTCTACATATGTAAAAATCACATTTTTACTTCGCTATTCAATATACAAAAATCGAATTTTCGCTTTGCTATTCAACATATAAAAATCGAATTTTTTTGTCATCCCTATATAAAATCACATTTTTTTATTTCATCATATATATAATAGAAATCATTATTTTTATAATCACGCTATATTGATAAAAATTCTATTTTTATATCGCTACTATATAGATAAAAATTCTATTTTTATATCGTTGTTCATATAATAAAGATCAAATCTTTACTATCATATATTATAAAAATCGTATTTTTATTCTTTCTATAATATAAAAATTATATTTTTAATATCTCTACATTATAAAAATTATATTTTTGATCTTCACATCTAATAAAAATCACATTTTTAATATCCTACTTGTATAAAAATTATATTTTTAACTTCTTGCTTATATAAAAATTTATATTTTTAACCCTCCCATAATATATAAAAATTATATTTTTAACCTTCCTACATCACGTATAATAAAAACTGATTTTATTGCAAAAATTACTTGGACTAAATAAATAGAAATAATTAACTAAATTGAATATATAAATAGAAGAGCTTACAGTTGAATTGGATGCGAGGGGGAGAACTACGGCGTCGGACGGTGCTGATGGCGTGGTGCAGCGACGAGGTGGTGAAAAGAAAGGGCGGCAGTCGCTGTTTTAAGTTCGAGGAGGGGTCTTGGGGGATAACCGACGAGAGGAAAGAGAGGGAAGGCATCGAGGATGGCCAGAGCGGGTTCGACGGAGGCAGGGAGGGCTGCAGGCGGCGGTGGAGGGATTGCGTTGACTGGAGGGTAGCTAGGGCTTCTGTGGGGCGGAGGAGAGAGACGCGATGGGAAGGGGGGATGGATGATCGGAGGTGGACGGTGTGCGAGGGCCCCCCTCCCCCCCGACGGTGGCGATGGCAGCCTCCGTTCATCGCTTTTCCACCCCTTTTTTATTTTGTTTTTCAACTGAACCTGTATCATGAGGGAGAAGGAGAATAAAAAGGGGGTTTTATTGAAATTTTAATTATTTAATTTATTTTATTATCCCCTTAAAGTTGACTTTTATTTCGAACTCAAAATTGAGTCCACCGACTGTCGTCCCAAACTAATTACCCCCATTCCAAACACAATGGGATATGTATCGTAAGCTGATTCGATCGTTTCAATCAGTTTTCGTCAAAATCAACATATAACTCTATATATTGAATTTTGAACGCGCATTTCAATTTACTGGGGTCACATACTAACTCGAAAAATTCTAGAAAAATATTTCTAGCTTCGTATTGACGATATGGTCCTATCAAAACTAATTTCGTCGAATTCTGAGACCGTTGAAAAATGACTATTTTCCAGCCAATTAAAATTAACTTAAACTGGTCAAACACGTTTTCCTTTGCCACGCTCACATATTGATTCGAAAAATTATGAAATTTGAAACCTAGCAATATTTTGACATCGCGGATCCAACAAAGTGGTTTCGTCGAAATCCGAGGTCGTTTGCAAAATTCCCATTTTTCAGGGCCGAAATTCCGTAGCGACTATTCTGAAATTTTAATTGGACATATCTTTTTATCCCCACTATGAAATTTCAATTTTTCGGATTCGTTGGAAAGATATCCTCAAATAGATCCTATTATTTTTGGTTTCACTAAAATCCGGTTTATTTTGCACCCGGTATATTCATTTGAATTTTGAAATCGAATTATCGAACTACCGCGCCATTTTCAATTCCTTTTATCTATAATTAAAAATAATTATTTATATTCTAATGAGGGCGTATATAAATATATACGTTGAATCTCTATTCAAAATAAATTTCTCATCGTTATTATTTAAAATAATTCATTTTAAATAATCAAAATTCACTAAAATTGCCAATTTAAAAATTTAAACTGGCCCAGATTTTCGGGTTGTTACACTGGTATACCAACATAACCATTCCTCAGAGATAGAGAAATGAAAAGAGGTGACAAATATGAATATTCTCTAGATGGTGACAATATACCCAAATTGGGTGCAACCCAGTTAGTTATGCTTCCTACCCGATTTTTGTCATTTCCCGGTTGATGAGGCTTGAGGTCATAACGTACTATTGTACAGATCACATCTATATTTACTTTGGATACCACATCTTCATACCCGCCAAATCACAAATTGATTTCCCTAAAAGTACCACAGGTATAAATCAAGGAGAAACGAAATTCTCTGCCACCAATATGTTTGAAGCGATCAATTTACGCGATCTATTAGATATACTCTGTTGGACATTCATCCATACCCGTTTTCCTGGGAGTTGACAAAACCGAAGGCACTATTCTTTAAATCCATCTTAGGCAATTTCTACCTAGAATCGCGAGAAAAGCCCATGCACAAACTCTATCTACAATTTTCTTCATCATATTTGATTCGCAATGCTAATGCCCATGTGGAGTGGTTTTCAGATAATAAATCTTATCCCGATCTCTCAATATTGACAATGGAAAAAGGGTCGATACTTTGATAGCTAGTTATTTGACTATCAAAGAAAAATGTACATATAAACAACGGTCGTGTTTCCAAATGGAAATCTTACCGATCAATCATCAATCAACACTGATCCC
The DNA here is from genome assembly GCA_030737875.1 of Allium sativum. Lineage (NCBI taxonomy): Eukaryota > Viridiplantae > Streptophyta > Magnoliopsida > Asparagales > Amaryllidaceae > Allium > Allium sativum. Next base: position 660,584,160 of record CM060918.1, on the reverse strand, counting down.
CTTTAATTTAATTTAATTTACCATTAAATTGTTAATTTACCAATTTCCCTTCAATATCTTTACTCAAATATTCCTTCAACTTGTTTATCCTCTCATGATTTCTTGGGAAAACATTTCCATATATTCACAACTCCTTATTTCTCGTATTTCGAAAATATACGTTATCTTTGGAAAACATTTCCGTTTCGTATCCGCTCATCACTATCCTTTAATGTCCATTAGTCCCTAACCGTAAACTAGTAAGAGAAAACTCCCTAAGTATAAATCTCAAATGCCGAAACCAACATTAGATCGATACAAATAAAGTCACTCAACTTCACTAATCTCTAGTCAATTTCTAATTTCCTTAATTCCATTTCTATTTGCTAAACATTTTCTTTTAAAGCATTATTCACTTTAAAAAGTGAATATAATTTCTATACTAAAACTTATACTCGTTTTACCAAATCAATCTGGATTTGTATGGAAAATATCATTACCGGTTAAAATCCATTCACCGAGTTATTTTATAATTTAATAATTATATTCTATTCCATACACTCCATTCACAAGTAAACTTCTTGTCAAGTTTATAACTTCATCTCGATTTAAAAATCGGTTTAAATTATTTGGTTCAAATCAAATATTAACTATCTTTTCAAATTCAAAATTATATAATATATAATTTCAAAACAAAATATTTATTTAAAAATATTCGATAAAGTCGAATTCTAATTTTACATCCTTATGCATTTATTTCAATCCTGCTTATGTGTCGAATGTCAAGAAATCTCATCGTTTTCTTTGGAAAACGATTCCTTATTTCTTTTTTAAATTCATTCTTTGATTTACAAACCCGAGTTATTGTTTAATAATAATTATTCCATTTCATTTTCAAAGTATTGTATATAAATTTAATTACTTGTTTTATTATTAAAACAAGTTATCTAGCTTACTCTAACTTCAATTTTAATTTTTAAAAATAGTTTTTTCCTTTTTAAAACCCCAAACTCTTTTCCAATATATTCGAATATATTTTTTGGTCTTTTAATACCAGTTAATTCAGGCAAATGTTGTTCAAATATCCCAACCATACAATAATCAACCACAAATTATTCCTCTCATCGTATAATTCAATATATGAAAAATAACAATATAATTGTTGAGGAATCCAGTTGGATCCCTCCAACCTGTTTCTCCGCATCCACATATGTTAAATAACACTAATTTCATATTAATATGAAATATTATAATAAATAGAATCAATAATTAAGCAACGTTTTATATATATATAACGGTATATATAATCTCAAACAATTATATTAGTAAATCATCCAAACAACCATCACACACAACATTCAATCATTTTTATCAATATTGAATAACATTTATAAATTTTAAGAATTGCATAACTTAGTGAGTTTAATCACTTTGGTCGTTAATCGTTGAATAATGATTTACGTCGGTTGATCTATTCGTGCATTTTATTTTTTCCATGAATTGCATTGAGCTCCAAATGGTTCCAAACCAACTTCATAGCGTAGCCTGCATCCGTATGATCCCAATGGATCAGGCCGTTCGAAATTCTGATATCACATGTACAAGATATCAAAGTTACAAATTTATTCATTATCTAAATAAATAAATAATATTTAATTTAAGTGAACTTGAGCCTCACCGCTTATAATTCCGGCCCATTAACCCAAATAACCGTACTGCACTTCCTTCTTCCAAAATGAAAATAAACCCGCCTACTCCACTTTTACACCAATACTTCTATCTCGTTTATTCTTCCTACTTCTTTCTACATTTTTTTCTAAAACAATGTGGGCTTCTATTTCTACATATCGGGCCACGCCATTAATATATGCCCACTTCAGTATTAAACCCACCCGCTCCACGTGCACATTCTTTCTTCACCTCTGATTCAAAACTCTCCATTCCAGAAAAACTTCGACCTTCCACTGCTCGTAATTCACTTCAGCAAACCCCTCGTGTTCTTCATGCCTTGCGTCTTCTATTCCCTTTTCTTTTTAGTCCATGTCCATCATTTTTCCTTCCTGCCTGCCAACACAATCACTCCACTGTTCTGTAAAACTTTAAGCCCATCGTTCTTCACATTACACTACAAATTTCCGAACCTAAAACGCTGAACTACTCCATCCCTTGTTCCCCCCTTACCTTCGTGTAATGTCCCATATTTTTACGGTAAAATAATTAATCTATTTAAATATATAAATAGTGATTTAGAGATTTGAATGATCGTAGAATTAAATAATAGTGAATATTTAATTAAATTAAATAATATATTTAATTTCTGAAATAGTCGAAAATAGTAGAATTCACAGTATTGTGTGAATTGGATTAATTATAATATATAATTCAGTTTAGAGTTGAATTATATTAACGAATATATTATTTGAATGACAGTTGAATGTATAATTATAATCAAGCTCGAAATGGCGCTGCATTTCGAAATTTGGCGATTCGAAATTTAAACGAATATACAGAATCAGTTTTAAGTCGGGTTTCTGTGAAACAAGAAACGTTTGGAGCTGGTGAAGTATATTTTTCTAGTGGAAGAGAAAAATTGGGATTTCATTATGTAGATTTTGATTTATGTCCAAATCAAATTTTAGAAAAGTCGCTATGGAATTCCTTTATAATTTATAACAATTTATTTATATTATAAATTAATTTTTCAATATAAATTGAATATCGATTCAACCGGGATTTGAACATCGAGTTATAAATCCAATTGGAGTTGTATGATATTCTATTGTGAATATATACGATAATGTTTATTTATAAATATTAAATTTAAATATTTTTAAATATATTAATATTTAAAAGTGTTTATTTAGAGCTTTAAAAATAGCCAGTTTTGCAAACGACCTTTGTTTTCGATGAAACTAATTTTGTTGGATCCACAATGTTAAATTATTGTTAGATGTCAAGTTTCGTGATTTTTGAAGTCAGTGTGGGGCCGTATGAGATTTTAATGTGAAAACCAAACGATAATTTGACGGTTAAAAATACATTGTGTGAGCAAGCGGAGTCGGAATTTGACGAAACCAGTTTCGTTGGGTGTAACGTCCCGCCAATTTGACCGTCTTAAAATTGGTGGTTAAACCAACTTAAAACGTCCAAATTTGACGGAGCGTATTTAGCTTATAGATTTTAAAGATAGAATCAACACATGAATCCATAATACACAATAAACACAACATTGGACAGCAAATATAAACTTTTATTTATAAATCAGATTTTGATACAACATTTTTCTATACAGCGGAAATAGAATATAGTTTGAATACAAAGAAATATTTACTGTTTTAAAACATCAGAGTGCGCCGTCTTCTGGAATCCCCAGCTTCGCCAATCTTCGAATCCTAAGTTGTGATTTTAAAATCTGAAATGCTCGGGTCTGACTCGAGCATTCCATGCAAAACATAAAAATACTCGAGTCAGGATTAATCATAGTTCAAGTAAATTAATTTCAATATAACTGAAATATATATCTAGACCAAGTGTGTTATCTGTTCATACCAGTGTATCTCAAATGGCACAGTAAAGTGATCAAGCTAAGTACCAGTTCATATTAAATGTTAGTGCCTAAACGGATACAAATTCTTACAGCAAACCAGTGAATCAAACCAAGTCAAGTATAGTATGATTTTATCTATTCGTATCCAGCAACTCATTATAGAGGGGCAAAGGTTTAACAAGTATCACAAGCCAAAGTCAGGCATATCAGGTCAAGTATATCAACATAGATCAGGTTCTTCTGGTTATAACGGAGAAATGGAAGGACAAGCAAGTGTCACTAAAAAGGGATCAAGCTCCGACTCCGTTCACAGCAGTTCAAAGCAAAGCATCTACAATTATCGGGTTTATCAAAGGCGACATAGTGGGATCATGCATAGTATCTATTCACATCAGTTATAACAACGGCAAACATAAATGAACATGTCACCATTTGTCAAGGCAACCGATATTATCATGGATAGTATGTGTCCTGAAGTAGATATAAGTCACAACAGTTTGGGAAAATGAGTCACAACAGTTTGGGGCAAGTTTCATTTTTAGTAACAAAATGGTTTCAGGTCATCTAATAAAAATATGTGCATTATTAGAAGAACAGTGTGATCATGGAAACATCCAAATGAATAAGTACACCTACTAGTACAACCCCAAACAACAAAGCCGATGACTGGGCAAACTCATGGAAATACCCAGTTTCCAGTTTATTAACATGACAGCATGTTCACATGTAACTAAATACAAATGGCATGGGTCGGGTTCTTATACAGTTCTGATGACAACACAGTGGAGCACATATATGTACTAAGCACCTCATAGTAACGGGTTTGCATAAATGTATATATATTTATTTAAGTGATGGATAATAACAAGTGTACAACAGTGCCAACATTTCATTGAGTCTTGGTATACGGAGGTGGCACACATCATAACCATATTTCTTTTGACATACCGCACATATATTCAAACCAAATTAAAAATCAGTTTCACTGTTTACATCATCAATTAATGAAATAAAATTTACAACTTTTTAACAGAAGGGAGCAAACCAACATTTGAGATAATTTAAGTTTAAAGTCCCTACAGAAATTTTGGGACCACAACATTTTGCACAAGTATTCCAAAATGTCAAGGGCAAACTAATATACTTCAAGATTACTAAGTGTACGCTACTGCTATTTGTAGAAATCTGTAGACTTGTGGTATTGAGGTTAAAAATAACACACGTCATCATATGAAGGCGATCTTTATATACTAAATTGGTCCATAGTCATACTGTATGGGCTTCAGTTCTCTTAAACTAATATGAGTGGCATTACTATTTAAAACAGCATATAACTACCCTTTTTCAACTACAGGTGTTACATTTTTTCCATGAATGAGGCATTGTCATGAAATCACAACGTGGACTCATATAAGCGTCAAAACTTCAATAAATGCTCTAAAATTTTCCAGTTTCAACCTGGGACGTGAGTGGAAGTAAATCAATACCCTCATCACATACATAACGGCATATACTACGACTAGTTAACACTGGTCATTTTATGAAAAGGGTGAAGCAGATAACAATTAGTATTTTAAATGAATTCTACAACACTACAGTCTGAAATAAATTGGTGGACTTGACTACAAGCATGGGTTTAAGTTATACAGCAAATAATGCTTCTAGATAACCATCAAGATAACCGGAAAAGAAAATGAAGAAAACCTGGTCTTTGACTGATGTATTAGACACTTAAACCCGCTTATAAATATGATTTCAGATGTGAAAGTTTTACACCACCGATCGTTTTGCATACATCTAATGCACTCCAGTACTACATGTCTATAACCAAACAAACAGTGTAACATATCATGAGGTCTAAAATATTTTAAGGTAACATCATTCTTCATAATACATACACGAGAATGAAACGGGTACTGTATAATAGTTTATACGTCCAGAAACTATTCAGTGAGTAATAGTTTATTCAAAACAAAACAACAACAAAAATGGTTCATTCGTCTCTTTTAAAAACCATGGTACTGAGTTTTGCCAGCAGGTTCATTACAGGAGAATGAATTCACGGGGTTTGCAACAAAGATGAGACACACCATATATGCCATATATGCCAATCACAGTAGTAGAATTATACAAAAATTGCTTTATAAATTTTTGTTTATCTCTTCCCTGAAATTTTCTCTTATCAAAAAATGGAGGTTACACTTATTGTTCATGTTTATCAATCAATATTCCAACTGGAACTATATTGTTCCTATATGTAAATAGTCGTATATTAATACACAAGATTATGTTTATTTTTCCTACTTATTCGTCTCATTCATTTCAGGTAAACAATGTAAGCTGGACAATAAGTCACAGGGTTTTGAGACGAAGTGAGACAACATACATACACCAACATTACCACTGGTCAGGCATTCAATCGGCCAGCAAAACAACGAGGCAAAGTAGTGAAACAGGACAGCATGGCGACAATAAAACAGTATGAACAATTCAGGCAAATCAACAACCCACGGCAGCCAACACAACCCAAATTAATTACTGTATAAATTAGCTTAAATTGAAATCGATTTACTTGAAACTGGGATTAATCGTGAGTGAGATGCTCACCTCAAAACGACGATGGCTTTAGATCGAAAACAGTGGCCTTGGTTGGGTATCTTTTGGTCAATTACGGCTGCTATGTGGTGGCTCCGATGGGTAGCGCCAGCTACCAACGCTGAAGATTTGCGAATTGGGAACGGCGGGGCGACGGCTTCGAAATCGATTGAAGTAGCCGGCAGCTTCGATCTCTGGAGACGCTGGTTTCGATTATACGTGGTGGAGGGATGATTAGTGTTAATTTAGATGGGCGGAACAAATTTCTGGTGGAGCGGCGGCCATTAAATTGAATCGGGGAAACTAGGGATTTGGCTGGAAAAAGAAATTGGGGAGAGGAAGTGATTTTCTTGCTGAAGAAAAAGGAGGCAAGCGAGATATTTTTATAGAAGAGAACCCGTGGGTATCAAGTATTCGTGGGAGCCAAGGAAGGAACAGTGGCTTTCGTTTTCAACTGGGGACGGTAATTTTTGATTACTTGAGCCTGACGGAATTCGCCTTATGGTGTTTAAAATAAAAAGGGGCGATCCCTATGTAATTTTATTCTACCTCAAATTTCGCTAGCGTTTATTTCTTTTTTCTTCTTTTCCTCAAATGAACCCAATAAAAATTAGGTCGGTTGAAACTCGACTTCATTTATTTGTTAACCGCTTTTATTTCGTTTTGCTCACAAACAATTCTGTTCGACTTCAAACCTAAAACGTTAAATTCCCATCTCTTTAAATATCCAACCAATTTCAATTCAAATATTCCACAATAAATATTTGCTTCTCAACCAATGTTCTGAAGCGAATTAAATTCACACACAACAATATATTTGATTTTTAATTCAAATATCAATAAAATTTGATTATTAATAGTAAATTCTTTAATAAATCGTATATTCCAATTGTCGAAATTTCTGGGTCGTTACATTCTTCCTCCCTTTAAAACTTTTCGTCCTCGAAAAGGAAAAATCGTTAGAGTTATACCAATGTATACTTCAGATTTCCATATTTGTGTGATTATCCCACAATTAATTTAAATATCGATATCGATCCTCTCTACTTCCATCATATTCAATTTATTAGATTTCCCTCCAAAACTAAACCTCTTCTTAAATTTCAAAATTCGCATAAGTTGGGTTTACGCCTCTCAAATTATTCCAAATCTTTTTATAAACCTTTACTTATCCATCATTACACTGTAATGGGTCTAGGCTTAACAATCATCAACCAAACCTCCTTACGTTCAGCCCATTCACTCTTTCCCAAACACTCATTGAAGAGTGCAGATAAAATCTTCTTCTTCAAGTTAGAAACTGTTGGATTGAAAATTCTCAAAAATCTAAATAAAAAAAAAATATTTGTATTATTATTCTGAATCTCTCTTTCCTAACTTATTAACTAGGCGTGTATTAACTTCAAAATATTTATTTAAAAATATTTTATAACTTGAAGTTTGACAAGTCTATTGTCGTTCTCACAGATGTTAGACATACGCTGGCCAGGCGCACGACTAAAATCTCCAAGTACTACATATATCCTTGCTTCAACTTCCAGTGAAAAATATTTCAAAAATTCCTTTAAAAACAGATACGGAAAGTACCAATGTGATATTGATCTGTTGATTGTTCATGAGTCGCAGATACACAATGGTTCCGTCTGGATCCCCCAGAAAACATCCGTATCCGTAGGAAATCACTTCCCTGCGAATTTCGTCATAGACAGATCAACGGAAGATATTTTATGAATCAACAAAGAAACTGAGGTCACTGAGCGTTAACTGCTCTATCTCAGAGTCACAAAACAATCATGGAATTATGAAGATACGTCAAGTCACAAGGACAAATCAAGTCATACAGACACATCAGGTCACGGAGTCCAATCAAGTCACGAAGACTAACTGCTGCATCAAACAGGTGGCTCACTATCACTAAGATATCTCAAATACTATGGACCGCAGGTACACAATGGTTACGCCTGAGTCCCTCAGGAAACATCCATACCCGTAAGCTTTCACAGCTCTACGGATTACGCCCTTCCAATTCGACTGTAGATCACAGCAGTCACAATGGTTACGCCTGATTCCCTCAGGAAACATCCGTCCGCCTTAGGCTACCTGCAGCCCTGCGAATTTCGCTACACGGCCGAATTCCAACGACTCTAGATCGCAGCGATCACAATGGTTACGCCTAATTCTCTCAAGAAACATCCGACCGCCGTAGGCTATCTGCAGCCCTGCGAATTACGCTAGCAGTCGTGCTCAATGGCAACTCATGAGTTTTATGTCCGGACAACCTACCGCCACCAGCAGCACTGCAGATTGCGCTATCTGCAGTCCTTTTACATAAGCTCGAAATTCAAAGAAGAAGGATGGTACTTCCCTTATCTTGACTTGAAAACATATAATACTATATACATATAGTATCTAATTCTCATACTTTTCATAATTCATACTTTACATAAGATTCTCTTTCCAAATCAAACATCTCATTCTTATATAAATTCTGTTATATAAGACTTTATTTCAAATTGATTATACCACATTTTTCTCCATATAAGTTTCGAAACTTCTATGCTAAATATCTAAACTCGAACATCCCTCAATTTCCATTCAAATCTTAAAATTTTAGCTTTAAACTCTTAATCAATTCAAATGATTGATTGATATCACTTCAAACTCGGCTTTCTGAATCCACTGGCTACAAACCAAATTTTTCTTTCAATTTCTAATCATAAAATTCATCACTTCATCAACATCTTTATTTGCTCAAAACTCCGGATTTTTCTTCTTCTCACAAATTTTTCCTTCACGCATTATCACTTCTTCACATTCATACTTCGACCGTCAATTAGTAAGCGAACAATTTCCTAAGTATCAACCCCGAAGGCCGAAACCAACATCAGATCAACACTCAGAAAATTATTCAACTTAACTAATCATCATTCAGTTTCTAAATTCCTTAACTTCATTCTCAACTTCTTATCAAACATTGTTTACGCAATTTCTCGGATTCAATTTACGAATCCACTTCTCTTACGTTCTTCTGCTCTTTGTTCTCGTCGTACGGCTCTTCACACTTCAGCTCTTGCCATTTCGATTTACCAATAATACCCAATAGCCTCTCACGATATTTTGGAAAACATTTCCAATTATCATATTCATATTTTTACCATTCTATAAAATCTTTTTAACATCTTCACTCACATTTTGCTTCATCTCATTTATGATTCACTTCCTTTAAAATTCTCGCTTGCCATATACTTCTTGTTAATTAATTAACAAGTTTATAATTTACCATCGAGTTCACATATTCGATTGTACATTGTTGGTTTGAAACCAATTATTATTTATCTTGCCAAGTTCTGAATAATCGAATCTCAATCATAACTTTTTCCTTCGATTTTATTTTTATTAATTTTATTTCAAAATATCAAAATAAAATTCATCGTTTCTTTCTTTTCATTCAAATCTCATCCGAATTCTTATTTCCCATAAATTCAGTTGTCCTTGAATGCTAAAATACCCGATTAGATAAATTGTTTCGTTGACTCTACTATACTTATCTTCCTTTGGTATCACTTGACAACGGACTTTGATTTTAAATCTAAAAGGGATCTTATCGAAGAATAATTCTCGCAAACCTGGATTCGAAGGCTTCTGAAGACTGGGGATTCCGAACAAAATTTTAAATCTCAAAATAAATTTTTATTTCCGCTGTATTAATTTCAAAAGAGTAATTTATATATTATTTCCAAAAAAATTCCTTTCTGAAAATTTACTTTGAAATTATTTTCATTTTCAAAATTTTAAATTTCGAAAACTTTTTATTTTTTTGGAAATCGTTTTTTTTTTTCAATGTCGATTCTATTTCAAACTCGATAAGCTACGCTTTGAATAAACCAAAGCTCTGATACCACTTGTAACGTCCCGCCAATTTGACCGTCTTAAAATTGGTGGTTAAACCAACTTAAAACGTCCAAATTTGACGGAGCGTATTTAGCTTATAGAGTTTAAAGACAGAATCAACACATGAATCCATAATACACAATAAACACAACATTGGACAGCAAATATAAACTTTTATTTATAAATCAGATTTTGATACAACATTTTTCTATACAGCGGAAATAGAATATAGTTTGAATACAAAGAAATATTTACTGTTTTAAAACATCAGAGTGCGCCGTCTTCTGGAATCCCCAGCTTCGCCAATCTTCGAATCCTAAGTTGTGATTTTAAAATCTGAAATGCTCGGGTCTGACTCGAGCATTCCATGCAAAACATAAAAATACTCGAGTCAGGATTAATCATAGTTCAAGTAAATTAATTTCAATATAACTGAAATATATATCTAGACCAAGTGTGTTATCTGTTCATACCAGTGTATCTCAAATGGCACAGTAAAGTGATCAAGCTAAGTACCAGTTCATATTAAATGTTAGTGCCTAAACGGATACAAATTCTTACAGCAAACCAGTGAATCAAACCAAGTCAAGTATAGTATGATTTTATCTATTCGTATCCAGCAACTCATTATAGAGGGGCAAAGGTTTAACAAGTATCACAAGCCAAAGTCAGGCATATCAGGTCAAGTATATCAACATAGATCAGGTTCTTCTGGTTATAACGGAGAAATGGAAGGACAAGCAAGTGTCACTAAAAAGGGATCAAGCTCCGACTCCGTTCACAGCAGTTCAAAGCAAAGCATCTACAATTATCGGGTTTATCAAAGGCGACATAGTGGGATCATGCATAGTATCTATTCACATCAGTTATAACAACGGCAAACATAAATGAACATGTCACCATTTGTCAAGGCAACCGATATTATCATGGATAGTATGTGTCCTGAAGTAGATATAAGTCACAACAGTTTGGGAAAATGAGTCACAACAGTTTGGGGCAAGTTTCATTTTTAGTAACAAAATGGTTTCAGGTCATCTAATAAAAATATGTGCATTATTAGAAGAACAGTGTGATCATGGAAACATCCAAATGAATAAGTACACCTACTAGTACAACCCCAAACAACAAAGCCGATGACTGGGCAAACTCATGGAAATACCCAGTTTCCAGTTTATTAACATGACAGCATGTTCACATGTAACTAAATACAAATGGCATGGGTCGGGTTCTTATACAGTTCTGATGACAACACAGTGGAGCACATATATGTACTAAGCACCTCATAGTAACGGGTTTGCATAAATGTATATATATTTATTTAAGTGATGGATAATAACAAGTGTACAACAGTGCCAACATTTCATTGAGTCTTGGTATACGGAGGTGGCACACATCATAACCATATTTCTTTTGACATACCGCACATATATTCAAACCAAATTAAAAATCAGTTTCACTGTTTACATCATCAATTAATGAAATAAAATTTACAACTTTTTAACAGAAGGGAGCAAACCAACATTTGAGATAATTTAAGTTTAAAGTCCCTACAGAAATTTTGGGACCACAACATTTTGCACAAGTATTCCAAAATGTCAAGGGCAAACTAATATACTTCAAGATTACTAAGTGTACGCTACTGCTATTTGTAGAAATCTGTAGACTTGTGGTATTGAGGTTAAAAATAACACACGTCATCATATGAAGGCGATCTTTATATACTAAATTGGTCCATAGTCATACTGTATGGGCTTCAGTTCTCTTAAACTAATATGAGTGGCATTACTATTTAAAACAGCATATAACTACCCTTTTTCAACTACAGGTGTTACATTTTTTCCATGAATGAGGCATTGTCATGAAATCACAACGTGGACTCATATAAGCGTCAAAACTTCAATAAATGCTCTAAAATTTTCCAGTTTCAACCTGGGACGTGAGTGGAAGTAAATCAATACCCTCATCACATACATAATGGCATATACTACGACTAGTTAACACTGGTCATTTTATGAAAAGGGTGAAGCAGATAACAATTAGTATTTTAAATGAATTCTACAACACTACAGTCTGAAATAAATTGGTGGACTTGACTACAAGCATGGGTTTAAGTTATACAGCAAATAATGCTTCTAGATAACCATCAAGATAACCGGAAAAGAAAATGAAGAAAACCTGGTCTTTGACTGATGTATTAGACACTTAAACCCGCTTATAAATATGATTTCAGATGTGAAAGTTTTACACCACCGATCGTTTTGCATACATCTAATGCACTCCAGTACTACATGTCTATAACCAAACAAACAGTGTAACATATCATGAGGTCTAAAATATTTTAAGGTAACATCATTCTTCATAATACATACACGAGAATGAAACGGGTACTGTATAATAGTTTATACGTCCAGAAACTATTCAGTGAGTAATAGTTTATTCAAAACAAAACAACAACAAAAATGGTTCATTCGTCTCTTTTAAAAACCATGGTACTGAGTTTTGCCAGCAGGTTCATTACAGGAGAATGAATTCACGGGGTTTGCAACAAAGATGAGACACACCATATATGCCATATATGCCAATCACAGTAGTAGAATTATACAAAAATTGCTTTATAAATTTTTGTTTATCTCTTCCCTGAAATTTTCTCTTATCAAAAAATGGAGGTTACACTTATTGTTCATGTTTATCAATCAATATTCCAACTGGAACTATATTGTTCCTATATGTAAATAGTCGTATATTAATACACAAGATTATGTTTATTTTTCCTACTTATTCGTCTCATTCATTTCAGGTAAACAATGTAAGCTGGACAATAAGTCACAGGGTTTTGAGACGAAGTGAGACAACATACATACACCAACATTACCACTGGTCAGGCATTCAATCGGCCAGCAAAACAACGAGGCAAAGTAGTGAAACAGGACAGCATGGCGACAATAAAACAGTATGAACAATTCAGGCAAATCAACAACCCACGGCAGCCAACACAACCCAAATTAATTACTGTATAAATTAGCTTAAATTGAAATCGATTTACTTGAAACTGGGATTAATCGTGAGTGAGATGCTCACCTCAAAACGACGATGGCTTTAGATCGAAAACAGTGGCCTTGGTTGGGTATCTTTTGGTCAATTACGGCTGCTATGTGGTGGCTCCGATGGGTAGCACCAGCTACCAACGCTGAAGATTTGCGAATTGGGAACGGCGGGGCGACGGCTTCGAAATCGATTGAAGTAGCCGGCAGCTTCGATCTCTGGAGACGCTGGTTTCGATTATACGTGGTGGAGGGATGATTAGTGTTAATTTAGATGGGCGGAACAAATTTCTGGTGGAGCGGCGGCCATTAAATTGAATCGGGGAAACTAGGGATTTGGCTGGAAAAAGAAATTGGGGAGAGGAAGTGATTTTCTTGCTGAAGAAAAAGGAGGCAAGCGAGATAATTTTATAGAAGAGAACCCGTGGGTATCAAGTATTCGTGGGAGCCAAGGAAGGAACAGTGGCTTTCGTTTTCAACTGGGGACGGTAATTTTTGATTACTTGAGCCTGACGGAATTCGCCTTATGGTGTTTAAAATAAAAAGGGGCGATCCCTATGTAATTTTATTCTACCTCAAATTTCGCTAGCGTTTATTTCTTTTTTCTTCTTTTCCTCAAATGAACCCAATAAAAATTAGGTCGGTTGAAACTCGACTTCATTTATTTGTTAACCGCTTTTATTTCGTTTTGCTCACAAACAATTCTGTTCGACTTCAAACCTAAAACGTTAAATTCCCATCTCTTTAAATATCCAACCAATTTCAATTCAAATATTCCACAATAAATATTTGCTTCTCAACCAATGTTCTGAAGCGAATTAAATTCACACACAACAATATATTTGATTTTTAATTCAAATATCAATAAAATTTGATTATTAATAGTAAATTCTTTAATAAATCGTATATTCCAATTGTCGAAATTTCTGGGTCGTTACATTGGGTCCATAATGTCGAACTGTATGTGCATGTCCATTTTCATGATTTTGGGTTATCATATATGATTATACGAATTTTTAGAAGTCAAATACAAATAGCCATAGCTTATTATATTGAAAATATCCGAATAAAAATATATTAAAAACTTCTCTATAAATACCTACCCTCTCTAAACTTAATTCTTCCTCTCTACAGTCAAACGAAATTCAAGCCGTCAGACTTCTTTCTCCAGAAAAAACATTATTGAGTTCTAAAATCAATACAAATTCATAGAAAATTCCTTAAATCCTCAAACAAGGATATTTGAACTTCTTACAGCTTCTTCTTCCTTTCTATACCAACAACGTTGAAGTCGACGTAAGTTTTTACATGCTGATTTCTTACATCGTATACTAGGGTTCCATCTATGAGGTAAATGGTGCATTAGTTCGCGATGTAGAGGGGATATTTGGGATCATTGAGTGAAACGGAAAGTTGTGGCAAACTTTTGAGGGGATCGACAATGTTTTCTTTTGCAAGTGTTCACAGAGGAGGCCGAAGTCACATTCTGGAAGATTTTTCGAATTGAATATTTTTGATATGAGTAGAAGGAGATTTTCACAAGGATGAGAAGGGTGTAATCCGTCTGTTGATTTATAGAAAAAAGGAGGAGAACGAGAAGCAAGAAGGGGTGGAAATGGACATGGTTTTTACGGTTGATGTTTACTGGAGGAGGCTAGGAGCACGGGTGAAGATAGATGAGCGGGTACGGGAAATTATGAAGGAGTATAGGCCAAGTTATAAGGTTAAGCCCAATTTCAATCAAAAGGAAGTACAATTTATTTTAATTTATAATGTACAAACTTATATAAGGTATAACTTCATCATACGTTATCAGAATTGGGCAAAACAAGATCCATTGGGATCGTATGGATGGACACTACACAATGGAACTGACTAGGAGTGAATTGGAGCTCGTTACAATTTATAGCGAAATAAATTGTCGGAATCGAATCAAAGATAGTTATTCGTTATTTAACGATAACCGTCCAATGTGAGTAAAACTCACCAACTCTACCAGTTCATATTTTTATAATGTATTTTTAGAACTGATAAATGATGATTGATTGCTGTGTGTTAACTGTTTGGTGGAACTGCTAGTCAGTTGGTTGGAATTATATATATATATACATATATAAATCGTTAAATATATATTGATTCTATTATCAGAATATTTCATATTGAACTGAAGTTGATGATGATTATATTGTGTAACATCTGTGGATGCAAGGAAATAGGTTGGAGGGATCCAACTGGATTCCTCAATATTAAATACTGTTTGATTTCATATACTGTGATATGACGTGATATATAATCTGTGATTGATTGTGATGACGCTGGTACTGTTATTTGATTTGTTAAAATGCCATAAGAAATACCGGAAGGTAAAAAGGGAATTTTCAAAGTGTTTATTGAAAATAAAATATTTATAAAATCAAAGGGTTTTAAAAAAAGGGAATTATTTATAAAATCAAAGGATTTTATAAAGAGGAATTTTTATTGGGATAATAAATAAAATCATATAAGGAATATTTATTGGGATAATAAATAGGAGTATAAAAATGAATTATTTGTTTAGAAAATAAATAGAAGTATAAAAGGAATATTTATTAAGAAAATAATAAGATATTATAAAGGAAATGTTTAGGAAACAAATAAGATTTTATAAAAGGAATATTTATTTAGAAACTAAATAAGATATTATAAGGATATTTATTTGGAAAATAAATAGGATTAGAAAGGAAGTATTTGTAAAACAAATATAAAAGGAAGTATTTGTAAAACAAACAGAAAAGGAAATATTTATAAAATGATTAGAATTTTGCATTAGGGAGGTTTAGACCCGTGCTTTGCACACGGGTATAACATGATACGGATTTGAAGTAAATATTAAATAGAAATCTGCTTTAACAGATAAACGGAGAAGAGTAATTTTTAAATAATTCTTTATAAATTAAATAAAACATTTATCATGTGATAAATGGAATATATAAGTCAAAACTTATATAGAGAACTAGAATTGGTTTAAACATCGATATTTGAAATTGAATGTGAACTCAGCATTTATAAAGGGAATTATAAATGTGATTTAAGTGTTAGAAATAAAAAGGAGATTTCGTATGAATAATTCTATAAATAGAAGTATAAATAGAAATTTGGAACTGGGATACTACTTTGAAATACGAAGTCAAACTTAAAAGAATTAATAATATATTTATTCGAATGGAGTTAGTGTTAATCGATTAGAGTTAATCGAGTTAAAGTTAATGGAATTAGAGTTTATCAGTTATAGTTAATCGAATTAGAGTTAATCGATTAGAGTTAATTGAATAAGAGTTAATGGAGTTAGTGTTAATCGAATTAGAGTTAATCAATTAGAGTTAATCGAATTAGAGTTAATCTAATATTAGTTATTCGAATAGAGGTTATTGAATATTAGTAATTCGAAAGGAGTTAATCGAATATAGTTTATTCGAAAAGAGGTTATCGAATATTAGTCATTTGAAGAGAGATTATCGAATATTAGTTATTCGAAAGGAGTTATCAAATATTAGTTATTCGAGAGAGATTATCAAATATTAGTTATTCGAAAGGAGTCATCGAATATTAGTTATTCGTGAGAGATTATCAAATATTATTTATTCGAAAGGAGTTATCGAATATTAGTTATTCGAAAGGATTATCGAATATTAGTTATTCAAAAGGAGTTATCGAATATTAGTTATTCGAAAGGAGTTATCAAATATTAGTTATTCGAAAGGAGTTATCAAATATTAGTTATTCGAAAGGAGTTAATCAAACATAGTTTATTCGAATAAAGTTAAAAGAGTTATCAAATATAGTTTATTCGAATAGAGTTAAAAGAGTTATCGAATATAGTTTATTCGAATAGTGTTAAATGAGTTATCGGATATAGTTTATTCGAATAAAGTTAAAGGAGTTAATCGAATATAGTTTATTCAAAAGGAGTTAATCGAATATAGTTTATTCGAATAGAGTTAAAAAAGTTATCGAATATAGTTTATTCGAATAGAGCTAAAAGAGTTATCGAATATAGTTTATTCGAATAGAGTTAAAAGAGTTATCGAATATAGTTAAAGGAGTTAATCGAATATAGTTTACTGGAAAGGAGTTAATCGAATATAGTTTATTCGAAAGGAGTTAACTAATAGGAGTTAATTGATAAGAGTTAATTGATTAGAGTTAATCCAAAAGAGTTAATCGAGTAGGGTTAATCAAATAGAGTTAATCCAATAGAGTTAATTAAATAGAGTTAATAGAATAGAGTAAATCAAATAGAGCTAACTTATAAGAGTAAATTGATTAGAGTTAATCAAATAGTTTTAACTGAATAGAGTTAATCGAATATGGCTATTCGAAGAGAGATTATCGAATATAGTTTATTCGAAGGAAAGAGTTATCGAATAGAGATATATTCGAAAGAGAGTTACGTAAGGAAGTTGTTAAAGATTTAGATGGTGAACGTTGTCTATTTCGAAGTTAGAAATGTTGTTCAGTTAAGGTCTGAGAGGTAATTAAACACCAACTTGATTAGCCTCGTTTTTAACTAAGGAATGGTTAAGGTTTGACAGTGAAGATTGGTTAAGTGAATTTTGTTAACGAGTATAATGGTGTGAGTTGGCGTAGCGATGTTTGATTTAAGCATCTATTTAAATCCAATGTAGGAGTTTTGGAAATGTTTTCCAAATAAGAATCAGAAATGTTTTCTAACATAGAAAATAAAAAAATGGAAATGTTTTCCAATATTAATAACGTATATTTTCTAAATTTAGAAAATAAGAAATGCTGAATGTATGGAAACAGAAATAGGGAAATGGATAATTTAATGACAAATTAAATTAAAGTGGATCAGTGTTGATTGATGATTTGCTCGAAAAGATTACTATTTGGAAATACGACCATTGTTTGTATAGATGGTTTCATTTGATAGTTAAATCACCGAATATCGAGGATACTGACCATTTCCGTTGTCAATGCGGAGAGACCGGGATCAGATTCATTATCTGAAAACCACTTTGTATGGGCATTAGCGTTGCGAATCAAATATGATGAAGATAATTGATGATTGAGTTATGCAAGGACTTCTCTGGCAATCCTAGGTAGAAATTGCCTAAGATGGATTTACATAATAGTACCTTCAGTTTGTCCAGAACCAGGACGACCTGTATGGAAGGATGTCTGACAGAGTATATTTAATTGATCACGTTGGTTGATCTCTTCTAACGTATTTACATTTGGTGGCGGAGGAATTCGTTTCTCTTAGCTGTATACCCGTTGTATTTTTTGGGAAATCAATTTGTGATTTGGCGGGTATGATGATGTGACATTCAAAGTGAATAAATGTGTGATCTGTCAGAGATAAGCGTGGCCCTAACCTCACAACTGGGAAATGACAAAATCGGGCAGGCAACATGGCTAAGTGGTTAGCTGCCAATTAGGGTGTATTATCACCTATCTAGAGATATTCATTTCATTCTTTAATCTATTCGATGTTGTCCCATTCGGGAAATGGTTGTTGATCCCAAACGTTGGTGATATACATTCGATACACTCAAGCGAAATGAGTGGTCGTTCATGTGTGGCCGGTTAGCAAGATGTTCTTGTTGAACCCAGTGTATTCCTCTCTAGAGGTACACTATCGGAAGGTGGTTCCATACCTTGTCATAGATGGTAATCCGTTATCCAATAAGTGCTCGCGGTTTTGATTGTATACTATGTATGTAGAACGTGAGATGAAAGCGTTTCTGCTAGTTGATCATTATATTATTGTTGATAGACACTATTATAATATCGAAAGAATTTTGATATAAAGATTATTTTGGATTCTCATAAGGGAAAAACCCGTTCCGTTATACGGCGTGGTCTTATGAGATATCGTTTTCATTGCTCAAACTGTTTTAAACTGTTTTACTCACACCAGTCCCATGACTGACCCAGAGCTTATTTTGTTTTGTTTTCCCTAAACTCTTGGGTGCCCAATTTTGTACGGGCAGTCAAGTATTTAGGATTTTACAGATATACTTGGAGAGCTTGGAGCAGGAGGCTTCAGGATTATATAGCTATTGTTTATTCCGCTGTGTTGTAAGTGTTGTACTCTGATAATGTTACTGTATACATATACTGAATTATTTCAAGGATATGTTATCTACTATATGTTGTTCTTTCCGCTGTGAGATTCGTGTTACTCTGATGTTGTATGTTCTTTGTCTTCTTCTATTCTAAGTTTCTATCTTATCTATTCTCACCCTCTAATTTCTTTCATGGACTATCCGGTGTTTTCGATGCTTGAATAGTCGACATAGTGTTGTATGCCGATATCCAGGATTTGTGAAATCCTCGGGTCGCTACAGTGGTATCAGAGCTGGAGGTTAAGTTATTACCTTGGCTCTGTGAGTGCGTATTTGTTATTCAATATAAAATTGTTTTATATTATGGAGATTTATTGGTTGAGTTGTTTGTGAGTTCTGGTCGATCAGTTTGATCCACTGTAACGGTAGGGATTTATAAACACTTGAATACGATGTACCGACACAGTATGTTTTGACAAGAGGGTAAAACAAAATAATTTTACCCAAATATATTTGATATAAAGAAGATATATATTGGAAATATAGTATATTGGATTTGTTGGCTGATTATAATTGAAATGGTTATAAATAACCAATTAGAATTCATATGAGTGGAATATACGAAATCGAAATGAATTAAATCTGAATTTATATCTGAACTGAAATTAAAAATCAGAAAATTTGAATAAGTTTTTGTAAATGAATATGGATTGGAAATAAGAGAATTTTAAAATTCTGGGAGAGATTAAATTGTTTTAAAGCGTTATAAATGGTATTTTGAAATGAATTCAAAATGGAGGAGTTTAAGAAATGAATTTTGAAACTGATATAGTATTGAACTCACTTCGATCGCTGGAAAATAGAATCCGATAATGATCGTGACATTATCGGTGTTCATTTTCGAGTTCTAAGTGACGAATTACTACCAAAGGTTTTGTTTATGAATTGTTTTGAGAAAAGCATGTTGTTTTGATATTCCAATGAATAATTTGATTTTTGGAAAAGGCTAAGTTGTTTAAAAACTCTCAGAAACAGATTGTTTGAATTAAAACAAATTAAATGAGAATTTGTAAAAGAAAATAGAAATAGAAATTGAATTGAAACCAGTTAAGTGGAAAATGAATTGAGATAGAAAATATCGAATTAGATTGGATTAGACACAATCCGAAATGAAATTGGACTGGTAAGTTAAGAGTTGAAATTAAAAATGGAATATGAGTTAAGAACAGAATTTGGCTTGGGTATAACTGAATGATTGGGATGACATTGGTATATGCAGAATTGGTAACACCTGGAAAGAATATATTGATATGCCCGACAAAAAGGTACCAGTTTATATTATATATGGGTTTGATATTTTGATGAACCGAATTAGCAAGTCGCTTGGCTGTTTGATTTTCTTTTGGGTTAGAGATGGCCTAGAGAGGCGATTTGTAGTTGTACAAATTGAGTCGTACAAAGGACGTGCTGGCTAAATTTTCTGAAAATTTAGGGCGTTAGAAAATTTTTAGGAATTTTAAAATTTTTTGTAAACAAGAATGTATTAATAATTTCATTGAAATTAATCGGTATAGTGAAACTGAAGTTAAAAGTAAAACGAATAAATTTTTACCAATTAATAGGGTTTGTTTTCTACCTTAGCAATTTCGAGGACGAAATTATTTTAAGGGGGGAAGAATGTAGTGTCCCGTATTTTTACGGTATAATAATTAATTTATTTAATTATATAAATAGTGATTTAGAGATTTGAATGGTCGTAGAATTAAATAATAGTGAATATTTAATTAAATAATAGAATAATATATTTAATTTCTGAAATAGTCAAAAATAGTAGATTTCACAATATTGTGTAAATTGGATTAATTATAATATATAATTCAGTTTAGAGTTGAATTATATTAACGAATATATTATTTGAACGATAGTTGAACGTATAATTATATTATAATTATAATCGAGCTGGAAATGGCGATGCAGTTCGAAATTTGGCGATTCGAACTTTAAACGAATATACAGAATCCCTTTTAAGTCGGATTTCTGTGAAACAAGAAACGTTCGGAGCTGGTGAAGTATATCTTTCTAGTGGAAGAGAAAAATCGAGATTTAATTGTGTAGATTTTGATTTAGGTCCAAATCAAATTTTAGAAAAGTCGCTATGGAATTCCTTTATAATTTATAACGATTTATTTATATTATAAATGAAATTTTCAATATAAATTGAATATCGATTCAACCGGGACTTGAACATCAAGTTATAAATCCAATTGGAGTTGTATGATATTCTATTGTGAATATATACGATAATGTTTATTTATAAATATTAAATTTAATTATTTTTAAATATATTAATAATTAAAAAGGTTTATTTAGGGCTTTAAAAATAGCCAGTTTTGCAAACGACCTCTGTTTTCGACGAAACTAATTTTATTGGATCCGCAATGTTAAATTATTGTAAGATGTCAAGTTACGTGATTTTTGAAGTCAGTATGGGGCCGTACGAGATTTTAATGTGAAAAACAAACGATAATTTGATAGTTAAAAATACGCTGTGTGAGCAAACGGAGTCGGAATTCGATGAAAGCAGTTTCGTTGGGTCCGTAATGTCAAACTGTATGTGCATGTCCATTTTCGTGATTTTTTGGGTATCGTATGTGATCATACGAATTTTTAGAAGTCAAATACAAATAGCGATAGCTTATTATATTGAAAGTATTCGAATAAAAATATATTAAAAACTTCTCTATAAATACCTACCCTCTCTAAACCTAATTCTTCCTTTCCACAGTAAAACAAAATTCAAGTCGTCAGACTTCTCCAGAAAAAACGTTCTTGAGTTCTAAAATCAATATAAATTCATAGAAAATTCCTTAAATCCTCAAACAAGGATAATTGAACTTCTTACACCTTCCTCTTCATTTCTATACCAACAACGGTGAAGTCGACGCAAGTTTTTACATGATGAATTCTTACAGCGTATACTAGGGTTCCATCTTTGAGGTAAATGATGCATTCGTTCGCGATGTAGAGTGGATATTTGGGATCTTTGAGTGAAATGGAAAGTTGTGGCAAACTTTTGAGTGGATCGACAATGTTTTCAAGTCGCAAGTGTTCACAGAGGAGGCCGAAGTTGCATTCTAGAAGATTGGTCGAGTTGCATATTTTTGATATGAGCAGAAGGAGATTTTCACGAGGATGAGAAGGGTGTAATCCGTTTGTTGATTTATAGAAAGAAGGAGGAGAACGAGAAGCAAGAAGGAGTGGAAATGGACATGGTTTTTGTGGTTGATGTTTACTGGAGAAGGCTAGGAGCACGGGTGAAGATGGATGAGCGGGTATGGGTAATTATGAAGGGGTATGGGCCAAGTTATACGGTTAAGCCCAATTTCAATTAAAAGGAAATTCAATTTATTTTAATTTATAATGTATAAACTTATATAAGGTATAACTTCATCGTACGTTATCAGAATTGGGCAAAACAAGATCCGTTGGGATCGTATGGACGGACACTACACAGTGGAACTGATTGGGAGTGAATTGGAGCTCGTTACAATTTATAGCGAAATAAATTATCGGAATCAAATCAAAGATAGTTATTCGTTATTTAACGATAACCGTCCAATGTGAGTAAAACTCACCAACTCTACCAGTTCATATTTTTATAATATATTTTTAGAACCGATAAATGATGATTGATTACTGTGTGTTGACTGTTTGGTTGAACTGCTAGTCATTTGGTTGGAATTATATATATAAATACATATATAAATCGTTAAATATATATTGATTCTGTTATCAGAATATTTCATATTGAACTAAAATTGATGATGATTATATTGTGTAACATATGTGGATGCAGGGAAACAGGTTGGAGGGATCCAATTAATTACTAAATATTTAATACTGTTTGATTTCTATACTGTGATATAATGTGATATATAATATGTGATTGATTGTGATGACACTGGTATTGTTATTTGATTTGTTAAAATGCCATAATAAATACTGGAAGGTAAAAAGGGAATTATCGAAGTGTTTATTGAAAATAAAATATTTATAAAATCAAAGGTTTTTAAAAAAAGGGAATTAGTTATAAAATCAAAGGATTTTATAAAGAGGAATTTTTATTGGGATATTAAATAAAATCATATAAGGAATATTTATTAGGATAATAAATAGAAGTATAAAAATGAATTATTTATTTAGAAAATAAATAGAAGTATAAAAGGAATATTTATTTAGAAAATAAATAAGATATTATAAAGGAAATGTTTAGGAAATAAATAAGATTTTATGAAAGGAATATTAATTTAGAAAATAAATAAGATATTATAAGGATATTTATTTGGAAAATAAATAGGATTAGAAAGGAAGTATTTGTAAAACAAATATAAAAGGAAGTATTTGCAAAACAAATAGAAAAGGAAATGTGTAACAACCCCGAAAATCTGAACCAGTTAAATTTTTTTAAATTGGCTAAAATAGTGGAGTTTAATTATCTAAAATAAATATTTTAAATAATAACAACGAAAAGTAAGCTTGAATAGATGTTTGAAAATAAATATAATTATTTTAAATTATAAACAAGGCCTGAAATGGCGCGGCAGTTTCAAAATTTGAATTCAAACTTTGACTGATTGTACCGGGTGCAAAATAAAACGGATTTTAGTGAAACTAAAAATATTTAAATCTGTTAATGAATATCTTTCGAACGAATCTGAAAAATCGAAGTTTCATAGCGGAAATCAAAAGTTATGGCGAAATGAATTTTCAGAAAGGTAGCTATAGAGAATATATGGCCCATGAAAATAGAAATTTTGCAAACGACCTCAGAATTCGACGAAACCACTTTTATTGGATCTGGGATGTCAAATTATTGCTAGGTTTCAAATTCCATAATTTTTGAAGTTAATGCGTGAGTTTGGAGAAGGAAATTGTGTTTGGTTGATTTCAATTAAATTGGATCGACCAGAAAATGGCCATTTTTCAAACGGTCTCAGAATTCGAAGAAACTAGTTTTGTTGGGACCGTATCATCAAAACATAGCTAGATTAATTTTTCTGGAATTTTTAGAATCAGTACGTGTTACAACCCGGAAATGCGAGCCAGTTTAAAATTTTTATTTTGGCAATTTTAGCGAATTTTGAAGATTTAAAATAGACTATTTTAAATAATATCAATGAGAAATTTATTTTGAATATAATTAGAACGTATATATTATATACATCGTCGTTAGAATATAAATATTTATATATAATTATAAATAGAATTGAAAATGGCGCGGTAGTTCGATAATTCGATTTCAAACTTCAATTGAATGTACCGGGTGCAAAACAATCCGGATTTTAGTGAAACCAAAAACATTAGGATCTATTTGATTATATCTTTCCAACGAATCTGAAAAATCAAGATTTCATAGCGGGAATCAAAAGATATGTCCAGTTGAAAATTCTGAATAGTCGCTATAGAATTCAGGCCCTTAAAAATGGGAATTTTGCAAACGACCTCGGATTTCGACGAAACCACTTTTGTTGGGTCCGCAGTGTCAAATTATTGCTAGATTCCAAATTTCATAATTTTTCGAATCAATATGTGAGCGTGGCAAAGGAAAACGCGTTTGACCAGTTTCAGTTGATTTTAATCGACTGGAAATTGGCCATTTTTCAAACGATCTCAGAATTTGACGAAACTAGTTTTGTTAGGACCGTATCGTCAATACGAAGCTAGAAAATATTTTTCGGGAATTTTTAAAGTTCGTATGCGACCCCGGTAAATTGAAATGCGCGTTCAAATTCAATATATAGAGTTATATGTTGATTTTAACAGAAACTGATTATAACGATCGAATCATCTTGCGATACATATCCCATTGTGTTCGGAATGGGGGTAAAACGCTATGGACGACAGGCGGTGGGACTCGTTTAGAGGTCAAAAATAAAAGTTGCTTTTTAGTGATAAATAAAATAATTAAAAAAATAAAAACCCCTTTCTCTCCTTTATTTCCTCTGCCCCCCCCCCCCTCCTCTTCATTTCGAACCAGATAAGAAAAAAAAAAGAAAAATAACGGAAGGGGGGCGCGATCGATGCCGGCCCCCCCTCGATGAGCCGCCGCGCCCAGGGCGGCGCAGCCACCACCTGCCGCCCCCTCCTCTTCTTTCCCCCTCCCTTTTTCTTCCTCCTCCCCCTTGCTCTTCCTCGACCGCAACGCCCAAACCCCGCCCCTCCCTACGCGCTCGCACCCAGACCGCCGAACCCCCTAGCTTCCAACCCCAGCGCCGAAGACACCTCCCTGGCCTCCTCGACTGACGTGAAACACCCCCTCCTCCCTGATTTTCAACTGTAAGTTTTATTTATTTATTTATTTCTATTTTTATTTATTTTAGCAACTAAAGATAGGATTTTTAGATGAGATAAAATGGTTTTGAAAATCAGTTTTCCTTTTTAACGGAAGTATTGAATTTTTTTCAGATTTTAAAATTCATAGCAGAAAAAAAATATAATTTTTATAATATAGGAAAGTTAAAATTATGATTTTTATATTTTTAAAGTAACAAAAATATGATTTCTATATTTTTAAAGTATTAAAAATATAATCTTTACTATGTAGAAGATGTAAAAATATTATTTTTGTTTATGTAGAGAATTAAAAATATAATTTTTACATGATAGGAATATTAGAAATATCATCTTTATATGTGTAGCAAAATAAAAGTGTGATTTTTATAATGATATATTTGAAAAGGCGAAGTCTATGAATTTGAAAAGAAGAAATCTTTATATTTAAAAGGCGGAATTTTTATATATTGAATAGCGAAGTAAAAATTCAATTTTCATATATTGAATAGCAAAGTAAAAATTCGATTTTTATATATTGAATAGCAAAGTAAAAATTCGATTTTTATATATTGAATAGCGAAGTAAAAATTCGATTTTTATATATTGAATAGCGAAGTAAAAATTTGATTTTTACATATGTAGAGGATACGAGCAACGAAGATGACAAAAAGGCGAGAACGTTGAAGATTTCTATAAATGAAGAATCATAGAATTGGGATAGCTAGAGAACTTCTCACTCAAAATTTCTTTTTCTAGTTATATATATATATACTAGGATGCAGATGGTGTTTAGTAGCACCCGACACCCGTCATCCACAGACCATGGATGACTTGTTTGTTAAATTGTTTGGATGTGTAGTTGGTTAGTTTATTTGGGTTGAATTGAATTGTTTGGTGAAATGAATGGATTTGATTGATGTGTGAATGGCGTGGGCCTTCACTAGACCGGGGATAAGGCTAGGCCTCGTCCCGTTTCTAGTATCGTGTCGTTATGCCGCCGAAATTTTCTAAAATGAGTTAGAAAAATAAAAATGTCATTTTTATATTGTAAAGAACTGAATAAAAATCCATGTGTTAAAATAAAATATTTTATCATTAAAAATATAATTTTTAGCGTGAATATGAATAAATAAATATTTATAAACAAATCGACCGATTTGTTTATATACACTGATTTGACTGATATCGATTGGGTCGATAAATTTTACACATCGCCCAACTGCACAAATAAAATCTGTGTTTGATTGTTTGAAACCCCACACGGGTGTTGGGATGAAATTTGAAGTTCACTCATCCTGATTGATTAATAATGTCGATCGATTGATTGACAGGCTATTATAAGCATTAGATATCTATATTTGATGCTTATACAGTGTAGTGCACTTTGGATGATGGTTGATTATTTATCGTTGCTATTATATACATGTGTTGTATGGAATCCATATAATTAACTTTATATGGTAATTGATTGGGCCTCATTCCAATCGGGAAAATAAAGAATATTATAAAATAAAGGTTCATGTGTTGACTGTACTCATCCGTTGAGATTAGTCATGTGTTGAACGAAATATTTTAACAATAAAATTT
Organism: Allium sativum; assembly: GCA_030737875.1. Classification (NCBI taxonomy): domain Eukaryota; kingdom Viridiplantae; phylum Streptophyta; class Magnoliopsida; order Asparagales; family Amaryllidaceae; genus Allium; species Allium sativum. Next base: position 660,557,119 of record CM060918.1, on the reverse strand, counting down.
ATATCTTTATCACTATAAAATAAAGGTTCATGTGTTGACTGTACTCATCCGTTGAGATTAGTCATGTATTGAACGAAATATTTTAACAATAAAATTTACATCTTTATCATATATAGAATTAGAAATCAACTGGAAAATAGATGAGATGAGTGGTCTCCTGGATATTAATCTGATGTTGGTTTCGGCCTTCGGGGTTAATATTCAGGAAATCGTTCTCTTACTAATTTACGGTTGGAGTTTGATTTAATATCAAACGATAGATGCCTTAATTTTCATAAAATATAGTAAATAACAAAAATAGTCACACGTGGACAGTATTCATTCGTTGAGATTAGTCGTGTGTTGACAAAAATATAGATTCACATATTGAATAGAATAAATATTCATTTGTTGAATAGAATAACGAATTTATTGAAATATATAAAGCCGTGTTGATTAGAGATGCGCCATTTTGACGCGAACGATATTTATATCGATTATATTCGTTTTTAAATTTGATTTGAATTGAATTTGAACAGAATAGAAAATGAATTCGAATTGAATATAAAACGAATTTGATTTCAATTGAATATATAATGAATTTGATTTCAATTGAATATATAACGAATTTGATTGAATTGAATAGAAAACGAAAATGAATTGAATTGAATAGAAAACGAAAATGAATTGAATTGAATAGAAAACGAATTTGAATTGAATTGAAAAGAAATAGAAAACGAATTTGAATTGAATTGAAAAGAAAAAGAATTCGAATCGAATTGAATTAAAAAGGAAATGGATTTGAATCGAATTAAAATCGATTTGAATCTGAATCAAATAGAAATGAAGTAAAAAGGATTTAGAATAGAAAATTCAATTTTGATTTGAATTTGATATAAAGGTAGAAAATGATTTTGAAACGAATTCAAAACTATTTATAAAATTCGTTTCAAATAGAAATCGACGAAATATATATTATATATATTATATAATGGCCTGAATAGAATGCGCCGCGCCGCGGTAGTTCGTGAATTTCGACCATTTATTTCAAACGGACATTAAGGGAGATCCGACCGTCGGATTCTCCTAAAACTGGAACCGTTGGGTTCGTATCGAAAAGTGCTTTCTAAAGAATATTAGAAATTTGAAATCTAACGGTTGGATTTGGAGATACGTCCAAATCAAATTCGAAAAAGGTCGCTGTAAGTGCAGTTCGATGGCCGTTGATGGAAATCGACTGTACGGGCCTTGATAAAATTACTAAAAATAGTAATAATTTGTGTGAAATCATAAGAAATGATTTGGGGAAAAATTGGGATGAAAAACTCCATATTTGAAAAGATAAAAATAGATTTTTATCGAAATGAACTAATTTTGAACTAAAATTAAAACCCATTTATTTTTAAATAAATAAATTGGATTTGAAATGGGTTGTAAATAGAATTGATTCATGGGTTTATCGTGAACTATGTTTTAAATGACATTAGTTCTTTAACCCTGCAAAAGGAGTTTTAATGAATCTGCAATTAAATTGAAATGTAAATGGATAATCTAAATTATCAAATTAAGGAAATAAGCGAGAATGGAGTATCACCAGTTTTGCTCCAAACCGATAGTTAAATCTTTAATTAGATTTGAACGTGAAATGGTAATTAATTTTACCGATAACACTATAGTATTAGATATGGAGTATTACCAGTTTTTCTTCATGGGATGAATAGGTTGAGATTGGGAAATAAAATAATTAATTACTTCGATGTGGTTCGCTAATCCCGACTAGTTTGAAAAACCATAACTTGGTTTGAAATGACATCCAAAGGAAGATTAAAGGATAAATTTTAAAGAATTTATCTTGGATAAAATTAATGGGAACCTTTCCTTGAGAATATGAATTGGAATGAGGCGTATGTTGTGTTCATGTAACATTTGTTTTTAATATACGCGGGTTGTTCGGAAAGGCCGGGTTTATACCCATTCTGAATAACTGATTCGACGATATGTCGAAGATGAAGACGGTGGTCGAAGACCGGAAGTTTTCACATCGTTTGGGCAATTACTAACGATCCTGATTGGGCTGTACACCCAAGAGGATGGAAATAGTTGGTGGTCGTCCAGACGTACTTGGAGATGGATGGAAAGTGAGGAAAGTGCCTCCGGTTTCGTTCAGACCCAGAACGGACTTGTAAATAGATTGTGTGTCTGACATTGGATTTTATTCTGTGTTGATTGATTTCTATTAAATATACATCTGTTTGGCGGCAGAGAATTTATTCTTTTGCTTAACGCCCTTCTCTGAGACGTACGAGCTCAGAGGTTGTATATCGATGGACTTCAGTCGCATGGCATGAATTGCCTGTGTGGCACGCTAAGATGCAATGATCAAGGCTTCTATTGAAAAGCAAAGTCTTATGGTTGATGATCAAAGCACGCCTATGTGGTAGCTTTGTGTATAACGTGAATTCACGAGCCTCACACCTTGGTATGAGTCAAAAACGGGATAAGGACTGCAGGGAGAGCACGACGTTTCTTTCTAGCTTTGGTGGTGTCAGTGACTTACCAGCCCTGACATTTATATACTTTTCACCTATGTGGTTGTTGGATGAGGCGCCTCGATTTTAGGTCTGTAAGGACCGGGAAACGTGTGTTCAGGCATAATTAATCATCTAACGTAAGTGAGGACCGGCCCTGAAGATCCAGGATTGCCCAGAGTGTGTAGTCATGAGACATTTGCTAGAGTGTCTCGAAAGCGGAGAGGAGCTTGCCCCTTGCCTCGACTCATGACGGAAAACCAATTTCCAATACTTGTATTGCGGTTTTAATTGTAGAACTAATATGGCGACATGATATATGGTACCCATGCCGTCTATGATTTATATTTATGATTGAAATTGTTTTGACACTATACACTTATTATAGTATCAAATGATTTGTTTTAAACGTACCAAGCATGTTTGGCTATCATAAGGGAAAACCCTATCCTCCGGCTTGCGTTGCATTGTGTGCTGGGACCTTGGTCTTATAATAGCTTCATTTTTCGAAAAAGCATTGCGCTGTTTATTCTATGCACTGGTATTCTTGGGAGGAAACCCGTTCTGTGTTATACGGCGTGGTCCCTTGAATTACTCTCTTTTAAAGTAAAGTTTTAAATAACTGTTTTAGATCTCACACCAGTCACATGACTGACCTGGAGTTTATTGTTTTAACCTAAACTCTGGGTGCCTCTATTTCGACACGGGCAGCTAGTAGTTTTGGTTTTGCAGATTTATATTCACAGGATCCTGGTTTACAGCTGGAATGATATCTGGAAAGCTCTGTATCCGTATATCACCTTCAGTTGTGCTTTGTATTATTTTCCGCTGCTATGTAATTTATAGTAATCTCTGATGTTTATCAAATGTAATTTATTCATTTATACTCTGTATATTCTTGTATCTGATGGAATTGTTGTAATAACAATGAAATGTTCTTCTGTTTGTGTCCTGATTTGTCCTATTCTCAAACGATCAGGAGTTTCGAACGGTCTAGATCGGTTTAACGACTGATTAGGATCGAGCGAAATTCCAGGCCGTCACATTTGGTATCAGAGCTTCGGTATACAGAGCTCGAGAACAAGACACATTAGAACCATACGAAAGAATTCATCAGATAGTGGATTAGTAATATCCAATTAGAATGACTCGTTAGAGATAGGATCAGTAGTATCCTAGAACAGGTGTGAAGAGTATATTTTTCAAATGAAAACAATTTTGTTTTGAAATTTAATTCGTTTTATACGTATCTGAATATTTATTTATTTTGAATATGGACAATCCACTATATAAAGATTTTGCATATACGCGTCATGAACGTATGTTCGAAGTTTTAATATATTGGATAGATATAGAATCATACTCTAGTGGCCCGGACCTGATTCTGATGATTGACGCGTCATCATCAGTAATTATTTTCGTGTTTCGAAGGTGTGATTTATGTATATTTCCATTAGACTGGTGTGAGAAACAAAACTTATATAGATAGATTTATTTGTTGTGAATTGGCATCAAAACATGATTTCCTGTATATATATATATATCAAAATTATGAATTTGAAACGTTAATACACTAATTGATTGATGTTTGTGTTGTTTGTTTAGTTGTTTGATAATTTTGAACCATTAAGCCTAATTGAACCAAATATTGAATTGTATTGATAATTGGTCGCATTTGCTTGCATATACATATACTTACATTGAACAGGTCATAGCAAGGAGGCTAGAGCCGAAGAATAAAATTTGTTTGCCCGACAAATAGGTACATGTTTACTATAATTTACTGTTTTGTTTGGGTGATGATGATTTTAAGAGCCTATTGGCTAGCCGCTTAGCTTTTTCTTTTTCTTTTTGAGATCAGAAGGCCTATATGGCAATTTCAGGATTTTCCCATGGCTCCCGGTGCAGGGGAGGTTATGGCGAAATTTTTCGAAAATTTAGGGTGTTAGCCAAATTTTTGAAAATTTGAAAATTCTCAGAAACTGAAAAGTAGGAGAATGGAAGCCGGATCGAACGTAGAATTGATTAATCAAACCACTTTTGACTTTGTTCCTTTTCGGGGACGAAAAGTTTTAAGTGGGGGAGATTGTAACAACCCGGAAATGCGAGCAAGTTTAAAATTTTTATTTTGGAAATTTTAGCGAATTTTGAAGATTTAAAATAGACAATTTTAAATAATATCAATGAGAAATTTATTTTGAGTATAATTAGAACGTATATATTATATACGTCGCGTTAGAATATAAATATTTATATATAATTATAAATAGAATTGAAAATGGCGCGGTAGTTCGATAATTCGATTTCAAACTTCAATTGAATGTACCGGGTGCAAAACAATCCGGATTTTAGTGAAACCAAAAACATTAGGATCTATTTGATTATATCTTTCCAACGAATCCGAAAAATAAAGATTTCATAGCGGGAATCAAAAGATATGTCCAGTTGAAAATTCTGAATAGTCGCTATAGAACTCAGGCCCTTAAAAATGGGAATTTTGCAAACGACCTCGGATTTCGACGAAACCACTTTTGTTGGGTCCGCGGTGTCAAATTATTGCTAGATTCCAAATTTCATAATTTTTTGAATCAATATGTGAGCGTGGCAAAGGAAAATGCGTTTGACCAGTTTCAGTTGATTTTAATCGACTGGAAATTGGCCATTTTTCAAACGGTCTCAGAATTTGACGAAACTAGTTTTGTTAGGACCGTATAGTCAATATGAAGCTAAAAAACATTTTTCTGGAATTTTTAAAGTTTGTATGCGACCCCGGTAAATTGAAATGCGCGTTCAAATTCAATATATAGAGTTATATGTTGATTTTAACAGAAACTAATTATAACGATCGAATCAGCTTGCGATACATATCCCATTGTGTTCGGAATGGGGGTAAAACGCTATGGACGACAGGCGGTGGGCCTCGTTTAGAGGTCAAAAATAAAAGTTGCTTTTTAGTGATAAATAAAATAATTAAAAAAAATAAAAACCCCTTTCTCTCCTTTATTTCCTCTGCCTCCCCCCCCCCCCCCTCTCTTCATTTCGAACCAGATAAGAAAAAAAAAGAAACGAAAAATAACGGAAGGGGGGCGCGATCGATGTCGCCGCCCCCGCCCCCCGATGAGCCGTCGCGCCCAGGGCGGCGCAGCCACCACCTGCCGCCCCCTCCTCTTCTTCCCCCCGTTCTTCTTCCTCCTCCCCCTTGCTCTTCCTCGACCGCAACGCCCAGACCCCCCCCCCCCCCCCCCACGCGCTCGTACCCAGACCGCCGAACCCCCTAGCTTCCAACTCCAGCGCTGAAGACACCTCCCCGGCCTCCTCGACTGACGTGAAACACCCCCTCCTCCCTTATTTTCAACTGTAAGTTTTATTTATTTATTTATTTCTATTTTTATTTATTTTTGCAACTAAAGATAGGATTTTTAGATGAGATAAATTGGTTTTTAAAATCAGTTTTCCTTTTTAAAGGAAGTATTGAATTTTATTTTCAGATTTTAAAATTCATAGCAGAATAAAAATATAATTTTTATAATATAGGAAAGTTAAAAATATGATTTTTTATTTTTAAAGTAATAAAAATATGATTTTTATATTTTTAAAGTATTAAAAATATAATCTTTACTATGTAGAAGATGTAAAAATATGATTTTTGTTTATGTAGAGAATTAAAAATATAATTTTTACATGATAGGAATATTAGAAATATCATCTTTATATGTGTAGCAAAATAAAAGTGTGATTTTTATAATGATATATTTGAAAAGGCGAAGTCTATGAATTTGAAAAGAAGAAATCTTTATATTTAAAAGGCGAGATTTTTATATATTGAATAGCGAAGTAAAAATTCGATTTTTATATATTGAATAGCAAAGTAAAAATTCGATTTTTATATATTGAATAGCAAAGTAAAAATTCGATTTTTATATATTGAATAGCGAAGTAAAATTTCGATTTTTTATATATTGAATAGCGAAGTAAAAATTCGATTTTAACATATGTAGAGGATACGAGCAACGAAGATGACAAAAAGGCGAGAACGTTGAAGATTTCTATAAATGAAGAATCATAGAATTGGGATAACTATCGATGAGAACTTCTCACTCAAAATTTCTTTTTCTAGTTATATATATATATTAGGATGTAGACGGTGTTTAGTAGCACCCAACACCCGTCATCCACAGACCATGGATGGCTTGTTTGTTAAATTGTTTGGATGTGTAGTTGGTTAGTTTATTTGGGTTGAATTGAATTGTTTGGTGAAATGAATGGATTTTATTAATGTGTGAATAGCGTGGGCCTTCACTAAACCAGGGATAAGGCTAGGCCTCGTCCCGTTTCTAGTATCGTGCCGTTATGCCGCTGAAATTTTCTAAAATGAGTTAAAAAATAAAAATATCATTTTTATTTTGTAAATGAACTGAATAAAAATCCATGTGTTAAAATAAAATATTTTATCGTTAAAAATATAATTTTTAGTGTGAATATGAATAAATAAATATTTATAAACAAATCGACCGATTTGTTTATATACACTGATTTGACTGATATCGATTGGGTCGATAAATTTTACACATCGCCCAACTGCACAAATAAAATCTGTGTTTGATTGTTTGAAACCCCACACGGGTGTTGGGATGAAATTTGAAGTTCACTCATTCTGAATGATTAATTATGTCGATCGATTGATTGACAGGCTGTTATATGCGTTAGATATCTATATTTGATGCTTATACAGTGTAGTGCACTTTGGATGATGGTTGATTATTTATCGTTGCTATTATATACATGTGTTGTATGGAATCCATATAATTAACTTTATATGGTAATTGATTGGGCCTCATTCCAATCGGGAAAATAAAGAATATTATAAAATAAAGGTTCATTTTTTGACTGTACTCATCCGTTGAGATTAGTCATGTGTTGAACGAAATATTTTAACAATAAAATTTATATCTTTATCACTATAAAATAAAGGTTCATGTGTTGACTGTACTCATCCGTTGAGATTAGTCATGTATTGAACGAAATATTTTAACAATAAAATTTACATCTTTATCATATATAGAATTAGAAATCAACTGGAAAATAGATGAGATGAGTGGTCTCCTGGATATTAATCTGATGTTGGTTTCGGCCTTCGGGGTTAATATTCAGGAAATCGTTCTCTTACTAATTTACGGTTGGAGTCTGATTTAATATCAAACGATAGATACCTTAATTTTCATAAAATATAGTAAATAACAAAAATAGTCACACGTGGACAGTACTCATTCGTTGAGATTAGTCGTGTGTTGACAAAAATATATATTCACATATTGAATAGAATAAATATTCATTTGTTGAATAGAATAACGAATTTATTAAAATATATAAAGCCGTGTTGATTAGAGATGCGCCATTTTGACGCGAACGATATTTATATCGATTATATTCCTTTTTAAATTTGATTTGAATTGAATTTGAACATAATAGAAAATGAATTCGAATTGAATATAAAACGAATTTGATTTCAATTGAATATATAACGAATTTGGTTGAATTGAATAGAAAACGAAAATGAATTGAATTGAATAGAAAAAGAAATTGAATTGAATTGAATAGAAAACGAATTTGAATTGAATTGAAAAAAATAGAAAACGAATTTGAATTGAATTGAAAAGAAAACGAATTCGAATCGAATTGAATTAAAAAGGAAATGGGTTCGAATCGAATTAAAATCGATTTGAATCTGAATCAAATAGAAATGAAAGTAAAAAGGATTTAGAATAGAAAATTCAATTTTGATTTGAATTTGAAATAAAGGTAGAAATTGTTTTTGAAACGAATTCAAAACTATTTATAAAATTTGTTTTAAATAGAAATCGACGAAATATATATTATATATATAATATAATGGCCTGAATAGAACTCGCCGCGCCGCGGTAGTTCGTGAATTTCGACCATTTATTTCAAACGGACATTACGGGAGATCCGACCGTCGGATTCTCCTAAAACTAGAACCGTTGGGTTCGTATCGAAAAGAGATTTCTAACGAATATTAGAAATTTGAAATCTAACGGTTGGATTTGGAGATACGTCCAAATCAAATTCGAAAAAGGTCGCTGTAAGTGCAGTTCGATGGCCATTGATGGAAATCGACTGTACGGGCCTTGATAAAATTACTAAAAATAGTAATAATTTGTGTAGAATCATAAGAAATGATTTGGGGAAAAATTGGGATGAAAATCTCCATATTTGAAAAGATAAAAATAGATTTTTATCGAAATGAACTAATTTTGAACTAAAATTAGAACCCATTTATTTTTAAATAAATAAATTGGATTTGAAATGGGTTGTAAATAGAATTGATTCATGGGTTTATCGTGAACTGTGTTTTAAATGACATTAGTTCTTTAACCCTGTAAAAGGAGTTTTAATGAATCTGCAATTAAATTGAAATGTAAATGGATAATCTAAATTATCAAATTAAGGAAATAAGCGAGAATGGAGTATCACCAGTTTTGCTCCAAAGCGATAGTTAAATATTTAATTAGATTTGAACGTGAAATGGTAATTAATTTTACCGATAACACCATAGTATTAGATATGGAGTATTACCAGTTTTGCATCATGGGATGAATAGGTTCGGATTGGGAAATAAAATAATTAATTACTTTGATGTGGTTCGCTAATCCCGACTAATTTGAAAAACCATAACTTGGTTTGAAATGACATCCAAAGGAAGATTAAAGGATAAATTTTAAAGAATTTATCTTGGATAAAATTAATGGGAACCTTTCCTTGAGAATATGAATTGGAATGAGGCGCATGTTGTGTTCATGTAACATTTGTTTTTAATATACGCGGGTTGTTCGGAAAGGCCGGGTTTATACCCATTCTGAATAACCGATTCGACGATATGTCGAAGATGAAGACGGTGGTCGAAGACCGGAAGTTTTCACATCTTTTGGGTAATTACTAACGATCCTGATTGGGTTGTACACCCAAGAGGATGGAAATAGTTGGTGGTCGTCCAGACGTACTTGGAGATGGATGGAAATGCGAGGAAAGTGCCTCCGGTTTCGTTCAGATCCAGAACGGACTTGTAAATAGATTGTGTGTCTGACATTGAATTTTATTCTGTGTTGATTGATTTCTATTAAATATACATCTGTTTGGCGGCGGAGAATTTATTCTTTTGCTTAACGCCCTTCTCTGAGATGTACGAGCTCAGAGGTTGTATATCGATGGACATCAGTCGCATGGCATGAATTACCTGTGTGGCACGCTAAGATGCAATGATCAAGGCTTCTGTTGAAAAGCAAAGCCTTGTGGTTGATGATCAAAGCACGCCTACGTGGTAGCTTTGTGTATAACGTGAATTCGCGAGACTCACACCTCGGTATGAGTCAAAAACGGGATAAGGACTGCAGGGAGAGCACGACGTTTCTTTCTAGCTTTGGTGGTGTCAGTGACTTAACAGCCCTGACATTTATATACTTTTCACCTATGTGGTTGTTGGATGAGGCGCCTCGATTTTAGGTCTCTAAGGACCGGGAAACGTGTGTTCAGGCATAATTAATCCTCTAACGCAAGTGAGGACCGGCCCTGAAGATCCAGGATTGCCCAGAGTGTGTAGTCCTGAGACATTTGCTAGAGTGTCTCGAAAGCGGAGAGGAGCTTGCCCCTTGCCTCGACTCATGACGGAAAACCAATTTCCAATACGTGTATTGCGGTTTTAGTTGTAGAACTAGTATGGCGACATGATATATGGTACCCATGCCGTCTATGATTTATATTTATGATTGAAATTGTTTTGACACTATACACTTATTATAGTATCAAATGATTTGTTTTAAACGTACCAAGCATGTTTGGCTATCATAAGGGAAAACCCTATCCTCCGGCTTGCGTTGCATTGTGTGATGGGACCTGGGTCTTATAATAGCTTCATTTTTCGAAAAAGCATTGCGCTGTTTATTCTATGCACTGGTATTCTTGGGAGGAAACCCGTTCCGTGTTATACGGCGTGGTCCCTTGAATTACTCTCTTTTAAAGTAAAGTTTTAAATAACTGTTTTAGTTCTCACACCAGTCACCTGACTGGCCTGGAGCTTATTGTTTTAACCTAAACTCTGGGTGCCCCTATTTCCGACACGGGCAGCTAGTAGTTTTGGTTTTGCAGATTTATATTCACAGGATCCTGGTTTACAGCTGGAATGATATCCGGAAAGCTCTGTATCCGTATATCACCTTCAATTGTGCTTTGTATTATTTTCCGCTGCTATGTAATTTATTGTAATCTCTGATGTTTATCAAATGTAATTTATTCGTTTATACTCTATATATTCTTGTATCTGATGGAATTGTTGTAGTAACAATGAAATGTTCTTCTGTTTGTGTCCTGATTTGTCCTGTTCTCAAACTATCAGAGTTTCGAACGGTCTAGATCGGTTTAACGACTGATTAGGATCGAGCGAAATTCCAGGCCGTCACAGTATGCGGCCCCAGCAAATTGAAATGTACATTCAAATCGAATATTGAATGTTTTATATTTTAATTTGAAGGAAAACAGACTGAAACAATCGAATGGGCCTGCGAAACATATCCCATTGTGTTCGGGATGGGGGTATTTTGCTAGAGGCGACAATCGTTGGGTAGGAAAAGGAGTTCATTTGTGAAAACCCTAATTTTTTGAAATATATATGCCGGCCAATCAGATTTTTCCCTTCATAAATTAAAAAAAATCTCAAAAACCAGCCTCTCTCTCCCTCACCGACGACGCACACCGCTCGAAACTTTCCAGGCCGCTTCCGGCGAAACCGTTCATCGTTTGACCCCGACCCTTTGCCACTTTTTGTAGCTCCCTCCTCCCTCCTCAAATCCATATGAGTTTTACCCCCGATAGATGAGTGGTTCTCGAGTTCTGGGCCTATGAAGTGCCGCCGCGTCGACCGAGATTGTGCCACCACCGCCGCATCGATCCACGTGAACCCACCACGCGCCTAAGCGCGATTCGAAGCTCTTCGAGGCGTCAAAACCTGATTGAGTCCAAGTGCAGCGGATTGAAAGTAATTTCAAAACCTAGTTTTGAAGATTTTCAGAGAGGTACGGTTTATATAATATAAAATAGTTAATAGCACTTCTAAACGCTACGGATTTTGATTTCACAATAAAAATCATCTTTTTCATACGTTAACGAAATTCGATGAAATAGGAGACATCGGACTCGTGAGGACGTCTTCTACATTTTAGAAGAGACCGGATTTTTTTCTGAGCCTTCTGCAATTTTTGGAGGAGTAGAACCCAATGTGAGATTTCTGAATTATAAATGATATGGAAACGACGATGTATAAATTATATAGTCGATGTATGCGTTATATAAGCGTTGTATAAGCTGTATGTTCGATGTATAAATTATATATGCGTTGTAAAAATTATATATGCAATGAAATGACATTGAAGTGAATTGAAAAATATTTATATACGAATATATATATATACTCACCTCGTCGACAGACCATGGACGATATATATTAGTTGTGATGTTGTTTGGATTATTGGTTGATGTGAAATTGGGTGAATAATGCGAATGGTTGATAGAATTGTTTGTGGCTTGAGATTGTTGGTTTATGGTTTAGAATTATTTTGGTTGAAATCACATAGGATTAGTTTTTGGAAAAGAAAAATAAACATGCTCGTCTGCATACGAATTAGATGCATGAAATCCCCATTTTCAAAAACAGCAAGGTTTTAAGGTAGAGCGAGGAGCCGTACATCGATACGGTGCCGGTTTTGACTACCCTGCCGTTATGCTGCCGAATTTTTTTGAAATATTTCTGTGTTTGATTTATTTGCATGTGTTGAAACTCTATTCATGTGTTGAATAGAAATTCATGTGTTGAGTGACATTCATGTGTTGAATAAATTCTTTGAAAAATAAAAATCACATTTTTATCACCTATATGAAGTATGTAAAATAATTGTGTTTTGAAATAAATTGTTGTACAATAAAAATAACATTTTTATCATCTATATGAAGTATATAAAATAATCGTGTTTTTAAATAAATTGTTTGACAATAAAAATTACATTTTTATTATATATATGAATTGTTGAAAATAGTGATGTGTTGAAATAAATAACTATTGGGTACAAATATCATTTTTATCAAATGTATGAAATGAATAAGGTTTTGAAATTGAAGAATGAATTATATATATATATATATATATATATAATTAAATTAAATCAAATAACGATGCTACAGTTCATATTTTGAAATCGAATCTTTAAACGATTGTACTGGGAGATCCGACCGTCGGATTTTCCCAAAACTGAAACCGTTGGATTCGTTTCGAAAAGATCTTTCTAATGATGTAAAATTTGTGAAGATCCAACGGTTAGATTTTCAGATATGTGTAAATTAAATCTGAAGAAAAACAGAGTCACGGCCGCGTTATGGCCTGAAGCGTCGTTTGAATGAATTGCCTATTTTTAAATAAATAAAAATAGCGATAAATCGTGATAAAATATTATAAACAATATGGAATGAAAATAAACTGAATTTGCTCGGTTTATTGGATATTTGATGGTTGAATGTGTTTGGCGTGAAAATTACATTAAAGAACAGAATTATTGATGTCGAATAATTTAACCATTGAAATGAATTGATTTGAAATATTAAATATACGTGAATTATTTGAAAAGGCTTAGTTAATTCTCATTTCAAATAATGGATCGACGATTAAAAGTCGAAGATATGAAGACGGTGCAAGACCGATGATCTTCACATCGAATGGAGGGGTGCTACTGATGCTCATGATGGGAGTAGCTAACTTGAAGGGGCTGAAGTAGTAGTCGTCCGGACGTACATGTTGATTGTACAGATGTGCGAGGAATAAAGATCCTTCGGTTTCGTTCAGACCCAGAACGGACTTGTAAATGGACTGTGTGTCTGACATTGGATTTCATTCTGTGTGATTGATAGACATCAGTTGCATGGCGTAAATTGCCTGTGTGGCATGCTAAGAAGCAGTGATCAAAGCTTTTGTTGAAAAGCAGAGCTTTGTGGTTGATGATCAAAGCAGGACTTTGAATAGCTAGCTTTGTGTTTAGAGTTGTTTCGCGAGTCTCACACCCCCGTATGAGCCAGAAACGGGAGAGGACCTCAGGGAGGACATGTGTTTCCTTCTAGCTAGGAGTGGTGTCAGATTTTACACGGCCTGACATTTTACTTATGTGGATGATGGATTGCGAGGCGGCTCAGTGAGTTCGGTCTCTTTGGGGCCGATGATTTGGTCGGATATGACCAGTGACGCCCCATAGGACGGAGAAACGCAGTGTTCAGACATTTTAATCCACATCGGTGGACCGACCCTGACGATCCAAGGGCCCACCTGAGTCTGGGTCCTAAGACACGGGCTAGAGTGTCTCGAAGCGGTAAGGATGATCCCTTGCCTTGGTTCATGACGGAAATCCAATTTCCAAATACGACATCGTGCGGTTTGGATTGTGTGTATATATATATGGAAACATGATATATGGTACCCATGCCGTCTATGATTGATAATTATGATTCAAATTGTTTTTGAAACATATAAACACTAGCAATAATATCAAATGATTTGTTTTGCTCGTATCAAGCATATTTTGGCCATTATAAGGTAAAACTCTATCCTCCGGTTTGTGTTGCATTGTGTGATGGGAACAGAGTCTTATAATGGCTTCATTTTTATGAAAAGCATTGCGATGTTTAAATGATTTACTTGTTTTAAAGCACTGGCAATCCGAGGGAGTAAACCCGTTATGCGTTAGCGGCGTGGTCCTGTGATTGGCCATATTATAAAAATAAGTTAAGTAGATTTCTCATACTAGTCCCATTACTGACTCATAGTTTGTTTCACTTGCAAACTCGGGTGCCCCTATTTCTACACGGGCAGCCTTGCATTCAGGTTTAGCAGGCTCATTCTGGATAACTGGAGCTGAAGATGGATTCTATCATTTATCCCTTTTTATGCTGTTCAGCTCCTATTGTACGTATTATGTTTGTTTCCGCTACATTTATGTATAGCTAAAATGTATTTGTACTAAGTATGATCCTGTATACTGTGTAAATCTGATGTTTATATTTATCCGGTATATTCTGTTGTACATTATCTAGTGTATTTATTTACTTTTGTTCTGTTGTTGTCTGTTTATGTGTTATATTCCAAAGATTACCGTTGCCACCGTCGTACGGGGTTTGGGTCGTCATAAAATATTTATAAATAGAATAGAATTTTATAAAAAGAGAATTTTACATTAGGGAGGTTTAGACCCGTGCTTCGCACACGAGTATAACATGATATGGATTTGAAGTAAATATTAAATAGAAATCTGTTTTAACAGATAAACGAAGAAGATTAATTTTTAAATAATGTTTTATAAATTAAATAAAACATTTATCATGTGATACATGGAATATATAAGTCAGAACTTATATAGAGAAGTAGAATCGGTTTCAACACTGATATTTGAAATGGAATGTGAACTCATCATTTATAAAGGGAATTATAAATGCGATTTAAGTATTGGAAATAAAAAGGAGATTTCGTATGAATAATTCTATAAATAGAAGTATAAATAGAAATTTGGAAATGGGAGACTATTTTGAAATACGAAGTCAAACTTAAAAGAGTTAATCGAATATAGATATTCGAATGGAGTTAGTGTTAACCGATTAGAGCTAATCGAGTTAAAGTTAATGGAATTAGAGTTAATCGATTATAGTTAATCAAATTAGAGTTAATCGATTAGAGTTAATCGAATAAGAGTTAATGGAGTTAGTGTTAATCAAATTAGAGTTAATCGATTAGAGTTAATCGAATTATAGTTAATCTAATATTAGTTATTTGAATAGAGGTTATTTGAAAGAGGTTATCGAATATTAGTTATTCGAAAGGATAATCGAATATTAGTTATTCGAAAGGAGTAAATCGAATATAGTTTATTCGAAAAGAGGTTATCGAATATTAGTCATTCGAAGAGAGATTATCGAATATTAGTTATTCGAAAGGAGTTATCGAATATTAGTTATTCGAGAGAGATTATCGAATATTAGTTATTAGAAAGGAGTTATCGAATATTAGTTCTTCGAGAGAGATTATCGAATATTAGTTATTCCAAAAGGAGTTATCGAATATTAGTTATTTGAAAGGATTATCGAATATTAGTTATTCGAAAGGGTTATCGAATATTAGTTATTCGAAAGGAGTTATCGAATATTAGTTATTCGAAAGGAGTAATCGAATATTAGTTATTCGAAAGGAGTTCATCGAATATAGTTTATTCGAATAAAGTTAAAGAGTTATCGAATATAGTTTATTCGAAATAGAGTTATCGAACATAGTTTATTCAAATAGAGTTAAAAGAATTATTGGATATAGTTTATTCGAATAGAGTTAAAGGATTTAATAGAATATAGTTTATTCGAAAGGAGTTAATCGAATATAGTTTATTCGAATAGAGTTAAAAGAGTTATCGAATATAGTTTATTCGAATAGAGTTAAAAGAGTTATCGAATATAGTTTATTCGAATAGAGTTAAAGGAGTTATCGAATATAGTTTATTCGAATAGAGTTAAAGGAGTTAATTGAATATAGTTTATTCGAAAGGAGTTAATCTAATATAGTTTATTCCAAAGGAGTTAATTGATAGGAATTAATTGATATGAGTTAATTGATTAGAGTTAATCCAATAGAGTTAATCAATTAGGGTTAATCAAATAGAGTTAATCCTATAGAGGTAATCAAATATTGTTAATAGCGTAGAGTAAATCAAATAGAGCTAACTGATAAGAGTAAATCGATTAGAGTTAATCGAATAGTGTTAATTGAATAGAGTTAATCGAATATGGCCATTCGAAGAGAGATTATCGAATATTGTTTATTCGATGGAAAGAGTTATCGAATAGAGATTTATTCGAAAGAGAGTTACATAAGGAAGTTGTTAAAAATTTATATGGTGAACTTTGTCTATTTCCAAGTTAGAAAAGTTGTTCAGTTAAGGTCTGAGAGGCAATTATACCCGAACTTGATTGGCCTCGTTTTTAACTAAGGAACGGTTGAGGTTCGACAGTGAAGATTGGTTCAGTGAATTTAGTTAACGAGTATAATGGTTTGAGTTGGCGTAGCGATGTTTGATTTAAACATCTGTTTAAATCCAATGTAGGAGTTTTGGAAATGTTTTCCAAATAAGAATCAGAAATGTTTTCTAATATAGAAAATAAGAAATGGAAATGTTTTACAATGTTAATAACGTATATTTTCTAAATTTAGAAAATAAGAAATGTTGAATGTATGGAAACAAGAATAGGGAAATGGATAATTTAATGACAAATTAAATTAAAGTGGATCAGTGTTGATTGATTATTTGCTCGGTAAGATTTCCATTTGGAAATACGACCGTTGTTTGTACACATGGTTTCCGTTGATAGTTAGATCACCGACTATCAAAGATTTTGCCAATTTCCGTTGTCAATACGGAGAGACCGGGATCAGATTCATTATCTGAAAACCACTCTGTATGGGCATTAGCGTTGCGAATCAAATATGACAGAGATAATTGAAGATGGAGTTATGCAAGGACTATTCAGGAAATCTTAGGTAGAAATTGCCTAAGATGGATTTACAGAATAGTACCTTCGGTTTGTCCAGACCCAGGACGACCTGTATGGAAGGATGTCTGATAGAATATATTTAATGGATCATGTAGGTTGATCTCTTTAAACGTATTTACGTTTGGTGGCGGAGGAATTCGTTTCTCTTAGCTGTATACCCGTTGAATTTTTGGGGAAATCAATTTGTGATTTGGTGGATATGACGATGTGACATTCAAAGTGAATAAATGTGTGATCTGTTAGAGATAACGTGGCCCTAGCCTCAAAACCGGGAAATGACAAAAATCAGGTAGGCATCATGGCTAAGTGGTTGGCTGCCAATTAGGTTGTGTTATCACCTATCTAGAGATATTCATTTCATTCTTTAATCTATTCGATGCTGCCCCATTCGGAAAACGGTTGTTGATCCCAACTGTTGGTGATATACATTCGATACACTCAAGCGAAATGAGTGGTCGGTCATGTGTGGCTGGGTTGCAAGATGTTCTTGTTGAACCCAGTGTATTCCTCTCTAGAGGTACACTATCGGTAGGTGGTTCCATACCTTGTCATAGTTGGTAATCCATTATCCAATAAGTGCTCGCGGTTTTGATTGTATACTATGTATGTATAACGTGAGATGAAAGCGTTTCTGCTAGTTGATTATTATATTGTGGTTGATAGGCACTATTATAATATCAAAAGAATTTTGATATAAAGATTATTTTGGATTCTCATAAGGGAAAAACCTGTTCCGTTATACGGCATGGTCTTTTGAGATATCGTTTTTATTGCTCAAACTGTTTTACACACACACCAGTCCCATGACTGACCCAGAGTTTATTTTGTTTTGTTTTCCCTAAACTCTTAGGTGCCCAGTTTTGTACGGGCAGTCAAGTAGTCAGGATTTTACATATATACATGGAGAGCTTGGAGCAGGAGGCTTCAGGATTATATAGCTATTGTTTATTCCGCTGTGTTGTAAGTGTTGTACTCTGATAATGTTACTGTATACATATACTGATTTTATTTCAAGGATATGTTATCTATTATATGTTGTTCGTTCCGTTATGAGATTCGTGTTACTCTGATGTTGTATGTTCTTCTTCTTGTTCTATTCTAAGTTTCTATCTTATCTATTCTCACCCTCTAATTTCTTTCATGGATTATCCGGTGTTTTCGATGCTTGAACAGTCGACATAGTGTTGTATGCCAATATCTAGGATTCGTGAAATCCCCGGGTTGTTACACTTCGCGTCGACCAGCACATTCACTCTCCAGTATAAAACGCGAATCCATTTAACACTAAACGAAACTCACTTGCACACGTTCTGGCCACCGTCATGTGCATGCATTCCCCACTTCGCATGCCCTTTACAACATCACATTTAACAGCCTTCGCACAAACCCCCTTGACCTCGCAGTTGAGGCTCACGGCGACCACCACCTCTGGAAATCCGTCGTCTGCCAGCGTATGACATGCTATAGGGGATCCAATTTTTTTTGTCATAGTTCTTACCCGAATTTTACACAGAGGAGCGCAACCACCTGCTGAACTCGAAGCTAATGATTAAAACTGGAAAGGATGTTTCCATTCTCTCCACGCTAGGCTCGAACTCACATCGCAAGTTGAGTTGATAGCAGAAATGTCGAGCCCCTACAGTTTCGGACAACAGCCTCTACGCAGGCAAGTTTATTATGATCTGTTTGAGGATTTTTAATGAGGTATAGATGGAGAAATAAAATTTTAAAGAACCCATTTCTTTGTTTTGGTCATTTTCTTTACTGCTTTTGTTCCAAGATCGAGAGAGGATGTATAGCATTTATAGGGGAGAGGGATCACGATAAGAACAATGTCATGGTCATAACATGTTTAAGGTAGCTGTTGAGTTTTCTTTTCATATCGCTGGGCATGTAAGCACATGCATGTGCATGCATTTAAGGGTGTATGTGTTATTTGATAATATTTTTTCTCTACGTGATTAACATAGACATTGACACTACATTGTTTAATATATATATATATATATATGGGAGACTTAAGGCCTAAGGCAATGGAAAATGTAGGGTGTACGCGGGGAAGGGGAAAAGAATTGTTCTTCAGCTTTGGAATTTATAAATCACTGCATGAAAAGACTATCTTTAGCTCATAAGAAGAAGGTATTTTAGCCATTGTAACAACCCGGATTCCGACAGACGGACTTTTTTCAAAAATCCAATCTATCGAAACCTGAGCTGGGTGCTCTGGTATCCTGCAGAAAAAGACAGAGATAAAAAAACATGTCAGAACTCGTAATGCATCTCACAGTGGAAGGAAATAAAGTATAATATATTCAAATATAGCCTTACCTTATTAACAATACTGCTAAACCAGTATCCAAAGCTATACCATCTCTATCATGAACCTAACCTGGAAGTATGTAATGAGGAGGGGGTCAGAACATAAGTTCTGTGTGACTGGACTTAGAATAAACTTCTGTATAATCCTACATATACCGTTCAGTTACATTTTCTTGGTTATTAGGTTGTTAACAATGTTATCTCTTTAAGCTATACTAATCCATCCACTAGTAGATTAACCTAATACAATTTATATGTAGTTACCCCCTACTCATGTCCTCTTTTCATGTGTGTACACAGTCCCTTATCCAATGTCGTACGTTGTACGGGCTTTCTTGTGTGTGTGTGTGTTTATATATATATATATATTCTCACTACATCTGTGTAAAACCACCATTCCTGTGTTGCGTAAGCGTTTTGACTGCCAACCTAGGTCTTACTAGGTTCTGTTATCGAATACTACCTAGATCCAACTAGGGTTTACCATCGAGTGTTACCTAGGCCCAACTAGTATTTACTTTATCGAACACTTCCTAGGTTCAACCAGGGTTTACGCTACCTAGGTCCAACTAGGGTTTATGCTACCTATCGAACAATGCCCTCTAGTCTAGGACACTCTACCCCGAGCGATATGCGTTCCTAGACTTTACGTCTCAACCGTATCGTTAAACGTGCTAGATATCTAGTTGCACATGTCCTCTATATGTGCGACCCGAGTTCCGTAGCAGGGAAAATCAAGAAACACGGAACTCGGTCGGGAGCTTTAAGTTATCTGCCGATGCAGATGCTAAGGTCTGTTTTTACTGTGGCTATGGTCCCACTTGACCCCTCCCTCAACTAATGAAAGGCACCCAAGAATATCATGAATGAGAACTGTACGCAGGCCCTCTATGCCCCCACAAACCTATTGGCCAACCTCACCCATAACTAGATAGCAAGTATATGGTCTTTCGGAGTTCTCCGCCTTTCCGTTTTTCGTGCTCGACTGACTCAAGATGGTAGGTAGCTGACAACGTGCTATCATAGGGCCAACTGGTTATCGCCGACTCACGTTGGTCCATCCTAGTCTTTAGGTTGCCTTATTATTGCAACAAAGGCATACTCTTTGTTATTCTTACGCAGACCTTAACCTCTGTGAGCCCAGGCGGATCATCTGCATTCTCACAGAGGGATACTAAGAGTATCCTCACGTCCCCTCGAAGCCGCGTGCTTCGTAACCCAGTCCGTTGGAGCCTTCTATATGATTAGATGGACATACGCTCCCCCTCACGCCCTACGGCACCGTGATGATCTATCGAGTTTGGTTATTCATCCCCTATCGTATGGACTGGTCCAAGCGCCTTATCCATTCGTACTATTAGACCTTATGTCTAAACTTCTGATTACGCGCTTGCTTTGCCTTATTAACTTGGCTATCCTCGTTTATGTTGTCCTTCAATTCAAATTACCAAGTTTCTCTTCAATTAAGGTTTATTACTTAGTCCTCTTCAACTAAGGTTTACTTACTTAGTTATCTTTACCGTTGCTTACTTAGTTCTCTAACTAAGGTTCGTTACTTCGGTTGCCATTTTACTTAGTTTTCTAACTAAGGTTCATTACCCAGTTTCCATCATCATTATTTACTTAGTTCTCTAACTAAGGTTCAACACTTGGTTAACTTCATCTTTATTTACTTAGTTCTTTAACTAAGGTTCAACACTTGGTTGCCTTTATCGTTATTTACTTAGTTCACTAACTAAGGTTTACCAATGAACTCAAACATGACTTAAGTTTTCTTTATCAAACGATAGCGTACGGGTCTTTCCCACATTTTCAGCTTAGATTAACTTATTTCATAGTATAAGTCGTCCCACCCTTCAAGTCTTGTATTACATCTTAAGTCATAATCTTCCCTTGTCCCTAGGACAAGTTTACCTATTATTTAATTTTACATTACCGCAACTCTGGTTTATAATAGGTAGTTATCATTCCCCATTACTCTGTTGGTTAAGTTTTTCCACATGTCAAGTTTTACTTAACCCTACCTTCCCGCTCATGCATTACTCGTATATTCCACAAATTAGGTTAAGTGTTGTCTTTCAGTTCATATTGACTTAACCCACCCACGCATCATGTTAAATTGGTAAAGTGTTGTTAACCTAACCTTACCATACTAGCATGTCTCATTAGTGTTAATTGATTATTAATACACAACCTCTCACATTAGACCTATTGTTGCGGTTGCTGGATGTGCCGGGCGGTCCCGGGCAGTCTAATACCACAACTCAATCTAACCTCGGGTTTAAGCGCATTATGACTAACTTCTCACATTAGACCCTATTGTTTGCGGCCACTGGATATGTCGGGCGGTTTCGGGCAGAATTACACCGCAACCTCATTCTAACCTCGAGTTAGTCATGTTTCATCTTTAGCCAATTAACAATTTTTATGAGAACGTTAAGCATCAATTTCAAGTTATGAGTTAGGTTTCATAATCGCATAAGAGGTCTCATAATCGCATAAGTTAAGTTTTATCCGTTCCTTTATCAACTTAGGATTCTTACCTTTAGATTCGTTTTTCCCAAAACCCAAAATTTTAAACTTATAGTTTAAAACCTCACTCCCGCAATATTAGATTTGGAATAAATCCCTTCTTCCCAATCCCATTCCATATTCAATAATTCCAATTAAATTTACAAAATTCGTGGTTAACATTATAAATCGGAATTCATAGTTGTGCACTATTCATCTTAGATTCATGTTTCCGAAACATACCCAATGATTCATTATTGAAATACGCTCCAAAATTCCCAATTAAAACTTTTTTTCATTGAATAATCCCAATATACAATTCGCCAATTGTCCCAATATTTGCAATAATAATTGTTATGCCACAATCCCCAAATTATAGATTATATTACTCGATTGCATAAAATAAATTATGCCCCAATATTCCCATATTTCAATCGTACGTATGTATAATAAGATTTCGTCTAGGTTTGAGATAACCTAGATTCAAAAATAAAAAGGGGAAGGAGAATAAAAGGACAATTATTATAAGAATTGAATTTATAACTGGGGGATGACGAACGATAATAATACTATTATGCAACAAGTTTATTGTAATTCCACTCACCTTGCTTTTCATCTTCAATTCATGGATTTGATTTAACTTTGATTGATTTTATGCCCCAATCCATAGATCTGATCTATCTTTGATTTCTTTGCGCAGCGTAAGTTGTGAATCTGAATTTCTCCTCCTTGCGTAGTGTAAATTGCGGATCTTAATCCCTTTTTCTCTTTAATTTGGAGGTTGTCTTGATTCTAAACTTTTAATTTTAAGAATAGATGGTTTGAAGAGAAAAGGGGAAGAAAGTGGATCTAGAAATCTCTTGGAGAAGAAGAATTTGAGTTAAAACAGAGCCATGGCGTCGCCATAGGCTTAGGTGAAGAAAAAGAATGGGTTAAGGGTCATTATATAGCTGTTTAGTCAACGTATCAGGTCAGAAATCGCGTCTGGGTGCAGAAAATGAATTCTTCCTAGATTTGGGGGGGAGGTCGACCCCCAGGTCGACCTGTTTTAGGGGAGGTCGACCTCCAGGTTGACCTGCCTGGGGTAGGTCGACCTCCAGGTCGACCTACCTTGGTCGAGGTCGACCTACCTTGGTACAGGTCGACCTCTAGGTCGACCAGCCTGGGTTATTTTACTATTTAATTTCTGAATTTCTCTTGAATCTTCCGAAGGCCATAACTCTTTCATACGGAGTCCGATTTTCGAAAACTTGGACTCTATTCCAAGAAGAATTCCGAGACGAACGCAATTGTGATGTCCGTTTTACTTAATTCCTGATATTTAAATTAAGTATCCTTATTTTATTATCTTTTCCATTACTCACACTGTTTCGAATTAATTTTTCTTTCTCTTCCATATATTAATTAATTTTCATTATATATCACCATTATTTATCTACCTATGCATATATACATATTTGTACATTTTTAATTTAAAAATGTGGGGGTGTCACAGCCATGCTCAAAATTCCTTCTTACATACTGTTTATTACTAGTTCTATCCGAAAAACAAAAATAAAAAAACTCGTTGGCTGCTAGTTCTAGTGTCAATTACTACATGGCTTATTCCGATATTAGTTTAACTGTATTCCTGCATTCCTCGCTTTTCCCATTATCATTTATTTTCCCTCAGACCATCTGGAGAATTCCCTGTTCGGGATATGTGAATCATTTTTGTAAAGAAGAAAAATGTGTTCTGCCATTTTCACATAATCATGGCCGATTTTGTTTTAAAATAGATGTTACATTATCCTGTTGTATAAAACTCCATCCGTATATGAGTTGTCATCGAAAAAAAAAATATCGTTGAGACGAGCAATGTGCCACCATTCTATATATATAATAAAATAGACTATTTAACTTATTCTGTGAACTCCCAAAATGCCGATATAGGGTGTCGATTACGTTAAACAAAAAGTTGCATATTTTCCAAATTAAAGATTACAGTAAAATTATAAAAATAAATTATAAGTACGTCTCAAAAATCTTGTCCAAATTCGAAACCAATATTTAATTGTATTAAATAATTCGTTATGGCTTATAAACGGTTCCATAGCGATTATTTGAAAATTTGATTTGCACATAACTCACATCTATAAGATGAAACCCTGATTTTTTACTAGTATTAGAAAAATACTGTTAATTAGATTCGAACTTCTTTCGAAGAAATCCCACTTAAAATGGATTCTGTACACTCGGTTGAAGTTCAAAACTCAATATTATGAACTATCGCGATGTTACGGGCTCGTTTATAATTATATTATAATTATTACGTTCAATTATCGTCTTAATTAATATATTCGTTATTATAATTCGAATATAACTCGATTAAGTATCTAATTCGGATAACATCATTAATCCGACTATTTCAGACTATTTCAAAAATTAAAATTTATCATCCCACTATTTATATTAATTTAAATATTCAAAATATTTGAATCCAAACCATTTAAATTCTCATAACATTATTTTAAAATAATTAAATTAATTAATTATTCTATCGCAAAAATACGGGACGTTACATTCCTTCTCCTTTAAAAGAATTTCGTCCCCGAAATTACTAAGGTAAGAAAAATGTTAGAAATCTTTATTAACCAAGTTAAAAATGACTTATTCTATTTCTTTAAATCAGTTTCAACTGAACCAATTAATTAAAATATTTATTGATTCTTATCAGCAAAAATTTTCAAAAATTCTAAAAAATTTCTAACATTTTAAAATTTCGAATTTTTTTCCAGCGTCTCCTTTGAATGGCTCAATCGGTACAACTACATCTCGCCTCTCTAGGCCTTCTTCAACCTAAACGGAAATCAAAGAACCAAGCGGCTTGCTAAGCAGGCTCATAAATCTCGTATCCAAATAAAATATAAACTCGTACCTTTTTGTCGGGCATTCAACTTTATTTCTTCAATTTGCTACCAATTTCAGCATATATCAATGCATTCCCAATCAATCTCCAATCAATTTATCCTCAAGTCTAATCACTCTTATACCCAAGCCAAATTTTGTTTCAAATCCAAGTTTCAAGTTCAATTTCAAAACCTTACTAATACAATTCCACTGCAAATTATGTCTAACCAATCCACCTTTATTTAACTTAGTTTAAGTTAAATCCCAATTTATTTATTCACTTTTATCATTTCAATCTTTTTAACTTCATAACTTAAATTTAAATTTCAGAATTCTAATTCCTAGGTTTTATTTCAAATCTGTTTGAAATCATATTTACTTATAATAATAGCAATTCAAAACATTTGAATTTTTGACAACTTGTTTCCTCAAAACAATTCAAAATTAAATCTTTTTGTAGTAATCCGTCACTTAGAAACTCGAAAATGTATACTGATGATGCTGAAGTCATCATTAGAATTATTTCTCAGCGATCAAAGTGAGTTCAACACTCTATCACTTTCAAAACTATTTTTAAACACTTTAAATTTTGGTTTTTTTTTTCCAAAATATCTTTTACAATGTTTGAAAACATTTCAAATTCACCTAGGACCTCAAACTTTCCATATAATTAATCCAAATCCATTTACAAACACTTTTCCAAGTTTCTAGATTTATAATTCCATTTCTAGTTTTAATTTCAAATTTAAACTATCCGATTTAATATATTACACTTATACGAATTCCGATTGGTTATTACATTTTAGTCGATTATAATTTCAACCAACACATACAATATTATAATAACTCCAATATATATACTTCGTTGTATCAAAATATAGTTGGGTAAAATTATTTCGTTCACCCTTTTTTCAGATCATACTGTGTCGGCTCATCGTATTCGAATGTTTGGAAACTCCTATCGACATTGTGGTGCCCCACCATCGACCAGAATTCATAAGTCACGCAACCAATAAATCTCCACAATATAAAAATCATTTTTAAACAATTTACAAATGCGCTCTCTCGGTATATATACACTCAAACTCAATCTAGGGTATTACTAACCCCATCTTTATTGAGTCACGCCACAGAGCTAAGGTAATTACTTAACCTTCAGCTCTAATACCACAGTAACAAACACAGGTTTTCGACCTTGAAAATCGACACAACATACCATGTCGACTATTCAAGCATCGGAAATACCAGACCATTAATAGAAAGAATTTATAAGGTGATAAAATAGAAAGAAAGAAAGTTAGAATAGAAGAAGAAGAAGATCACAATAAAACAGAGTCAGAGTAAACTTGAATCTCACATCCGAACGAATAAGTTTATTATATAACAACTTTTGAAATACAAAACTATAACTGCATATACATACCAGTATAACACATAACATCAAAGCGGAAATATACTCTATATATAACTAATGTAGAAGTCTTCTGCTACGAGCTCCTCCAAGTATATATGTAAAATCCCGATTACTTGACTGCCCATACAAATTTGGGCACCCAAGAGTTTACGGTAAAACAAAAACAAAATAAACTTTGGGTCAGTCATGTGACTAGTGTGAGTAAACTCCAAACACTTGGTTTAACTTTTCCAAATCCTTTTCAAAAGCAAATGAAAACGTAAGACCGATCCAAACATAAACACAGATGGTTTTTACCTTACGATAATCTAAAATATTTGTTAAAACAATATTTGTAATGGCCCTGAAAATTTGACGCTCGAATTTTCAACAATAATACATAATCCTGTATTACTTGTCAGAAATCCAAGTATTGAAAACCCAGACTGTTAAGAGAAAGAATTTAGAGGATGAGAAGTAGAAAGAAAGAAATATTAGAATAGAAGGAAAAGAAGAACACATCAGAATCTCACAGCGGAACAAATAAATATACTATCTCAAATCCCTTTACAAATAGAATTGTATATACATACCAATCATCAGAATATAGCAAATATCTGTCACAGCAGAAAATAACTCTAAGTAATTAACAGTGAAGCCTCCTGCTTCCATCTCCTGAAACTCCAAGCGAAATCTAACCTGGAAATATACACGGTCTGACCCGAGCACATTTGAAGCAAAGCAAAATTCACACGGATCTGTCTGGAGTACTTTCAGCGATAAATTCACAGCACAAACAACTTATTTAACTTTGAAAAATCCTTTTTGAAAGAAAAGGAGAATAGTAAGACCAGTCCACACATAAATACGGATGGTTTTTACCTACTATAACGATTTATTTTTTCAAATCAATATCTTTTCGGATATTATAATAATATCTATCAGACCTAAAATAAATAATAAACTAGCAGAACGTTGGCATCTCACGCTTTACATAAATAGTATACAATCAAAACCGCGGGCTCTTATTGGAGAATGGATTTCCTGGGTAGGTATGGGACCACCTTTCTGACAATGTACCTCCGGAGATGAATACATTGGGGTCCAACAAGAACGTCTTGCAACCCGACTACACATGACCGGCCCCTCATTTCTTTTGAGAGTACCGAATATATCATTACCACGGTTTGGGGCCAGCCAACTGAACCGATATCATACATGTAAAAATAAAAGGGTCAACCGAAGGCATTTGATTTATCCATATCAGATAATGATATACCCTTTTAATGGGTGCGACCTATATAGCCCTGCTGCCTACCCGATATTGTGCCATTTCCCGATTGATGAGACTTGAGGTCACGTTATCTATTTGCAATAGCACATCTCCATTCACTTTGAATGCCACATCGTCAAATCCGCTAAATCACTAATTGATGTCCACAAATACAATCTGGGTGTTAAGCAAGAGAATTTCTCCGCCACCAAACTTGGTATATTTGTAAAAATCAACGTACATGATCCTTAACGAAATACTCTGTCAGACATTCATCCATACAAGTCATCCAGGAATAGGATGAACCGAAGGCACTCTCATACTGCATCCTATATAGGGATCACCCAAAGGATTAGTAGCGAGAAGTCCTTGCAAATACGAAGATTTCAATCACGATAGAATCATAAGTCATCATATCTCTGTTAGCTAGCCAAGGAAATTTAATGAGTAGCTCTTCCGCTCATGAAGATCAATGGTCTTTAATGCTCCATCTTTAAGCCTGCACATTATTTGTGTCCGCACAGTTGATTCGAAGTGGTTTTGGGTCTATTTCTTGTCCCGGTCTCTTCGAAACAACACGTCAAAAGGTCCAGTAAATAATTCATTTGATAGTCGGTTGTTTAACTATCAAATCATAAGAGTATATCCAGGTGAACTGGCAGCTCAGGTCCTTTATATGAAATATTTCATTAAACCATTCCATCGATTTCTTATAATCGATTTATAATTCTTATCTTAACAAAACTCTTCTATTTTCGTCACTTGAAAACATAAATCAATAATCTCTTTAAGATAAATTATTTTCTGAATTTCCTTTTTATTTCCTTTGTCAGGAAATATTACCATATTTCATAAAACACCTTTTATTTTCCTTTATCGTGGAAACACCATTTATACTCAAAACCCCTTTTTCGATTTTCCTTTGATTTGAAATTATTGCTATAGTTCTATAAATCAACTTTCCATTTCCTTTACCATTAAAATATTGTTATATGTGTACTTAAACCAATCGATATAAATTTCCTATCCAGTTTTGTATGGTTAGAATAACGTCAAGTGACGTACTTCGTAAAATATAATCTTAAATGGTCTTATTTATTTTAAAATAATGGCGCTTACGGAAATTATAATTATATTTCCAATATACAATTCCATTTCAACCCAATATCACTCTTTTTGTAACAACCCGTATTTCGATAACATGATTAAGACGAGAATCAAGGAAGAATTTAATTTTAAATTCTGAATCAAGTGAAACGGGCTATGCCATTGCGTTCGTCTCGGAAAAATACGCGAAATAGAGTCCGAGTTTTCGAAAATCGGAGTCCGTATGACCAAGATATGGCCTCGCGAAGTTTCACGAAAAATTCCCAAATTAAAGTATACTTAATTAAGTGAAATGGGTTGCGCAGAGAAATATATATATATATATATATATATATATATATATATAATTGAAAAATAAATAAATAAATATGCAAAAATGTTCAAAACAGCGAATTGGGAGAGGGGAATAACCGAACCGGCCGATTTTTGAGGTCGACCCGAGCTCGCTGGGTCGACTAGGGGTTAATCCAGGGTGTTTGGCTGTCAACCCGTGGGCCGATTCGCTCAAATGCAGATTTTGCATTTGGATGGTTCTCATGGTTCAACTTTAATCTAAAGGCCCTAGATGGTTCCTACACTTGACTTCTTCCCCAAGACATGCTTTGATGGCTTGGATTGAATCTAGGTTTAATCCTATGGCCTAAAACACTTACCTAATCTATAAATAAGCCCCTAACCTACCCCTAAACCCTCATTATTCACTCATGTAACTAAACTATGGCAAAATTGCTACTCTCATGGCCTCCACCCAACTATCCTAGCCTCCACTTCATTTCTATGAGAGGTTTCATGATCATGAGAGTATTAGAGAGTCCCTATGTTAGTATGAGAGCTTCTCAAGTTGATTTCAAGGCAAAAGATTTGATCTTTGTTCATAAAGATGGTGTTTTTGTTGATTTGGAGCATCCATCTTTGGGTTTTTGGGTGATGACATGCATAAGCTTCACCATAAGCTTTAGTTTAGTCGATTTAGGCCTTCATAGCAATGTAAGCCCTTTCCCTACTCTTAGATATTAACTATGAAGTTAAATGTTCATGTTTGGGTTTGATCATTGAGAATGATACATGCTATCATGTTATGCAAGTTTATGAAGTCATCATCTTGTTCTTATGAGCTAAAAGCTACAACCTTTATGTTGAAATGTTGCATGATGCAACATGAGAACCTTCATAATCATTATGTCAACTTGCATATGAAGTCATAACCCTTATATGATGGTATATGCGAGTTTCTAGTCATCATTCCATGTCTTTTGTCACCATGATTCGCTTATGTGCCAAGTTTGGGTTAATGCATGTTTTGAGGCTTAAGAATGTAACATGCAAGCTAATGAACACATTGGTGCCTCATTTTCCACCATGATTAACTTGTGGCTTAATATCCATTTTTGTCTTGCCTTTGTCAAGTCTCTTCCTTTAGTCCCTTGTGTTGTTGCGAACATATATGCGAGTTTAAAAGCGTTGGGTTATGTTATGGGTAATTTCTAATGGCATGAAAATATAACTTGAAAGCATGACTTGAAATATGACATGAAAGGTGACACGTAAGTATGCATAAAACATAAGCTTGGGAATTTACCTATTAAGTTAGGTCTACCCTTTGGGAATTTACCTATTAAGTTAGGTCTACCCAAATGCTTGAAAAACTTGTAACATGTTTTGAAAACATGATGAACATGATAATATAAGTGTGGCCAACTCGAGGTTGGGTTGAGTTTGCAACATAAAGCTACCCGGAACCGACCGGCCTAACTAGTAGTTGCAAACAATAGGACCCAATGTGAGAAGTTGGTCATTTTGTGCTTGAACCCGAGGTTAGACCAAGTTGTGGTGTAAAGCTACCCGGAACCGACCGGCTTAACTAGTAACCACAACAATGTCTAATGTGAGAGGTTGAGGTGCATTAAGTAATTAATGCCACATGATAGGGTTAAGTTAATTTGATTAATGACTCTTAACCAAATATGACATGGATAAATGGGTTAAGTAAATTGATTAGGCTAATGATACTTAACAAAACATGACAAGGTTGGGTAGGTTAAGTAATTTGATTTGCCTAATGACACTTAACCATTTTTATACGACTAGTGGACGGGGATTAAGTTAACCAACACTTAATCAATCCAACATGATAAATTGGCAAGGTTAAGTAAGTTTTCTTAATGACACTTAACCAAGAGATACAGTTAATGGATGGGGTTAAGTAATTAAGACTTAACTAATCTAAACACGGTAATTAGATGGGGTTAAGTAATTGACACTTAATTAATCTAACCACGGTAACTAGATGGGGTTAAGATTAGGCTTAACTAATCTAAACATGATAATCGGATGGGGTTAAGTTAGCCTAGACTTAATTAATCCAACTTGGTAATTTAATGGGGTTAAGTTAAACACTTAACTAATTTAACACGATGATTTGATGAGGTTAAGTGACCTATACTTAACCAATCTAACTCGTTAATTTGATGAGGTTAAGTTAACCTATACTTAACCAATCTAGCGTGAAAACATAAGGCTAAGTCACGAATCGTTTGAATGCGCTTGACCGATATGACTCATTAATTAGATAAGGTCAAGTTAATACATATACTGAACCAATCTAAAACGATAATTAGATAAGGTTAAGCCATGAATTGCTTGATATACTTAACCAACTTGACACATGGTTTGTAGGGTTAAGTTTTGGACTTGGATACTTAGCCAATTTTGATGTGGTTTGTAGACGGGTTAAGTTGTGAACTTAAGTGACACTTAACCCATTAGATAAACCCTAATTCAGAGGATTAGGTAAATAACCATGGTTAACAAGGATTATGGAAATAAGGCTAAGTGGTAAACCTTAGTTAAAAGAAACTAAGTAATAATTCTTAGCCAAGGAAATTTGGACCACCTCTCAGATAGATGAGTAACCCGATACGGTAGGTCATCGTTTAAGTATACGTGTAGGAGCAGGCTATCTGATTTAGATAAAGGCTCCAGCGAACTGGGTAACGAAGCAGCGGCTTCGGGGAACGTGAGGATATTCTTGGGATCCCTCTGTGAGCTGCCAGGTCATTATACTAGGCTCACGAGAGGTTGAGGTCTGCGGTAGAAGAACCAAGAATATGCCTTGGTTGCTATGCGAGCGACCTAAAGACTGGGGTGGATAGCAGTGAGTCGACGAATACATAAGGTGCCCGAGATAGCAAGTTCGTCGATCATCTACCATCTTAAGTCAAGTGTGTACGTACGGAAAGGCAGGGAACACCCAACAGACCATAATTGCTATCTAATTATGGGTGAGGTAGGCCGTAAGATGTGGGCTGGCCGGAGTGTAGTTCTCATGCAAGATTATCTCTTGTGTTGCCTTTCACTAGTTGAGGGAGGGGTCTCATGGGACCATAGCCACGTGTAGAAAAGCAGACCTTAGTATCTGCATCGGCAGATAAATCTAAAGCTCCCGACCGAGTCATGTATTTCTTGTTTTGCCCTGTGACAGGACTCGGATGGCACGATGTGATACATGTGCATACAGTTATAGAAAAACGATTCACGATGAATGCGTGGGAAAAAGGGCGCGGTTGACGGTTAGCGTAATCCCTAGTGGCCTAGGTGGTTTAACCCAAACCGAAATACGAAAGCGTGCAATAGGTAAGCGTAATCCCTAGTGGTGCTAGGTGGCGTAAGTCCTAGTAGTTCAAACGATGATTCATATGGAAGAGCCTAGCTAGAACAAGGGTGACAGTCCAAACGATTTCAAGGATAATACGACATGAGGAAGCCCGTACGAGGTACGGCAAAGGACTGAACTTATATACATGAAAAGAAACATATGATTTGAGTAACCTATATATGCGATATATTAGGTTGATATGGACCATTACACGACTTTGAGTAAGGGACATTCATGGTTAACACATAACAAGGCTGGGATACTAGTACGGAGGGTGCAGAGCAAATATACGTGATTAGAACCAGGAAGAATATACGGAATAGATACCGTGGGATGTTAGACGGGGTAGATACCTTGGGATAGTATACTTGATAGAAATCTGACGATATGATACTTTGATTTATCATGACACCGTAGTTTATCATGATACCTTAGTTCAGTAGTTTATCCTGTTATTTTGATTTAGCTTATCTATCTTGTTATCATGCTCATGTTCATCTCAATTTCTCATGTCAGTTAACTTTACTATTTTCTATACTAATAGTAGATAGGGCTTACTCAGTCTTTTTGACTGACCCGTTTTGTTTCGCCTCTTTTCTTCCGTTTCCCCCCCAGGTTATAGGGAGGAAACAATGTTGTTTAGTTCGGACTTCTTCTGATTGAAGGTCATCATGGATGGCTTGGACTTCTCTTGGCTATGGCTACTTTACTGTTTTTACTTGGGGAATAATTTATTAAAAAGTCTTTATGCTTCTTTACTATTGCAAGACAGGTTTTGATGTACTCTGATGTAAAAGGCTTTAGACCTTATGTATTCATGTTATGAAAGATTGATTTTACTTCCGCTATTTCATGTGTTCTGTCTTGTGATATTTCTGTGCATGTTTACCAATAATGCCCCTCTAAAGCTAGTGCATTCCCTTGCGAGTGACCCTAGCGGAGGCGGGGTGTTACATTTGGTATCAGAGCAGAAGGTTACTAGACTGGGCAAAAGTTTTTAATGACCTTCTGAAAATTATTTGAAAAACCGTTTACAAAGAAGCATTTTTCAAGAAAATTTTCTTTTAAAAGAAAATGGCTATTCTCCAAAGGCCATTAGCACTATCCTTGTTTCCTTAATTGAGTCTCTTTTCCTTTCTTTCCTCCATCTGTAGTCACAGTAGTTTTAACTGCGACTAGTCTTTTCTACCTACGAAAGTGCTTTCCATACGATGGAGGTGGTTCTCGAGAGACCAGTGGCCGCGTTATAAGAAAGGATAGTGAGAAAGAGGATAAAGGATACGAGCTTAAGGATGAGCAACTTGTTGGTATGGCTCAACCCAGAACGAGAGAAAAATGAACAATGAAACCCATGACGAGAGAGTACCTTTGGCATGGTGGAACGGGACGGATAGTTAAGTATTATGGGACAAGGACAAGATCATCGGGAGGGCAATAGTATGCTCTCATTTCTAGGGCACCTCGGAAGGAGGGTAACGATCTTGTTAAAGGTTTAGCTTTTCTTCTCTATCATCCCGTTAGGACTTTGTTTTGATCATCGTATCATTTAAGTCTGCTTCGATAGTTGAGTCTCTGCACCTTAAGTACTAGCGTAATAGAGAATCCCATTTTTGTCTCAAAGTCCTATTGGAGAATCAGTCCATTTATACATGACTTGTTTGGATTTGGGAATGTCTATGCCAAGTGTTGAGTTTGGAAATAATGCTTATGTT
The DNA here is from genome assembly GCA_030737875.1 of Allium sativum. NCBI lineage: Eukaryota > Viridiplantae > Streptophyta > Magnoliopsida > Asparagales > Amaryllidaceae > Allium > Allium sativum. The sequence continues at coordinate 660,523,119 of CM060918.1, read as the reverse complement.
TATAAGCTATGGATGGATTCTAGGGATGAAGTGGTTATCCAGTAGGGGGTGTCACTCTCGGTTTTGATAGGAGGGTAGTTAGACCTTTTGACTAGCCTTGGTAATGCCCTCGAAGTATCGGGTAACCTTTTTGAGGTTCTGTCATGACTAGTTACTTAGAATCCCTTGATGCCTTTTTTGGAAATTTGAAGCCCAATCGAGTGGTGTTCGCCGATAAGACCGATAGTTTATTTCACTTATGCATGGGTTATAGAAATCACCTTAGTAAGTGCGCTTGATAACCTGGTTGGCATCTGTTTACTTTCAAGAGAAAGTTCTTCTACGTGGAATACCTTGTGGTACGAGGTCCGAGATTCACTAGTGAATTTTGGAAAGCTTGCATGAGATCATGAGTACGCAGTCATGTTTGCGTCAAGTATTTTAGGAAAAGGATAAGTGCAAGTGGAACGAGAGGCGACGAAGAAATGAGTTTCAGCTCATGTTATGGAAACAGGAAATAAGAAGCTACGAAATTGCGAAGTTAAAGGACGGTCAAGGCACAATGGAATTAAGCTCAAGGAAATACGACTTTGATGGTCAAAGACTAGATACGCGCATGATACCTCTTTTTGGGAGTATATCCTTGATCCCTGTTTTCTGTAGAGCTTACTTGTAGGCTATCTTTTGTGAGCATCCTCTCGGTCCTATTTTCTGTTACAAACCCCGTAAGGAGTTTGTCTTGTTTATCTTCTCGACCCTGTTTCAGGGAATCCTAGGTAGAACCCTATGGATGTAAACATGTATTTGAAACATGTTATGATTGATATGGTTGCAAGTGGTTGCTCGTGGATGCGCGAATACACATTAGATACTAGCTCGACTCGATCACATTTCATATTGCATATGCACGAGTATTTATACTTGTTTATGGATGAAATCGAATGTGTTATCATGCGGTTGTTGCATATGAATGAATGATTGTGCACGCATATAGTATCTATATGACTAGGACTATTTGCATACATGTTGGATTCATGGCACTATACATATTTTTGCATTAGAAAGATTATTCAGGCCTGATCATTAGCATTAGCTAAGGAACATGTACACACACGTTTTGCATATATTCATACAGCATTAGAAATCATCTAAGGACAATGATTGCTTGTGGATGATGTTTTGAGTAGATGGATGATGGATGGTAGGATATGTTCTTCCTAACTTGGAGATTTCGGGGACGAAATCCTAAAAGGTGGGGAGAATGTAACAACCCGTATTTCGATAACATGATTAAGACGAGAATCAAGGCATAATTTAATTTTAAATTCTGAATCAAGTGAAACGGGCTATTCCATTGCGTTCGTCTCGGAAAAATACGCGAAATAGAGTCCGAGTTTTCGAAAATCGGAGTCCGTATGACCAAGATATGGCCTCGCGAAGTTTCACGAAAAATTCCCAAATTAAAGTATACTTAATTAAGTGAAATGGGTTGCGCAGAGAAATATATATATATTGATATATATATATAATTGAAAAATAAATAAATAAATATGCAAAAATGTTCAAAACAGCGAATTGGGAGAGGGGAATAACCGAACCGGCCGATTTTTGAGGTCGACCCGAGCTCGCTGGGTCGACTAGGGGTTAATCCAGGGTGTTTGGCTGTCAACCCGTGGGCCGATTCGCTCAAATGCAGATTTTGCATTTGGATGGTTCTCATGGTTCATCTTTAATCTAAAGGCCCTAGATGGTTCCTACACTTGACTTCTTCCCCAAGACATGCTTTGATGGCTTGGATTGAATCTAGGTTTAATCCTATGGCCTAAAACACTTGCCTAATCTATAAATAAGCCCCTAACCTACCCCTAAACCCTCATTATTCACTCATGTAACTAAACTATGGCAAAATTGCTACTCTCATGGCCTCCGCCCAACTATCCTAGCCTCCACTTCATTTCTATGAGAGGTTTCATGATCATGAGAGTATTAGAGAGTCCCTATGTTAGTATGAGAGCTTCTCAAGTTGATTTCAAGGCAAAAGATTTGATCTTTGTTCATAAAGATGGTGTTTTTGTTGATTTGGAGCATCCATCTTTGGGTTTTTGGGTGATGACATGCATAAGCTTCACCATAAGCTTTAGTTTAGTCGATTTAGGCCTTCATAGCAATGTAAGCCCTTTCCCTACTCTTAGATATTAACTATGAAGTTAAATGTTCATGTTTGGGTTTGATCATTGAGAATGATACATGCTATCATGTTATGCAAGTTTATGAAGTCATCATCTTGTTCTTATGAGCTAAAAGCTACAACCTTTATGTTGAAATGTTGCATGATGCAACATGAGAACCTTCATAATCATTATGTCAACTTGCATATGAAGTCATAACCCTTATATGATGGTATATGCGAGTTTCTAGTCATCATTCCATGTCTTTTGTCACCATGATTCGCTTATGTGCCAAGTTTGGGTTTATGCATGTTTTGAGGCTTAAGAATGTAACATGCAAGCTAATGAACACATTGGTGCCTCATTTTCCACCATGATTAACTTGTGGCTTAATATCCATTTTTGTCTTGCCTTTGTCAAGTCTCTTCCTTTAGTCCCTTGTGTTGTTGCGAACGTATATGCGAGTTTAAAAGCGTTGGGTTATGTTATGGGTAATTTCTAATGGCATGAAAATATAACTTGAAAGCATGACTTGAAATATGACATGAAAGGTGACATGTAAGTATGCATAAAACATAAGCTTGGGAATTTACCTATTAAGTTAGGTCTACCCTTTGGGAATTTACCTATTAAGTTAGGTCTACCCAAATGCTTGAAAAACTTGTAACATGTTTTGAAAACATGATGAACATGATAATATAAGTGTGGCCAACTCGAGGTTGGGTTGAGTTTGCAACATAAAGCTACCCGGAACCGACCGGCCTAACTAGTAGTTGCAAACAATAGGACCCAATGTGAGAAGTTGGTCATTTTGTGCTTGAACCCGAGGTTAGACCAAGTTGTGGTGTAAAGCTACCCGGAACCGACCGGCTTAACTAGTAACCACAACAAAGTCTAATGTGAGAGGTTGAGGTGCATTAAGTAATTAATGCCACATGATAGGGTTAATTTAATTTGATTAATGACTCTTAACCAAATATGACATGGATAAATGGGTTAAGTAAATTGATTAGGCTAATGATACTTAACAAAACATGACAAGGTTGGGTAGGTTAAGTAATTTGATTTGCCTAACGACACTTAACCATTTTTATACGACTAGTGGACGGGGATTAAGTTAACCAACACTTAATCAATCCAACATGATAAATTGGCAAGGTTAAGTAAGTTTTCTTAATGACACTTAACCAAGAGATACAGTTAATGGATGGGGTTAAGTAATTAAGACTTAACTAATCTAAACACGGTAATTAGATGGGGTTAAGTAATTGACACTTAATTAATCTAACCACGGTAACTAGATGGGGTTAAGATTAGGCTTAACTAATCTAAACATGATAATCGGATGGGGTTAAGTTAGCCTAGACTTAATTAATCCAACTTGGTAATTTAATGGGGTTAAGTTAAACACTTAACTAATTTAACACGATGATTTGATGAGGTTAAGTGACCTATACTTAACCAATCTAACTCGTTAATTTGATGAGGTTAAGTTAACCTATACTTAACCAATCTAGCGTGAAAACATAAGGCTAAGTCACGAATCGTTTGAATGCGCTTGACCGATATGACTCAGTAATTAGATAAGGTCAAGTTAATACATATACTGAACCAATCTAAAACGATAATTAGATAAGGTTAAGCCATGAATTGCTTGATATACTTAACCAACTTGACACATGGTTTGTAGGGTTAAGTTTTGGACTTGGATACTTAGCCAATTTTGACGTGGTTTGTAGACGGGTTAAGTTGTGAACTTAAGTGACACTTAACCCATTAGATAAACCCTAATTCAGAGGATTAGGTAAATAACCATGGTTAACAAGGATTATGGAAATAAGGCTAAGTGGTAAACCTTAGTTAAAAGAAACTAAGTAATAATTCTTAGCCAAGGAAATTTGGACCACCTCTTAGATAGATGAGTAACCCGATACGGTAGGTCATCGTTTAAGTATACGTGTAGGAGCAGGCTATCTGATTTAGATAAAGGCTCCAGCGAACTGGGTAACGAAGCAGCGGCTTCGGGGAACGTGAGGATATTCTTGGGATCCCTCTGTGAGCTGCCAGGTCATTATACTAGGCTCACGAGAGGTTGAGGTCTGCGGTAGAAGAACCAAGAATATGCCTTGGTTGCTATGCGAGCGACCTAAAGACTGGGGTGGATAGCAGTGAGTCGACGAATACATAAGGTGCCCGAGATAGCAAGTTCGTCGATCATCTACCATCTTAAGTCAAGCGTGTACGTACGGAAAGGCAGGGAACACGCAACAGACCATAATTGCTATCTAATTATGGGTGAGGTAGGCCGTAAGATGTGGGCTGGCCGGAGTGTAGTTCTCATGCAAGATTATCTCTTGTGTTGCCTTTCACTAGTTGAGGGAGGGGTCTCACGGGACCATAGCCACGTGTAGAAAAGCAGACCTTAGTATCTGCATCGGCAGATAAATCTAAAGCTCCCGACCGAGTCCTGTATTTCTTGTTTTGCCCTGTGACAGGACTCGGATGGCACGATGTGATACATGTGCATACAGTTATAGAAAAACGATTCACGATGAATGCGTGGGAAAAAGGGCGCGGTTGACGGTTAGCGTAATCCCTAGTGGCCTAGGTGGTTTAACCCAAACCGAAATACGAAAGCGTGCAATAGGTAAGCGTAATCCCTAGTGGTGCTAGGTGGCGTAAGTCCTAGTAGTTCAAACGATGATTCATATGGAAGAGCCTAGCTAGAACAAGGGTGACAGTCCAAACGATTTCAAGGATAATACGACATGAGGAAGCCCGTACGAGGTACGGCAAAGGACTGAACTTATATACATGAAAAGAAACATATGATTTGAGTAACCTATATATGCGATATATTAGGTTGATATGGACCATTACACGACTTTGAGTAAGGGACATTCATGGTTAACACATAACAAGGCTGGGATACTAGTACGGAGGGTGCAGAGCAAATATACATGATTAGAACCAGGAAGAATATACGGAATAGATACCGTGGGATGTTAGACGGGGTAGATACCTTGGGATAGTATACTTGATAGAAATCTGACGATATGATACTTTGATTTATCATGACACCGTAGTTTATCATGATACCTTAGTTCAGTAGTTTATCCTGTTATTTTGATTTAGCTTATCTATCTTGTTATCATGCTCATGTTCATCTCAATTTCTCATGTCAGTTAACTTTACTATTTTCTATACTAATAGTAGATAGGGCTTACTCAGTCTTTTTGACTGACCCGTTTTGTTTCGCCTCTTTTCTTCCGTTTCCCCCCCAGGTTACAGGGAGGAAACAATGCTGTTTAGTTCGGACTTCTTCTGATTGAAGGTCATCATGGATGGCTTGGACTTCTCTTGGCTATGGCTACTTTACTGTTTTTACTTGGGGAATAATTTATTAAAAAGTCTTTATGCTTCTTTACTATTGCAAGACAGGTTTTGATGTACTCTGATGTAAAAGGCTTTAGACTTTATGTATTCATGTTATGAAAGATTGATTTTACTTCCGCTATTTCATGTGTTCTGTCTTGTGATATTTCTGTGCATGTTTACCAATAATGCCCCTCTAAAGCTAGTGCATTCCCTTGCGAGTGACCCTAGCGGAGGCGGGGTGTTACACTTTTATTCACACTTTCCCGTAAATCAAACCATGGACTTATTTCTTCGAATAAGTGCATTTATCAATTCTACTTTTAGTCAACAATGTCAATAACACATTGTTATGGAAACCCAATAGCTTCTATTTTATTTCTAGATCTTTTTGCAAATTTAAGTTGCAATTCTTTCCCTTAAGAAATTAATAAATCGTTCCACCCCCTTACCCATTACAAACTAATACCATCTCTCGATAATAGTGAAGCCGTTCAAGTTGGGGCATTCTAATTACCTCTCAGACCTTGATCGACAACGTTCTTGTCTCAAGATAGATAAAAACTTGTAATTTAAAATCAATATTAAACTATCTCAATAATCCAATATATTATTCCTATTTCCATTTATTTTGGTTTTATAAACCATTTTCCTTTATTTGAAAACCCACTTTTCATGTCCATTCCCTTTACTTAATTAAGTAAACTTCTAATTGAAGCATTCACAATAGCTTACAACCACAATTACAAACCTTGTTTATACATTTTGAAATAAATTCATATCCTTTTCATACTAGTCCATTTCATAACTTTTATTTCGTTTAAAGGAGAACTCCAAATCTTTTGAATTCTAATCCCTTTTATAGCTTTTACTTGGAGATTCCTTTTCGATCACCTCACTTCTATTATGTTCAAAGCTTATATTCAATATCATTTTAGCTCAAGAGTCCTTTATTAACTTATGTTTAAAAAATTCTGGGATTTAGAACAAAATCCTTTAGTAACCCTTTTCTTGATCATAATCTCATTATAACTCGATTTCCTTTTTGGAAAGAAATTCCAATAATTTGAGCAATAGCCTCTATTATTATTTATATAATAACACTACAAGAAAAACCGAGATTAGCGACAGATTTTTAGCAGTGGAAAATTCCGTCGCTAATTAGCGGCGGATTTCCGTGGGCTTTGTAAGAGAAAATATTTTGGATTTTATGTGTCATCTTATTATAAATTATTACCGTCGAATACTAATTCTGTCGCTAAATCAATGGAAATTGCTGCTCTTTACCGTCATATAATATTTGACGCTAAATTCCGTTGCTAATAGAGTCGGATTACCGTCGACATAATTTTGAAGCTATTTTCCGTCAGTTTTCCAAGAGATTTAAAACGAACTTTTATAATTTTTATTTATTAAATGTTTTAAATTTGTGTTATTACTTAGTAATTAATTAGTAAATTTAAATTTTAAATAATTAATGTTAATAATACATTAGTAATTAATAATAAATAATAACTACTAGAAGTAAATAAAATTCAATAGTAAATGCTGATTTTTTTTTTAAAATTAATGCTGATTAATTATTAATTACTATATAATATAAATAAGAGGTAATAGTAATTAATAAAATACATTGTTGTTCGATGTTTATTAAATTTGTTTTGATAATCAATGATTATTTAATAGTCTTTAATACAATTAATTAAATTAATATCAAGAAATTATTAATACATATTTGCTTTTAAGAAATTGATTGGTACGTATTATTTGATAAATAATTAGTAATTAAGAAAAACAAAATGGTCAAAATTTAAAAATAAGAAGATAAATAAATATTAAAGAATTTTTGAAATTTAAAAAATTCAAACATTACCTTATAAGTTATTATTTACAGGCGTATAATGTACTATTAAATAATTAATAATTGATATGTGATAGTTGATATAAGTATATAATAGTTATTATAAATTAATATCTACTATTAATAATTAGTTGTTGGTAATCTATAATTAATAATAAATATTTAATTAGTGATTAATTACAGCTGAGCATAAGATTTAAGTAGTGCACTTATCATCTTTAATATATTGTGAGATAACACATTTTCAGTTTATAAAGATCATAATTTAAACTGTAAGATTATATATACATATATAATATCATGTTCTTTTATACTGGTGTATAATGTGATTTCAGTATACATGCTTCCTAAATTCAATAAGTATTGCAGTTATCTCTAATATAATATGAGACAACACATCCTCAGTTTATACAATTCAAAGTTATATATATAATGTATGTATATATATACACATACGTAATATATATATATATATATATATGTGTGTGTGTGTGTGTGTGTGTGTGTGTGTGTGTGTTTTAATGAATTTTCAGAATTCTTTACTTGGTCATATAAGATAATTCTTTACTTGGTCATATAAGTATATAATAGTTATTATAAATTAATATCTACTATTAAGAACTAATATTAAATAATTAATACTATTAAATAATTGATGATTAGTATTAAATTTTAATAATTAATATTTAATAACCAAAGATAAATATTTAACATATTTCACTAATCTACAATTTAATAATAATTATTTAGTAATTACTATAGTTTAATTGTTGAAAATTGATATCAATTATTATTGGTTAATTTACTATTTAGTAATGTAATCAATAAATAGTAATTATTGAATTGTAATTTACTATTCCTACAATAATATGCATGTAATAACCAGCATTAATTATTAGATTATCCATCAAATTTGATTAGCACAGGCATTTTTCTAGTTTCCCACCATGTTTTTGTCCTCATTTTCGTTCCCGCTTACCCATTTTCGTTTAACCTAAGTTACCGCTTTCTCCATTTTCACTTAACCCTAAATCTCGTCCGCAGCCTACCTTTCCTTCCCTTTCCTTTGTTTTTCCATTAGCCTACGATTTCAGATCTCCACCTAAATTTTAGCCGACTTTAATCTTTTAATTTACTCTAGCAGATCGATCGCTCAATTTTCAACTTTAGCACATCCCCAGTTTCTGTTCGTTTAACAAATCAAGCCATCAAAGATCTGGG